>CM033641.1:62572559-63772559 GCA_019512145.1 Engystomops pustulosus | reverse complement strand
GGTGACCCATAATCTAATGACATTAACATTGAATAAGATTCACCTAAGTTTGAAAGCACAATAATCTTCCTACGCTCCGCTGTACAACTGACTTCACTTTGTGACAAAAAGGGTACATTCTATGAGATTTAGGTAGTCCATTCACTCAAACTTAAAATTCCGTGTGGCCATGGATTGCCAGCTGCATCAAATTAGGAAATATTGCCAGTAAATCATTACAAAATTATTGACTGTATCATGTACTATTAACATGATACAGTTACTAAAGAATAGTTCTTTTACTAGATGTCCCTGGCGACGCCATATATTTCCACCCAAAGTTATTTAACTTGTGAATTGTTGTTCCGTGGATCAAACTTGTTTTCCAGAAAATCCCACAAATGCTATATCAGTTTAAGATCTTGGGAATCTCCAGAATTTCCAACATTCTGAACTTTTTTACTAGTTGCTAACACAATTCCTGAACAATTTTTAAAGGGAGCACTATCATACTAATCATGAGACCTATATGGAATGATAAGAAAAATTAAATGCCCTTAAAGAGAAACTGTCACCACATTTTACACATATACAGCTAGTGACAGGTTCACATAGAGCCCTAGTAACTAACTAACACCATTCTTTTAGCTAAAAATTGCTCCCCTCAGATTCCCACATATACAACTTTATAATTTTACCTGGTATCCAAGGATGTCTAGAGTGAGTCGTAGTGGGTGTGGCTTCCTCGGGCTGAATCCAGCAGCTCATCCCCATGCTTTCTCTGCATTCAGCAGTAATGTCATGGCTGACATCATCACAGGCCCTTTAGCCTCCTAACATTAGCAAATTGTACACCAAGAACATATCTCATGAAATCACAGCATATCACATGAAATCACAGCAGCCTGCATGGAGAGAAGAATAAGTCCATGAAGGCATGCTGTGATTTTTTTATGTAGTAAGACATGTGCATGGGGTACAGTTTGCTAATGTTAAGAGGTTAAAAGACCTTTGATGATGTCACCCTGGTCAGGCCCCCAACTTTCTCTATAAATCCTCAGTTATCCAGCAAGTTAATAACTCTGATTTTATGGGGATTTGAAGGAAACAATTTTTTTTAAAGAAGGGTGTCAGATAGTTACTATTGCTCTATGGGAACCTGCCACTAGCTGTATAAATGAAAAATATGGTGACAGGTTCCCTTTAAATACTTTACAGACTGAATTGCTTTTATGTACAAATATGAGTACTACTTACTTCTACCCGGAGTGCACTTCTTAGGTAAGCGACATATATATATACTGTATATATACACTACATATATAGATAGTCTTTGACATGACCTCACAATAATGTGATGGACTGTATATACTGTTGCCATTCTATCATAGTCAGCATTCATTTATTTCTACAATTTGTGCAATACCAGCTTCAGTCTGGGAAGACTAGCCTCTACTCCCCAATTGCATCAATGAGCACAGTACGCCATTGTCCTGATTCCAATTCCACAGATGTCCTTACTAGGAACTTTTTGGAGATGAATGTAGTCATCCTGTTCCCTGGCTTTAACATAGCAGCAATAGCGCTTACAATATATAGATATCGTATATTACTTCATAGCACCTTCTACTATCACAGACCCATGTGAGGATGTCATACCTCCCATTCTATATAGAGAAATATTGAAATAATCTAATGCTGTGTGGGATTTTTGAAAAAGTTAAATCGTTTTATATGATGTTTTCTACTTTCAAAAAATGTTTACACAATGTCCTATTCTACAAACCTCTGGAACAGTTCACTTTTGGCCATCATTTCTTATTAGTTTAATGTTTTAAATCCAGAAAACATATGCTGTATAATAACAAGAATGCCAAATTTAAGGTGACATTCAGGGGAGCAGGGTGGTGGGAGGGAGAGGTGTTGTGTTATAGACGAGTTTGGATGAGGTAAGGGGTTTCTGGCTTACCAACACTCCAATGCTCTCATAAATTCTTTGGACAGCTCTTTAATAACACGCTATATACAGCTGATGATTCATTACCCTGCAGGTGATTTTCCCTTTTCAGAGAAACAGCAAAGGGATGAAGAGAACATAATGTTTAAGGGGATGACAAGTATATTTTGCATTTAATGAGTGCATTAATGTACTCAGATTTTGAATAATTATTTTATAAATTTTATTTTTTCATATTTTTTTTACTGAAATGTTTTTGGAGTATGTAATGATGACAGGTGGTTATAACTGTTTATCCTCCCCACGTGTGTTTATGTTATTTTCCCCCAAGAGCTCATTGGGAAACCAAGATTCTATCTAAGTGTAATTGTTTGCTTTTGGCTTTCTAGCTTTCCGAGATTTCATTTCTCAGATGGAATGTTTTTTAGTAAAACTTCCAAACATCTGAAGCATAGATGCATACAATGGATGACTATAGACCCTTTTATGACAGGGTACCGGTCAGAAACTGATGAATGTACATAAGTTGGTTGGATGAAGGTCTTTTTGAAGATATTTATGAAGATCAAGCCCATGGCCACCCAAACCACCCACCAAATTTTATACTCAGAAGGACATTCACCCATAAAATCCTTGTACACCTGTTCCTGATCACAATAGGTGTACAAGGATTTCATGGGTGAATGTCCTTCTGAGTATAAAATTTGGTGGGTGGTTTGGGTGGCCATGGGCTTGATCTTCATAAAGATCTTCAAAAAGACCTTCATCCAACCAACTAATGTACATTCATCAGTAGCTGACCGGTACCCTGTCATAAAAGGGTCTATAGTCATCCATTGTATGCATCTATGCTTCAGATGCACACAAGAGACATTTCAGGACCCTTGAAGGTCCTCCAAAGGTCCTGATACGCCAGATTGAAAGCAGGCAGAAGGGATGCATCCTCTGTTCCCCAAGAAGCTTGATTCTAGTACCTTATGTAGGAAATGAAACCCAGACTTTTAGGGGCTATAATATTCATACAGCCCAGAGCCCATGGCAGTCTTAATCCGCCCCAGTCTGATGTAAATCTTTAGCCAGCACATCAGGGTTGATTATGGCAGCAGTAGCTTGCAGAAGCATACAGGGCAGTTAGGTGGCAAGGTAAGTTTGTGATACTTTGGGTTATGCGCCGAACCTGGGCTGTATGTGGTTTGTAGTGATGTTGTTCAGGTTTTATTTGTATTCTGTTTTCTTTGTGTTATATTTTAAATACTGAATATATTGTATATATTGTGTATATAGTGGGGTTTTGGGTTCTAGTGTTAGGTTGGGAGGGGGGTGATGGTGGTGGGATTTTTGGATTTATGAACTGACCTTGGGCACTGGTCTGGACTACTTAACGCAAACTTTGGACGCTAAACCAGTGTCTGGGAGGAGGGGGAGGGTGCGGGCGAGGGATTTAGTTTAGTGTAGTGTTATGTGTATTCTGTGTTTGTTATTATATATTTAAGGGTGTTATTAGAGGGTGTGGGGTGGGTTTATGTATAATTAGAGTCATTTATGTTTATTTGTGGGTGTGGCTTGCCTTTGTTTATTGGTTTGGTTTAGGTTGTGATAACCGGTTGGGTGGGGGTTGTGGTATTTGGTGTTTATTCATTTTGGTGTATTTTAAGTTATGGTTTTTGCTAGGTGCGAATGGGGCTGGACCAGCAGGTAAGATATTGTATATATTTTGTATATATTGTATATTATGTTTGGTTTGTATTGTTATGTTTTTTACTTTTATATAAAATAAAAGATCTACAGAGATGGTTTATATTGTTGATGAACTACCCAAATCCTGATTGAACATGTTTTACACTTGGTGCTATGTTGTTCTGGTCAATAGTGTCTTTGTTATGGGTCGCTATATTTGCCTTTGATTCCAGGTAGTTTTCTTGTATTTACACATTTTCATAGAATTTCTTAGAATGTCCTAGATTTCAATGGACGAGAGTTACCATTTGTGAGCAAATATATAATATAAACCACGCCCTCTGCCACAGGAGGCTCCGGTAATAAAAAAAAGTCTCAATTCCTGGTGCACCAAGGAGGTATGGAGGGACGTCCCCATCCTATGCTATAACTTGAGGTATAGGCTGTAGCAGAATGCTACGCAAGGCCAGAGGCCATTTATTCAGCATACGCATCTGATAAGGGTTTTTGGGTAAGTTTAGTAACTTAATAAAAAACGAAATAATTATCAATATAAACTATATTATAAGTAAATTATAAATAAAGTCACAATAACAAGTAATGTGTGGTAATGGAGGATTGGGCTTCTTGCCTTTTTTGTATGCCGTCCTTGTGTATGTAAAATAAATATACTATAACATAACCTACCTTGAAATGAAATTTTATTTCGGTACTCTTTGATACATTTTATGTCATTTTTCACAGTTTTATGCCAATGTCAGTCTTACCCTATTCTGCCAAGGGTGGAACTGTTCAGTGTTTTTGTTATGTCATGAAATCATCATTTCAGCATTTTTCCTATGTTTGTGAAGCATGAAGGCTCAAACCTTTCATCTGTCATTTTTATGAAGATAAACAGGACTGAGTTGTTTAATAATGCACTTAAAACAGAAGTTTTAAAGTAGAAATATATTTGCCGGCTAAGCGAAACTGTTATAAGGACTTCTATTTCACCTTCATGAATGTGTGGACAGTTCTGAACCTTTTCTGTTGCAGGTCAGTTCATTAATGCTTTGCACCACAACTAACATAGAGTAAATTATAGCACAATTTGTGCGCCAAAAACAGACCCTGTGCCATCATTGGACACTCCCTCTGCACTGTTACTGGTCCTTCCTGAAGTCATCTGATGTCACACCTTTGCGGTAATCTGTTGGGAAACGCTACATGACTAATTGGACAAAGCAGAGGGGTGCCATTGCGAAGGCTCATATTTGATGCACACAGGGTTCATCTGAAACAAACCAGATCTCATGTTGATTTCAGCAACCACTGGAAAACAAGAAGAAGCAGGGGACCTGGATGTGCTTGATTCAATATTTTTGTTTTAATTTTAACAATCTAAAAAGGATCATCTAAAAATGAGTTGGAGTTCCTCTTCAAGGTAGGGTGAAAGATTCCTTCCCACACGGTATATTGCCATGGCTTGTAATAATAGCTGAAAAATAAGATGCTGAATTTGCTTTCAAATCTCTTTGTGAATACACCCCTTTCCTATCTGTAGATAGTGCAGACACACATCTGGGGGGAATTTAACAATGTGTCTCAGGTTCCGGCAGTTTCTAGCTGGAAAACACTAGTCTCTTGCTGCGCCAGAATTATCACTGGGATGATGAAGTATGGACTGTTGTATAAGACTGAAGTATAGACTGTGAAGTATAAGACTGTCGGTTCCTACTTTAGACCTACTTTTAGATGGTCTAAACTGTGCGGCAGAAATTTGGGTACACTGACAATGTCCTCCAAGCCACACCCCTTTCCCAGAAGACCCGAAGGCCACGCCCACTTAATCGGAAAAGTCGGGAAAGTGCCAAAAAAGGTCTAAAAGCCTTAATAACTGTGGTGCAATGCGTTTTAGACAGTGGGGAGTGGTTTTGCACCAGAGTTATCAAAGCTTTTAGACCTTTTTTTGGCACTTTCCCGACTTGTCTGATTCAGGGGACGTGGCCTTCTGGAGATGTGCATGGCTTCACAAGAAAGGGGCGTGGCCTGTGGGGAATCGTCCGTGCGGCCTCTGGCGCACAGTTTAGACCAGCTAAAAGTAGGTTTAAAGTAGGAACTTTATCCTACACCGGCATATGATAAATATATCCCCAGAATCTGGCGGAACCTGAGACACATTTTCAAATCACCTCCAGTGTTTTTGGCGGAAAAACCACCAGAATTGTGGCGCAAGGGTGTTTATAAACCCCCCCCCCCATTGTGCCAAAAAACTTGAGGAGCAGGAAAAGTGTTTCATAAGTTGTGCCCAAATTGAGCTACCAAATTAAAAAACTAGTGTGATCTTCAGAAAAGAGGAGAAATTATGGCACCAACACTTTTTTAAATTTGGCGCACTAGGCACAGCAAGAAAAATTTTTTTTAAAAAAGCAAAAACTGTTAGAAAACCATTAATACCAGCACCCTATAGTCTGCTCCTGCACTTTTCACTTTCTTTAGTTTGTTGAGGTCTGGTAGGACGATGCCTTCTTATGAACTCTGGTGGTAAGAACGATAGGTCCAGCGGATATAAGAAGGGTGAAAAGAAAGAAAAGAGGCGCTAACCTCGTGAAGTATGTCAAACTCGCGTGAAGAAATAAGGAAGTGTGGCAGTATCGCCGCTCACCTTATCCAGGGAGTATAGAGCCTATATAGCAGCCGGTTGTTTTCTGATGTCAGCTTTACCCGATCCAGAAGGCGGGGTGGCAGTGAAACATGTGGATACCCAATATGTAACAGGAGAAGGACTGGCGCTCCAAATCAAAACCTCTAGGAACCAGTAGTTTAAGTTCCAAAAACGTAAGGTTTTATTTCATAGAAGGTAATAAATGAGCTTTAAAGAATGGTTACAATGCGTTTCGGCTCAGTACATGAGCCTTCGCCGGTTCTTCCCCTGTTACATATTGGGTATCCACAAACTTTCTTTAGTTTGGATGGGGCTATTTTACTTTCTTGAGTCAGTCTGCCAATAACAAGAAGCAACCCTGGTTTTACTTTATATGTGCATTAAACAATATATAGACATGCAGTCCAATATATATACTCCTGATATCAGTTTTATATTAAACGCTACATTGAACATCAAACAGAGAATGCGAACAGTAGAATAGACTGTATCTGGCGCCTGCTCTGAACACTACAAAGGGAAATACACATTTATTAGACTCTGGTGGATCTGTGCCCAGGAAGATGAATGAATACTCAAGCAATTTTGTCTCGTGTTGGATTTTCTTACCATGTTTAGTAAGAAAAAATTCTACATACTGGTTCAAAGAACTGGAGAACAATGGAGGTTGCATTATCAAGATCTGTGCCTTCCCCAATACAGCAAGTAACTTATAACTTTATGGTCATGGTCAATCATCCTTCCAATTGTGCAGAACACTTGGCCACCTTTAGTTTTGGAAACATCAGTTGTCTAGATTCTTCTTTGCATCCTCATTAATCAATAAGTTTACTTCTTCAAATGCTCAGATAGTTTAACCCTTTCCTTACCTGGCAATTTTCTGTTTTTGCATTTCTGTTTTTTACTACCCTCTTTCACAGCCATATCTTTTTTTATCTCTGTACTTGGCCGCATTCATCTTTTCTTCAATTGCAAGCAGTCGCCCTGTCCCTGCAGATGAAAAACACCCCCATAGCATGATTGCTGTCCCCACCATGTGTCCCTGTTGGGATTGTTTATAGCAGGTGATGAGCAGTGCCTGTTTTTTTACACTTACCACTAACAATTAACATCAAAAAGTTCAATCATCTCATCAGATGAGAGAATCTTATTTCTCATAGTCACATATGGCACACTCTGCCATAAAGCCCCGACTGGTGCAATGATAGGTGACTTTGTGGAACTTTCTCTCATCTCCTTACTGCATCTTTGGAGCTCAGCTACAGTGATCTTAAGCTTATTCTTCACCTGTCTCACCACGGCTCTTCTCCCATGATTGCTTAGTTTGGCTGGATGGCCAGGTCAAGGAAGAGTTCATTCAAAACTTCTTCCATTTAAGGATTATGGAGGCCCCTGTGCTCTTTTGTAACCTTGGCCAGATCTGTGCCTTGCCACAATTCTGTCTCTTTGGGCTGTTCCTTAGACCTCATGATTCTGATGTGCTCTGACATGCACTAGGCGCTATGAGGACTTGACTCAAATGAAGGAGAAGAACCATCTAAAGGAGGATCAGAAGGAAATGGATAGCATGTGAGTTAAATAAGAGTGTCACAACAAAGGATCTTAATACTTATAACCATGTAATGTTTCAGGTTTTCTTGTTTAAAAAATGTAATTTTTTTCTGTCAAGATTGGATGCAGAGTGTACATTAATGAGCCAAAAAATTACTTTTTTGTTCTTAGTAATAGGCTGCAATTAAACAATGAATGTAAATATTAAAGGGGTTTGAATACTTCCCATACCCAATATAGATAACTTTAAATGTGTATTCTGTGATATTCTGAAGTCTCAAAAAACATAATATTCATTAGTAACTTATAGGAAATATATGATAAGAGATAGTTGAGTGCTAGACATACTTATGTAACACACTTGAAAATATTCATATTCTTTAAAAGAGGGTGCAACGTCAAAATTAGAAAATGTAAGTTTCAAAAGACTGATCATGATCCAGGCAAACCACCAGTAGAGGGGATCATTTAGGGATCATGGCAGCAGTCTCAGTTCATTCTGACCAGGCCTTTTCGAGGTACTTAGCAGAAGAGAATTCTGTACCACAGCATCCATTACATGTCCTCCCATTAATTATAATTATTAGTATTACTATATGAGTTGGGTGCTGCAATTGTGACAGTGATTAATAATCTGGGATGTAAAAAAGATAAAAGAGGTTTTTTCCGGATTCACATGTTTCGTTATGTGTCCATGCTGTCACTCAGTGTAATGTGCACTTTTTATTGTTTGCTGACAGTCTGTGCGAGGACCATGTAAATATATTTGATTTCAGCTCGGAAATTCCCCAGTTTTCATCACTCAACAACATCATTTTAAAGCAATGTGTGTATTCTCGGTGGTTAGAAAAGGAAAACTATTGTAGTATAATAACAATACAAGTCTGATAAAAGAAAGATGCCCATTATAATAGTGCAATTGTTTTACCAGATACGTTGTAATCTAAACTCCTGTTGCTGTATACAAAGCCAATGAGTGATGTATTCAATTGATGTTTCATGGGGAAAGCAGGACCTGGTATATAGAGATAAAATGTGGGACGTCAGGTTTTATTTAAGGACTGTGACTTGGTGCTCTGTGACCTATCACTGTCACCCAACATAATGGAAATGTTTGGCCAGCTAAAAACTCTATTGGGATTATCATTGGCTGCAATATATGGGGAAACACAAATATTTTCAGCAGTCCTGGAACAATCTTCAGCTTGCACAGCTGCAAAGAAACTGCTGCTCCCCTGAGACCATCCAAAGTTGATGAAGGTGCACTGTAAGGAAATATGACTAATGTTATGTGAACATTAATTTTAATGGTACATATTTCCCCATTAGTATAATGGGAGAAATGAGCATTGTTATACACTTATCTAATTTTATTACTGGTATGGAAGGAATGTAAGTAGCAGACACATAAACAAAACTAAGAAGGATAGACAGATAGCTAGACAGACAGACATAATTTTTTGGGATCCAGTGAATTTTTATTTAAAGATTACACAGAGATGAGGTTTATTGGAAAGATTAGTACCTGTTCTCTATCTTGGACCACACCTAGTTTGAGACATTTGTCAACCATAGGTCTTATGCCGATGAACATATATTAGGGCCATCTGTTAGTCTTTGTTTTTTTGAGAAATCCTATTTCTGGTCAAATTCGTGGCCTGGACCTATGCATTTGCTTCCAGACACCTAAAGAGTGTCTATAAATTTGAGGCCTAACATGTCAGATCCCTTGCCCAAAGATCTTCTTGCAGAACATCTTGCATTTTGGGCTTCAGGTCTGTGCCATGACCTGCTTATAAGTTTAGAGGCTCAATATTGTGGTGCAGGAACATCCCCTGTTATAGAGCAAATACCTGGACGAGTGCCAAAACAGGGGGCAGAAGGACCAGGCCTGGGCAGAAATGGCCCAATATCTCTTCTCAGATGAATGGAAGCATGTGAATACTAAGGATCAATTCTTCCCAGGCCCTTTAGAGCAGATGGATGGCAACATTTCTGGTATGCATGCAGAAAAGTATAATTGGTAAATTGAGCATTAATGTATATTCAAATAAATGGCCAACTATGAAATACATGGTGCATAAAGGAGATCTTTAGTGTAAAAGAAAAAAAAGTTACAACTTACCCCCCTCCTCCAAATCCTGCAACTGTACCCTCATGGGAGGTGAGCGCCATCACTGTGCATGGATGTACTGGCTGGACAGAGTATCCACAATAGTTTTCGGAAAATGAAGGTCATCCAGCACTGTACTAATAGTTTTCAACTTTATTCTTCAAATGCTGAAATTCATTACAATAAGCGCCATGTGAGGGCTTGAAATGTGTCAGCTATAATGCGCTTTTTCGTATTGGAATGAATTTTTACATTTGAAGAATAAAGTTGAAAACTTTTAACACAGTGCTCGATTACCTTCATTTCTCGGAAACCGTTGAGATCTTTAGTGGGAACCCTTCTTTGTGAACTTCTTATGCCCTAATCCCTTATATGGTGTATAGACAGGAGTGCAATTTCTTTGGCAGGCGGCACAGGACTTCCATTGTGTGAAATTTGGACCGTGTGTGGGTCAGAATTTATAGACTGGGCAAAATACTTTGGAAGGCACTGGCTGCACCATTGTGTAATTTGATGTCAGAAGTCCATGTCTTTAAGGGGTACTGCAATGCCAATACATCGATAGAAGAGAAGGGGTGGCACTCACATTCCACGATCCATGAATATTTATTCAGCAAAAAAAAAAAAAAGAAAATTTGGGGTCCTCAATGTAACAAGCTGTTTCACACGTATAGGGCTTTCTCCTTATCACAGCACTGGTGCCTTCCCTAAGAATGAAAGGAAAAGGGGAGGGAAAGGTATACCTAGGGGAGCACCTATTGCCATAGTGAGTACTGTACATCTCAATTACAATTAAATGTGACACAGAGAAAAAAATCACACTTCTGGACCAGTTTAGAGAAATTCACTTCGATTATTCTGTCATTGAGTCTGCTCCTGTTTAAATAATCCACCTTGCCTCCACACGTAACAGTTCGCTCTGACAATTACCTCCTGCGGGTTTATTTCTAGTATGTGCTATGCCTGCAAAGCACAACAATTGCGCATTTCCCTAAGGACTTTGTTCATATGTTGGAGTAACCTTGGGGGGCTCTTTCCAGACGTTATTGAGGTACAGTGCTCTCGGAATCTAATAAAAAGGCTTAGTTTAGTTTTCCCCACATAATACCTTTTACACGGACAAAGGATTACATGGACAATAAAGGAAGAAGCCAATCACAGCCAATGTTGAATTCCCCCTATCTGTAGGTGGTTAGTAGTAGTATGATCATTTGTCTACAAAAATTGCAATGCCCACACTTAATGTTTCCTTGGGGATAAATGCATTTAGTCTAGTGTTAGTAGGTATGTGAAAGTGCTATTCACCTGCATATTTTTTACTTACAAAAAGCAATTGTAGGATTTTTTGCAGCTGAGGATTTTGTTTTAGAATCCTCTAATTTTTATTTATCACTGATGGAATCACAGCTTCATAAGTTCTGTACTGGAACGAAAATGTAAATGTTCTCTTATTTCCTTAAAGCTTCCCCCCCCCCCATATAGTTGTGACCCTAGAAGTAAATTAGTAGCGTACAGAAGCAGCTTAGAAATTGTACTTTATTAAGAACTGCACACCATTAAAAACAACTATTTTGAGTTTGTCCCATGATAGTGGCAAATGTTCATAACTTGTAAAAGGTTCTAAAAAACAAGTAAATTTTTTTGCTGGCCTCTTCCTTCTACAGGAAGCATATTTAAGTTCTGGCATAATTATGGCTCTAAGGAAACAGCTTTTATATGCTATAAAGATAAGCAAATAATTTGGCACTTTACACATTTAGTTGAATTTTGATGGATTCTATGTGGATTTAAGAACATATTATAGCAATGTCAATGCCAAGATTACATTTAATTTAAGTAGAAACCACACTGCCAACAAATCAAACAATTGAGATCCACCACACTCACTGGAAAATGTTATTTCTGACCTGCATTCACTATAAAATACAGCCTACATCCATGGAATATACATGGCCATTAACTATGAAGGAGACTCTCTGAGAAACATTACATATAACTATATTTCTACTGCTCTAAAGTTCTCACTGGAAATAACCCACAAACCTACAAACATTAAAAAACTTGTTGACAGAAGCTCAAGATAACTTTCTATCACATTTTATGAAAGGATTAGTTTGCATATACCCGTTGCGGTTAGACAGCACAACTTATTTATTTCAAAATTTTGAGGCAGCAGGGAGATCAACGTAAGTTTTTGTTTTGCAAATTACACACAAAATTTGTTCACTGTGCCGCAAATTTTGAGAAAGTCACAATAATACTTTGCAGATCCTTGCCAAAGAGACATGCCCTTCATTGATGCATTAAGGAACTGAGCCATTTGTTAAATGTACTTTTATTTCCTCAGGCCTATACAAGTAGACAGTAATAGTCCCAAATAGTTTTGTCTTCAATACTCTTACTCTTAGGTAAAAATGTTGATAATCTCTCGATAGTAGGTACCCTTGATCTCTTTTACGTATGTTCTATGGAATGTTGTATAAAGTGATTTGGTCCAAAGCATTCTATTTTTACATGCAAAGATTGTCCCACATTATAGCTTCTCCCATATGTTTAAGATAAAAACTTGAATAGTGTAGAAAGCTATTTGTTGTTGTCTCTTTTCAATATAGAGTAGCTTCCACTTTACCCCAATCCACTTACATACGCAAGTCGAGGTAGTTCACCATGGAACGAGAAAACGTTGAAGTGAGTTTGACATGTCACAGATTTTTTTGTTTTTTAGCTACAAAATAAATGACCTCATTAGGACTTTTATTTGCATCTAAGATTGCAATCTTCATTCGGTACAATGCTTACTCACCTAGCATACTATGTAACGGCTGTGAATATACAAGTGCGTAATTCAACTGCAGTGTCAATACTTGCACGTGCAGTGCAGGATCATGCACACCAGCATTCCACACATCCCGTCAGCTGAATCCCATTTAAAGGGTATTAATTCGGGCACATTAGCCATCTCTCACCCCTGAGAAAGCCACCTTGAGTGGTGATACAAATCTAGTTTCTTTCCCACCTCTTCCATCCGCATCCTGGGCTTTACACACAAAGGGGCTTATTTACCAAGGGTCTTGCGGCCGCATTTCCGTAAGTTTTTCCGATGTTTTCGCGCGGCTGGGACAGGCATTTAGAATCAGATTTTGCCGCAATCGCGCTGGCTTTCATGCAGCAGAAATCGGGGTGCGGGCCATCGGAAGATTCAACGGATTCAGACTCAGCACGAATTTAACTTCAAAATTGTGTCACAAGACATGCACTTACATACACCGGGAAGAAGAAGGTGAACTCTGGCGGACCTTATCGGGGAAGTGACACATGCAGGAAATCGGGTGCACGATCTTAGTGAATCGCACCGGATCGCCGGACACTCCGTATTGCGGGAACTCCGTCGGCCGGGTAAGTAAATGTGCCCCATAGTTCTAATGGATCTCTGGTGCTGTCCAGCTCTGGACCATTCCTCCAGGGAATGGCCTATTGTGCCCTTAGTAGTATTGGAAGGTTATTTATCTTAATCATTTCGGACATAAGATCCATTTAACCCTTTATGACAGTGGGAACAACTTGTACAAACACTCTCTGGTCAAAGCATTAACATAGAACAGCTGAGCAGGCCAACCCCTTCGCACACTAGGACGTACTATTACGTCTTGGTGCTGCGGGAGGTTTATGGAGAGAACTCATGGGCTGAGCTCTCTCCACACACAGCGAGTGTCAACTGTTTAAAACCTGTTACTGTCGCTGTTGGTGGCAGTTAAAATGTTAATTGCCATGGCCGAACACAACCATGGCACCTAATATCGCTGTCGATGGACACCACCATCTTGGATGGCTGATCGCCGCCCCCGCGGAGGTTGACGATTGGTTACCATGCCAGCCTACAGTTTAATAGAGACTTGTAGGCTTGCCATGCATTATAATCTCCAATGGCCTCTGAGTGGCAGGCTATTAGAGTAGTAGTAAAATTGCTATATACTGTAATAGAGTAGTATTGCAGTAAATTGTATGAACAAATATCAGACTCTGCAGGGTTAACGTAAAAAATACAAAAAAAAGGGAAAGCTAAAATCATTCCCCTTTCCCTAGATCATATATAAAAATAAATTAACATTAAAAATAATAAATATCTTAGGAATCACCACATCCCAAAATGCCCGTTCTATCAAAAAATAAAAAAAAATATTCCCAGCCATGAACACCGTAGAAAAAATAGTGGCCAAATGTCTGAATCACCACTTGTTGGCCATTTTTCCATCCATGAATATTTGAATAAAAATAATCGATGGGCGGTGGAAATGCAGTGTGCAGACCCTTAGTAAATACGCCCCAATGTCATTGCTCACAAAATGAAGCGTTAATAATTTGAGTTTATGATTTCCAAAATTTATGGCCTCTAAAGTGGGTGGAGTTATAATCAAGATGGCCGTCACTGAAAACTACAAGTTCCATAATCCTTTAGTTCTCAGTAACTCCTCCTACCTCTTATGCACTGCTCCCGGTGATTATCTAACAGACTTTCTTGCTCTGTTACCATAGTAATGATGTGTAACTGCCATCCCTGCACATCACCACAACCACAGCCATACTGGATGCACTGCAACAAACCCACTAGAGTCAAACATAGTGGTGATCACATGACCTGCCCAGGCAGGTGCAGAACATGTGACCATGGCCAGTAGCATTTTAATTCTCCATTACAGTTTATTTCCACAGCATTTTTCTGCTAACAGGTGCAACATTTTAAATAACAACTAATTACATGTTAGCTTCTATTTTGAGTACCCTTTTGTATACAAATTATACTTATTCCTGGAATACGCCTTTAAGTTGCAGTTGTATGTAAGTTGGAGGAGGTATATTTTATTAAAAAAAATACTTTTATTTTTTTGTCTGAGTCTTGACATAATGGGGGTCATTTACTAAGGGCCCGATTCGCGTTTTCCCGATGTGTTACCCGAATATTTCCAATGTGCGCCGATTTCCCCTGTATTGCCCCGGGATTTTGGCGCACACGATCGGATTGCGGCGCATCGGCGCCGGCATGCACGCGACGGAAATCGGGGGGCGTGGCCAAGCGAAAACCCGACGGATTCAGAAAAAACGCTGCATTTAAAAAAAGAAATGTGTCGCTTGGGACGCGCTTACCTTCACTTGGTCCGGCCCGGTGAACTCCAGCGCGTTCAGTGCTTTTCAGCGCAGCAGCGACACCTGGTGGACGGCGGAGGAACTACCTTGATGAATCTCGGCCGGACCCGAATCCAGCGCAGAGAACGCGCTGCTGGATCGCGAATGGACCGGGGAAGTAAATCTGCCCCAATACATTAATTCACTGGACAGGTAAGTATCTTAATATTGCGTGTTACTTTTTAAATATGAATCACTGATTGATATAATTTAACTTTGTTCACAGATTCTATCACACGCCAGCACAAACATTTTTTTTTGTTCCAGTGACTCAAAATTCTCAAAATTATGTGCTGTCATGAGAACAAGGATTATCAATAAAGCTTCATTGAGCTATCATAGAGCTTCACCAGAGTTCACAGTGGGCAGACAGGTCCGTCTTTAACAATTTAAATACTGTTTAGCCTAATGCTTCGATAATATGAATGAATTAATGAATTGATTGTATTTTATACAACACAGGCCAGGGTCTAGCATGATTTTATCTTAAATATCTTAGTGGGCTTACAACCATATTTATACATGGTAAAAAAAAATTCTTTCACTTTTGACAGTTCTGAAATAATAAAACACTGTGCTGTAATATCAGTTGTAAACTTTCCATTTGGAGTTGCCTGATGTTTCACATTCCTAGTGCTATAAGCCAACAGTAGAAAACAAGCACAAGACCATTGTGTTCACATTTTCCATTCATATCCGATAATGTTTTTTGAGTTTGCACAGCTGTTTATCGAGGCAATAAGAAATTAATTTGCTTTCTGTTTTTCCTGTTCTGCCATGAATGTGCTTCACTTAGTTTGCCCATGTATTTTATTTAAATATATTAATGAAAGGAAGCAGATGAAATCATTCTACAACTTTGTACACATTGTTTTTAGAATTGTTTATTGGAAATACATTTTTTTTGGTATGGAAAATAGTTAATAACAGATGTTAAACGCAGTTGTGTGTTTTAGCCCTTGGAGGTTGTTCACATATATTGGTCCACCTTTTCCCTTCTGCCCAGTAGATAAAGGAAATTTCATGTCACATTGAATGCCATTATTATCATATGGATATGTTTTGTAAAAAAAACATTTGTACAAGGAGTCATCCAGCTTCTATATGGTATTCTTTGACACCCACAGATGTTACGGCTGGGTCTATACAACCTACACAATCCAGTGCCTGTTCGCTATGTTTGTGTGTCTTCACATAATCACTGTTCCCATCAACAGTTAGGATGTTGGGCAATTTGTTGAAACAACCAGCTTCACTCAGTGGTGAAGTAGTGTGCTGCATGCCGTAGAAAGCACGATTAGTAGTCAATGTTCTCTTACCAAGAGATACCCTACCCAAAAGTAGTCTACGAGAGCCTGTTTATTAAGTAGCATGGGAAACACTTTTAGGAAAGACTCATAATAATTTAAATATCTAATGAATAATATCTGGGGATTTACAAATCCTATTGGGCTCCAGTGATCAAGAACTGGTCTTTCCCTGTCCAGAGGTAACTGAAGGCAGTAGTGGCTTATAATATGGGCGCCCGAGCCTTCTAGGGAGCCCATGGCCACCAAATGTTTTACTGAGATGGACCTTTACCCGTGAAATCCTGATATATCTGTTCCTGCTCTCAATACACATGTGCAGAAGAGCCATTTCAGGACTTTTGAAGGTGCTCCATAGGTCCTGAAGCCACGGATTGAAAGCAGCAAAAGGGACACATCATCCATTCCCGAAGAAACTGATTCCAGAACCATATGTAGGAAGTGATAACAGACTTGAAGGGGCTATAATGTTCATACAGTCCAGGGCCCATGGCAGTCTTTATCCACCCATGACTGAAGGACAGCCAAGGCATCGTCCAAGTAGACAGTCATGGAGTCAATGGGGAAGGAATAGCTGACATTACTCTCAGATTAAAACTATCTAGATGATAGCATTTTTGTGTTCTCCACCCACAGCTTCAGTATATTCTTGACCGTATAACACATACATTGCATGGGGTTTTCTGGCAGCACACTTTTGCTCAGCTCTTAACAGATTCAGACTTTGCCTATTGTTTATATCCTGACAGCTGATAAACCTTTGAACGCCTATTTTATTGCTGATTAATGTATCTGATACAGATTTTTGTTTTATTTCAAGCCTGAGAGATGGACGCTGGAATGTATCACAACTTTAGCATGTCTCCCAGTTGTAAGAGCAATTTATGCTCCAACTATTCATGGTTTATTTTACTCCATGACACAGTTGATACCTGTAAATGTGTATTTAGAAAACTATGCAGTAAAAAGAGAGTTGTACGTTCAGTGTTCAAAATGGAATGTTTTATCATATTAAAGAATTTTACATGATTACAATTTTCTGCTCGTTGTAATTGCCATATAAGGGTTTGTTTGTTTTTGTAGAACAAGTTGTAAATTTCGTGTCAGAGTTTCCAGGTACATATATCTCATTGATTCACTTTATTAACTGTTTATTAGGTGAAAACAAACCTACTGTCGCGGTTGATACAATACTGAAATGATTACTGTGTGATGATCTGACATTTTTATTGGTGCTAATTTAGGGAAATGTATACATTTGTAATGTACCTTGGTGCCTGAAGGCCAAAAAATATTTTTTTTACAGCATTTTCCATTAACAGGACAGCTGTAGTGCTTTGCTAATTATAGGTGTAGTGATACCAATTATATTTATTTTGATAAAACTTAAATTTATAATATTATATAGTGAGTCAAAAGTCCCAGGGTGCACCTTTATTTTTTTATTTAAGAAATAAAAGAAAAAATTAGTTCTCCAAAGATACCAGAATGTAATGGTTGTTGGGGCTTTTCTATTATGACCGGAACATATAAAAAGGAAATGTCATCTCAGCGAGGCAGAAAGTCACTTCTTGTAGGGGAGCAAGGCAAATGGGATGGCTCCCTATAGTTCCACAGGATGCAGTCAGTCTTCAGAATCAATGTAGCAGAAACCCGTCTAGCATCTTGAAAGCCACCATATTGGATGAAGGGCAGGTTTTATCAAAGAAGACTTTTATTGTGTCAGGGATCAATTGCCGCAATCAGACTCGTAATATTGTACATACTGAAGTATAAGCTGACCCGAGTATAAGCTGAGGTACCTAATTTTAACACAAAAAACTGTGAAAACCTATTGAGTATAAGCCTAGGGTGGGAAATACATAGGCCTCCACACAGTATATAGCTAGCCAGCCCACTCATGCCTCCAGTATATAGCCATCCAGCCCATGTCCTCCAGTATATAGCTAGCCAGCCCATATCCCCCAGTACAGGCAGTCCCCGGGTTACATACAAGATAGGGTCTGAAGGTTTGTTCTTAAGTTGGATTTGTATGTAAGTCGGAACTGTATATTTTATCATTGTAATCCCAGCCAGAACTTTTTTGGTCTCTGTGACAATTGGATTTTAAAAATGTTGGGTTGTCATAAGAATCAGGATTAACACTAAATCTTCATTACAGACACATTTGATAATTGTTACAGCCGATCATTGTAGCCTAGGACTAAAGTACAGTAAATTACCAATATTCAGAGGTCCGTTTGTAACTATAGGTCGTATGTAAGTCGAGTGGGGGACCGCCTGTATACAGCCTGCCAGCTCCTGCCCCAGTATAAAGCCTGCAGCTAGAGATGGGCGAAGCGATTCTAACAATTCTAAATTCGTTTAGAATTTCAGGAAAACTTTGATTCATCACAAATCCAAAGTTAACAGTGATTTGTGGGATCAAATTTCAATAAAAAAAAAAATATATTTATCTATTTATTTATTTTCACTTTATTAGCAAAATGGCAGTGAGCACAACATATTACATGGGGCAGAGAACTCTGGGAAGAAGAAAGGAACATGGCGGTACTGTTTCTCACTGTATTGGGGTAGTGTTCCTCACTGTATGGCGGTAGTGTTCCTCACTGTATGGGGGTAGTGGTCCTCAGTGTATGGGGGTATTGTTCCTCACTGTATGGCGGTAGTGTTCTTTACTGTCTGGCTGTAGTGTTTCTCACTGTGTGGCAGTAGTGTTCCTCACTGTATGGGGGTAGTGGTCCTCACTGTATGGGGGTAATGTCCCTCACTGTATGGTGGTAGTGTTCCTAACTGTATGGGGTGGTGTTCCTCACTGTATGGGGATAGTGCTCCTCATTGTATGGGGGTAGTGTTCCTCACTGTATGGTGGTAGTGTTCCTTACTGTATGGGGGTAGTGTTTATCACTGTATGGCGGTAGTGTCCCTCACTGTATGGCGGTAGTGTTCCTCACTTATGGGGGATTGTATTCCTCACTGTAAGGGGGTAGTATTCCTCACCGTATGGTAATAGTGTTCCTCACTGTATGGCGGTACTATTCCTAACTGTGTGGTGGTAGAGTTCCCCACTGTATGGTGGTAGTGTTCCTAACTGTATGGCAGTAGTGTCCTTCACTGTATGGGGGTAGTGTTCCTCACTGTATGGCTGTATTCTTCACTGTATGGAGGTAGTGTTCCTCACTGTATGGTAGTAGTGTTCCTCACTGTATGGCGGTAGTGTTCCTCACTGTATTGAGGTAGTGTTAGGAAATAATTAATTATGAGGGGCAGCATAGGAAATAATTAATTATAAGGGGCAGCATAGGAAATAATTAATTATAAGGGGCACTATAAGAAATAATTAATTATGAGGGGTAGAATAGTAAATAATTAATTATAAGGGGCAGTATAAGAAATAATTAATTATGAGGGGTAGAATAGGAAATAATTAATTATGAGGGGCAGTATAGGAAATAATTAATTATAAGGCGCAGTATAGGAATAATTAATTATGAGGGGCAGCATAGGAATTAATTAAAGGGTTTATCCGGGATTAAAATTTTTTTTTATGGCCGGGCTGGGGAGGGCTATTTAAACATAATAAACATGTACTTTCCTCTTCCGGTGCTGCCGATGTCCCGCGCCGCGGCCCGTCTTCTCCGTGCGCCGGTTTCAGTAGAAGGGCGCACAGGGAGCTTCCGGCCGGCCGGATTCTCCCATGCGCACCATCTCTCAGCGCTTACAACGCTGAGAGATAGGGACGGATGGGAGGATCCGTTTGTTTACAGGGGCACGGATCAAAGTGACCGCGGCGCAGGACATCGGCGGCGCCGGAGGAGGTAAGTCCATGTTTATTATGTTTAACTATCCCTCCCCAGCCCGGCCATAAAAAAATTTTTAAACCCGGATAACCCCTTTAATGGTGCGGGTATAGGAAATAATTAATTATGAGGGGCAGTTTAGTAATTAATGGGGGGGAGGCATATTCAATAATTAATGGAGAGAGGTCCCAGTATATTAATTAATTAATTGGGCCAATATATAAAATAGTTCACAAGGGGGTGCAGTACCGGTATATTAAATAATTAATAATTAGGGGGGTGCCAGTGTATTATGGATGCGGTCACATGTACCGCTATTTATTTTTAGACTTTAGTCCGGCCCTCCAATGGTCTGAGGGGGACAGTGAGCGGCCCCCTATGTAAAAAGTTTGGGGACCCCTGCTGTAATGGCTGCCTCCACTCCATGTGCTGATAAGCCCTATGAATCCGTATGTTGTTTACACTTTGTTCCTGGTCGGTTTCCTGGAACTGCTGCTCCCTGCTCACAGGGGAGGAGGTCATGTTTCAATAATTGCAGTAGAGCTGGATGTGTACAGAACAGTGAATACAGATGTCTCCTGCACAGAATAGTGAGGTAGAAGATCTGCCTTATGCCCTTTCAGTCTCTCCATCCCAGTCTGTGATTCTACAGAACTTTATCTGTCTGTCTCTGCTCTTCTCACTGCTCCCTTCCCCCACCTTGTCATCGGCAGTATCAGCTCTTTCCTGTGCTCACACAGCACAGGCTATAGACTGCATGTAACTGGGTTACTTATGATTTCTTTCACTTATTACATGTTTGAGAGAGAACACAAGGCATCATGGGATCTATGGGCAAGCTAACTGGCCTCAGCCTGAGGACATAGACAGACAGATGTTAGTCTCCGCCCACTCACCTCTGGTGAAAAAGATTTTTTTCAAACACTTTCAGAACAGAAAATGCCATAACTTTGGATAGAAAAGGACATGCAGAACAAAGTAGGCATTGTTCTGTTTGTTTTCAAAGGGGGAGTAGCATAAAATAATTTAGTAAAATCACTAGCTACACAGCTACACTTTAACCCCTTCACGACTGCCATATGGCAATATACGTCCTATTTGCACATGCCCCGTGTAGAAAGGACATTTATAAACGTCATGACAGTGCCCAACTTCAAACGGATATATTTCCTGAACCCTGGCACCTAGAATCACAATGTGTCATTTTAAACAGAAGGATCTCCTATTTAGAGATGAGCGAGCACTAAAATGCTCGAGTGCTCGTTATTCGAGACAAACTTTTCCCGATGCTCGAGTTCTCGTTTCGTATAACGAGCCCCATTGAAGTCAATGGGAGACTCGAGCATTTTTCAATGTGTCATTTTATTGAGAAATAATGTCTTCTGATAAGTTAGCAGATGTATGGAAACATCTGCAATGTGTTCTTCACTGAAGGGGTTAAACCACCAAGGGGTTAAACCAGTATATAAGAAAATAAGGCAATTGACCATACTGACCTAACACCTACAGGTTTTACATGGCCTTAGTAATGTGTACACTGGATCAGAAAGTTTTCTATCAGACTTTACCACTGAGAGATGTGATCAGGCAAAAGAATTTATGCTACAACATGGCAAGAAAACTACTGCCCTATCTTATTATATATAAAACCGGGAAGAAAGTTACTCCTTATATAATTTCCATATGATGGTATGTGATGTTACATTGCTGATGTAACTTTGAAACTTAAAAACCGTACCCAGAGTGTTGGGAATCAGTATACAGCTTTGATGAGACTGTGAACCTGCTACATGTACAAAGGTCTCTTTGACAAAGCCTTAGTATTGTAGCTGAATTAGGAATAAATAATTCTACATATAAATATAAAAAGCTACTAAATAAACATAAAAGTTTACACGAAAATGGAATTATATTTAAAAAAAAATATTGCATCCAATCCTAGGTCTTCTATATTGAATACTGCTTTTCTCCTGGGGTGTATTGATCGTGCTCCCACTCTCTTTCCACATTAACCTAAGATGAGTGATCTGATCTTTTTACCAATATTATCAGTCTCATTGATGGTAAATATATACAGTTTAGTACCTATGACGCAGTCTACTATATGGACATAAAAGGAAATACAAACACTCTTTCTTTTTGTGTGAGAACAGTCCAAACAAAAAAATAACATTATTTGATAATTTTTATGTTTGTGAACAATAAACTGGTTGTCCATTATCACCACTGGGTCCGCCCACTCCTTTTTGTCCACCATATTTATTGTGGTTCATAACTATGTAACAGAATCCAGCACTCCATTTGGTTAATTTTAGACACTGTTGCCCAGGGGCGTGCAGAGGTTGCGATGGCAACCAGGCCCTGGAGGCTTAGGGGCCCATAAAGTGTCACTTTCCCATATGAGGGCTAGTACTATAAAACATACATTATAGTCGGGGGCCTGGCACAGACTTTGCACTGGGGCCCTTCAGCTTCAAGTTACGCCACTGCTGTTGCCCTTTAACCCCTGTTAATTCTTTTAAACCGGCCCTGCCCCTTTGCAACTTGCAGGATCAAGGCAAAGCTAAGCAAAAATTCTAAAATAATACTCTGTCATATTGTTAGTATTTAATAAAAAAGTTAATTACATTTATATAATATATTACTTTTAGTCCTCTGGGAAATCATCACAGCATGTATGAATGCTCTTATAGTTCACAAATTATCTATACTAATACTCGTTTTATCTATCATATACATGAGTAGAGTATTTTCTCTATCACTCATGTTTCATGTTTCGTCTGATCACTACTTGTCAAAAAATCATATTTCTTATTACGAAAAAAAGAATATGCTTTCCTTTGGAATAAGGAAAACACATTTCTAGTATCCCACCCCCACTTGCTGTAATCCATATCTTCTCTCCTCCCCAGTGATTCTTATCGTTGCTCACTGTTCCTGCTTCAATGCCATTGGATTCCTTCAGGAAATTCATGGCGCAATCCCTAAAAAAAAGTCTGCAGAGAAAACCACATTGATCAAGTAAAGAGGTTTTGTCTTTAGATGTTCCTTGTGCAGCTTTCATTTTTAATATACATTTTGAAGGTTTTGTCTCCATGACATTAGTGTTACTATGCCTCTGGGTCTTCATCTGGGTATTCATCTGGTTGCACTGCTGTTTTAAGATTAGCCCAGAAATCATTTTGTTCTTCATCTTCTGACGGCCACTCAATGTAGGTTTTTGTGTTCATGAGTTTCCTCAGTTTGCAGAATCTTTTTGGAATAGTTGACTTTTCAATGGGTTCCAGAAGAACCAAAATGGCAGTATCATTGTTTTCATCAAAAAGACGAAAGTGTGAGAACTCCAGCTCATACTTGCACCACTCACTTTGGACAAAATGTTCTGATAAAATAAACAGGGTTTTACGGCTTTTCTCCATGGCGTCTATGATATTGTCAATAATCCATTTGCCTGGTACAAAATCTCTCTTATGAATACAGACTCTTAGCGGAGGATTCCCATTTTCTAGCTGTGGAACCATCATATTCTCAACCCACTCGGAGTCTCTTTCACTGTAAGATATGAAAGCATCAAAACAGATCTCCCTCTCTAATACTTTTAATGGCTTCCTTTTCACTTTTAGCCAGGCCCATGTCATCTTTGCATACCAAACACAATGAAGACAGTGGCAAAGCCACACAATGACAGCTAGAACTAATATTAATACAATACAGGACAGTGTCACAACTAATGTTTTGTGGCACATTAACAGGGGGAGATGAGCATCATGAATCGGTTTACCCCGTACTGAAGGAGGAGAATCGCAAATATATTTTTCTGGCCAACCCACAAGAATTATGCTGTTTTGCTCAACAAAATCTACGAACTGGCAGGAGCAGAAATAATTATTTTCAGTTGCGTCCAATTTTGTCAAATTTACAAATCGTCTCAAATCTGAACTCCAAAAGTCATTGATTCTATTTTTCCTAATTACCAGTAATGCTAGCCTTGGTAGATCAGCTTTGACAGGTAACATAGTCAATCTATTATCGGATATGTAAAGTTCCTTCAGATTTGGTAAATGGGCAGAAAATGTTTCCAGATTATTGGCGCTTACATCCAAAACCTCTAACGTGTCCGAAAGGCAGTTGTCAATCAGTTTTATCTTGCAATCTGAAAGATTTAAGAACTTGAGGTTTCCAGGCCAGATACAGGAAGTAACAGGGTTGTCCCCAAATAAATTTTGACTTAAATCAATATAAGTCAATGATGGTATATGTGCAAGTGCTTTTGAAACCGCAGGTAATGAAGATAAGAGATTTCTGCTGACATTTAAGGTTCTTAAAGCAGGCCAAGCTCCAAAACCTTCTGTGTAACAAGTTGAACCTTGCAAAAACAAATCTGTGAGCACGTTCCCACTCAGATCGAGGTACTCCATCATCATAAAGGAGCGGGAAAATTTACAAGGCATGAGAAAAACTTTGCTGCCTGTGCAGGTGACACTTTTAATTGCACGTACCATCTGATAGATGTCATGGAAATCTGTAAAAAGAAAATATTTTGGTATTTCCAGGTTCTTAATAATAATTGTTGATATTGATGAGTTCTCATCTTCCAGTGGAGGAATTTTCTGTCCTGTTCCCATTAGCGTACTGTCTTCCAAAGCTAGAGTGGTAACATTTTTATAGGTGTGTATAACTTGTAGCAAACTTCCTAAACTAATGTCAGTCAGAAAACAGTTTTTAAACATTAAAGTCTTCACCGTTGTATCATTGAGCAGTGTAAGTGCATATGCATCCTGACTCGTTGTGATAGAGGTATCCTTAATTTCTAAATAGTTAGCGGAATGTTTAAGATCATGTATTATTTCTGGCAGTAAAGTTAAATTTGTAGCAATGGTAACATGCCCTGTATGTCCTATGGATCGTATAGTGCCATTGGTATATTGTTTGAGCTGTGAAATATTTAGGTACAGTTTGTCCAGACTCTGGACACCCACAAAGTCTTGTTTATGGAGAGCAACAAAGTGTGTATTTCCCACTTTTAAATTCCTCATTGCTGGCAGAGTGGAGAACATGGGCGTTTCACCAAGTGTAGTGTAGTGATTACCCAACAAGTTCAAATGTCTTAGCTTTTCGAGACCAGCAAACCAAGTGGGTGACAAGCTGGGTAACTTGTTATAAGACAGATCCAATTCCTCAAGATTATTTAGAGACTGAAAACAGTTCCTACTGATAGTATGGATTTCATTTCTAGTAAGCCAAAGTACTCTGAGGTTTTCATATGGCTTCAACTCATCATCTGATATAGTTTGAATTAAATTGTTAGACAAGTCCAAACCCTTCATTTGTCTTGGCAGTGTGGAAGGTATAGATGTCAAATGATGGGAGGAGCAGTCACAAAAATCCATATGGTTACAAGGGCAGTCCACTCCATCTTCTGAATATGTTGTCTCCATCAATAAGAAGATTAGGAAGAAATTCAGTGGGTAAGGCGCCATTCTTGTTTCTAAAGATGGTAGATAAAAAAAAAAATCATTAGGTTCCTTTTAGTCATTGAAATAGGAAACATAATGAATCACATATATAAGGCTTAAAGGGGTTTGCCCATGAAAGAAAATTCTCAAACTTCAATCCCCTAATGATGTTTACATAATAAAGATCATTTTTAACCCCTTGCATTTTTTACAGTTTTATTGCTGTTTTAGCTCCTATCACTCAGTGATGGTCAGTGTAAGAATCCAGAGTGTGGCCGGGTACTCTCCAAGCAGACACATTATAATCCCTGTGTGCAGACAATGGGGCAGATTTACTTACCCGGTCCTGTCGCAATCCCCGAGGTGTGTTCTCCGACGAGGATGAAGTCCGGCGCGATTCTTCAAGATCGTGCGTCCATTTTCCTGCATGTGTCGTTTTCCCCGCTGAAGTCTGCCGGAGTTCACCTTCTTCTTCCCGGTGTATGTGAGTGCATTGTCTTGCGACACAATTTGAATTGTAAATCCTGCGCTTAGTCCGAATCAGTCGGGTTGTCCATCGGCCACGCCCCCCGATTTGTGTCGCATGCAAGTTAGCGTGTGCCAAAAACCCCACTTAAATGCGGCTCAAATCCGAAATAGTTGGGAAACCCGACGAAAATGCGTTGTGCGGACCCTTAGTAAATGTGCCCCAATGTGGTTAAATTATCAGGGGGGTACAAGGTTTATATACACTTTCATTTACCTTCTGAACATTCTTCTCTGCCACAACACATTGTCAGAACTGATATGCTTCCCTCCCCAGATAAAAAAAAACGTATCTGCCTGTAGCTTTTAGCTTTCCTCTCGCTGCTGCAGTTGTTTGCCAGCAGGGAGTCAGCGTGAGCTCGTCCTGGAATGCAGGGGGAGGGGTCGCACACCCTAAAGTCAGAAGATGCAGGGTCGGAAACCAGGGGCAACTGAAATTGTGTACACCAGGACTGATAGAGACAGGGTGGAATTAAATCTGTGAAATGCTGGATTTTTTGTTAATAATAGTGATTTAGAGAATGGGGGATATTTATCATACGCTGGCGCTCATGCGCCAGCGTATGATAGCCCCGCCGCTGCAAATTCGCAGCCCGATACATGAAGAGACTTCTGCCTCTTGATGTATCGGGCTGCCAGTTGCGCAACCGGCAGCCCCGCCGGCACGTATGAAAAGTCGCCGGCAGCAGCGAGTGCGCAGGCGTGGGGACAGTAACGCCCCGCGCCGGCCCACTCCAGTCCGGCTGTGCCCCCCGCTCGGCCGGCCGAGCCCCCCCCCCCTTCACGCCCCTTCACGCCCCACTGGCGTGAAGGTGGCGGATTGTGAAAAATAATCGCAAAAGCTAGCAATAAACTAGCATTTGCGATTATTTCAGGGCCTCTGCGCCACTGGCGGTGCGCAGAGGTCCTGATAAATATCCCCCAATGTGTTATTTTGTTATCCTGAGTATATTTAAGAAACTTGTCTTTGTGGGAATACCCCCTTTAAGATCTGACCATTGATTAGTTCAATGGTGATCCATCACTAATTAGATAAGTACTCAAAACACACTATTGTACAACAGAAACTGTTGTAATTTGTGTTTCTGTGTAACTATTCGTTAAGATAAGACTGAGAAACAACTGAATGCTGTCAATGATGTTTCTAGATCAAAAACCAGCCAAAGTAATCATTCTAACCCATACACATGCAGTATAACTCTACAATGACTGTGGCAGGTAAAAGTCCAATCTTCATCCAGTTACCTTCAGAAAGTATATGGTTCTTCAGATAATCCAGTTACATTCACCCCAGATGTTCAAATAATGGAATGTACCATAATCTATAATATTTTGTTACACATTGTTAATTTTCATTCAGGTATAAATACGTAAACTTCAATTAAACTGGAGTCAATACCACCTTAACCTGTAGCCTGTTTGTAGGTTAAGTCCTTTTTGTAAAAATTTGACCAGTGTCTCTTCCTGTGGTAATAACTTTTCAACATTTTAACATATCCCTGTGATTTTGAGTTTGTTTTCTCGTGAGACATTGTAGTTTATGTTAGTGGTATAATTTCACTGATCAGTTACTTTGGTAGGGGGGGGAGTAAAAATTTTAAGAAAATGACCATTTTCAAAGTTTCAAATGTTTTACTTTTTAAACAAAAAGACAAAAAGTCCTAATTTTTTTGGATAGGGTAGAAACCCCTATTTTTGGAAACTACACCCCCCCATGAATTAATCCAGGGGTATAGTTAGTATTTTAACCCCACAGGTGGACCCAAAATAATGGATAGTGCATAGTAAAAAATATAAATTATGTCATATTGTGCCCAGCTCCTGCCACTGGGGAGAGAAGCACACCAAAAATCATGATGCATGATGCATGTGGGGTACGGCAATACCCCACATGGGGCAATAACCTAAGGGCAGGGCACACGGCAGGGCTTAGCAGGGAAGGTGTGGGTTGCGGTATGATTTATAAGCTGTGCATAGTACATGAGGGTAAAATCGACATCTAAAATCCAGGGATGTGTGAATACGGAAGCACTGTTTCATACATAGTCCTGGTTTTTCTGGGCATGTTTAACAATGGTAAATGGTGTCCTTCTGAATGCCTTTTTTGGAACACATCCAGCACCTTTTTTGTTTCCTTTCCTTCTTGGCAGTGTGGAAAACTACTCCTGGAAAGCGCTGCCTTGGTACAATATGTGTTGTGGCCTCTCCTTCCAAAAGGGCTGGCACTTCCCCCTTCCTGGTCTCCAAAAAGAAAATACTGAATAACCACCTCTGCAAATTCCAAGAAAGTTCCCCTCTGGCCTGCACATCTATATAACATGTAAGAATTATATCGTGATGTGGACGGCCAGCTTCTTGTACCAGACCCCCGATTTCCGCATGGCGTTGTATGGCTGAAGCACTTGGTTCCGCACAAGTCAACCCCTTCCATGCACTCATTATAATCCACTATGCAGTCAGGCTTGGGGGTTTCTGTACTGGTATCTCGTACTGGGACAGGGGTGCTACTGTGCCCACGTATTGTAGTTAATACCAGGACCTCTCTCTCTCTCTGTCTTTGTACTTAACACACAACACAGAGTCGCTGCATAGTGCCCTGCTCTGGTGCCTTCTAATTTTTTGTCCAAGCAGCGCCTTAGGGAGACCTCTCTGATTTCTGCGTACAGTGCCGCATGCCGCAGTATTTCTGGAAGAGAGGCATTGTTGGAAGCGAGGTAAGCATGTTGTGTGCCTCCAACACGGTGTATGTCTTCTGAGACATTGCACACAGAAAAATAAGATAATGTACACCAGAAAAATTAAATAATGTGCACCCAACTACACGGACAAGCCGCATAGCCGGCACGCACCAAACCACGGCACTAAAAATAACTATATTCCGCAGTTTTCACTTAGGCCACCAGCACTGGTAGTTGACTGACACCTGGTAATTCTGTAGGGGTTTTCCATGCAGCATTCAACTCATTTACATCAGAGACACGGAATTATATTTGCATACAGCATTTCCCTCCCTTTTTAATTTATGCACAATTAGAGAAATGTATTAATATTATAACTTAAGCCGATTTCACAAAAGTGGCTTAAGGTCGGAAAACTCTTAAAAAGCATGGCCAGGAATTGCAACTTTTTCCATGTTTTCTATTCCAGAAAACAGACATACAAGGCATGATAAATATGCCCCAATATTCCCAAAATTAATTCTCTTACATACAACTCCCACCCCCAATGTTTATTTACACCAATTATTTATACACAATAACCTCCTACTTACAGCCCGCACCTTGATAATTGAATTTAAATAAAATTTCCACCTTTAATAAATTCTGCACAATACATCTAAGATTAATCCATACAGTGCCCCCGATTAATTTATTTATAAACAGCAACCCCCTGATTGTGTCACCTGTGCCTTAAGCAAAGCATGCTCTAGGTCTAGGTCAGGGGTGGCAAACCTATGGCACAAGCTCTTTCTGTGGGCACCGGAGCCATCGCACCGGCACAGAGTTCACCAGACAGGACTCAAATAATGCTCCAGCAATTCCAGGCAACTTAATAGATACTGCAGGAAGTGTGGTAAGTTGTGGACAGGGCCGGATTATCTATGCAGGTCCTTCTTCTCTTAAAAAGTTGTGAAAGAACAGAGAGAAATAAGTTATTGCTTAAATTGCTGTCATTTGCTGGGCTCCTAATAGACGTCTAATTAAACATAAATTGCTGTGTTGGCAATTGACGATAAATGAGTGGGTTGTGGTTGTAATTTGGACAGTCGTCTCTAAAAGTTCTGCCATCAGGTTAACAATCCATGGATAACATATTTTATCATATCATTGCTATCTTTTTGGAAAGTATTCAAATGTTCAGCAACAATTATCAGGTGGCTATGATTTTTTAGGAATGCAATCGAGAGATGCACTTTCCTCCATCATTGGAATATCTGATATCAAGCAAACAGCAGTAGAAATCAGAATTGTCTACAGGTAGTATTGTGAGACCATCAGGTTTGCCTTCCAGTAGACAAATTGTCGTCTACCAATCAAAACAGAATTGGCAAGATTAATTACTTTAAGAACTGGAATAGTCTACGACTCGTCCATCAGATGTGCAAATAGGACTCTCTAGTAACTAGTTTCTAACATTGTAACCCATCTGGCAACATATATACATTTTCAAGAAAATTTTCATTAGTCACCAATCGTCTGTATGTATATGTATTTGTCTCCAAGTTGAATTTAATCCCCAGATCACATTTCTATTGTGTCGTTAAGGATCGTTTAACAGCAGGAGGGCACATTTTCACAGTTTGTACTTTTTAAAGAGCCTCACAACCTCTGCTGTGATTGGTTGTGATGGACAACAAGCGCTATATAAATAAAGATTATTAGTAGTAGTATTCTCAGCATTTTAGCATATTATTGTGAAGGTTACAAAAATATTTAATTAGCCAAGATACATATTGCAATTTTAGAAATAAAATAACGTCTATTAATTTTTGTTTTCCTCTGATGGTTTACTGCCATACAAATCATCATTTATGATCTGATTTTGTTCACCAAATCAGATATTTTAGGATTTGGTCAGGGAGGAGCACTATGTTACACTAACAGAAAGTCAACTAAGGGGATTGACATTAGTGACATTTTTTAGCAGACATGTGCATATTATACCACCAGACAATGCTGTGCCGGTAGTGTTTATCTTTTATATTTTCCTTTAGGGCTACAATTCCTATCATACATGTTTTACAAAGATTTAGAGGTTTCTCAATTTGGTCCAAAAGGTGCATATAATTGGGTAGTGACATAGGATTTGGTCAAGGCAGAGAAATATGTTACACTAACAGAAAGTAAACCAAGGGGACTGACATCCATAACATTTTTTAGCAGTCACATGCATTATATCATCAGACAATGCTGTGCCGGTAGTGGCTGTCTTTTACATCTTCCTTTAGGGCTATAATTCCTATCATACACTTTTTACAAACATTGAGATGTCTCGTGCTCAGTAGAGTCAGCTTCTACACAAGGCAATAATATGAAGAATGAAAGCTGTGAGCTGGAGAGGGCAGAGTAAAGTTATGCCATTCTCCATGAGCCTCCCCTACACTGGGGCAGAGTCAGGTCATAGTAACTTTTCACTCACCTGTAGATGGGGGTCAGGTGCGGTGTGTTGCTCGGCTGTGTTTTTGTGGTTACATGTTGTGTCAGACAGGTCTGAAGATGTGTGGAGCCTGTAGAACAGCACAGCTCATACTACACAGGGGCGGGCGCAGCTCTGATTTCTACATGGGAAAATCCCTGCTCTATTATACAAGGAGGAAGAGGGGTGTAACACCAGGCTGATGATGCCTTACCACGTCTGAGCCTTACAATATGCTTAACATACTTCACAGATTATGATAAATAGGTCTAATAAGGTAGTATGCAAACTTATCGGTATAGTAAACCACTATAATGGTGTGTTCAGACCTGAAATATTACATTACTTTTTATGTGTGTGCTTTTGTGATTTAAAAAAAACAACCAGTTTGATAGGAGTCGCAGTTACATAGCTAGAAACATAGAAAAATAAAATATGTAGATATGTAGATAAATAATTTATGTAGATATTTACGCACTATATATATAAAATGAAATAAAATGTCTACATTCACATCGCAATAACTTCAGAAACTTCATATGCAAAGCTATATTCAATGCTGTCAGCTGAATCAATAACTTTCCGTGCAGCGGAAAAAGAAGTTTGACTCAAGCCCCCAACAATTGCTTTCAGGACCTTTTTACACCACTCTGAGATGGTTGTGCGTTACTTACAGAAGAAAGAGGAAGACACGGGGGTGCAGTCAGAAAAAAGTGATTAACAATTGGTGTGAAAAGGGGACACAGGATGATGCCTGCTGTATGAGAAAGAATGGAGGGGGGGGGGTATGGAGGTGCAGGCTGTGTGAGAAGGAGAGGAATCCAGTGCTCAGCTCCTGCTGTTCTTATAGAGGATCATGGCATTGAGTTCCTGAATAGAGAATCTGTGCACTTGGCTCCTGAATGCTACTTGTAGATCTGCGGTTGTGATACAGAGAGAGATAGAGGAAGTGAGTTACCACCAGACACCAGATTAAGAAATATTCCTGTTGACCCATTACGGAAATCAGTGACTACTAGTCAGTGGCGTAACAGTGGGCCCCGATATCAACTTTGGATTAGGACCACGTATACCTGAAATCACATTGCCGCCCCGGTCCTGCACATTCCGCTTGAAAATACAGATATACTCACATATACCTTATATGTCCAGCAGCATCCTTCCTATATTAAGAAACTGTCTTGCAGCCCCCACATTAATAAGATGTCCAGCAGCAGGCTCCCCTCAATAAAATGTCCAGCAGACTCCCCTCGATAAAATGTCCAGCAGACTCCCCTCGATAAAATGGCCAGCAACAGGCTCAACTCAATAAAATAGCCACCAGCAGATTCCCCTTGATAAAATGACCAGCAGCCTTCCCTCAATAAAATGATAAGCAGCAACCTCCCCTCCATCCTGGAAAACTTTGCATATTTTCCCACAATCCCCTAGTGGCGCCTCCATGGCTATAAGCACCTTAACACGCCTACACAGTGGCCTTAATTGGCACCCCCTGATTAGAACTCTTACTTCCCGACCTCTCACTCAGCCAAACCAGTTCCTTACACTGTACTGAGGAGACCCAACCAGGTCTACAGTTGGGAGTCTGTTCCTTCCGAAATAGATATACTGGTTTGGTTTTAATCTGCATTATGTCATAATTGTAGATCATGCTTGATGTCAATGGAGCTGCCTTAACAGGTAGCAAAAAGAGGCATGGTTTTCCTTATCCCATACTGGAAAACTTTGCATATTTTCCCAGAATCCTCTAGTGGAGCATCCATGGCTATAAGAATCCACACGCCTACACCGTGGCCTTAATTGGCAGTCTCTGTAAGGAGAACTCTTACTTCCCGATCCTAAAATATCCAGCAGCAGCCTTCCTTGATAAAATGACCAGCAGCAGCCTCCACTCAATAAAATGTCAAGCAGCAGCTTCCCCTCAATAAAATCTGCAGCAGCAGCCTCCACTCATTAAAATGGCAAGCAGCAGCCTCCACTCAATAAAATGACCAGCAGCAGCCTCCACTCAATAAAAACTTGTCCATTAGCAGTCACAGGGTCCCTCGTTGTTAGAAAAAAAAAAAAAACTAAGCACTTCCCTCCCAATCTCAGGCTTCCACTTCTCCTCTCAGCGCACCATGCAATGGCACAGATAGAGACACTCTGCCCGTGCACACTGTAAGCTGCTGGACAGCTTCTGTACATACCCAGCGGTTATAAATCCAGTTTTTCTTTGAAATATAGCGAGACACAATAATGAGGAACCTATCCTTATTTCATTCTGCCAGTGTTCAGAGTACCATGAGTCTGCTGATAGGTTCCCTCTCATTAGAAATTGTTAGTATAGCTAGTGGGGGCGGTGGCAATTTTTCCCTGTGGACTCCAGTCGTCTAAGAGTTTTAATATAATTTGCAGTAGAAAATGCTGTTAATCATAGTTCAGGTCTATGTCAGTTGGTAGCAGATGTAGATTTGTATATATCTTGAGGTGTTTCCCTCTTATTGAATAAGGCCCTTTTCTCTCAGATAAGAGATTAGTGTACCAGTTTTGATAAACCATGTATTGCCATGTTGCCCACAGATGCCAAACTGATACTTAGTTTCCATATTAACCATGCAAGTCCTACTATAACAGTATGTGCCAGTCACAGCTACTCAAATATGAGCATTTCCAGGTCACTAGGGTCTCTAAAGAAAAGATACATGCTATACTTGCACTCCTATCAGCATGTGCCTTCCATATAAGATTCCATCATTGTGAATGCCAGTCACAAGTGCCAGTATGTGGCCCCAAAACCACTGTGTACTAGTGACAGGTGCCCCTTTAGCATCATGTGCCAGCCACAGGTAACAAAACAAGGGCTCTGCTTGGTATATTCATTTTCTTAATTTCACTCTTCATAATGCAAATCGGTTCAATCATGTAATAGACAAATAATGCCAAATGGACAAATAATGCCACACGCCATTCTATTCATCTTGTTACGTCTGATAGATTGCAATAGGGGATTCCAAAATGTGCTTGGTGTGAATATGTAGAAAAACAGTGGCTTAGTGCACCAAAATATAAGGCCCCGGTCCTGCACTTCTTATAGTTGGCAATCCTTCTGTCATGGCAACTTCTCCCGGCCATCACTTATCATTGCAGAATATGCTTCTGGAGAACATCTCCACACTCCCATTATATAGGTAGCCCCATTATATAGGTAGCCCAGGCCAGAACATGCCCCCTGTATATAGGTAGACCAGGTCAGCATATGCCCCAGTATGTAGGTAGTGCAAAACATGACCCCAGAATATAAATAGCCCAGAAAGTGACCCCCAGTGTATAAGTGGCCTAGAACATGTCCCCAGTATATAGATAGATCAGAATATGTCCCCAGTATACATGTAGCCCAGAATTTTGGAGATGAAAAGGGGATTAGAGACTGGTCTGTGGTTAAATACCCCAAGCCCAGAACAGGCTCTTAGTATATAAGTATCCCAGAACATGTCCCTGGTATAGGTATAGGCAGCACAGCACATGCCCCTAGTATATATGTAGCCCAGTACATGCTCCCAGTATTTCTGTAGCCCAGGACACGTTCCCAGTATATATATATATATATATATATATATATATATATATATATATATGTATTAGAACTTCCCCTTATTATATAGACAGCCCAGAACATGCCCCCAGCATGTAAGTAGCTCAGAATATATCTCTGATATATATGTAGCCCAGAACATACTCCCAGTATATGAGTAGCCCAGCTAAGCCCCCAGTATATAAGTATCCCAACACATGCCCCCAGTATATATCTAGCCCAGCACATGCCCCCAGAATATGGGCAGCACAGCACATGCACCCAGTATATAGGTAGCCCAACACATGTTCCAAGTATATATGTAGCCCAGCACATGCCCCCATTATAGTTACAGCACAGCACATGCCCCCAGTATATAAAAGTATCGCAGAACATGCCCTCATTATGTAGAGTCCAGAACATTCCCCCAGCACATAGGTAGCCCAGCACATGCTCCCAGTATATAAGTAGCCCAGCACATGCTTCCAGTATATATATAGCCCGGGACACATCCCCATTATGTATATAGCACAGCACATGTCCCCATGATATATAAGTATCCTAGAACTTCCCCTTATTATATAGACGGCCCAGAACATGCCCAAGTATAAGTAGCTCAGAATATGTCCCTGATATATTTGTAGCCGAGGGCATGCTCCCAGTATATGAGTAGCCCAGCAAAGCCCAAAGAATATCGGCAGCACAGCACATTACAACAGTATAGGTAGCCCAGCACATGCTCCCATTATATATATTTATATATAGTGAATGGACAAAAAGTAAAGCTAAACTTTTTACAAGTAGCAAACATTTTCTTTGCTTTAAATTTCACAAATACTTTATGCTTTGCGTTCACATAAAGTTTGTAAAAGTTTGTAAATGTAACATTTAAAATTGAGGAAGTTTAAGGGCTATGAATACTTTTGCAAATAGAGGCAGGAATGAGAAAAGCAGATGCATGATCCTCTGTCTTTTTACACCATAAAGAGAACCAGATATAATGGCAAAAATCCCCTTCCATTTAAGAAAAAATATGTGAGACCTCATTTCCCTAGAGTAATGTGAAAGGAAATTAAAAGGGGATAACGTGAAAATCACTAATGTGTGATTATTTCTTGCATCAAAAAATTGTTAATTGCCAGGATTTTAAAAGTTCAGTGCATGGAGTGAACTGAACTTCCTGTATCAGGTGGAAAAGTACTATAATGTATAAAGAGAAAGTTAGTGTCATACTGTCCTTTGTAACTAACATTTCATAGAAATCTAAAGAGGTTTCATTTCCTTTTTTTTATGGTAATTTTTTCTATTTTTCTTTCCTAAAAGACATAGCCCTGTTTAAAACTGAAATAAAGTCATATAAAAATTCAGCCAACTACAGAAAGGGAACAGAAATGGAGGACCACTCCACTGAGATGATCACTGGATGTATTACTTACTTTACCAGTACCCATGACTCCCCTCCAACATAGAGTCCCATGTAAAACACCCACTTCCCTTACCACTGAAGCCACTTTTCACATTCCTGACACAGCAAACTTTTTCAAATCTGCCCTGTGTCACTATAAGTGGTCATAACTTTTAAAAGCTTTAACATATCCAGGTCATTTTGAGATAGTTTTCTAATGATGCGTTGTACTTCATGTTAGTTGAAAGATTTTTGCATTTATGAAAAAAAAGGATATTTGGTAAAAAATTTTGAAAACTTTTCGATTTTCAAATTTTTCAACACATAGTCAAAACAGCAGAATTACTTGCTAACTAACATTCACCAAATGTCTGCTTTATGTTGACAATGTTTTTTATGCATCCTCTTGTTTTTTTTAGGATGTTATGAGGCTTAGAACTTTAGGTGCAATTTTTCACATTTTTTATAAAAAAAACCTCAAAATCAGACTTTTGAGGGACCTGCTCAGCTTTCAGGTCACATTCAATGCCTAAATAATAGTAAAACCACATAAATTACCCCAGTATAGAAACTACACCCCTCAACGCTAGTAAAACAACTTTTATGAAGTTTGTTAACTTTAATTGTTTTACAGGGGTTAAAACAAAATCGGATGAAATTTTGAAATTTTTATTTTTTTGGCGAAAAGAATGTATTTTTCAAAAAATTTACACATTCTTAATTGATAAAATACCAAAAAGCTCCACAAAGTATGACAACCAATCTCTCCTGAGTGTAACAATACCCCATATGTAGTGGTAACCTGCTGTATGGGCACCCGCCATTGCATTGAAGGGAAGCTGCGCCATTCAGAGCAGATAATGCATTGTCACTTTTTATTGGCCATACAATCTTTAGTTTTTTGGCAATTTGGACAAATAAGGACTTATTTTCTGCGACATTAGATGCACTTTAAAAAATCTTCATTTTAGTGGACCTGTAGCTTATTGTTGATATTTTATTAACTTTATTTATGGTGGAAAAGAAAATCATTAATTCTGGTTTCCTTCTGTTTATATTTTTGATAATTTTTTTGGAACATTTTTGTGAAGAGATTTTCTAAAAAAAAATTTTTGTGTATTTTTTTTTATGGCGTTCTGGGTCCAATAATTTCTCTGATTTATTGCACAGATTGTACGGATACAGCAATAGCAAATATGTGGATTTTTTAAAATGTTGTGAGGTTTTTTTTTGTATTTTATTAGATGTGTATAGAGAATGTTGGTGTTTAGGGGACTTTTACTTTTAAGTCCATTTTTTAAATTTTTTTTTTCTTACAGGTTTTTTTCTTACATGCGTGACTGCAGCATGTAAGGGGTTAACACCTGTGGTCGGAAGAATTTCCAATCATAGATGTAAGAGGCGGTTGTAAGCAGTAACATACAGCTGACACCTGCAGCTTCTGGTGTCACAACCGCGGCATTTAACATGCCTTTGGGGGGTCTTTCCCCCACTATCGGGACCCCCAAGCCGTTTTCGGTGGGGGGGGTGCGGATCGTTGCTATGACAGCTCTGGAGTACGATCAGTTGGGATCTATTAGCATAGGCCGACACTGCTAATACCCTGCAATACATCAGTATTGCAGAGTATTATCATGAACAAGCAATCAGATGATTGCTTGTTCATGTCCCATGGTGGAAATAGTAAAAAAAAAAAAAAATCCAATAAAAAATAAATAAATCAATAAAAATGTCCATAAGCCCCATAACATCTAAATCATAATACAAACCCCACATATACAGTACCACCGCATCCGTAACAACCCATAGAATAAAATTAAATAATTATTGAACCCGTAAAATAAACGCAGTAAAAAAAAACTTTAAAAAACCCAACCAAAAATTATGATTTTTACCTATTTAATCCCACAAAAAATGCAATAAAAAGTGATCAACAAAACATATGTACTGTAGAATGATACTGTTGCAAAGTACAGCATGCCCTGCAAAAAAAAGCCATCAACCAGCTCTGTAGCCAAAAATGTAAAAATATTCTGACACTTGAAAGACGGCGATGCAAAAATGATAGATTTTTCCACACATTAGGGTTTTATTAGGGAAATTTAGTAAAACATAAGAAAAAATATTTAAGTCTCGTATCCCCGTAATCGTATTGACCCATAGAATAAAGATAACAGGATTATTAGGCTATACGGTGAACAACAAAAAAAAAAAAAAAAAGGAAAAAATCAAGTACAGAATTGATGCTTTTCTACTCCTGCCCTCAAAAAAAGTCCTGCCCTCACAGTTTTCAACAATAGGGGATACCAACCCCAAAATGGAAACACTGGAAAAAGCATCTTGTCCTGTAAAACACATGCCATCACATGACCCCAATAACGAAAAAGCTAAAATTTTATAGCCTGCAAAATGGGCCAATGAGATAACTAAAATCCTGGCAGTTGCAGGGCGCTTCTTCCCTTCTGCACCCCGCCGTGCGAATGCATCAAGTGTAGCTTCATCACTGGTCCAGGGGAGGAACACATCGGGGCAGATTTATCAAGTGTCTGAAAGTCAGAATATTTCCATGGCAACCAATCACAGCTCCCCTTTAAAATATTCATGAGCACTGGTGAAATGAAAGCTGAGCAGTGATTGGTTGTCATGGGCAACTGGAAATATTCTGACTTTCAGACACTTGATAAATCTGCCACATCATCTATGTTCTTCCACCTTAGGACATGTCCAAAGAATGGGGAGGTATAGATGTGCTCCTCCTCCAATATGCAAAAAAAAAGAGAAAAAAGACAGCAACCAATGTATTTACCAAAAGCTGTTTGTTTGATGCACGCAGCCCAGGGTCCTAGTGTGCAGACAAGAAAAGAGAGAAGGCCACAGCATCCAATATGATGAAAAAAGGTTAAACCTTTCTATGCCTGTGAAGGTTTAACCTTTTTTCATCATATTGGATGCTGTCGCCTTCTCTTTTCTCCTCCTCCAGTGTGGCCATTACAATATTTGCGTAGGTGGAAACCATATTGGCCCCCATGGCCACCCCCATCAACTGTAAAAAGAATGTATCGCCAAACAAAATATAATTATTAGTCAGAACAAATTCAAGTAAAGTGGAAATAAACCCACAAACCTCAGAAGAATAATTTTTAGTTATGAGTTTCTTGTGTGCAGCATTTAACTCTCTGTGGTGATCTATGGAAGTATATAGCTATACTACGTCAAAAGATACCAACATAATTTGTTCTGTAGGAAGATGAAGTTCATCCAGTTTAGTAATGAAATCAGCCGTGTCCCGTATGTATGAAGGGCCAGAGATGGCAAATTTTTGTAATATCCGATCTAATAATGTAGCTATGTTAGCAAATAATGAACCAGACCCAGACACAATAGGGTGTCCAGGGGGGGACTGTAAACTTTTATGCACCTTAGGCAACACATATATTACCGGAGTGACTGGCAGTTCAATATACAAATATTTAAACATGTCCTCATCAATGATATCTTGTGTCAAAGCATCAGATAATATAGATCTAACTTTCTTATTTAATGTAATTTTAGGATCTGAAGGCAACCGTTTGTATACCGTGCTAAACATCAATAAGCGTCTGTTCATGACGACAACAGCACCACCCTTATCCATGGGTTTAATGGTGATGTCTCCGTCAAGGACCCCCAAGGCATCCAACTCCGCTCTAGTCAAATTAAGTCTAGTCAAACTCTCGTTGACACATCCCAAACGTAATTTCTCTATGTCTCTCCTCACTGATGAAATAAAGGAATCAATGTGAGGTGTGCTGGTATCAGGGCAAAACATGTTTTTCTTACGTAAACCAAACCTTTTGAGGGTCAAGTCCGCATTAGAAGGAACAATATTGTGAACACATCCATGAAAAAATTGTTTCAGTTTGATGGATCTAAAAAATTATTATCTGGTTTCGAACTTATACAAAATGATTAACCTTTAATAATACTTGAGCTTCTATCTCTGTTAGTGCCAAGGCATCCAACTCCGCTCTAGTCAAATTAAGTCTAGTCAAACTCTCGTTGACACATCCCAAACGTAATTTCTCTATGTCTCTCCTCACTGATGAAATAAAGGAATCAATTTTTTGTTACGTAAACCAAACCTTTTGAGGGTCAAGTCCGCATTAGAAGGAACAATATTGTGAACACATCAATGAAAAAATAGTTTCAGTTTGATGGATCTAAAAAATTATATAGATCCACCTCTAAATTAAACCAATCTGGTTTCGAACTTATACAGATTCTCTGTCTTAGTGCCATCTTGGGCAATGTCGTTTTGGACTTGCTGGCCTTGTCTCTTCCTGCTGTGGTGATGCATTCTACTACCCCTCTGGGTTTGGATTCTGTCTGGGGAGTGGAGCAGTTGTTCACTTTTTTAGGTGTCTCATATTTGCGACGGCCAGTTCTATTGGAGGGGGAGCCATTAGGGCCTTGTAGTCCCTGCTGGGAGTATATCATACCCAATTTGTAATCTTCCTTATGCCGAATTCATTTTCCCCTTTTCGTTACCTCTTGTTCAGACTTGATATTATCGAAATTTGATCACCGAAATTTTGGTTTCCTGTAGTCCGTAGGCAGCACTGAATGGGTTAAGTCTCACATCCTCCTATTGGACAGAAGATAAAAATTAATTAGCAATAGAGATTGGCAGGCTGACTCCCTATAAAATACCCCTGAGCCAATGAACACATGTGTTTTCTTATGCAGCAATAAGTACTTTTTATTGGGGGGGATCTTTGTGCTGCCTACGGACTACAGGAAACCAAAATTTCGGTGAGCAAATTTCGATATTCCTGGTCGTACTACGGCAGCACTGAATGGGACTTGAAAAGCAGTAGAACATAAGGGGCGGGTTACTTCGAGGCAGCCGAACAAATTACACTCTTGCCGAAGGCCGAGCCTACCCCGGGGCCCACATTGAGCCTATAGTGCCTGATGAAGGTTGATGGACCGATCACACTGCCGCCTTGCATATCTGATCCAAGGATATATGGGCTTTTTCTGCCCAGGATGCAGCCGTTGACCTCGTTGAATGCGCTTTCAAATTAAGAGGAGATGGAAGGCCTTCTAGATCATAACACATGGAAATTGTATCTTTAATCCATCTGGCTAGGGTAGCCTTACTAGCCCGTTTTCCCTTATTAGGACCTCTGAACTGTAAGAACAGGGCTTCAGATTCCCTAAAAAGCCTACAGGAGAATGGCGTCCACATGTTGCGTTGGCAACGTTGATCATCATAACTCGCCCCTCCTTACCTTGCGCACGCGCACTGTGACCTTGTCAATCCCGGCGCTGTCCTCTTTACGGTCCGAGGGTCTAGAGCTTGGTTTCCGTTGCGGTCCGCCTCATCCAGTGGCTGGGGCTGGGGCGCCCTGCATACGGACCAATATGGTGGTTTCGACAAGGGGGTCGCGACCAATCACATTGCAGCTGGGCGGGGCTATGAGGTTTACTTGTTTGTTCAGAGACCACTCCGAAGGTCTGACTGGATTGTGGCTCAGCCAATCCGCCTCCACATTCAATACTCCCCTGATATGAATCACTGAGATGTTGTGAACCATCTGCTCAACCCAGGTCATCAGGAGGGAACACTCTCTGGCAAGGGACCGGCTCTTTGTGCCCCCCTGCTTGTTGATAGAAGACAACTGCCAGGTTGTCTGATCGGACCAAAACTTCTTGCCTGAGTAGGAGACTGGAGAAATGCCAGACGTACAGCCCTCATTTCTTTGAGGTTCGAAGGCAATTTGGACTCAAACCATGTCCACCTCTTTTGTACCCACTGGCCTTCCAGAAGGGCGCCCCAGCCCCAATTGGATGCGTCTGACGCTGAAGGAATTGGATGGATCTGCCTAATAGTGGGTTTCGGAACCACCAGATTAAGTCCTTGATAGCTTGGACTGAGATCGTCATTGGTTTGTCCTAGGACCGCAGACTCCTTGACCCCTCATATGGGTTTTTGCCCACGGGACTTCTTCTATAGCCAAGGTTATTCGTCCTAGGACCGCCTTGGCTTTCCTGATTGTTGTCCAGGGGTGCAGAATCAGATGCTTGATCGCTTTCTTCAGAGCAGTAATTCTGGCTGATGACAAAAAGAGAGTCATGTTGGAAGAGTTTACTATAAAACCTAGAAATTTCTGAGAGGTTGCAGGAACCAGAGATGACTTCTTTTTGTTGACCACAAACCCATAAACCTCCAGAGTCTTCAGGACTACTGCTAGATCGTGGTACATCAAGTGCTCCGTTTGAGCTATCAGAAGCCAGTCGTCTAGAAAGGGTATCACCTGGATGCCTTGTAACCTGAGGGCTGCCGATAACACCACTGCGACCTTCGTAAAAACTCTGGGTGCTGAACTCAGACTGAAGGGTAGACACATGAACTGGTAATGCAGTACTGTTTTGTCCTGTAGTATAGCGACCCGGAGAAACTTCCTGTGACTCTGAAGTACTGGAATATGCAGATACCCATCTTTCAGATCCACTGTCGTCATGAAGCAGTTCCTGGAGATTAAGGGTATGGTTGTTCTGATTGATTCCATCCTGAATCTCTTCTTCAGAATAAACTGGTTGAGGTAAGTAAGATCTATCACCAGCCTCCAAGATCCTCCTTGCTTTGGGACAGGAAATACTCTGGAATAAATGCCTGAATCTCTCTGGGGATAGAGGACAGGCTCCAAAGCACCCTTTTGTATGAATTCCTGAAGAAGACGAGGAACAATCAGATCGCCAGGTTGGTTGATGAAGAACCTGTCTGGAGGAAAGCTGGTTAGCTCCAGAGAATAACCTCTTCTCACGAGAGAATTGACCCATGCGTCTGAAGAAGTTTTGACCCATATGTGGGAAAACTTGGAAAGCCTTGCTCCGACTTTGACAGGTCTGGCGTCATAATTCAGACCTCTTGGAGGGCTCCGAATGAGGCTTTCTATTCTGGACAAACCGATTCCTGAAACCCCTTTTGTCATCTCTTCTAAACTGTCTTCTGACTTGTGGAGATCTTTGTCTAGAACGAAAGGACTTAAAAGCTGTTCTTTTCTTAGGCTTGGGGAAAGAAGTGCCCTTGTCATCATTAATGACCTTCAGGATCTCGACTTAAATCTAACCCCAGGGTTGGGGTTTCTATCAGGTTTTTTCCACGCAGCCTCCATCAGATTTTTCAAATCTGGATGGCTGGGCAAATATTTGGCTTTCTTCTTAGGGAAATAAAAAAGAGCTTCTCTCTTAGAGAGATCTTCAGTGTCTTTATCTGACTCCACTGCTTCTTTTACGGCTTTTATAAGCCTGGAAACACCTTCTTTATTAAACAGATAGAATTCATCTGGAGAGGCTTCTGCCTCGTCCTCTGAGCTGACCTCCCCCTCAGACCTATACTCCTCATGACTAGAGGGCCCTGGGGAGTCTGATGGTACAGGATATGATCTTTTCCTATTTGTACATTGGTAGTGAGAGGTTTCAGCTACTGCCTGAGCAATAGTAGTTTTAAGCCAAGAAAAAAACCTGGTGGAATCTGCCTGTAAGCTCATCTCCTCCTGGTGTGGAGTGCATCCTTCACACAAGTCTGGTTCCCAATCCTCTGGTAAGGGCTGGTGACAGGTAGTACAACATCTATGCCTGCTCTTTCTGGCACTTTTTCTTCCTGAGGCCATCTGGAAGACACACAACATTAGGAACACTATCACACTGTCATAAAGCAGAACCAGCAGGGCACCGGAGGTGAGCACTTATGATTGCCGTGGGTAGGCTATGCTGCCTGGCGAGCGCTACCCACGTACCGCGCCATATCTGTTTAAATGGGAGGTCTCGCGAGACCGGACCTCCTACCCGCGCATGCACAATGGCCACCCTGCGTGACGCGCAGACCGCCCTGCGTGACGCCGAGGCAACGCAACAAGCGCCATGACACCCGGCAAAGCCCAACTCCACCCCTAGCAGGCGTGGTAAGGCGGGGAAACAGAATACAGCGGGGAACACAGGGATACTTGCCTGAGGTGATAACAGCTGATATCAGCATACAGCAAGCCAGACGTCCTGTGCTGTGCAGTGACCCTGTAACACACTCGGGTTATGCAGCAAGCTGCCATCGGGCAGCGGTCCAAAGTGAATGGAGCACCCAAACCGTGGGACAGGGAGCCAACGCTCAACCAAACCTCTTGTTATCCACTTCCACAGAAGAAAAAAACACGTGTGTTCATTGGCTCAGGGGTATTTTATAGGGAGTCAGCCTGCCAATCCCTATTGCTAATTAATTGTTATCTTCTGTCCAATAGGAGGATGTGAGACTTAACCCCATTCAGTGCTGCCGTAGGACGACCAGGAAACACAGTATATACATATATACACATATACACAGTATATACATATATACACAGTATATGCATATTTACACATATACACAGTATATACACAGTAGATGCATATATACACAATGGGGCACATTTACTAAACACCACATTTTCGTTGGGTTTCCGAACTTTTTACTGTTTTGCCCTGAATTGCCCTGGGTTTTTAGGGCACGCGATCGGATTGTGACACAAATCGGGGGCTGATCGTCGACTGATTCGGACAAACCGCGGAATTTAAAAACCAAATTGTGTCGCAAGATTAGCACTCACATGCACCGGGAAGAAGAAGGTGAACTCCGGCGGACCTCAGCGGGAGAAGCGACACATGAGGGAAATTGGACGCACGATCTTAGTGAATTGGTGGCGTCAACGGGACGGGTAAGTAAATATTCCCCAGTATATATACGTATACACACTATATGCATATGTACACAGTGGGGCTTATTTACTAAGGGTCCGCGGATCGCTTTTCCGTCGGACTGTTCATGCTTTTTGGGGTTTGCACCACTGTGACAGGGATTTAGAAGGGGATTGTATCACACGCGATCGGATTTTGGCGCAGCGGCGCTAGCTTTCATACGACAGAAATCGGTGGGACGTGCCGCTGGACGAGCCGGTTGATTCGGACTGAGTGCTGGATTTAACATTAAAATTGTGTTGCATCCAATGCACTTACATACACCAGGAAGAAGTAGGTGAACTCCAGCGGACCTGAGTGGGGAAGCGACACATGCAGGACATCGGGCGCACAATCTAAGTGCATTGGAGTCGGACAATGCACTTTCGGGGATTTCCAGCGGCCAAGTAAGTAAATGTCCTCCAGTATATATTTAAATACACAGTATACACTCACCGGCCACTTTATTAGGTACACCTGTCCAACTGCTCGTTAACACTTAATTTCTAATCAGTCAATCACATGGCGGCAACTCAGTGCATTTACATGGTCAAGACAATCTCCTGCAGTTCAAACCGAGCATCAGTATGGGGAAGAAAGGTGATTTTAGTGCCTTTGAACGTGGCATGGTTGTTGGTGCCAGAAGGGCTGGTCTGAGGAATTCAGAAACTGCTGATCTACTGGGATTTTCACGCACAACCATCTCTAGGGTTTACAGAGAATGGTCCGAAAAAGAAAAAACATCCAGTAAGCGGCAGTTCTGTGGGCGGAAATGCCTTGTTGATGCCAGAGGTCAGAGGAGAATGGGCAGACTGGTTTGAGCTGATAGAAAGGCAACAGTGACTCAAATCGCCACCCGTTACAACCAAGGTAGACAGAAGAGCATCTCTGAACGCACAATATTTGCGACGGCCAGTTCTATTGGAGGGGGAGCCATTAGGGCCTTGTAGTCCCTGCCGGGAGTATATCATACCCAATTTGTAATCTTCCATATATCGAATTCATTTTCCCCTTTTCGTTACCTCTTGTTCAGACTTGATATATATGGTATATGGTGTGTGTATATATATATATATATATATATATATATATATATATATATATATGTGTGGGTGTGTATTTCCTGTATGTATGTGTGGTGTGTTGTATATACTGTATGTGTGTATATATGCGGTATGTATAAGCAGGATTGGTGATATTTATCAAGGCTTCTGCTTCTCATACTACATGGCGGCACGCTGTATGCATATTATACTACATGGCGCTATGCCATATGCATTTTTTATTACATGCTGGCACGCTGTTTGCATTTTATATAATATGGCGGCATGCTGTATCTATTTTGCATTGCTTTATTTTCACACCAAAGCAATATGATGGTTCTGGTCCTGACACTCAAATATAAGGGGGGGGGGGCTTCTCTGTACGGCTCCCTCGGGCAGCAGAAAGGTTTGGTACACCCCTGCTGGCATTGCATTGAAAAGGAGGAAACACAGCAATATCTGGTGATGTCCATGAGTTCAGGACTCCAGCGGTCTTTGCAAAAAAAGGGTTTTAAAATTAATATTATATTTACAATTATTTAATATGTCAAATTACTTTAGAGCCCCTGAAATGAAGGGATTGTGTTTAAAAAATGATTTGGTTCCACATTTTTTATGCAGTCATTTTGTTCATCCTAATGAATTAACTCTGAAAGTTTGAACTTCAACTGCATCTGAATCAATGGTTAAAATAACTTTGACTTGTCCCTGAATATTGATCTAATGTTATTATACTCCTCAGCACCAGCCCAGCATAACATGCCGTATCTCATAGAAATGTGGTGACCATATGTGCTAGTAGATGTCTCTAATGTAAAACCTTACTGTGAGGTATTATGCTGTCATTATTTTGGATAGCTTCTTTATCATTTTCTATTGCTTTCCAAGAATCCTGGCATAAGTAGGAAATTTAAAACTACTGTACCTATAAAATGCAATTATTCTATTAAAATGCATGCTGCTTTCAGATTTTAGGACATAGCCCTACTTATGACCTATCAGATAAAAACGTACAGCACATTATGACATTTATGTCTATACCTTTTACAGTACAGACATAAAAAAGACATAACGTATATTATAGAGAGAATTTTAAATGCATCTGTGAACAAAACACACAGAGAGAGTAGGTTTTCTTCCTAGTGTATCCTTTGTTGGGTCCAGTAATAGCAATAATAGGCTCTGCAAAATACAACCTAACTTGAAACTGGTTTGGGGGCAACTCATTGGGGGGGAAGTTATTAGGCAAATTTGGCCAGACTTCTGGCATAATTTGTGCCAAAAAACCCTACTGACACATTTATGAAAGGTTTTAGAACTTTTTTTCACCTCTTCTGACTTGTCTGATAAGGAGGGTGTGACCTTTGAAATGGTCGGGGTGTCTGGATAAGAGGGAGTGTCAACCAGAAAATGGTCTGTGGGACAAAAAATAAGAGGTTATACCACATAATGGTGCACAGTTTAGACCAACCTGCTAGTTTTATACTGTGCCAAAATTCAACATCACAAAGATGAATCTGGCACAGTGCAAGATTAGAGTTGTCAAGCTCTGCACTGTCATAGCCAATTAATGCATTACCCCAATTGACAATTGGACTTTATTGTTTTTTGGATTTATTATAACCTATATGTCTTATGCATATAAAGTCCCAGCAGTACAGTTGGGAATCTGTTCCTTCTGGAATAGATATACTGGTTTTGGTTTAATCCTGCATCATGTCATTAGACTTCCTGAAAGTCATGCTTGATGGTAATGGGGCTGTCTTACAAGGTAGCCAAAGGGACGTGGTTATCCTTGTCCAATCCTGGAGTAATGGTAGACTAAAGCACATCAGGCTGCACTAAGCTGTAACTGGAATAGTCACCAGTGCAAGTCCAGCCAAGCTCTGAGGTATTAACCTATATTCTTAGTGGTCTGCTATCTGAGACAGAACATTAATTTGGTTGGATGGTCATGTTTTGCAAGAGGCCAGGTAGACAGATAAACAATGTCCTCACTGCAAAGATATCCAACACGTACCTAAACAATGCAAAGCTCAGTGATAGCTGGAAAAGTTGGACATCAAAGATGCGCCAGCAGTAAATTTCAAACAGTTTGTTTACATGGAAATACATAGGTTTCAGACAAACAGGAAAATCTTCTACTCTACTTTCAACTGTCTATAGTGAGTTTTGTAGCTAAACCAGAAATCTTAGAGATTTTGTAATCATATCCTTGGACACAGGATCACAATGTCTTGTTCCTGGAATAGTCTCCATTAGCAACTGCTGACAGCTTACAGATGGTACTTCCTGACTGAGATACCAGAGTTGATAAGTAGAAATCTAAGCTTAGCAATAGTATAGTTCGAGTCGGGATATAGCCTGGGTTAGATCTAGCACAGATCCAGTGCTGGGATAGAAGTCTGGAGCTGTTCGGGGAAGTGCAGGGAGAGTCTCCTGGGATATGATATTGTTGGTTACAGTGCTGCAGAAGTAAGCTGCCATTGATTGCTTTTCTTTTCTTTTTTGGAGGGGGGACGGAAGTGGGGGGTACTTCCAATACATTGCAGCTGATGATGATTATAGTTTGCCATTGCTGCTGATATCGCTTTTTTGGGTTCAAACATTTGGGTTACACTTTTGGCCTATGTGTAGCACAGAAAGAAAATTGTGCCCTTTTCCATTAAGTTATTGTGCTGCTGCCCTCTTTTTTTGAGAGCTTAACTAGAGACTGCTCTTGGTTTAGGTAGGGGTAATTTAGTTGGGGTTGGCCAATGTGCACGTCCATGTATTGTGTCGTACCTGCCTGTTGTACTACTGACTCACAGTAAGTGTCTCACTACCAGATCTGCATTGTGCTACAACAAACATTGATGGAAATGCTTTAAAATAGCGTTTTTAAAGTTAATATTTGGAAAACTTTAGTGAGCTGGTAAAATTACATTTTTGAGAAATTTGTATAACTCTAATCAGAATCATTATAACTGTTTGGCCCATTCACAGCCACCCTCCAATGGGTTTTCTTATATACACAACATTTGAGCTTTTTTGTGTTACTTTTAGTAATTCCTAGAAAATTTCTCATTCAGAATATATTGTTCTTTATAGATTAGGAGTTACACTGTATTGTCAATGACATACATTCCTATAAAAAAAAATAATAGAGTGAACTAGCTATTCTAGATATTCCAAAGATAGTATGTAAAGATATACGGTTGTATCATACATGCTTTTGTGGTGTTACTCAATTTACATTTCACATTTGAGCTTCTTGCACTATTCTGAGAAATGAAATTTTGCAATATCACATTATACAATTGGCTAGATCTATGCATGCACACCAGATACATATATTTCCTACAGAATAACTACTATTGTACATTCATTCAAAGGTTGACTTCTCCCAGTATCTCATGGAATCCAGATGCCGATGATGTCATCGGTATAAGCACATATGGTTATGTGGACTAGGTTAAATGAGTGCTGTCCAAAAATTATTGCAGAGAGACTAGTGTCTGTGTTTTAACGACTGTATGTGCTTTACAGCTAATTACTACTAAAGAAATCTATTTTATCACACAAAAAATAACATTGGCAGGATAATGTGATCAAATCACCAAAGGCTAGAATGATTTGTTGTTTTATTATCACAAAATTACCATAAAATTTTGGTCCTCCTTAACTTAATATTTTGGTATTATTGTAAATAAGCCTCATGTATTCATGATTCATGGATTCAGCACAAATCTGTCATTTTCAGGCACGAAAGCAAAGCTAAATCTTTTCTTTGGATAAATCTTTTAAAATAGAGGCTGCTAGTGATTTCATTCATTTATGAAGTGAGATTTTAAGGAAAGATCTGTGTTTTAGATGAGAACTAGAGGGGGTTATGTACCAATTTCCAGGAAATTGGAGGAACATTGTTTTAACCAAACAGATTTGGCACCAAACTGAATCTTTTGAAAAATTTGATGTAGCTTCTTCGAAGCAAAACTGTAGTTGTTTTCTCAAAATTGGTAGTTATGGAGAACAGCACTGAATCTTGTTTGTATTTATTTTCCTCTATTAAAGGGGTTTCTGGGATCAGGATATTGATCTCTTATCACGAGGCTACTAGTTCCAATAATAATCCAACCCCCAATAATCTTTGATGAACTGTTAAACTAACATATTTATGGTTTTATCATGCACTAGAGATTGGCTCTGGGTAAGAAATCCGGGAAGTGTAAGTCTCCTGTGGATTAATGGATTTTTACAAAATGTTTGGAGGATTAAGTAACAGTCATCTGCACCTATTTAACGTGAGATAATGTTTGAAGTTGTGGCTTGTAAGGTTAATGTGGTAATACCCAAACCGTATACTGTACTAAGTGGTGCATTCACATTTGCTATAAATTCCATGGTATTAAAATATTTTTTACCTTCCCATGATTGTAAAGTGTACAATGTACAGTATTACACAGTAAGTTCCCTTGTACAGTGTTGTCTCGTATTTTATAGAGAAACAAAGTGAATGTGGTTTCAGTCTCCATACGGGGGCAATTCCATTTAAAATAAACCACAAACTAAACCATTTAAAACACGCCAATTCTAGTCATCTAGGGAAATGCTGTACATGTAGTTTGAAGTTTTTAGGTTATGCAATCTTTTCTATCATTTTCATCAATCTTACTCCCGAAAGGGAAAAAAAGGAAGACCGAATTTATAAGAAATTATAACATAGTTCAGCTTGCAACAGATTTGAAAATGGTGAAAATGTAATAATATATTCAACATCAAATCACATCAAATTCCATATCGCTCACTGATCAGACTTATTTTCTTTTGCACAATGTTTTTATTGTGTAAAAAATAGAGCAAGTCTTTAAGGGAGCCTATAATCTCCCAGATCACATAATAATTAATAATAACAATTCCAAATCATTCCCTATCCCCAATGGGGCTCACAATCTAATCAAACTACCAGTATGTTTTGGAGTGTGGGAGGAAACCGGAGGACCCAGCGGAAACCCACCCAAACACGGAGAGAACATACAAACTCTTTGCAGATGTTGACCCTGGGACTTGAACCCAGGTCCCCAGTGCTGCAAGGCTGTAATGATAACCACTAAGCCACTGTGTGCCCCTGTGTCCAGCATCATAAGCATACATTAGTTAGGAAAATCTGTAGAGTGATTTCAGAGTAATGAACCATGGACATGATCACCAGGTCTGGTGCCCCCTCTCCTACCCAGTTGCCCATCTGTTGCTCCTCACTCAGCCTTGATTGATACTGATCTGCTGACTCTGTGAAACTGGGCATTAGACTGTGTGGCCTTGTACATTGTTCTCTTTTGGGGTTTGAATTTTTTGGGATCAACCAAAATATGTTGATAAAATAAAAATAAATCATTATAACTCATTTAAAAGTAGAAATAGAAGAAACAAATGTTTCCTATAAGATTTACTGCTGTCCTGACACAACCTTTCCTGTGGCCCCTACCAGTGTTAGCATAATGTGCCACAGGACTGATTGCATTTTGATTCATGACCATTGTATCCAAACACTCCACTGTCTGGTCAGTCGTGTAACACCCCAAATCATGAATGGTACATGGGCTGGAATGGTATTTGTCTATGTATGTTTCAGTCTTGCGATAATTACGACGCTAAATCACATGTACTTTGTATGTTTAACCAAATTATGGTATGATTGATAACATGACTAGATTGATGTTCATGGCATTCCAGCTAGTGATGTGTATTATTTGTTACTTGTAGCTATTCCACGTAGTACAGCGCTTAATATCTTCCCCACATTCAATTACGTAGACTATACTGTTAATTAGCCAACATAAATGTTACATAAACAAAAAGATCCAAACATTCGGATATTGCCTGACAAATTGATGTCAGTCTGCACTGTATATCATCACTAAAACCAAATACTGTACTCATATTACTGATTACATGGAACAAGCTTCAGAATGTGATGCCGACGAAAGAGCAACATCATATAGTGGTTATTATTGTGTAGCTTTCACCTCACATTTTCTAATAAATGTTGATGAATAGAAACATTATTTGCGCTGTATATTTTGCATATCGCACAAGTAAATAAAAGACAAACTCATTGCTCATTCATCCAACCATATGCAGGCCATGAAACAGTCCCTGTTTCAGATGGACATTCCCAGTCTAACATTATAGACTTGAAGTCAGGCTGAGAACTCAGAGCATTATCATTCGCTACAATATCGTAGGTTGAGCTAATATAAGTCACAATTGGACAGGGAAACTCAGCAGGGACATAAACCATGATTCTGCTCTGGAATATGTTCATATGAATGTTACTGTCAGTCATGAGTAAATTATTGGACAAACCCAGCAAAATAGCAAATACTGTCAAGTTAATGGACGGACAGCTTTAGCATTTATAATTATATGTTGCTTTATATTTACAATTAGGGGTTCACATATAATAAGACAAGAAAAATGTACAACAGACGATAGAAAATTACAATGAACCAAAAGTAGGAGTGGAAGGAGGACCCTTGCCCATAAGGACTCACAATCTATGGTTAAAGGAAATCTACCATTTTATTTCATAAGATGGCTTATGGGCTGCATATTGCAGCGGACCCCCTACCAGTAACACCTGCGGTCAATCGCGTTATATCCCATCAATTGCAATGTATGATTTGAACATTGTAATATGTGATATGGAAAATCCCCATATACTGCAATACTGAAGTATTGCAGTATATGGTAGGATCAATCAGACAACCTAACGTTAAAATACGCTAGGGGGTCTGAAAAATAGTTAAAAAAATGTTAAGTTAAAAAAAAAGATAATAAAAAAAACATAAAAATTTTAATTTTCCCCTTTCCCTAGAACTGATATAAATATAAATAAACAGTAAAAGTCATAAACACGTTCCAAAATGTCCCATATAACAAAATATAATAATGTTTATTCCCAGCATTTTACCCCGTAATGGAAAATAGCGTCCAAAGTCGAAAATGCCACTTTTTTGCCATTTTGCTAAATATAAAAAATTCTATAAAAAATGATCAAAAGGCCGAACAATCCTCAAAATTGTAGCATTGAAAACGTATTTAAAAGTCGTAAAAAAAAGACACTGCCCACATACCCATACACTGAAGTATGAAAAACTAATTAGCGCTAGAAGTTGGCAAAATAAAAACTAAAATTTGTACAGGAAGTTTTAATTTTTGTAAATGTATAAAAACATTATAAAACATCTATTGGTAATACCGTAATCGTTCTGACCCAAAGAATAAAGTAGACATGCCATTTGGGATGCACAATGAGCTGTAGAATCCAAGCCCACAAGAAAATGGTTCAACTGCATTTTCTCATCAATTTGAAGGTGGGGAGCAAAAAATTAAAACATAAAAACGAAAAAGAAACAAGTCGTTAAGGGGTAAAAAGTTTGATTTAAGTCTCCCTATTATTTATACCATTTGTTTCTGTTTGGTTTGTCACTAAAGGTTTTTTGAACCTACACAACTATTTTGCTCGCATAATGACATCATATAGAGTAAAAAAAATACCACCATCCATTTGGCATAATATTTGCCCTTGAAGACTTTGAATCATTTTATACATTTGCTCTTTGTGGCACTTTCTGCTCTAGTTGATAAAATTAAGCTACACAATTCTATACTATGACTACTGGCCTGGGATTAAACAGTTTCCCATTTTTGAGTACTTTTTCTATAATCTGGTAATACTAAAAGAAGTTTTCAGATAGGACAAGAAACCAGAATCCGTGTGGCTTTCACACAGCTGGTTTAGCCACTATTGTAAGTTTGGGTCTATATTTTGCTGGGCAAGTAACTTCCATGCAGTTGTCCATCTGTAAAACCCCCTTTTGTTTCTAAGTACCGTGTATGTAAGTAAATTACAGATAATGAAACTCTATTATCCCATATATTATTAAAATCGAAATGTACTTTAAACACCAACAGCCTAACTTTTAATGTTAAAGGAGTTCTATCATCTAGCTATAAATGTGGCAAATCACACAAGCTCAGCTGTTTCAGTAACTCCCATAGTATTGGATAGGGAGATTTGTGGTCATGCACAGTCATCATTTGTTTTGAATACATTGTATACTGAGACAGAAACCCCCTTTTACAGGCCTTTATCCTTGAGGGAAAACACATGCTTGCTGCTGCTAATTCTGCTTTATCCATAGTACATTCCTAGTGTCCCAGAGACACATACTTAAGGGGTTGTGCCATCTTATCAATACGGAATAATCAGCTGATCTCTGAAGGTCTGACTGCTGGAACCCACACTATTGTGAAAACAGGACTCGAGCAATCAGAAGAATTGGGGTCCTGCTCTCACTAATCGGGGAAGCTGCAGGCCAAGTATGCATTCATTAATATTGAAGTGTCTGAATTTGCAGAGAGCCCTTTACTCATTTATTTTCGTCCCTCCCATAATATTGAATGGAGAAGAAGGTTACATGCCTGTCCTGCCACTCCACCGATTAGTGAGAACCGGGACGCCTCTTCTCCTGCAAGCTTGGGTCTTGATGGTTTCCTGGAGTCAGACCATCGGCAATTATCTTGTCCATTATACTGTGTATAGCTTGAAAAATTAGGACAACCCCTATAAAAACCAAAAACGGAAACTAAAAACAACTTCACCTTTATGGTAATTTTCCTTCTGCTTTGTGTTACAGCTGCTGCTCTACAATCTTTTGCTGTCTGACAGATGTAGGATGTTCACCATTAAGCCATGTGGTGTGTCAGCACCTTACATCACAACTTGACAAATCAAGACTAAATTTTAGATGCTTTTTTATAGAATACATGTCTTCATATCATCTGTTACCCACAAATCATGGTATAATAAACATACACGTGGAGGAAGACATATGCAAGTAAATATTCATAGTGACAGAAAAGTTGTGTAATATACAGTTAGAATGTGTTCAATAAAATATATGTTTTTTCATGATCTTAGATGTTAGCAATTGATCCATAAAGTATCACCGTGCCCACTATGATTACCCTATAGATCATATATGCTATGAACTTAGGTGTGCAGAGAAGCACTTTCTAAATAATCATAAAACAAGTAGGACATTTTGTTCTTTATCTACGGTTATTTATTGTAACATTTTAATTTTACAATTTTAAAAAAGAACATAGGCCAACAAGTATGGCTGTGTAATGCTGTCAGCAAAAAATTCACCTAATAAACAAATACCAGTATTTTGTTAATAATTAATTAAAACCTTACACATGTTTCTCTCATGGCCCAGCCTGGTTGCATCATCCAGAAAATCAACTATATAGGGAGATGTAAACTGGTTGTGTAAAGTCACTGAGGTGGAGAGTTCATTGCTGAAGTCAAGCTCTCCTACCTCAGATTGCCCCTCTGTTGTGACTTGTCTTTAGAGTTATACCCTTACCCTCCATGATGCTATTTAATCAATTTAAATCTCACTTCAAAGTTGATTTTATCGGGTTGTACTAGTTATGATTGTTATCCCTTATCCTTTGGATTGGGGATGACAATCTGATCAGTGGTGGTCTGACCTTCACCAATCACAAGAATAGACACACTGGGGCTCATTTACTAAGGGCTCTGTGGACGCACTTTCATCGGGTTTCCCGAATGTTTTCAGTTTTGCGCCAAATTCCGCCGGGATTTCAGCACACGCTATCGGATTTTGGCGCAATTGCGCCGGCTTTCACGCGACAGAAATGGGGGGGCATGGCCGTTGGACAACCCAGCGGATTCGGAAAAACCGCAGGATTTAAAAAACGAAATGTGTCACAAGATCAAGCACTCACATGCACCAAGAACAAGCAGGTGAACTCCGGCGCAGCATCGACACCTACTGGATATCGGGCGCTCGACCTTAGTGAATCCCGGCCGAACCCGAATCCTCATCGGACAATGCGCCGTGGGATCGCGACAGGACCGGGTAAGTAAATGAGCCCCACTGTGTACGAGAACCAGGATCCTGTGGAAACTCAGTCTTATGTCGGCCAGATACCAGGAATGAGCATGAACTCTTATTCCTCATCATGGGCCTTAATTTATTCAGTAGACATTGGTAATTTACAAATATGTCTATAACTCTATTAAGTGAGTATATTTGTGTTTGTATGTTTTTGATTTCCTCCCTACAAATCTGGGTTGTCCTATCATTTACATTTTCAATGTAATAGCTTCCTCAGTGAAGTGAAAATGTTACCACATGCTGAGCATCTATCATTCAGCAGCAGTTTCTCTTGGTTGGCAAACATCTGTGGCAGCACTCCCAGACCTTGAAGAAGATAAATCATGACTTCCTCGCAGAGCTGATCTACCATTTCAGTCCACGTTTTAATTGGCCTGTTAGAGGAATATCAATTTATCAAAGTTGTATCAATGTTTGAAGTGAAGAACTCAATAATGGTAGAGCAAACTATTTCGGAAACATTATTTACTATGTTACACATGTTTTGGAGATTGGTGGAACTTGCTTGTTTCCGTCCATGAGGATGTTTTGACTCCACATTTACATCAAATCCACATCAGTAAAAAAGCAATACTGTTTTCAATGAAGTTTTCTAAGCAGTTATGGTTACCTGTAAAAATTACTAAAACATCATGAATGTGTTCTGATACGGATTTGATGTGTTTGTACAGACTAAGATTCCAGCTATTACAGGAGGATGGAAAGAGGCTAGAAACATTATATTTTTGGAGGATTTAACAACATAGCCGACATTTTGCCGTCACATCTGGGGCTCATAATTTGGATCATTTGACTTTCGGGGAATGTCTGCAAATGGCCAACATTGGTGTGTTCAGGTGTTTTCATTTCATGCTTTGATGGTGACCCTTTGCTACTAATCGGCTGGGAAGTGAAAGCATCTAGAGATACATTTGTGAAGATCTTTTACGGGAAAACTTTCATCATTTATATTTATGACCTTAGTCATATGTGGATTTTCTCTAAGTCATAGAAATCGTTGGAGTCATTTAACCCTGTCAGCATTCAAATCTTAAGACACAGGCATAATGGGAAGCTTCTGCACCAATGCAAAATCCATACTATGCCCCCAACTTTAATGTATTATTTATAGCAATGGTCTCCTCATATTGAGAGAAGACACCTAATGGGTCCGCGAGCTGAGTTACCACCTGAATCCAGGCTTTGCGGCTGCCCCAGGCCAGCTATGGAAATTAGCTTACAGATCATTGCGACTTTCTCTAACTGTCATCCATTTCATAATAGCTGTGTTTTTAAGATTTTCTTCTTCATGTACCCTTTAGGGCCCCAGTGATATCAGTTTGTCCACACATTTTTATTGATGACATGTAGGCCATCAATATCTGATCTGAGTTTGACAACCAACCCTTATAACAATCTATTCCCTAATCTAGCCCTGCAAAATACTATGGGGCTTATTTACTAAGGGTCCGCGGATCTCATTTTCGTCTGATTTTGCGTTGTTTTCGGGGATTGTGCAGCTGAATTTCATGCGACAGAAATCAGGGAGCGGGCCGTCGGGTGATCCGACTGATTCGGACTTTCAATTTGTGTCGCAAGACAATGCACCTACATACAACGGGAAGAAGATGGGGAACTCCGGCGGACCTGAGCGGGGATCAACAAATGCAGGATATCGGGTGCACGATCTTCGTGAATCTCGGCAGATGTGCATTCCGGTCGGACAATGCACTTTCAGGGATCGTGATGGATGGGTAAGTAAATGTGCCCCTATGTATTTTGTATAGAAAATATTTCATTTCACAATGTGTCTGCTGCGTTTTTGATATTCTTTTTCTTTAAAAAAAATATATTGATGCAAAATCTATAGTACAAACTCAATAACCACACAATTAGAGAAAAGGGACAGAAGATACCATATATTAGCATTGGTTATACTATCATACCACTGGATTGTATAAAAAAATAAATAATAAAATATTATCAACTTTTATTTAAAAAAAAGCATATACTTAAAGGACACCTGTCAGGTCTTTGTCACTATTTCTGTCACCTCTACCTTTTGGAGCAGCTCACAAGGATCCATCCCAGCCTTTATCTAGTTATTTCATACATTATTCATTGTAAAATCATCTTTTCTTTATTATGTAAATGAGGTTGGTCACATAGTCAGAGACAGTGATGTCACCCCTGTTACCCTTCCCCTCTCCTCCCCCTGCTCATGTCTGTGTGTAATGTATAGTAAAGCATTGCTAGTGTCTGTGCTTTATCTGCTGACATGCTCTCCCTCCTAATACACATGTGTGAAACACAGACATCAGCTACACAAATACCTGACATGTTCTGCTATAACATGGCTGCCTGGAGCTGTTGTATCTCTCCTATACACACACAGGCTGCAGGGGGGGGCAGCACCAGGAAGCATATGGAGGAGTCTATACAGGCTGTCAGTCATGTGTGTAGGAGTATCTCATACACACAGGCTGCAGGGGGAGTGGCCACCAGCACCAGGAAGCACATGGAGGAGACAATACACCATAATACCTCACACCATTATATAGGCTGTCAGTCATGTGTATAGAAGTATCTCATACACACAGGCTGCAGGAGGAGTGGCCACCAGCACCAGGAAGCACATGGAGGAGACATTACACCATTATACCTCATACCATTATACAGGCTGTCAGTCATGTGTATAGGAGTATCTCATACACGCAAGCTGCAGGGGGCGCCAGCACCAGGAAGCACATGGAGGAGACATTACACCATTATACCTCACATCATTATACAGGCTGTCAGTCAACACTGGGGAATTGTGGCAATGTAAGGACAAATACAAAACTACAGAGATCAGGAGGCAATTGGAAGGAGGTCCTATCTATAATCGCTCATAATTTATATGGGAGGAAAGATGGAAACACAAGGTGAGGGAGCTGAGCAGTTATTGTGTATGGTAGGCAATCCTGAACAGGTAGGTTTTCATCTTAGGTTTGAAGGTTTGTAAAGTGCGGAACAATCTGACACATTTTGGTAGAGAGTCCAGAGTATGAAAGATGCCCGGAAGAAATCCTAAAGACTTCTTTGAGAAGATCTGATGGTAATAGAGTGAAGCTGAAGGTGAGGTACAGAGATTACGTGTGGAACGGTATTGGCTGATGAGTTCAGATATATTCAGAGGGGACAGCTTTTGGATGGCTTTGTAAGTCGTGGTTAGTATTTTAAATTGAACTCACTGTGCAATGGTAGCCAGTGGGAGAAAGATGGATTAGCCGGGCAGCAGAGTTAAGGATGGATTGGAGTTAGCTGAGAGACCAGAATGTTGCAGTAGTCCAAGCAGAAGATGAAGAGGGCATGGACTAGATGTTTTGTAGACTCTAGATTGAGGTAAGGTCAGATGTGAGAGATGTTGAGATGGAGGTGACAGGTTGTAAGAGGTAAGAAGCATTTGCAGTTGTTGTTCAAGGTACTATATGCTTTCAGCTCTGTGTACAGCAGATCAGTGTGGTGGGATATGTCAGCAGTTCACTAATCAGATATTGACGGCCTATGTTAGGGTAAGCCATAAAAAAGGATGGAAAAGCCCATTAACCCATCGACAACAATGTGATAATTTGAATTTAAATGGATATGGGGGGAAAGATGCATCATACATTTAAATCTAAATATAAGGCAAGATATGAAAATACAGGCAGTTCCCGGGTTACATACAAGATAGGTTCCATAGCTTTGTTCTTAACTTGAATTTGTAAGTCGAAACTGTATATTTTATTATTGTAAATCCATACAAAATTTTTTTTTTGCCCCAGTGACAGTTTCAAAATTTTTTGCTGTAATGGAACTAAAAATTATCAATGAAGTTTCATTACAGACACCTTACAGCTGATCATTGCAGTCTGGGACTATAGTAAAGCATTCAGAGAGCTTCACCAGAGGTCACAGGTGCAGAGGAGTCCGTCTTTAAGTAGGGGTTGTCTGTAAATCGGGTGTCCATAAGTATGGGACCGCCTGTATCTGTAATGTAACCCTAAAGACAAAACAATTGCATAAACCTAAATGTTATTAAATGACTGCTTTGAACTATTATTATGACTATTATTCTATGATTATTTTTAATGGCAACCTTTCTGAATACCTTCCCAAAGTAATCATTTAGGAGTGTGGCACTGTGACAAACAAGAAACTGCTGTCAAGAACTTTATTAATGAGTTTGTAATTGCTGTGTCACTGGCACTTCTAGCTATCTCCACTAAGGGAGATGAAATGTGTGCTAGATTTCCATTTTAACAAGCGTCTTCTTACATTTGAGATTGAAAAGCATATGTGGAACCGGTCACATGAGACATGATGCAGGCAGCTGTCTTTAAATCAACTCAATGAGTCCCCAAAAACCTATTTTCACAATAAAAATATAATCCCAAAAATAATTTAGACCATATGTGCGGAGCAAGAATGTTGAATTCATGCCATATAGACCTGGAATGCCACCCCGACTCTCAAACATTCAGTTTTATGTTGTTACAGCTGCACCTAACAGCTTATTGTTGTTTGAATCATGTGGAGTAGCAAGATTTATTCTGTTAGGCACATGTACGCTACATATAAATATATATATATATATATATATATATAAACATACATATATACTGCACATAGAAAATATATATTTGCAGCATCCCCATATAGAGTAGCATTAACCCAGGTATGTGAATTCCATTATTCTTGATTTGCATTGTCATTTTCTGTAGCACTGTACAATATCAAACAGGACATTGCGGGAGATATATTTATAAGAATATATGCATCAAATCGTAAAACTTTTGAAGATTCCTCTTCGATAAGTTCACAAACCTTCAAAGCCGACCTCCACTGATACTTACCAAAAATTAATTTTTGTACAGAAAAACAGAATCCTAAATCTCAATTCTAAGAATACTTATGTTATGTATGTAGATGGATCCTGCCTGGCCTAAGATGTAGCCACTACGTATAGAGCTGAACTACAGCAAAATGGCCAGAACTTTAATTTTTAGAACTAATTTTTTAATGAGAAGTGGGAAACTTAAATTTTCATAACCAAATAAAATAACCAAGGGGGAGGAGCTATGTTTTGGGGGATTTCCTTATAATGTTAGACTGTAGTTGCCCAAATACTGGAATTTTAGACAGCAATCAGACAGCAACATCAGAAGATGATTGCTATGGCTAGTTTCTAACCAACACTGACAGCACACAAAAGGATTTTGTGCTGTGACTTTCACTTTCACCTTTAAAAAAAAAAAATATGCAGACTGTGCCTAATTCAATATGTGTGTCACTAAGAGCCAAAAATAACGTTCGCAAATCTCCCTGCAAATTCGTCACAATATGGTAGTAGCTGCACTACTAGTGCCAGCAAGCCCAGCCATAAGCAAATAAAATATAACGCTATTGTAGCCCTAACAAGGGCTGTTGGGTTCTTGTAGAATCACTCCTGCCTAACACTATTCTAATAGAACACCCTAACGCTTTCCCTGACCAGCAGCAGCTCTCTCCCCAAAGACAGAGAATGATCCGAGCAGCGCGGGCAGCGGCTAGTCTATTCCAGGGTCACCTGATCAGGCCAGCCAACCACTGCTATCGACATGTAAGGGTACCACGTCATGCTGGGTGGAGTGCAGAGTCTCCTGGCTTGTGATTGTTTCTGGCCGCCAAAAATCAAAACGCCGGGAGATGCCATTTTCTCGACCTAGTGAAATATTCGTCCGAGCAACGAGCTGTTGCGAGTACGCTAATGCTCGAACGAGCATCAAGCTCGGACGAGTATGCTCGCACATCTCTACTAAATACACTAAATATTCTTAAAACAGACAAACCTCTTTATAGCATAATTGGCTAACTAATAATAAAATGAAGTTTAGGCTAGATAAGGGGAAGTAACTTTAGTAGGTCTTATTTACTTACTTATTTCTGTTAGTATTTATGTTAGATTTCTTAACAACCAGAAAGCATGTCCAATTGTAAGCAAATTGAAGCAAACATTACTCACTGTTTATGGACTTGTCCTTCCATAAGCATTTACTGGAGTAAAGTGAAAGATTATATAAAAATAAATAAATAAATAAAAATAGACCCCCTGGTTATGCCTATTTCACTACGATACGGAAACAAATATCCACAAAAAAATTCATATGAAATTATTAGCAGCCTAAAAAGCTATTTTAATACAGTGGATAGAAAAAATAGGCCCCTAAGATAGAACAGGCTGATAAATATAAAACAATTGGTAGAGATTGAATCTAAAAAAAAATTTAAAATATATATATCCATCACCAAGGCAAGCTAGATTGGTTCCGTAGTGGTTAGTAAAGGGTGGGGGTGGGAAAGGGGAGAAAAATTAGGAGAAACTTGGACAGAGATATATATATGATATATATAACAAAGGAAAAGGCAGGCAGCACTCCAAGGTTCAAATCAAACGTGAGTGATTTTTGAAAGGGTAGCGACGTTTCAGTGTTGGACACTTTTTCAAGCAATTTGACAAGTGAACAACAGGGTATATAAAGGAAACATGGTGTGCAATGCAGATAAGGGGGTGTGTCCTAAGGCAAGTGCAGTTGAGATCATAAACATACATTGTTATTCATCAAAAAATTCATATACAATAAAGTGCATAAGTAGTACAAATGTATTAAAAATCTCCATATGTTATATATACAATAATAAAGGGCATCATAGTTAGAACAAAGTCAAGTGTTGTGCTACTGAGTGTACATAAAAGGGTTAAAATTACCCAGTATATTGTGGGAGGATCACCCGGGGTGGAGTGTTGATTTCACCTATGATGGATATCCCGTCAAGATCACACCGCACGTGCGTCAAAAAGGAGCGCATGCGCAGAAGTAACTGTGGACACGCCAAAAAGTGGTCATATGTAATAATGTTTGGCTAGTGCAACAACAAAATTTGCATTGTTACAAATGTTTACAAATATTTTGTTAACAAAATGTAAAGAATTTAGTAAAAAAAATATAAATAAAGAAATATGAATGTACAAACCGAAGTCCGTGACAATGTTTGAGAGAGTACTTGTATTGAGAGTGAGGCACCACGGTGTTTGTCCTCTGGCAGTCATAACAACTGTAGTGGTATCGTCGCTCCCCAGCAACACGGAGTAAGACGGTCAAATATGTGCAAAATACATTGGGAGGTGTGTCCTTAAAGTGCAAGTGATATCTTATACAAAGGACATATATCTTCATCTTAGTACAAACATGATATTTGATACAGTGCATAAATAGTCTAGCATATCTAATACATATATTGCATGCATATATTACTTGTGTGTCACGTGTCTCAAAATGGATATCAGTGCAGAATTCAGTTGTGAAGAGGTTAAAATTAACCAGTGAGCTGCAGGACTCTCTCTCCAACATGGGGATCTACTATCCCATAGGTGGCTATGCGGCGTCTGATGGACCAATGTTTTTTTACAATGTGTCCAATCACCTGGCTTAATGTTAAATGTCGTAACAAAATGGATTCGCTTGACATCTCCTTTTGTTTTCTGGTGCGTAATAGCTCCTGTTTGCTAGTGTTCTCTATTTGTGTTCTGCTTTTTTGGATAATTTTTTTAGGTATTCTCGTTCTTTGATTTTTTCTCCATATGATTTAAAACTCTGTTGAGTTTCTGTGTGTTACTGGAAATCCTTTTGACACGTAATAGTTGACTCAGTGGTAAGGAACGGACATCGGTCTCAGGTGGCAGCTCTCATACCTAAGATGTTATTCTTGTCTGTGGGTTTGTGTATAGTGAGGTCCTTAGTCCCTCATCTGTCACTTCCACTGTGACATCAAGAATTGTATGCTTTCCTGGATTTCACATAGTGAACTTGATGTCCTGTGCTATTGTGTTTAAGTACTGTAGAAGGTCATCAAGTGTGTCTCTGAACCTGTCCAAATGAGGAAGGTATCATCTATGTATCGCCACCACCTCCGTACATGTTGGAAGTGGTGGGACACATAGACGAACCTCCTCAAGGTCAGGACATACAAATGTTGGCATAGGTGGGGGCATGTTGGCCCATGGCCACTCCTCTCAGCTGTACATAGAACTCTGCTCCATAAAATAAATAAAAATAGACCCCCTGGTTATGCCTATTTCACTACGATACGGAAACAAATATCCACAAAAAAATTCATATGAAATTATTAGCAGCCTAAAAAGCTATTTTAATACAGTGGATAGAAAAATAGGCCCCTAAGATAGAACAGGCTGATAAACTATACAAACAATTGGTAGAGATTGAATCTAAACAAATTTAAAATATATATATCCATCACCAAGGCACGCTAGATTGGTTCCGTAGTGGTTAGTAAAGGGTGGGGGTGGGAAAGGGGAGAAAAATTAGGAGAACTTGGACAAGAGATATATATATATATATATATATAACAAATGGAAAAGGCAGGCAGCACTCCAAGGTTCAAATCAAACGTGAGTGATTTTTATTGAAGCGACGTTTCGGTGTTGGACACCTTTTTCAAGCAATTTGACAAGTGAACCATACAGGGTATATAAAGGAAACATGGTGTGCAATGCAGATAAGGGGGTGTGTCCTTAAAGTGCAAGTGCAGTTGAGATCATAAACATACATTGTTATTTCATCAAAAAATTCATATACAATAAAGTGCATAAGTAGTACAAATGTATATAAACATCTCCATATGTTATATATACAATAATAAAGTGCATCATAGTTAGAACAAAGTGCAAGTGTTGTGCTACTGAGTGTACATAAAAGGGTTAAAATTACCCAGTATATTTGTGGGAGAGATCACCCGGGGTGGAAGTGTTGATTTCACCTATGATTGGATCTCCACGTCAAGATCACACCCGCATGCGGCAAAAAAGGAGCGCATGCGCAGAAGTAACTGTGGACACGCCAAAAAGTGGCTCATATGTAATTATGTTTGGCTAGTGCCAACAAAAAATGTTTGCAATGTTTACAAAATGTTTACAAATATTTGTTAACAAAAATGTAAAGAATTGAATAAAAAAATATATAAATAAGAAATATGAATGACAACAGAATGTCCGTGACAATGTTTGAGGAGTACTTGTATTGAGAGTGAGGCACACGGTGTTTTGTCCTCTGCAGTCTATACCTGCTAGTGGTATCGCCCCTCCCCCACAACACGGTAAAGACGGTCAATTAATGTGCAAAATACATTGGGAGGTGTGTCCTTAAAGTGCAAGTGCATCTTATACAAAGGACATATATCTTCATCTTAGTACAAAACATGATATTTGATACAGTGCATATCTATATACATATATTGCATGCATATATTACTTGTGTGTCACGTGTCTCAAAATGGATATCAGTGCAGAATTCAGTTGTGAAGAGGTTAAAATTAACCAGTGAGCTGCAGGACTCTCTCTCCAACATGGGGATCTCACTATCCCATAGGTGGCTATGTGGCGTCTGATGGACCAATATTTTTTTACAATGTGTCCAATCTCCTGGCTTAAATCGTTAAATGTCGTAACAGATTGGGATTCGCTTGACAATCTCCTTTTGTTTTCTGGTGCGTAATAGCTCCTGTTTGCTAGTGTTCTCTATTTGTGTTCTGCTTTTTTGGATAATTTTTTTAGGATATCCTCGTTCTTTGAATTTTTTCTCCATATGATTTAAATCTCTGTTGAGTTTCTGTGTGTTACTGGAAATCCTTTTGACACGTAATAGTTGACTCAGTGGTAAGGAACGGACCATCGGTCTCGGGTGGCAGCTCTCATACCTTAAGATGTTATTCTTGTCTGTGGGTTTTGTGTATAGTGAGGTCATTAGTCCCTCATCTGTCACTTCCACTGTGACATCCAAGAATTGTATGCTTTCCCTGGATTTCACCATAGTGAACTTGATGTCCTGGTCTATTGTGTTTAAGTACTTGTAGAAGTCATCAAGTTGTGTCTCTGAACCTGTCCAAATGAGGAAGGTATCATCTATGTATCGCCACCACCTCCCTACATGTTGGAAGTGGTGGGACACATAGACGAACCTCTCCTCAAGGTCAGACATCACAATGTTGGCATAGGTGGGGGCCATGTTGGCCCCCATGGCCACTCCTCTCAGCTGTACATAGAAGTCACTCCCAAAAAGGAAGTAGTTATTGTAAAGTATAAGTTTTAAAAGTTCCAACCCTAGAAGTCTCTCCTTTGGGTAATATTCAGATCTCTCTAATGTCAGCTCAATAGCCTGTAAGCCCCTATGGTGATCAATCGATGTGTATAGAGATACTTCATAGAATGAAACTAACCATGGTGAATTGTATGTGTTTATGTCAATGTTGGCCAACTTGGTCAAAAAGTCTGAAGTGTCCCGGATGTATGAGTCACTAGAGAGTGCAAACTGACATAAGAACTTATCCAAAAAGGTGGCTATGTGTGATGTAATGGAGTCACTGCTGGAGACAATAGGTCCTCCTAGCGGTGACTCCAATGACTTATGGATTTTTGGGAGGACGTATATCACTGGAGTGATTGGGTCCTCTACCTGTAAGTATTGGTACATTTTTTCTGTGATAACGCCCTCTTCAAGTGCCCTGTCCAGAATGATTTTGATTTGTTTGGCTAATTGAAATTTAGGATCAATGGTGACTTTTTTGTATACTGCAGTGTCCATTAATTGTCTGCGAATTTCCGCCAAATATTTCTGCGTGTCCATGACGACGACCGCACCACCCTTGTCTGCGGGCTTTATTGTGATGTCGCCATCATGGGCAAGCCGAAACAAGGCGGAAATTTCTTCTGTGGTCATGTTGGGGTGTCGTAACTGCCCCGTATAGTTGCCTCTTAACCTAGCAATATCCCTGTTGACAGCATTGATAAAAGTCTCAATAACAGCATTTTCGATTTGTGGCATATATGTACTTTTTTTGTACAGATCGAATTGTTTAGGATCGAGTGCCCTGGTTAACCCAGGTGCTCTATCTACATTCTTAGAAAACATATATTTCAACTTCAGAGTACGGTACAATCTACACAGGTCTAATTCTATTTGAAACCTGTCAGGTTGTGAATCTGAACTAAAATATAACTTTAGATAAAACTGACATTTCTACAGCAGTCAATGTTTTGCTGGAAATATTTACCACTATGGTTTCTTTCTCGCCATTTTTGCTGAGAAAGTCAGTTTTATCTAAAGTTATATTTTAGTCCAGATTCACAACCTGACAGGTTTCAAATAGAATTAGACTTGTGTAGATTGTACCGTACTCTGAAGGTGAAATATATGTTTTAAGATGTAGATAGAGCACCTGGGTTAACCAGGCACTCTATCCTAAACAATTCGATCTGTACAAAAAAAGTACATTATATGCCACAAAACAAAAATGTGTTATTGAGACTTTTACAGAATGCTGTCACACGGGATATTGACTAGGCTAAGAGGCAACTATACGGGGCAGTTACGACCCCCAACATGACCACAGAAGAAATTTCCGCCTTGTTTCGGCTTTGCCCATGATGGCGACCATCACATAAAGCCGCAGACCAAGGGTGGTGCGGTTCGTCGTCATGGACACACAGAAATATTTGGCAGAAAATCGCAGACAATTAATGGACACTGCAGTGTACAAAAAAGTCAACATTGATCCTAAATTTCAATTAGCCAAAACAATCAAAATCATTCTGGACAGGGCACTGAAGAGGGACGTTATCACAGAAAAAATGTACCAATGCTTACAGGTAGAGGACCCAATCACTCCAGTGATATATACGTCCTCCCAAAAACCATAAGTCAGGAGTCACCGCCAGGAGGAAGACTATTGTCTCCAGCAGTGACCCATACATCACATAGCCACCTTTTTGGATAAGTTTTATGTCAGTTTGCACTCTCTAGTGACTCATACATCCGGGACACTCAGACTTTTTGACCAAGTTGGAAACATCGACATAAACACATACAATTCACCATGGTAGTTTATTTATGAAGTATCTCTCTACGCATCGATTGATCACCATAGGGGCTTACAGGCTATTGAGCGGACATTAGAGAGATCTGAATATTACCCAAAGGAGAGACTTCTAGGGTTGGAACTTTTTAAAACTTATACTTACAATAACTACTTCCTTTTGAGAGTGATCTCTTATGTACAGCTGAGAGGAGTGGCCATGGGGGCCAACATGCCCCCCACTATGCCAACATTGTGATGTCTGACCTTGAGGAGAGGTTCGTCTATGTGTCCCACCACTTCCAACATGTAGGGAGGTGGTGGCGATACATAGATGATACCTTCCTCATTTGGACAGGTTCAGAGACACACTTGATGACTTCTACAAGTACTTTAACACAATAGACCAGGACATCAAGTTCACTATGGTGAAATCCAGGGAAAGCAACAATTCTTGGATGTCACAGTGGAAGTGACAGATGGGGGACTAATGACCTCGATCCATACACAAACCCAAGACAAGAATAACATCTAAGGTATGAGAAGCTGCCACCCTGAGACCGATGGTCCGTTCCTTACCACTGAGTAACTCATTACGTGTCAAAAGGATTTCCAGTAACACACAGAAACTCAACAGAGATTTAAATCATATGGAGAAAAAAATAAAGAACGAGAATATCCTAAAAAAATTATCCAAAAAAGCAGAACACAAATAGAGAACACTAGCAAACAGGAGCTATTACGCACCAGAGAAAACAAAAGGAGATTGTCAAGACGAATCACATCTTGTTACGACATTTAACATTTAAGCCAGGTGATTGGACACATTGTAAAAAAAAAATTGGTCCATCAGACGCCCATAGCCACCTATGGGATAGTGAGTCCCCATGTTGGAGAGAGGGGCCTGCAGCTCACTGGGTAATTTTACCTCTTCACAACTGAATTTCGCACTGATATCCATTTTGAGACACGTGACACACAAGTAATATATGCATGCAATATATGTATATAGATATGTGCTTAACTGTATCAAATATCATTTTTGTACTAAGATGAAGATATATGTCCTTTGTATAGATGCACTTGCACTTTAAGGACACACCTCCCAATGTATTTTGCACATTAATTGACCGTCTTTACTCCGTGTTGCTGGGGAGGACGGATACCACTAGCAGTTGTATAGACTGCCAGAGGAAAAACACGCGGTGCCTCACTCTCAATACAAGTACTCCTCAAACATTGTCACGGACATTCTGTTGTCATTCATATTCTTTATTATATATTTTTTTTATCAATTCTTTACAATTTTGTTAACAAAATATTTGTAAACATTTTGTAAACATTGCAAACATTTTTTGTTTGGCACAGCCAAACATTATTACCTATAGCCTTTTTGGCGTGTCCACAGTACTTCTGCGCATGCGCTCCTTTTTTGACGCACGTGCGGTGTGATCTTGACGTGGATATCCATCATAGGTGAAATCAACACTTCCACCCCGGGTGATCCTCCCACAATATACTGGGTAATTTTAACCCTTTATGTACACTCAGTAGCACCAACTTGCACTTTGTTCTAACTATGATGCACTTTATTATTGTAATATAATACATATGGAGTGTTATATACATTTGTACTACTTATGCACTTTATTGTATATGAATTTTTTGATGAAATAACAATGTATGTTTATGATCTCAACTGCACTTGCCTTTAGGACACACCCCCTTATCTGCATTGCACACCATGTTTCCTTTATATACCCTGTGGTTCACTGTCAAAATTGCTTGAAAAAGGTGTCCAACACTCGAAACGTCGCCTTTCAATAAAAATCACTCCGTTTGATTTGAACTTGGAGTGCTGCCTGCCTTTTCCATTTGTTATATATATATATATATCTTGTCCAAGTTCTCCTAATTTTCTCCCCTTCCCACCCCCACCTTTACTAACCACTACGGAACCAATCTAGCTTGCCTTGGTGATGGAATATATATTTTAAAATTGTTTTGATTCAATCTCTACCAATTGTTTATAATTTATCACCTATTCTATCTTAGGGCCTATTTTTCTACCACTGTATTAAAAAGCTTTTTAGGCTGCTAATAATTTCATATGAATCTTTTTGGGTATTGTTTCTATCGTAGTGAAATAGGCATAACCAGGGGGTTTATTTTTATTTATTATTTATTTTTATATAATTTTCACTCTACTCCAGTAAATGCTTATGGAAGGACAAGTCCATAAACAGTGAGTAATGTTTTGCTTCAATTTGCTTACAATTGGACAGGCTTTCTGGTGTTAAGAAATCTAACAAAATACTAACAGAATAAGTAAGTTAATAAGACCTATCTATCAACCGTTACTTACCCTATTAGCCAACTTCATTTATTATTAGTTAGCCAATTATGCATAAAGAGGTTTGTCTGTTTAAGAATATTTAGTGTATTAGTGTATAGTGAGATGTGCGAGCATACTCGTCCGAGCTTGGTCTGTCGAGGCATTAGCGTACTCGCAACAGCTCGTTGTCGGACGAATATTTCCTAGGTCGAGAAAATGGCAACTCCGCCCGTTTTGATTTTTGGGCGAAGAAAACAATTACAAGCCAGGAGATTGCACTCCACCCAGCATGACTGGTGGTACCCTACAGTCGATAGCAGTGGTTGGCTGGCCTGATCGTGACCCTGGAATAGAGACTAGCCGCTGCCCCGCGCTGCTCGGATCATTCTCTGGCTCGTTGGGGAAAGACGAGCTGCTGTGGTAAGGGATAGGCTAGGGGTGTTCATAGTAGTGAGATGGAGATTAGATTCTACACGAACCCAACAGCCATTGTTGGGTACAATAGGTTATATTTTATTTGTTGTGGCTGGGTCTTGCTGGCACTAGTAGTGCAGCTACTAACATATTGGGACGAATTTGCAGGGAGAGTTGCGAACGTTATTTTTGGTCTTAGTGACACAACATATTGAATTAGGACAGTCTGCATTATTTTTTTTTTTTAAAGGTTGAAAGTGAAAGTGAAAGTCACAGCAAAAATCTTTTGTGTGCGTCAGTGTTGGTTAGATAGAAACTAGCCATAGCAATCACTTAGATTGGGGGCCACCGGCTCCCCTCCGCCCACAATGTTTTGCTGGAAATATTTACCACTATGGTTTCTTTCTCGCCATCCTTGAGATTGTCCCCTTGTGACGTAGAGTTCTGGTGCTTTCGCCACTTGAAGTGTCTTCTGCCTCCCCGCCTTGTGCGTTTTCTCCTTCTCGAGTCTGTGTGGGAGTTTCGGTAGGTGTTGTAGCTGCATCGGAATCTTTCGATATCCGTTGTGGTCCTTTGGTGGACTTTTTCGGAGATCTGCGCCTTTTCTTGTTTCCAAGACCGCAACGGATATCGAAAGATTCCTATGGAGCTACAACACCTACCTAAACTCCTGCTTTTTTATTCCACACGGAACTCGGTAAGGAGAAAAACGCACAAGGCGGGGACCAGAATAACCTTCAGTGGCGAACACCATACCTCTACTTCACAGGGGACAATCTACTAAAAATGGCTCAGAAAGGTACTGGCTGCTACCGAAACGGCGTCAGATGGTAATATTTCCATCAAAAACCTGTCTGCTGTAGAAAGTCAGTTGTATCTAAATTAATATTTTAAGTCCAGATTCACAACCTGACAGGTTCAATAGAAGTAGACCCTGTGTAGATTGTACCGTACCTCTGACGGTGAATATACTCTTCGTAGGTCTCGAACATCCTTCTTCGTTTCGTGCAAGTGCTCTCTACCGTGCTGTATGCAAGTGCGATGGAGGCTAGTAACCTGCATCTTCGCTTCTCTCGGGCTACCCGTCTAGATAGGCTATCCTATAACCGTCTCGAGAGATACTACTCTACCGACATTCTCTAGTAATCAGCCAACCATCAGACAATTAATCATTGGAGATGCCTACTAAAAAAAATGTCAATCCCTCTCCTGTGAATCGTTTATTGAGGGTTTACTTTTTCTATCTCCTCTTCAGGCCGATGAGTGGACGCGATAAGCTTCTCTCCGCCTGTCAACGGGATATTAGCTAGGCTAAGAGGCAACTATACGGGGCAGTACACCCCCAACATGACCACAGAAGAAATTTCCGCCTTGTTTCGGCTTTCCCATGATGGCGACATCACAAAACCCGCAGACCAGAGTGTGGTGCGTCGTCGTCATGGACACACAGAAATATTTGGCAGAAATTCGCAGACAATTAATGGACACTGCAGTGTACAAAAAAGTCAACATTGATCCTAAATTTCAATTAGCCAAACAAATCAAAATCATTCTGGACAGGCACTGAAGAGGGACGTTATCACAGAAAAATTGACACAATGCTTACAGGTAGAGGACCCAATCACTCCAGTGATATAATCCTCCCAAAAATCATAAGTCATTGGAGTCACCGCCAGGAAAGACCTATTGTCTCCAGCAGTGACTCCATTCATCACGCAGCCACCTTTTGGATAAGTTTTATGTCAGTTTGCACTCTCTAGTGACTCATACATCCGGGACACTTCAGACTTTTTGACCAAGTTGGCAACATCGACAAAAACACATACATCCACCATGGTATGTTTCATTTGATGAGTATCTCTCTACGCATCGATTGATCACCATAGGGGCTTACAGCTATTGAGCGGACATTAGAGAGATCTGAATATTACCCAAAGGAAGACTTCTCAGGGTTGGAACTTTTAAAACTTATACTTTACAATAACTACCTCTTTTTGGGAGTGACTTCTATGTACAGCTGAGAGGAGTGGCCATGGGGGCCAACATGGCCCCCCACCTATGCCACATTGTGATGTCTGACCTTGAGAGAGGTTCGTCTATGTGTCCCACCACTTCCACATGTAGGAGGTGGTGGCGATACATAGATGATACCTTCCTCATTTGACAGGTTCAGAGACACACTTGATGACTTCTACAAGTACTTAAACACAATAGACCAGGACATCAAGTTCACTATGGTGAAATCCAGGAAAGCATACAATTCTGGATGTCACAGTGGAAGTGACAGATGAGGGACTAATGACCTCACTATACACAAACCCACAAGAATACATCTTAAGGTATGAGAGCTGCCACCGTAGACCGATGGTCCGTTCCTTACCACTGAGTCACATTACGTGTCAAAAGGATTTCCAGTAACACACAGAAACTCAACAGAGATTTAAATCATATGAGAAAAAAATTCAAAGAACGAGATATCCTAAAAAATTATCCAAAAAAGCAGAACACAAATAGAGAACACTAGCAAACAGGAGCTATTACGCACCAGAAAAACAAAAGGAGATTGTCAAGCGAATCCCAATTTTACGACATTTAACAATTTAAGCCAGGTGATTGGACACATTGTAAAAAAACATTGGTCCATCAGACGCCGCATAGCCACCTATGGGATAGTGAGATCCCCATGTTGGAGAGAGAGTCCTGCAGCTCACTGGTAATTTTACCTCTTCACAACTGAATTCTGCATGATATCCATTTTGAGACACGTGACACACAAGTAATATATGCATGCAATATATGTATATAGATTACTAGTTGCACTGTATCAAATATCATGTTTTGTACTAAGATGAAGATATATTGTCCTTTGTATAAGATGCACTTGCACTTTAAGGACACACCTCCCAATGTATTTTGCACATTAATTGACCGTCTTTACCCGTGTTGCTGGGGAGGCGACGATACCACTAGCATTGTATAGACTGCCAGAGGACAAACACCGTGTGCCTCACTCTCAATACAAGTACTCACTCTCAAACATTGTCACGACATTCTGTTGTACATTCATATTTCTTTATTTATCTATTTTTTTTATCTAATTCTTTACATTTTGTTAACAAAATATTTGTAAACATTTTGTAAACATTGGCAAATTTTTTGTTTGGCACAGCCAAACATTATTACATATGCCACTTTTTGGCGTGTCCACAGTTACTTCTGCGCATGCGCTCCTTTTTTGACGCACGTGCGGTGTGATCTTGACGTGGATATCCATCATAGGTGAAATCAACACTTCCACCCCGGGGTGATCTCTCCACAAGTATACTGGGTAATTTTAAACCTTTTATGTACAACTCAGTAGCACAACACTTGCACTTTGTTCTAACTATGATGCACTTTATTATTGTATTATAATCATATGGAGATGTATTATATACATTTGTACTACTTATGCACTTTTGTATATGAATTTTTTGATGAAATAACAATGTATGTTTATGATCTCACTGCACATGCACTTTAAGTGACTTACACTTGTCCTTACCCTCTTGCCCCAAGATGCACGAGTAGAATACTCGCCTCTGAACTAATATCTGACGTCCTGCCTTAGGGCACGTGAGGAACTAATCCGTGAAAAGCGCCTAAGTTTCCTTTATAATACCCGCTGTATGGTTTTAGCCCGGTTGTCAAAGTTGCTTGGAAAAAGGTGTCGCAACCACGACGCCCGGATTGGTGCTTCAATAAGAACTCAGCACAATCTATTCTCGGATAATTGACTTGACAGATAAGAGGCTTTGCTATGCCACTTCTTTGCCTTTCTTCCCCGGAAATATCCACATTTTTCCCATCATATTTCTTTCTCGGCTTCAGTTCATCTCCCTATCTCTCATCTCAAGTCGATTGTTCCCCGTTGTTGGTTCAAGGATACCCTCCTATTGGTGTTTCTCAGGAAAAGCCGATAAATGGGTGTGGGGGGGAGGGGAGAAGAGGAAGGAGCACTTGAAGACGTCTGGTGCGTTCGCACCGACGTCAGACCTCCAACCTATCATGTAGAATTGGGGAGAAGAACACTAAGTAACGAAACGTTGAGCTTGAAAGCTGAGTTTTCCAATAGCACCCACATAACCCACGGCCGTTGCGCGAGAAAATCTAAAAAGCAACTAGGTCCTGGTCCCAAAGGATAAGGAGCCGCGTTGCCGATAAACAAGGTACTTAGTATAGTACCACGTGGTCAGTAGCGCACACGTAGGGCCTCGTCGTCGGTCCCTATGCCTTGGTGTATGGATATAATTATGTTTAAATATGTTTAGATCAATATATGCTTCTGAAAGCGGTCAGATTGTTTGGTATAGTTATCAGTCCTGTTCAATATCTAAGTGGGTCCTCCTTTATGCTTATCTCTCTAGTAACTTCAAAAATTATGCTATTTTAGGCGCTTAATAATGTTCGTACATTATGAATCTTTTTGTGGATATTTGTTTCCATATCGTAGTGAAATGTCATAAAACCAGGGGGTCCCTATTTTTATTTATTTATTGGTTATTTTATAATAATCTTTCAACTTTACGGTCACGTTAAAATGGCCTTATTATGAAGGACAAGTCCATAAACAGGTGCGTCCTGTTTCGGTCTCCTATCAATTGCACTTACAACTATTTTGGATCATCCGCTTTCCTGGCTGTTAGAAATCTTACATAATATACTTTAACAGAAATAAGTAGTTACTCCTACATACTAACACGTCTACTCTCCATTCTCTAGGCCTACACTTTCATTTTATTATTTTCGTTAGCAATCAATCATTTAATGCTAGTACTCCCGCGGATTTGTCCTTTTGCCGCCGCTTCGTGATCTATTGTCGCCGCCTGTGGCGCTGCCTACACATCTTCCACGCCATACCCCCCGGTCCTCCTCTTTCTGCCTCTTAGCATGAAACACATACTAAATCCGCCCACGAAAACTCTCTCACTCCTCAGTTCTGTCCTCAATTTTTCCTCTCGCTACCTCTTATCTGTCCGTTCAATCTCTCCCAGATAACCATCTCTGTTTCTCCCCTTACTGAGATCCTGCCGAGCCCTTTTGCTCTAAAGGATCGCTAATACAATTCGTTTTGGATTTTTTGGCGGTCCAGTAAAGCGAATTTCACAAGCCGGTAGACTCTAGGCACCTCCACCTCAGTCATGACGTAGGTTGACGCCTGTTACGATGTCGACAGTCAGTGGTCTGGCTGGCCTATCAGGCTGACGCTCTGGAATAGACTACCGTCTGTCTGTCCGGGCCCCCGCCATGCTGCTATGCTCGGATGCATCTCTGCTGTCTTTGGGAGAGGCTGCTGCTGTCTGTGTCCGGGAAAATCGTTAGGGTGTTCTATTAGAATAGTGTTAGGCAGGAGTGATTCTACAAGAACCGTATAGCAAAGCCCCTGTTAGGGCTAGGACATATAGCGGTTATATTTTTTTGGTGCTTATGGCTGGCTTGCTGGCACGAGTAGTGCATTTGCTACTACATACTTGTGAACTAATTTGCAGGAGATTTTGCTAAACGTTATTTTTTTGGGCATCTTAGTGACTATGCATCATATTGAATTTATGGCACAGTCTGCTATTTTTTTTTTTAGAAAGGTGAAGTGAAAGTTCCAGCACAAAAATCGTCGCTTTTGTGTGGCCTGTCAGTGTTGTTAGAAACTAGGGGCCATAATGCAATCATCTCTTATGTTGCTGTCTGATTAGCGTCTATAAATTTTCCATATTTGTCTAACTACAGTCTAACATTTAAGGAAAATCGCCGGCCCCAAAACATAGCTGCCTCCCCTTGGTTATTTTATTTTGTTATGAAGAAATTTCAAGTTTCCAATTCATCCTTTAAAAATGTTTTCTTAAATTGAAAGTTCTGGCCATTTGCTGTAGTTCTAGCTGCTAATTAGCGTATGCTACATCTTATGAGCCGGGCAGGATCCTATGCTACCATAAACCAAATAAAATGGGTTCTGCTTAGAATGATTATTGAGTAATTCTGCTTTTTCTGTACAAAAAAATTAATTTTTTGTAAGTATCAGTGAGGTTCGGCTTTGAAGGTTTAGTGAACTCATCGAAGAGGATATCTATCAAAAGTTTTTAAATTAATACGATTGATGGGGTCATATATTCTTATAAATATATCTCCCGCCAATGTCTCTCTGTTTTGATATGTATCAGTGCTACGAGAAAATGACAATGCAAATCAAGATATAATGGTAGATGCACATAACGGCTCGGGTTTCGATGCTACTCTATATGGGGTGTGCGGCAATATTATAGTTTTTCTATGTGGGCAAGTAATATCTAGTATGTTTATAAGCTATGTTATATACTATAATAGTATTATACAATGGTATAAATTATATGTGTTATATAGATATAATCTCCTCTGCTCTCTTTAGTCATGTCTTGCCGATATCCTCGTGTGGCCTGCAAAGTCAGAATAATATCTTGCGCTACTGTTGCCACATGATTGCAATAACAACATATATCTGTTATGTGTGGCAGCTGTAAAACAACATAAAAACTGAATGTTGAGAGTCGGGTGTGTCTTATTCCAGGTCTGATATGGGCATGAATTCAACATTCTGCTTTTCCGCACATATGGTCTAACATTATTTTTGGTGATTATTTTTATATTGTGAAGATATAGGTTTTTGTGGGGGACTCATGAGTTGAATTTAAAGACAAGCAGCTGCCTGCATCATGTCTTTTCATGTGACGGTTCCACATATGTCTTTCAATCTGGCAATGTAAGAAGAGAAGAAGTATACGCTTTTTAAAATGACATCTAACAGTTCACACCATTTCATGGCTCTTATTGGAGATAGTCTAGAAGTGCGCTAGTGACACAGCAATTATCGAACTCATTAGATATCAAAGTTCTTTGACCAGCATTGTTTTCTTGTCTTGTTCACACGTGCCACACTTCCCCTAGACTGAATTACACTGAATTTTTGACAAGGTTATTTCCTAAATTTGTTGCCATTAAATATAATCATAGAATAATAGTCATAATTAATAGTTCAAAGGGGGCAGTCATTTAAGAACATTTAGGTTTATGGCAATGTTTTGTCTTTATGGTTACATTACAGATATCAACTAAGGGTGGGCTGGTCCGCGATACTTATGCGACACCACCGATCCCATATTTACAGACCCCGGCTCCCTACTTCACTACAGTCTTTGCTCCTTCTGGCACCTGTGAACGCATCCTGTGTGGAAGGCTGCTCATGATATGTCTTTACTATAGTCCTCATCAGAGCTGCATATGATCAGCTGTATAGGTGTCTCGTAATGTAACTTCGACATTCATTGAATAATTTTTAGTCCATCCAAGTCAAAAATTTTGAATAGCTGTCAGCTGGGGGTGCAAATAAAAAATTTGTGATGGATTATACCCAATAAATAAAATATAACAGTTTCGACTTACATTCAAGTTAAGAAGCAAAGCTATGGAATCTATCTTTTGTATGTAACCCGGGAATCTGCCTGTATTTTCATATGCTCTTGGCGCTAATATTTAAGATTTAGAATGTATGATGCATCATGTTTCCCCCATATTCCATATTAAATATCCAAATTATAGCACATTGTTGTCTGATGGGTTAATGGGTCTTTTCAGCATCCATTTTTTTTTTATAATGGCTTACCCCGCTTAGATAGGTGCCGTCAATATCTGATTAGTGAGCTGCTGCCATATGCACGCCGGCAGCCTTCAAGGTCGTGCCTGTTTGTGGGTCTTTCCGTTTTAAGTCTGGATTTTGAGCAAAGTGAAATGCCCTCATGCTCAAATGGGTCAATGCATCTGCGTGAGAGATTGGCCCTTTGCAGAATGTTCCACGCTTTTTGCACTTCATGAACTCCTCTGGGTAGCTTAGTAGCTGTATCCCCTGCCTTCGGTCATTGTTCCACTGTAGATCATGACGTCCGCTACGTCCGTCCCCCCCCCACCACTTTGCCAGCATTTGGCTGAATCTGGGCCCTTACAAGTAATCCCGGTACCCATCTTAGAATCTTCATCTCCGGCCACCTTGGTCTGCCGTTATTCATCAATAAAACAAAAGTAGACCCAAACTGCCATTGAAAGCCCATTCACTCCATGCCATCCAAGCGTTGCCCCCGTCACACCTGTTTTACAGCAGGATCATGTGCGGTGCCTCTGGTCATGCTCCGTACCGTTTCCTTTCTCTTCTCAACAGTTCTTTTCTTCCCTCATTCTGGTACAGGTTGATCTTTTGTCTCATCTGTCCATAGAATACTTTTCCAGACCAATGAGCTGGCTTTCTTGAGGTTTGTTTTTCGGCAAATTACCTCTGGCTTGTCTATTTTTGGAATTAATGAATGGTTTTGCATCTAGATGTGAACCCTTTGTATTTACTTCATGGAGTTTCCTCTCTTACAATGTTGACTAGGACAGATTACACCACTTCGCTGAGAGTGTTTGGACTTCAGTTGATGTTGTGAACGGGTTCTTCTCACCAAAAGAACAGTATGTCGGCGATTATCCACCCACCTGTTGTCAGCCGTGGACGCCAAGGCCTTTTTGAGTTCCCACAGCTCACCGTCATTCCTTTTCTCAGAATGTAGCCGACTGTTGTTTTGCTACTCCAAACATGTCTGCCATCTCTCTGATGGATTTTTCTTTTTTTTCGTCGACCTTGTTTACATACTTCATTATTACGGTTAAGCGGGAGAACAGGGCCCCGCATACTGCCATGACGGCGAGACTTGAAAATCTCACTCAGGCGCAGCAGCAATGCGGGTCCCGTTGGACACGTAATAGAGGCGTGATGAAATTTACCGCACTCTAACAGTCGGCGCATTCAACCTCGCGTCACATACGCCCGATCGAACCCTCAGCTAAACAAATTCGTGCCTGTCTCTTTAAGACCCACGGCGCGTTTATATGCGACGTGAACGCTAGCACGTTCACAGGCAGCTCGCGTCCGCTCAGCGTTTCTAGACAGTGACACCAGGCCGTCCATGACGTCCGGGCCTTTTCACTGTGTACTGGCCGGCTTCAGCCGCGGCCTCAGGAGCCGCGTGGAAGACTACGTGCCCGCAGTCGCCGGGGAGCAGCTGACCTGCAGTGGTGGAGTATGTTGTATTTTATTATTTTTCTGTATTTTATATTAAATGTGGGGGATGGGTTCATGTTTATACTGGTTGAGGAGGGTATATTGGGGCTGAACAACATTTAATAACTGGGGGGGGGGAAGCGCTATCGTAGACCCCTCATATGGTGCGCCATATTACTTTGTATATAGCCAGGGCGGCCGGGGATCTGCTATAAGATCATTATTTGGCGGGCCCATATATTTTCTTATTACTACGGGGGGGGATGCTATAATATCATATGGGGCCCATAATTTATTTATCACTCGGGGGGCAGGGGGGTTGATGGATGCGTAGTATTTTATTTGGGCTATAATGATTCTTAACCCTGGGCGGTGGGATGGCTATATATGTATTATTTGGGGCTATAATTTTTTATCTGGGCGGGGGAATGCGATATATGTATTCATTTGCGCGGCTATAAATATTTTTTATACTGGGGAGGTGGATTGCTATATATATCATAATGGGGCCATAATTATTTGTGATACGTGGGAGGGATCGATGGAATGCTATGTTATTTATTTGGGCTCCTTATAATTATTTTTATACTGGGGTGGGATGCTATTTATTATTATTTGGGGCTATCATTCATTTTAATACTGATTGGGGGCATGCCTATATATATATTATTTGGGGCATAATATTTTATACTGAGGGGGCTATGACTATATATCAGTTATTTGGGGCTCTAAATCTATTGCTATACGGGGGGCGGCTATTATATATATATATTATTTGGGGCTGAGAATTATTTATATGACCTTCCTCGCGGGGGCTATGCTGCCACTATATATATAATATTTATTATTTGGGGCTGATACTTATTTTACGACTGGGGGGACTCTATCATATAATTATATATAGATATTTATTTGGGGCTATCATGTATTTATACTGGGGGGGATGGCTATTATATATATAATAATATAATATATTATATATAATATATATATTATATTATTTGGGGCTATTAATTATGTTATACGGGTGGGGATGCTATATATATCATATATCTACTATTATTTGGGCGGCTTATAACGTAATTATTTCTACGAAGGCGGGCGGGGCCGATGTCTACTACTCGGTGGCGATGTACCTTATATACTATTTGGGGCTAGATTGGTTTTAATAGCCGTCCGGCGGTGCGGGGGGGGGTGCTATCGCATATATTTGTGCGGCCTATATTATCTCTTATACATGGGGGGAGGTGTCTGTATATCATATCTTATGGGGCCATAATCTTTTACACTACGGGGGGCGGTTTTGCGTCGTAATATTTATTTGGGTTTGGGGTTGTCTATAATTATTTTCATACCTGGGGGGCATTGGATATTATATATTTATTTGGGGCCTATAATTATTTTATACTGGGGGGATGACTATATATATAGTTGGGGCTCATTATTTTATACCTGTGGGGGGGGGTGTGTTGATGCTAATTATATATTGGGTGCTAATATTATTATTATATGGGGGGATGGCCTGTATGATATTATATGGGGGCCACTACATTATTTTTATAATGGGAAGGATTTCAATATATATATATGCGGGCCATCAATTCTTTTTACTGCCGGGGCGTGAGTGTTATGGGATCCCAGCATATACTGAAGCGTGGGGGGATTATATGGTGGACGTATTACAAGCTAGTATATTTTACAGTAGTTAACCTACTGGGAGGGCCTGTTTAATGGATACAGTATATTACTCAGCTGGGGGTCTGTTATGGGATACCAGTATATTACCTAAGCCCCTGGGGGGGCTGTATATGTGATCAGCTATATTACTAAAGCTGGGGGGCTGTTTATGGGTACAGTCATATTACTACTGTGGGGCGTAGGCGCACAGTATGTACGGTGGGGGATGTATTGGGATACGTATATTACTAAGCTGGGGGATGTCTATGGGATAGATCTCGTTATACTAAGCTGGTGGGGGAGTATAGTGGATCAGTATATTACTAAGCTGGGGGATGTATATGGGATCTACCAGTAATTACTAACTGGGGGGGCTGTCTATGGGGTACCCCCGTATATTACTAAGTTGGGGGCTGTATATGGGTACCATACTATGACTAAGCTGGAGGAGGATCTGTAGATGCTGGCACCAGATTTTATTTTAGATGCTAGGAGATCTGTATATGGGAGCTGTATATATGATTATGCTGGGTGGGAATAACAAGTTGTTTAAATATGCAGATGCATGGATATATAAAAATGAAATTCCCCGATTTTATATATATGAATATTATTATATATAATATAATTATATATATATTACTATTACTCCGTCGTAGGGGTCGCTATATATTTATTAGTCTATAGATACACGATTATTCTTGCATCATGTACACCAATGTTGGTGGGGGGCATGGGGCTCGTATTACATACTGGTGGTGTGTCTTATCTGATTGTGCCTTGCATGCCCCTATAATTCCACCGAGACCTAATATATATATACGGCAGTACCCCGGGTTACGTCACAAGATAGTGGTCCCGGAGATTTTTTCTTCGTTGATTTTGTATGTATAGTCAAAAACAGTATATTTTATATGTATCCAGATAAAAAAACTTTTGCCGCCAGTGACATATTGGCAGTTCTAAAATTTTTGTGTAACTTGGAACCAACGGATTATGCAATCACAAGCTTAATTACAGCCAAACTTGCAGCTGATTATTGAAGCTCTGTGGACATAAGCCATGCACCGAAACGCTTCACCACCTCCCTTACATTAGTCAGAGGGGTTGTCGTATACTAGTGCGGTTGCTGATAAGTCGGGCATCTTAAGTACTGGGGACGCCTCTTGATACCTGCAAGGGATGGGCCCTGCTATGTGGGAGACTGTGGGTCAGTTAAGTTTCGTGTCTGTGAGGGGTATACCCTTATTATTTATGGAGACAGTGTTGTTAGCCCAGGAGACTTATACTGTAAGGACTGTGGCTACTGTTGAGGACGTCCGGGCTGGAGATGCTGCAACGTTGATGACAGATATACTGGACAATGATTCATCCTTGATAGTAAATGGATTGCGACGAACCCCGGAACCAGAAACGCTTCCTACTCCCATAAACGAGATTGGTCATATATAACGGTACTACCGCCGGCTTAACTAATGGCCCTCTCTCCCAGCTACTCGTAGTTCAACCGTAACAAAGTGGCAGGGTTAGCTTGTATGTTTGGGTTGCCTTAATTGCTACTACTTACGTTTTTTAGCATTTAATTAACAGGGATGTCGGGGTTCTTCCCAAGCCTCGCCGCCCGGCCCGCCCGGGGCGGTCCCGGCCAGCCCATTTTTAAGATTCCGTCCCCCATCACGGCAGCAAAAGCTAGACATTCGGCCCCTGAGGGGAGACGTACCCTTCAGAGTTAATTGTAAGACATTAGAGGTCCATTGTTCTCCGAATAGTATTTTGAAGAACAATATGTGTGAAGAACAACATTCGCCTACCACGATTGTTTTTGGAACACTCTGCCAATCGTGTTATATACCACCCATTATTCGTTATTCAACTACTATGTCGCGAGAACACGTTCTGCAACGCGTGTCTCTGGAGCATGATCCGACAGACCTGTACCCGGCGACACCCACGCCTGCAGAACGGTGTTCTCCCGCACAATACGTATTGAACGACAAATACCTGTGGTTGCAAGACCACCCAAACTTGCCCATTGATGTTTCCGGACAAACATCCTGCCCCCCCAACGTTTGTTCTATCCTCACATCAATTACTGATCTTCACATTACCATAATGCGGAAGAACAATGTTTTTGCAGGTGTCTATCCGGAACCAGATAGCAGATGTTCCCCCCCGAAACACTGCACCATCTGCTTCCTGCACTGGTGTTCTTTCACTTGTGCTACGTCAGTTTGTAATTTTATGAAAATCAATGTCGGTTCCTCCATTGATTTATGGGGCTCGTTACTCGAAACGAGCCACCTCGACGCATGGGAAATGTTCGGCCTGAGTAACGAGCACCCCCTCCTGGCATTTTAGTGCCGCTATCTCTAGTTATAATATAATCTCACTAATGTTAAAGTCCAGAATACTAAACAAAACACAACACACTTGGTATTTTTGCCAGTTTTCTGGATTTTATAGGATTCGAAATAAGCCAAATATTGTTTTTACCCGCAATCCCTGAAGCCGCGGACAGCATTTCTTTCTACTTGGATTTTGTCCAATGGCCGTCTCCGGGGGCTTATTGGATGTATCACCGTGCTGGGGGGTCAGTCATGTGGCAAGGTGAGCTGGAACTTGAATCCTCCATTATCATGTTAAACATTTACAGTAAATTAAGTACAACCATACCCACCCCGGGTGATCTCTACCACAAGTATAATGGGTGAATTTAACCCTGTTACTGTACACTCAGTAGCACAACACTTGCACTCTGTTCTACACTTGATGCACTTTATTATTGTATGTTAACATATGGAGATGTTTTATATAAATTTGTACTACTTAGCACTTTAAGATTGAATTTTGATGAAATAACAATGTATGTTTATGGATTCCAAATGCACTTGCACTTTAAGGACACACTCCCCACTTATCTGGCAATTCCGCCCCACACCATGTTTCCTTTATATACCCTGTGTGGTTCACTTGTAAATTGCTTGAAAAAGGTGTCCAACAACGAAGCGTCGCTACCGTTTCAATAAAATCACTCAGGTTTGATTTGAACCTTGGAGTGTGCCTGCCTTTTCCATTTGTTTACTAAACCCAGGATCAAGCCGAAATCCTTGGCAGGCATTGCACCCCTCCTCTCAGGAGTCACTTCTAGTGTGGAGCTGAACTTTTTCCATTTTTACTTGACTGGCATCAAGTTTTCCGGCACGTTTATTTGAACATTCTATTATGGAGTCTTATCCACGGTGATTTTCGACGGGTGTTACCTACACAGAGAGAAGACCCGGACAGAATCATACATGGCTACAGGGGGATGCTGCCTCTCAGCAAAACCAGGAGATGCCGAACTCAAACGTAAATATGAATTCATTAGAAAAGGATGTTACATTACAACTACACATGATACTCTAGGGGAATATTACAACGGATTACAGCGAACGGAGGTATGAGGTCTAATGTAACCCAACTTATTTTCGAACGATCTAATTCTGTTTTAAAATTCTGCCATACTCCCAAAAAATATGGACTTATCTATTGTTATTAATATTGAAAACCTTCAACAAAGAAATAATCAAAATCCAAGAAAAAAAAAATTTGGGTGACTGAAACAGCATACGGAAACACCTCCAGTGATGACCAAACAAAATTTCTTTGAGAGATGCAAGCGATCGACACACCAATTGAGGAAAGATTAGAACAGACAAAAAGACAGAAGACCACGACATGAGGAGAAGATTATCGCAACTTGTCAGGTCTACAACTGGTAAGGACACTCTCCGGTCGAGCGGAAATGACGGATGCCTACTCTAATAGACCAGGCCTGGTGGACTTTTTCGGAGATCTGCGCCTTTTCTTGTTTCCTGGATCTTTAGTAGGCATCTCATTGCCTCGACCAGAGTGTCCTTGCCAGTTGTAGACCTGACCAGTGCGATAATCTTCCTCATCGCGAAGCCATTTCTGTCTTTTTGTCTGTTCTAAATCTTTCCTCAATTGTGTTGTTGAATCCTTGCATCTCTCAAAGAAATTTGTTTGGTCATCTACTGGGAGTGTTTCCTTTAATGCTGTTTCAGTCATCCAAATTTTTTCTTGGATTTTGATTATTTCTTGTTGAAGGTTTTCAATATTTAATAACAATAGATCAAGTCCATATTTGTTGGAGATATGGGCGAATTTCAAGCAGAAATTAGGATCGTTCGAAAATAAGTTGTACATTAGACCTCATACCTCTCGGAATTCGCTGTGCCTTGTAATATTCCCCTAGAGTAATCATGTGTAGTTGTAAGGTAAGCATCCTTTTCAATAATGATTCATATTTACGTTTGAGTTCGGCATCTCCTGGTTTGCTGAGGAAGGCAGCATCCCCCTGTAGCCCATGTATGATTCTGTCCCGGTCTTCATCTGTGTAGGTAAACCCGTCCGCAAAATCACCTGGATAAGACTCCATAATAGAATGTGGTTCAAATAAACGTGCCGGAAAACTTGATGCCAGTCAAGGTAAAAAGGAAAAAGTTCAGCTCCACACAGTAAAGTGACTCCTGAGAAGGAGGGGTGCAATGCCTCCAAGGATTTCGGCTTGATCCGGGTTTGTAGTCAACAAATGGAAAAGGCAGGCAGCACTCCAAGGTTCAAATCAAACGTGAGTGATTTTTATTGAAACGGGTAGCGACGTTTCAGTGTTGGACACCTTTTTCAAGCAATTTGACAAGTGAACCACACAGGGTATATAAAGGAAACATGGTGTGCAATGCAGATAAGGGGGTGTGTCCTTAACGTGCAAGTGCAGTTGAGATCATAAACATACATTGTTATTTCATCAAAAATTCATATACAATAAAGTGCATAAGTAGTACAAATGTATATAAACATCTCCATATGTTATACATAAAAAAATAAAGTGCATCATAGTTAGAACAGAGTGCAAGTGTTGTGCTACTGAGTGTACATAAAAGGGTTAAAATTACCCAGTATACTTGTGGGAGAGATCACCCGGGGTGGGTATGTTGTACTTAATTTACCGTATGTTTATCATGATAATGGAGGATTCAAAGTTCCAGCTCACCTTCCAGCATGACTGACCCCCAGCACGTGATACATCCAGATAAGCCCCACGGACCATAGGCACAAAATCCAAGTAGAAAGAAATGATGTCCGCGCTTCAGGATTTCTTTATTGCAAATCCATATAAAATCCAGAAACTGGCTTTTAATTAATAAAACTTATATTTAAAAAAAAAAGGATTTCTTTTTCTTATATTGTATTTGTTTAGTATTCTGGACTTTAACATGTATGAGTATATTATAACCTAAGTAATGTCTGAGTCCAGTACCAATACAATGTACATATAATGTCAGTTCAAGCTTTTCTTAGGTATATGTAGGTATATGGAGATTTAAAGGCCATGTACAGTTAGGGTCAGAAACATTTGAACAGTGACACAAGTTTTGTTATTTTAGCTGTTTACAAAAACATGTTCAGAAATACAATTATATATATAATATGGGCTGAAAGTGCACACTCCCAGCTGCAATATGAGAGTTTCCACATCCAAATCGGAGAAAGGGTTTAGGAATCATAGCTCTGTAATGCATAGCCTCCTCTTTTTCAAGGGACCAAAAGTAATTGGACAATGGACTCTAAGGGCTGCAATTAACTCTGAAGGCGTCTCCCTTGTTAACCTGTAATCAATGAAGTAGTTAAAAGGTCTGGGGTTGATCCCAGGTGTGTGGTTTTACATTTGGAAGCTGTTGCTGTGACCAGACAACATGCGGTCAAAGCAAGTCTCAATTGAGGTGAAGCAGAACATCCTGAGGCTGAAAAAAAAGAAAAAATCCATCAGAGAGATAGCAGACATGCTTGGAGTAGCAAAATCAACAGTCGGGTACATTCTGAGAAAAAAGGAATTGACTGGTGAGCTTGGGAACTCAAAAAGGCCTGGGCATCCACGGATGACAACAGTGGTGGATGATCGCCGCATACTTTCTTTGGTGAAGAAGAACCCGTTCACAACATCAACTGAAGTCCAGAACACTCTCAGTGAAGTAGGTGTATCTAAGTCAACAGTAAAGAGAAAACTCCATGAAAGTAAATACAAAGGGTTCACATCTAGATGCAAACCATTCATCAATTCCAAAAATAGACAGGCCAGAGTTAAATTTGCCGAAAAACACCTCAAGATGCCAGCTCAGTTCTGGAAAAGTATTCTATGGACAGATGACACAAAGATCAACCTATACCAGAATGATGGGAAGAAAAAAGTTTGGAGAAGAAAGGGAACGGCACATGATCCAAGGCACACCACATCCTCTGTAAAACATGGTGGAGGCAACGTGATGGCATGGGCATGCATGGCTTTCAATGGCACTGGGTCACTTGTGTTTATTGATGACATAACAGCAGACAAGAGTAGCCGGATGAATTCTGAAGTGTACCGGGATATACTTTCAGCCCAGATTCAGCCAAATGCTGCAAAGTTGATCGGACGGCGCTTCATAGTACAGATGGACAATGACCCCAAGCATACAGCCAAAGCTACCCAGGAGTTCATGAGTGCAAAAAAGTGGAACATTCTGCAATGGCCAAGTCAATCACCAGATCTTAACCCAATTGAGCATGCATTTCACTTGCTCAAATCCAGACTTAACACGGAAAGACCCACAAACAAGCAAGACCTGAAGGCTGCGGCTGTAAAGGCCTGGACAAAGCATTAAGAAGGAGGAAACCCAGCGTTTGGTGATGTCCATGGGTTCCAGATTTAAGGCAGTGATTGCCTCCAAAGGATTCGCAACAAAATATTGAAAATAAAAATATTTTGTTTGGGTTATGTTTATTTATCCAATTACTTTTGAGCTCTTAAAATGTGGAGTGTTTGTAAAGAAATGTGTACAATTCCTACATTTTCTATCAGATATTTTTGTTCAACCCTTCAAATTAAACGTTATAATCTGCACTTGAATTCTGTTGTAGAGGTTTCATTTCAAATCCAATGTGGTGGCATGCAGAGCCCAACTCGCGAAAATTGTGTCACTGTCCAAATATTTCTGGCCCTAACTGTATGCTCAACTTGGGATTCTGGGAATAAAATATGCAAATATGTTTCCCAGGGTGGGATAAGGAAATTTTACCTCAGTGCTACCTTGTAAGACAGCTCCCTTTACTTTGATTATGACTTTAGGGGCGCCTAGTGACATGGCCTTCATATGCCTGGCAAATCATTCCTAAGCAGTTTGGTTTCTACCTTTATCTGCATCTACGGTCTCTCACCTAGCCAAACTAGCTGTCTATTGGAATCTGTAGTGAGGAGTCTATGAATTCTAGATTGAGGCAACATGTGTCTACATTTTAGGTTATTTAGAAATAGGTTTCTAAACCAGAACACCCCTATAAGCCAACATTGAGAATCACAACGCGCCATAATTCATTTTGGGCACCAGCCATTAAAAGTGCATAAACAACGTGACTTTGGCGCCTTAAAAACAACTTTTTACGGATGGTTTCTGAGACATGATCTGGAGTAACTTTACAATGTTTAATTGAAAATAAACTATAGCAAAAAAAAATAATGCTTACTGGAAAATGATTTAATTCCCTGTCCAAATTCATTCTTTTCCCTTGAAGTAATGGTACTAGTAATTAGCACTTATCCTTCTTAAAATTACATTCCCGGCTGCCAAAATAATTTGACCATTAAAGAAAAAGCTTTTAGAATTTGAAGGCTCCAAAAGTAAACAATAAAAATACAGCAAAAAAACTCTAGTTATCTGGCAGTATTTATTTTGCCGATAATGTATTGACATTAAGAAATGTTCATGATGAAGTGTCAAATTGTTCCATTATCCTAAAACTGCTTCAGCTTCAGCAAAATTTACTTCCTTAAACCACATGGGATCAGCTGAACAAGACACACACTGCCACTGCCAGTCCTATTGCCATCTTTCCGAACAAAAATGTCATGAAAAAACAGCAAGTCGTTTCCTCAAGGCTTTTGGAGCTGAACCGTAGTGTCACAGCCAACTTGCTATTGCTGCCCAGTAGACATACTAAAAAAGGTCAGTCAGGCTTGAAGAAATAATACTACCACACACACAACGTAATAATAACCACACGCAGATAATTTATGCATAGTGTGGATATAACATATAAGAAACACTCATCATTTTAAGAGGCTAATGGGGAAGAAAAACACATTACAGCATAAGAATAACTGAATATGACCTGTATTGGGATACGGAGTAAAGTATTTCAGGGGAAAGTGATGTACTGAGAACATACAAGCAGAGGTTTGTGTGGTGGGACCTCGGAGTTATTGACCTTATAAATCTATTTATTTTTTCTTTTTTGCCACATCCTTTACCCACACATTTTTGGCGCATGTGGGCAACTATTTGGCACATTTTACACTCAGCAGGGGTAACCACATAATTCGGCTTGAACACAATGACTACAGTAATAACCTATACATAGGCACATTGACACACTATTACTATTCCACAATTAAACAATAAAAGTTTTTTCTTGTGTGAACTTGTATGTATTTTTTTTTCTATATTGTTTATTGTTTTCTATGGTTTAACATGATGTTTCACTTGCTCATGTCAAAACAGAATGGTAATGTTAACTCACAATTGTTCCTCTGTTAATCCATGTAAGTTGAAATGCCTTAGCAGTGGGCCAAACATGCTCACAGAGATTTAGATCACATTGAAGGCCCTGTTCTACTATGAGGTTCTCAGGATTGGTATCAGTAGTGAAGAAGTACTGGTGGAGATCACCATACTGGAGGTCATACCATACTAGACATAGTGTCACAGATAGGGATGCTGTAATTATGGGTCCATTTACATATTTCAGTTGCCATCAGTTTTTTAACTTTAAATCAGAATGAATCATTGTAAAACTGGAACAAAATATTCAGATTTGAGGATAAAAACCCTAACAGACTGTGCCTCCATGCTGCTAAATTGCCAGTTCAGAGGTTCATTCTGACCATCTTGTTGTATAATTCATTTCAAGGAATGAATGACTTGCGATATTGCACATGTAGTGATGTTGATTGCTTCCGGTGCTCCATTGTTTTAGAATTATGCTAAGCGACAGGTTTCCATTGTTGGTAGTTATAGACTTAAATTTCTTAAAGCATCGTTTTTGCCAGACTTTATCGAAGGGACACAGCATTTCCCCTATCATTCATTTGGCCTCCAAATTATACCCCCTCCCCAACAGATGACAGCAAAAAAAGGACACTTGCCATTGCTGTTTCATACAACAGCTTCAGTATTTTGGTGCATATGTTAAACAATTTCAGCCTTCTCAAAAGGTACAATCTGCACATTGCTTTCCTGTAAACCCTATAGTGCAGTTTGCACTGTTTTTAGTAAATGTGCCCCAATCACCGTAAGCACACAGCTAAAATAACAAAGCAGTGGCTTCAGAAAAACTCTGTATCCATTCATGACTGGTCCAGCCATAGCCTTAACCTACACAAAATTGAGCATCTCTGGAGAGACTTAACCCCTTAACAACGCGCTGTAATAGTAGAGTCATCCCCCTTTGTCTAGAACTGATATAAATATAAATAAACAGTAAAAATCATAACCACATAAACACATTAGCTATCGCCGTGTCCAAAAATGCCAGATTTATCGAAATATAATAACGGGTTTTCACTGCGTTTAACCCAGTAACGTAAAATAGAGCTCAAAGTTGAAAGTTAAAGTTAAAAATAATGACACCACCCACAGCTCTGTACACTGAAGTCTGAAAAAGTTATTAGCACCAGAAGATGGCAAAATCCCCCCCAAATTTTTTGTAACAGAGGTTTTAATTTTTGTAAATGTATGAAAACGTTATAAAACCTACACAAATTTGGTATCCCCGTGATCGCACATACAGTTCCCTGCCAGCCAGTTACCTGACCCTGATATCTTTGCCATGCTTAGATAGAAATGAATTGAGTGACAAGTTGCAAAGAGTAGATACAATTCATACGCGTACGTTCTTGCTGTTTCAGCTCCGCTGAAGCAAATCCAAATGTTTGGCTTGTTCCTGAGTGTGATATCATTGCAGGAAATTAGAAACATGGGAAAACATTCAAAAACAGCAATGGTATAACTTGAACAAATACACAGAATATACTTTTTATATATGATATGTATTTTTAAAGGGCCTCGAAAAGCATTCAGACTGGAATATGACCTGGAATAGAAAATCTCTGACATGTTTTCAGTACTAGATATGTCCTGAACTGTAGCCAACATCTAACCTGAAAACTGGACCATACCATTATTCAATTTTATTCAGCAAGTATTATATTCAGCTTCTTGCTTAGCACTGCATTTTATGTTACACAGTGTAAATAATATTCTGCATAGACAGATAATGTATATAATGTTTGCTTTACAATTATGAGAATCGTGGTATTATAGTAGTAGTTATACGTTTTATGAAACAAGGACAGAATGGCATGAGGATCCAAAAGAACAGAGTTAGCTGTAGCCAAAGATAGCTCAATGATGTGAGGTATTAACATCCACCCAAGCTTGTCACTCACCGACACCTCTGTCAATATCTGGTGTTAGTGCACCTGTGACTGGGAATTAATTGGTTACATTGTGGAAAAGGAGAACACCACAGCGTATATTGACTCCTAGGGGTTCGCTTAATAAAACGTAGCATACTGTAATAATATACTTTAAGTCATAGCAACCAGTACCCTGTAAATTTGCAAGCAAATGCATCTGAAAATGATCTGTAGTCTGGATGAGTAAATTGATGTAATACTAACTGCATAAGCACAAACGAATCCAGATCAAAATGTTCACAAGTAACGGGGCACATTTACTAAGGGTTGCGCACTACACTTTTGTCGGGTTGTGCACGTTCTTCATGGCTAAAATGGCTTGCACTGGCTTTTAAGAAGTCTCTGCGCTGCGATTGTGTTGCACGCGATCATTGTGTGGCGCAGCTTCACTTGCTTCCATGCGACACAAATTAGGGGGTGTGCCATGAGACAGTCCGATTGATTCGGACCAAGCACCGTATTTAACTTTCAAATTGTGTCACATGCCCTATGTTACAGGTGCACCACAAAAAGGTGATCTCTGTTGGACCAGTGCGGAGAAGCGACAGAGTCATGCTCGTTGCACGGAGCATTATAGACGGACAATGCACTTTTAGTGAACTGAAGTGACCTTGTAAGTTAATGTACCTGATGAGACAATAGCATCTTACCGTTTTACAGTAGCCATGAAGAACGTGCACGGTCCGACAAAAGTGCAGCGTGCAACACTTAGTAAATGTGTCCCAAGCACCACAGCTACAAGCATGGCATGCCCTTCAGTGCTCACATTGCGTTATGTTGCTGTTTTCCTAATCAGTTTTTATTTACTGAATGTAGTACATTTTTTAAAGATCTGCCTATGACAGAGGCTGACATTTTCTCTTCTTTTCCTCTATTCTGTTAAGAGCATTTAGGCTACAATAGATTGGAGCCAGCTCATTGCGGTCTATGGAAATATGCTCTTTTCATGGGGGTTATACAATCTGTGACATCATCTATTGTCAGTAGTGATGTAATGATGAGTCAGTGTTATCTTTATATAGGACATTGTACAGGGAGGAGGAGGAGATAAGCTGTGACATCATCTATTGTCAGTAGTGATGTAATGATGGGTCAGTGTTATCTATATAGAGGTCATTGTACAGGGAGGGGGAGGAGATAAGTTGTGACCTCATCTATTGTCAGTGGTGATGTAATGATGGTGGCAGTGTTCTCTATTGAGGTACATTGTCAGGGAGGGGAGGGATGGTAAGCTGGTGACCTCATCTATTGTCAGTAGTGATGTAATGATGGGTCAGTTTTATCTATATAGAGGTCATTGTACAGGAGGGGAGAGATAACTTTTGGACATCATCTATTGTCAGTAGTGATGTAATGATGGGTCAGTGTTCTATATAGAGGTCAATTGTGCAGGGGGGGGGAGATAAGCTGTGACATCATCTATTGTCAGTGTGATGTATGATGGGTCAGTGTTTCTATATAGAGGTCATTGTAAGGGAGGGGGGGGAGATAGCTGTGACATCACTATTGTCAGTAGTGGATGTAATGATGGGTCAGTGTTATCTATATAGATGTCATTGTAGCAGGAGGGGAGGACTCAAGTTGTACTCATCTTTGTCATAGTGTGTAATGATGGGTCAGTGTTATCTATATAGAGGTCATTGTAAGCAGGGAGGGGGAGAGAATAGTGTTGCATCATCTATTATCAGTAGTGATGTAATGATGGGTCAGTGTTATCTATATAGAGGACATTGTACAGGGAGGGGGAGATAAGCTGTCGCATCATATCTTTTCAGTAATGATGTAATGATGGATCAGTGTTATCTATATAGAGGTCATTGTACAGGGAGGGGGAGGAGATACGCTGTGACATCATCTTTTGTCAGTAGTGATGTAATGATGGGTCAGTGTTATCTATATAGAGGTCCTTGTACAGGGAGGGAGAGGAGATGAGCTGTGACATCATCTATTACCAGTAGTGATGTAATGATGGGTCAGTGTTATCTATATAGAGGACATTGTACAGGGAGGGGGAGATAAGCTGTGACATCATCTATTGTCAGTAGTGAAGTAATGATGGGTCAGTGTTAACTATATACAGGTCATTGTACAGGGAGGGGGAGGAGATAAGTTGTGACCTCATCTTTTGTCAGTAGTGAAGTAATGATGGGTCAGTGTTATCTATATAGAGGTCATTGTACAGGGAGGGGGAGGAGATAAGCTGTGACATCTATTGTCAGTAGTGATGTAATGATAGGTCAGTGTTATTTATATAGAGGTCCTGGTACAGGGATGGGGAGGAGATAAGCTGTGACATCATCTATTGTTAGTAGTGATGTAATGATGGGTCAGTGCTATCTATATAGAGGTCGTGTACAGGAGGGAGAGGAGATCTGTGACCATCATCTATGTACAGTAGTGATGTAATGATGGGTCGTGTTATCTATAGAGCATTGTAAGGGGGGGGAATAAGCTGTGACATCATCTTTGTCATAGTGATGTAATGATGGGTCAGTGTTACTATATACACAGGTCATTGTACAGGGAGGGGGAGGAGATAAGCTGTGACATCTATTGTCAGTAGTGATGTAATGATAGGTCAGTGTTATTTATATAGAGGTCCTGGTACAGGGATGGGGAGGAGATAAGCTGTGACATCATCTATTGTTAGTAGTGATGTAATGATGGGTCAGTGCTATCTATATAGAGGTCATTGTACAGGGAGGGGGAGGAGATAAATTGTGACCTCATCTATTGTCAGTAGTGATGTAATGATGGGTCAGTGTTATCTATATAGAGGTCCTTGTGCAGGAAGGGGGAGGAGATAAGCTGTGGCATCATCTCTTGTCATTAGTGATGTAATGATGGGTCAGTGTTATCTATATAGAGGTCACTGTACAGGGAGGGGGAGGAGATAAGTTGTGACCTCATCTATTGTCAGTAATGATGTAATAATGGATCAGTGTTATCTATATAGAGACCATTGAGCAGGGAGGAGGAGGAGGAGGAGATAAGCTGTGTCATCTCTTGTCAGTGTTATCTATATATTCACCAAAAAACTTTTGATCCCATTACTGGGAAACATCCTACAGCATTGATTGACTTGTGGGCAGATTTGCGGGCAGAGCATTGGAAGTGTCCTGTGTGGTCACATCCTAATTTATTGTCTTCTGCCAAAAAGAACCAGAAGAAGCCAATCTTTCCTTGCCGCTATCCTGTCCTCTCTGCTATTGTCACCATATCCGTGCCCTTGCCCCATTATTACAACTGTCCAAGAAAATCCATAGTGGAATGACTGCAAAATGTTATGGATATCAGAAGCAGAACTGCAGTATAAAAATGTTGTGACACATTCATTGAGTGACCTTCTTTGGTATTTGTGGCTTGAGGAAGTGAAATGGGCTGACAGGTTCCCTTTAAAGGGTTCCTTGGTGCTATAAAATTTTCAAAATTTTCTGCTAAATTTATATTAATAAATTAGCAGCAGCCTTGCAATTGGCATTACAATGACACCAGCGCACACAAGAGCTTTCCTGTGAGTTACTCATGGCGGTTTCGGAAGTAAAAAGGAGCTGAAAATGTCCCTTCAAGTGACATATTCAAATACAAGGTGGCTCTACCCTGCTACCCTGCATCTGCACAGTCCTGGTAGCATTTGTCTTCTGGGGATTCCTATAAAATTGACATTAATGTGTGAGTGCCTACGAAGACAATGACTTTTACTAGTGATTTTAATACATGCACAGCACTAAGTAGTGTTATTTGCATACTCATTGTATAAAGTGCTACTGTATAATCATAGCCCTTTTATTAATAAAAGTGAATGCAGTGAGTCATTTCGTACAATTCTAGCCCTCTCCAAATGACTTTAGACCTTCCACTGACATCATCACAGCAGCTGTTTTTATCTATGTGTGGTCTGTTTTTTTATCATGATATACTTATCCAAAAACATGCAACACTAACCTTTGACCCTCATCAATAGGAAACAACATTTTCTCATTGCGAGCATCTGTTTTTTGCATCTCCTCGTTTTTGTCTTTACTAATTACGCTTCCTTTTGATTTTCTTCCATTTGCTATGATCTTATGCCCCATGTAAAACCCATGGAGTTTATAGAGTTCACTGTTCAAAGCATTATGGTCTTGTGCAACAACATTGTATCTTGTACAAAGATTTAAAACAGAAGTCACCTGCAAGATTTTAATGGCATATCCCTCCTGTGTGACTTGATACTGTATATGGACCGACAAACCAACAAAGCACTTATCCATGTGTCAGCCATACTCTGTAATAAGCTGCTGGCAAAGTTTAGGCCTGCTTCACACACAATTTTTACATTTTGTTTTAATTGTAAAAAAAAGGTAACATGGGTTTTAATAGCATTTTCAAGTGTTAAAGAAATAGCATAGAAATATAGTAAAAAAAAAAGCCAAAGCTAGACTACGCTGCAACAGAAGCTGCCAGCAGTGTTCCACTATACAGATGGCAGGAGCTGAGTGTAGACATCAATGTATTTATGAAATCTGATGAAGAACTACACCCCCCGTGTTCCCAACCTTCTTTCTTCAACCCCCATGACCCTATGTGGCACCCTAGGCAAGAACCTCCCCTTTCTTACAGTTCTTGGCTATCCATAAGTATAAGGAAGGGACGACAGTAAGAATAAAATTTAGTGATGGAATTTGCATGAATCCAAACTTTCTGGTGATTCGTGGCAGGGAGGTTGTGGAACTGTGACCAACCTCTTGGAGCCCTTTACTGTATGGGATGGTCACTTCTTCCCAGTCTCAGCAGAATTTATTTGAAGACCTGAAGGCTCTCAAAAAGAAGCCACAATCCTTCAGCCCTGGCCTGCCTGGATCAGGCTCTCCCAGAAGCAGAGCAGCGGTTTTGGCAGAAATTCAGAAAAGGTGCAAGGCTATGCTGGAAAGGACTCCAGAAGGTAGGGTAGGGCTTCATGTCCAAATATATTTTTTACATTATTTTAGCACATAAGTTAAATCACATGTTTAAGAAGTGTTCTTTTCTCTAATAAAATCCAACATACATACAAATGATTTTATTTTGCTTAATTGGAGTTACAATGTTTTTAAATGGAAATAAATGTATCATGCATGTAAAATTTTATACATTTCTAAGATTTTTCTCTGGTGTAAATCTCTTCATAAATGAGCTACCTGACTAATTTATCTACTTATGTCTAAATTGTGTACATAAAGGAAAAATTATTATCAAAGACCACTTAATCTGTTGTGGTTTTCATGAACATGGTCATGTGACCATGCTTACATCCACCATTATATTACCAACTACAAATAAAACTATGTATCCAGGGTATGGCACAACTTAACATGTAAAAGATACAGATGGGATAGGTCAATTAGCATTTATTTATTCATTCAAAATATGGAAACAGTAGGGATGGAATTACTCATAATTAGAAAATTACCCATTTGAGCAGTAGTCATCTCTTAGCCATTGGTGTTCCACAATAGATATCAGCTTCAGCTATTACAGGCAGTCCCCGGGTTACATACAAGATAGGGTCTGTAGGTTTGTTCTTAAGTTGAATTTGTATGTAAGTCGGAACTCTATATTTTATCATTGTAATCCCAGACAGAACTTTTTTGGTCTCTGTGACAATTGGATTTTAAAAATGTTGGGTTGTCATAAGAACCAGGATTAACACTAAAGCTTCATTACAGACACCTGTGATAACTGTTATAGCTGATTATTGTAGCCTAGGACTAAAGTACAATAAATTACCAATATCCAGTGGTCCGTTTGTAACTAGGGGTCGTATGTAAGTCGAGTGTTCTTAAGTAGGGGACCGCCTGTATATACATTTTCAGCTGTAATATACAACATTTTTTGGGCAGTAACCTTGCCTTTTCCAACTCCAGCAGTCATAATGATGACACATAGATAAATATTAAAATTTAGATTTTTAGAAGCAAAACAGTAACAATGAAGTCCCATGACAAGAATCTGCATAACTATACATTTTCTTTATAGGTGAAATTTGAATTTATACATCATAGTATATAAGGCTGGAAAAAGTCCATCCAGTCCAAAGTTTAAGAATTTAACAAATGTTTTATCCCCATAACCCATGATATTTTTTCTTTCCAGAAAGGCACCCAGGCCTCTCTTGAACATGTACATAGAGTCCGCCATAACAACCTCCTGCGGCAGAGAGTTCCATAGTCTCACTGCTCTTACAGTAAAGAACCTTTGTCTATGTTGATGGTAAAATCGCCTCTCCTCTAGGCCACAGAGGATGCCCCCTTGTCCTGGTCACCGTCCTAGGTATAAAAATACTGTTTAGGTATACTGTATGTACATTGTAATGCGGTCTCCCCTCAGTTGTCTTTTGTCTAAAAAAATTCAACACAATTAAAGAAGAATTTGGTGGTGAGAAAATGGAGCCTAAAAGTCAAAAATTCATCAGGCTTTACTTCATTGCAATCTTTATTTTCGCCTATAACTTTTTTAAATAGACATAGGAAGATGTTTTTATTACAATAGCAAAAAAGTAAACAGAACTTTGCATATAAACTATATTCATTATTTACCTTAATGTTTTATTCTAATCTTTAATGTGAAGTATGCAAGAACATATTCCTGGCATTATGATTTGTAAGATTGGAATTTCTTCTCGCTCTGTTCTCCAGTAATCCATGAAATGACTTTCCAGAACAACACTCTTCAGATTCCCTGACAGCATTTTGTTTTATTATACACATTTACGGCACATGTGTTGCTGGATTTATTTTGTTTCCCTGTCTCTCTTTGAAAAAACATGAATTGTGAAGTTTAGCTACGAATATATTCCACACATATCAATTTCCAGACTTAGGTATTGTAAATGTTGAAAAGAAGTGTGATGAGAATTAATTTGCACTGAAATATTTCTGTAATTGAATGATTGTTATATGTGTTTGCAATGGAGAAAGTTTCTTACATTTTTTTAGAAATATAACCAGATCCGGCTCCACAAACCATATAGTTTGGAATGAGGTATTCTAAGTTCATCTCTGGCATCATATATACAATAAACTATATTTTAGGCAAGTGAATGTCCTACGTTTCCCTTATAATGATGATAATAATAATAATAATAATAATAATAATAATAATAATAATATTATAAATATAATACATTTATATGGCATCATCAAATTGTGTAGAGCTTTACAAATCAAGGGGTATATATACAAACAAGGAACCACTTAAAACAATAGAAGTGCAAAAGCTTACAATCTATGAGGAGAATGGCCCAGAATGTATATGCTTGTCAATGGTTCAGCCATTCTTAAAGGGGTTCAGAATAGATAAAATAAATAAATTTAAATAAATTTAATAAATAAATGCTGCTTATTAACTGCCATATTATTTACAGAAGTGAAGAGTGAACAGGATTGGTTAGTGAGGAAAGTGTTAAAGTTACTTGCAGTTAGGAAGTGTGAGAGCCCTGCCTGTAAAGATGGCGTTTAAGAGCAGATTTGAAGCTTTAAGTATTAGTCTGATACACTGTGCTAGAGTATTCCAGAGAACTGGTGCAACTCGAGAGAAGTCCTGGAGTCACGCATGCAAGGTTCGAATAAGAGGACAAGAAAATTGGTTGGACAATAGAGTAAGATAAGGGAGGAGAGCTAGGGAGGTTCCTTACGGTGCAGAGCTTTGTGGGTGAGGATGATTCATTTAAACTTTTTTCAGAAGGAGACGGGCAACCAGGGCAGTACCTGGCACAGACTGGAGGAATCCATGTAGCACCTGCACTGATAGATAAGTCTGGCTGCTGCAAGGAAATCTACCATCAAGTATGTCCCTCATTTATCATGATGGATTTTGAATGTAGATTTTCTTTAAGAACAGATTGTAGAGAAGAAAGTTAAAGGAAATCTACAACCAGGATGAAAGATTGTAAACTAAGCACACTGACATACTAGTGTGGGCGCCCTCTATCAGGATATGTTCTTTGTTTAGCTTTCTTAAGCACTTGTTTTTATGAAAAGAAAGTGTTAAAAATTATGTAAATAAGCCAGAGGGCTCCAGACTCCATTGACATCTATTGAGCCTGAAGCCCCGGAGGCTCAATTGCATAATTTTAAATCCCTTTTTCCATAAAGACAAGCGCTTAAGGAGATAAAGGAAGAACACATCCTGCCAGAGGGGCTACACACCAGTTTGTCTATGTGCTTGGTTTACAAACCTTAATCCTGGTGTTAGATGTCCTGTAATCTTTGCCATGGCTAATTTAAGAACCACTGTACAGAAATGAAATATTGACATAAAAAACATTAATTGTGTTTGAACATAATAAGTAATTAACAGACTAAATAAATTATTTAATAATTAATGATTTTTCATTAGGTGTTACTCCACTGTTCCACTGCAGTTAAGCTTTTTTTTCTCTATCCTCCACCATTTCTCAACTATCTGTGTTGTTAGTTTTTGTGCTAGACTTGTGACTATAAGCACCTATGAAAGGATACAAAAAGTTGGAATTGGTGAGAGGTCATAAGACTTTGGGATGTTGTGTCATGACTTTTATGTAATATTCCTGTCATGCAAGGCATGGAGCAAGTCATTGTTTTGCGACTTTTCATCCCTTTTGTACTACACATGCTGCTTTTTTTTTAAAGGGAACAAAGTCGGGCAGGACAAGCAAATCTTTTTTAACTTGTGTGAGATTTTTGGTACAGATTTCAATTGTTACCTAGATTTCAATACCGCCGTGCCAATGCTGTGAAGTAATTACTAAGAGTTTGGACCTTTTGTGTGCTAGCTGTAAAGATTATTAAGACTGGCACAAAGGGGCACATTTACTTATCCTGTCGCGATTCAGCGGCACGTTCTTCAACAAGGATTCGGGTCTTCCGGCGATTCACTAAGGTCACGCGCCCGATGTCCACCAGGTGTCGCTGCTGCACCAAGGTCCGCCAGAGTCCACCATCCTATTCCTGGTGCATGTAAGTGTGTGTCAAGCAACACTTTTTTTTTAAATAGCACGATTTTTCCGAATCCGTCACGTTTTCTGACGGCCACACCCCGTGTTTTTTGAAGCGTGAAACCTGGCACCGATGCGACACAATCTGATCGCGTGCGCCAAAAACCCAGGGCAATTCGGCGCAAAACGGTAACATTCAGAAAACACGGCGGAAAAACGCGATTTGGACCCTTAGTAAATGTGCGCCAAAGTGTCAATGTTAATATATTGGCCGTATTGAATTGATTTGGAGTGAGAGCTATCTAAGAATATGAAAACATGAAGACGGAAGAGCAGCATTTCCTGCTTCATGCCCCTTTATGCCACCTTCATGATACCACATTGTCTATAAGGCTAGCCAAATCTCTTTTTATGCATTCTCTTATTATTTATACACTTTTTATTGCATAGATATTAAATCTCACCAGTGGGACAGATCCTTTTTCCTATTTTGAGTTTTAAAATATAGAATATCAAATTAAACAATAAAGAAAAAATAACATTATTATTAAGCCTTGAGTCATCTTGCAGATAATCTACTACAGTGAGTGAATAAATTGGTGTCATGGTTGGGTGAGCCACATTTCTGGTAAAATCTTAGCCTTTGAAGTGGAAAAATTCCAATTTAGAACTGAAAGCCAGCTCATTGTGACTAAGTAAAGTCTGTTTTTCAACATGACTTGATCTTATCATAACAGACGACATCTTTGCTTAGTAGGGTAACAAATTGGTTCTGGTGAAAAATGCAGTCACATCCTTCTTTGGAGACATAAACTTATTCTTTGGGTCAATCCATCCCTTCATTAAATAAATTGTTGACAATAGGTTGTTGTATACAATGTATATATAATAGTACCGTATAAACCATACATAGCTATGCATGCTAAATGTTACGTGAATACAAAATCAGTAACGTAAAATCAGTAACATTTAAATTTTGAGTTATATACAAGAAAATGTCCGTAGATGAGTTCTACTTTACAGAACAGATACCAGTCATCATTTTAGACTGTTGAGTACTGGCCATGACAGGATAAAGACTTTGACATCACAGTCTCTTTTATTTGATGCCTGTAAAAGAGTTGTTAAAGCATAACTAAACTATGGACACAGGTTTATAAATCAATAAATCATGATAGCAAACATTATAATATACATTATTAAATAAATCTTTCCCTGTGTCCTTCTTTGGTCTTTCTTTTTCTTATATAACCCTTTCACAACCTGCCAACATATATTAAGGATAGATGTCATCTAGACCACACTGTGAAAGCCGTACAAACAGAGCCCATCAGAACATGTCACAACTACCATGTATTGCCAATTCCACCACATTTGGAATTTTTTTCCAGCTTACCAGTACATGACACCAAATATTTATTGGTGACAATGAAATGTACAATTAGACTTTCAGACAAAATACCCTCATTTAGCTTTGTAAACTGGAAAACCTTAAAGATATGGCTAGTGGAAAGAGTAGAGTAAAAAATAAGGATGCAAAAAACATGTAAAGTCTTAATTAAGAATTTAAGCAGTTTCTATCAATCAGCTTTCTGTTATGTACTCCACAAACAGCCCAGAGATAAAGAAACCTGAAAGAGTGATGATTTAACACTTGTTCGACAGTCCCTGAAAAGTCTAATATACGCTAGGTATGGATAGAGCTAAGCTTTCACCTTATTTGTCTGACCACTGAATGCTTTCAGATACATTGCTCACTGCATGAGAAAGAACAGAATAAAGGCACAGACTAACCGTATTCCTCAATGAAGTATATTACAACGTATACTATTATCGAAAAGGAATTTTTTTTTTGTACAAAAGATTTACATTTAAAAAAATTTATTAAAATGTAATAAAACCTATATAAATTTGCTATGCCCAAGATTGTATCAATGCACTGAATAGAGAGGAGGTGTCATACAGAGCCCACAAGAGAATGGCACAAATGTGTTTTTTCATCAATTTCGCTGCATTTGGATTTTTTTTCGCCTTCCAAGTAAATGGCATGGAATATTGAATACAGACACTAGGAAGTACAATTTATTTTGTAGAAGGAATTGACCCCAAAAATTATAGTGTACCTAAACTTTAATTTACTTACATTACATTACTAAACATAAAGTTTGATCATTATAAGGAAATGAAAATATATGTTTGTAATATTTTATATAGTCAAGGTTTGTTTTTCTCAAGGGAATATAGAAAAATTACTTTCCAAATGCTAAGCTTGCAAAACTTGGGAGTTTTATGTTTAAGACTGTTAAGAATGTTTAAGACATTATAGATGTTCATAATGTTACACTTCCTCGTGAAAGTATATTATTTTCTGTAAGAATTTGGCTTAAAATCTGGACAATTCTCAAGGGATCCATTAAACCATATTATTTGCCTACTTGTGATAGCTGCTCCAGCTCTTAAACATGGTTAATTGGACTGTACAAGATGACTTACAAATGCGCCCTTTGCTGCATGTAAATTGCAAGATTACTTAAAGAATTAGTAGACAATAAAACTATTTTAAATAGATAACAGACATTTAATTGTTAACATATGAACACAGTAAAACATCTATAATGTTTCCTATATAATAGTACATCTTCAAAAGGTTGTCAGTGCTGTAAGTCCAGTTTTCAAATTACTTACTTGGCCATTATTAGTTGTTAGAGAGGAGCTGTTCGGGACCCTAATCTTTGATCACAAACTATACCTCACTCTGAAGGACCAAGGACAACAGACTACCCTTTCATCTTGATGGGGAAGTGTGTATTTATTTATTTCACCCATGGTGGCACTGTAGGAAGTGTTCAAAATGATTCTTTTTCATATTTTTTATTACGGTAACTTGATAGTTACAATAGAGTTTCAATATTTGCTGATGATACTAAGCTCTGTAAAGCAATTAATACCAAGGACGATAGTTAACTATGGAGGATTTTATGAAAACTGAAGGAATGGGCGGAGACTTTCTGGAGACCAAAAATATCACGGGTTATGGGGAAAAAACATTTGTTTATTTCTTATAGGTTGGACCTGATGGACCTGCATCTTAATATATTATAATATCTTACATGTGGTTAGCTGACTGGTCCAGTATGTGGCAAAAAAGTGGACCACAACTTCCACAAGATCCTCTATACAGACTGGGACTTCCAAAATTACATGATTACTGTAAGAAGTTCTAAAAAGACTTTCAGGACAGATTATAGGAAGAGCCATTCTAGAAAGTCTTATCCAGTGGAAACATTTATAAATGTCTTAAAAAGTATAATGGATAATTCAATCGGATCAGAAGCAAAGTATAATAAAGTGACTATCTCTTTGGAAATTACATGTATGTCATTTAAATGTTACCAAACAACAACCAGATTAATCACTGTGACAGACGAGAACCAGCACTGTTCACATCCTCTGAACTGGAACGCCAAATAGTTTTCGTGTTAATGAAGATGATGACAGCCAGGCCTTCATTTTGAAAGCCCCTGTTTATACCTTCTGTTTTTATAGGCTACATTGTCCTGCACTTTCCAATCCAAAGAGCCCTGCATTAAACATGAGCCAGTTCCACATGGAATTTCAGGAAACTGTGTGTTCTTGACAGACAAGCTGTAATGATGATGAATGGTGGATGAGAAAGCAACCATGACATGACTCAGTGCTACAGTGGTTTTCTTTACTTTCACTAGCCTGAACCATTGTGTATATCTAACTAAAGGAAATGAAAGTCAACCATTAAACAACATGTAATTGGATTAATAAGGTAAGCCGTTAGATATATTCTATTATTCAAAACTTGTAGTCAAGGGGATATGTTGTTTCCAAGAAAGAGAAGTAAAGATAAAGGTTAAAAGTTTTCTGCAAATAGATTTACTATACTATACTTTACTATATTGCTCTGAAGCCTTTCATATGCTTGACACATTTAATGTCAAGTCATTCCCAAAATAGTATATTTTGACTTTTAAGAGTTCTAGGAAATGTTAAAGATCACTGGGAAAAGGCTCATTGCATAGATATGTCAAGGTGCAACATCTTGTAGGATGAGCTGATCTACTGACACATTTTTACTCCTCAAGGAAATGGCCATTTTCATTTAAACAAGCGTCTATAAACCTGGTCTGGTTAATAACATGGATTTTTTTTATTGACTCATGACCATTTAATAATTGCAAAGGTATTCACTAATGCATATTATGACCAGAAAAGGAAAGAATCTGCTCATTGTCTTACAGTGATTTCCCAGCTATGTAATGCATTCATGGAGCCAATGTAAACTGTGTGGGGGCCAATTGGGGACATTTCAAGGTGATGGAGCCATGCTAGGGGTTGTTAAAAAGTGTAGGTTTCAATATAAGGGGCATTAGAAAGTGTGGGAGCAGCATTATGGGGGCATTAGAAAGTGTGGGAGCATTATACTGTGGCCACAATGTCATCATAATGTGGGGGCAACAATGGGGTCTTATAATGTTTGGGGTCTACAATATGAGGATCATGATACTGTGTGGGGACAACAATGAAGGCATTTTAGAATGTGTCGTGTAGAATGGGGGCATTTGACACTGTGGGGGAACAATATACCATGTAGGGCCAAGATGGAACATCAAACAGTATTCACTGTAAGCCCATTACACTGTGTACAGAAGTAGGGGTTAGGTAGGTAGGTAAGGTAGGGGTTAAGGCCATCATTTAATACATGTTAATGTTTGGAAGACTTTGGTGTGTTTTCTGTAGCCGTTGTGTTTGCTCTGGTCTGAGATGTTCAGTGGTGGCTACAGATTACTACAGATGACTACAGATTTTTTCTGCAAGATAGATTGTAGTTCCTAATGGTGGCATACAATGTTCCATTCAATGTACTGGGAATCTGGAAAAAAATTCCAAATGCAGTTTGCGCCATTATCTCATGGGCTCTAGTTTTACATCTTTCAATGTTTTGTTCAAATGACACATTCCTTTTATTCTTTGGTCAGTACAATCACAGATACCAATTTTATATATTCACTGGATGGGGTTATCATTTTCATATTTTGATAGTATTGGAGACACTTTCCGAATGTTGCTCCCCTTAGGGATAGATAATCAATATATAAAAACTGGAAGTCATTCAGTTAGCCTTTTTTCCTATAAATACCAAGAACATGGTAAGTCTACAGCCTACTTACATACAATACAAAATAATACATTTTCGAAAGTTGACCAAACACTTGCATAGTTGCACAAGTACATGCATGGCTTATCCTAAGTAAGTAAGCTGCCAGATTCCACTAGTGGTATTGTAGGTTTCTCCCCTATGCATAAAGTAAATGTGTGTATCAAATGCAACAGACATTCATTACCTCAACCTCATCTATTAGGAAAGAGTTGGGACAACACCATATAAATTGGTGAGCTAGCCTTGAACTATTGACTCATGTTACCTTCACTTTCCACCCCAATGTGAAATTATATAACAGTTAAATAAAGGGGAAAATACTAGTGGTCACACTACTAAGATTAGCACCTGCTGACAATTAACCATATGGCCAAAGATCCTTTACTACTTGTAAAACACAGAGATCAAAGTAACAGTAGAAGAGCAGTGGGCAAGCTAATAGTACACAGTGTTTGCCTACATGATGTCTTGGGTATAAGCATATAAACTGTAAGATTTTAACCAAAAATTTTCCATCTGCAGCCTCCGATGAGGTAAAAGACAGAAGACTTCACTTTACATGTTATGAAAGCGGTGCTAAACATTTACCGGTAATAGATGTATGTTAGTAAATTACCTAATATTTTGCCCCCTATATTTACGCACACATTACAAAAAACATGAAGTAAAGTAACAACCTCCTTTAAAGGGGATGTCCATAATGTAATAACACAGTTGGAGCATGTACTGTTATCTACACAGACTCACATACTTAGACTCACTTGTTTCAGCCATTGTAAGTTTTTTTTACATTTGTATTTACATTCTAAAAGAAGTAATCTAAAAAAAAATTCCATCATTTGGAATGAAAAGTATTAAAAAGTGTAGTTTGTAGAGATACAAGAATCATGAAAATCATAAAATCCTATATTAATAATTATTAGCAAGGTTCCAGCAACTGACACTTTTATCATGGAACGAAACCAGATTGCCCCAGCATAGGCAGTGCACTGCTGGGAATATGTGTTCTAGCTCTGCCAGACAGCATTTTACTCTACAATACTCAATAAACCAGGCAGGTGTCCAATCTGTAGGTGTTTCCACGTTGTTGAAAATATGGAAAATCTTTCAATTCACACAGCCACTTCCAGCACAAAGACCAACTATAGCAAAGAGGTGACAGTGAACAGCAGTGGCTCATGTCAAGTCGCTCGCTGGACATGCTTTATAAAGCAAGGCCTGCGTTCAATTAATGTTCGCTTGCCAAGTAGTTTATCTAAATGTGAAAAAAAAGGTCTGAGTAATGCTAACACAGTGCCCGGCTTTATTTCTTGCAGGTCCTGAACTGAGGGACTAATTAGTTTGGTTACTAAACAACTTTTAGAACATTTCCAATAATGGTCGGACATTTTTTAGGATGTTTTATATAAAACTCTCAAGCCTAATATTATAGGGACCTTAAATAAACATGAAACACTTTACTTACTTTCGAGAAACCCTATTTTAATGATGCTGTTCTCATTCACAGCCAGATGTAAAGTTTATTTTTTCCTCTTCTGGAGTTGAGCGCCAAAGTAAAATCACCCAATTCTTTAGAAAATGTCAAACATAGATCAACATTTGAGGCAAAAGTGCAGCAAACATGAAGACTTTAATCAGCGATCAATGTAAATCTGTGTAATTATGAGACTTATTGGCGTAGTCTGGTCCTACAAATCTGTGATGTAAATGAGCCATTTCAGATGACATCCAAGCAACCATGAAATGAGTAAAAGGAGAGGGGGAAGGGGGCGAGCTATAGGTTTAAATATAAAATAGCCGGATATTTTCTTAGCAATGCAGTAATGGACTTTGATGCTTTCTTTAGCTGAACTCTATTTACAATTGACTAACGTAAATAACCAGATAATTATCTTAACTAATAACAAAAGTACACAAGTTATATTTCTGACAAATGCAACCTAAGCATGGAGTCTGGGAATAAAACAATCCGTATGTTATGTGAACAGAGAGCTTCCGCTGACTGATGGGAGGGCAATATAGCTTGGGGACTCCACCGAAGGTAAATATAATAACCAGATTCATTCAATTTATTTTATGTGTAAAATAGGTTACATAAGTTTCCAGTTACAGGTGGTCCCGTAGTTAAGGACACCCGACCTACAGACAACCCCTAGTTAAAGACGGACCCCTCTGTCCACTGTGACCTCTGGTGAAGCTCTCTGGATGCTTTACTAAAGTCCCAGACTGCAATGATGAGCTGTAAGGTGTCTGTAATGAAGATTTATGTATAATCCTTGGTCCATTTTACAATTTACAATTTCAAAAGATTTTGAAACTCCAATTGTCACTGGGGCCAAAAAAAAATGTCTGGATCTACTTTTATAAAATATACAGTTTTGACTTACATAAAATTCAACTTAAGAACAAACCAAAGGAACCTATCCTGTACGTAACCCAGGGACTGCCTGTACTTACAATCCTTACTTACAATGTTCTCTTTCCTTGTCGTTGTTAAAATGTTTTGGACCTGTTTTACAGCACTTTTTAAGTTTACAAAATACTATAGTTGCTGTGTTGTCCTATAGTTTGGGCACTAGTTACCGAGTGCCCAAACTACAAGCAAAATCCACTTATTTATTGTGAAGTGCCAGCATGGAATTTTAAGCAGTAACTTATTGCTACCTGTTCTTCGACATATTTCAATCCTATGGACCACCTAAGGTAACCAACACAGTTAAAAAAAAGGAGGGCAAATTCAGATTATCATTGTAGTCTCTCTCCAGGGTCCCAGAGTTCACATGTGGCATTTGGCTTGCATTTTGAAATGCAAGGGCAACCCTCGTGGGCGGTGCTCAGCCCAATCGCATATGCCTTTTCAAAGAAACATATGCGATCGGTAACCATTCACATTTAAACAAAGCAAAACAGCATGTGCTCAGGCCGAGTACCGCTCATGGGGCACAAGGTAAATGCCACATGTGAACGTAGCCTCAGTGTTTCAATACTTGATAGTCATATCATTCCTGCATGATCTTTACCTGACCAAAAATTAGCCATGTCTAGTGTTTGTGAGACCAGCTGACCATGACATGTTTCACTTTTATTTTGCTTAATAATTTTAAACTAATTTACGGATATTGCTCCCAAGAGTGTACTAAAAATTGCAAAAGTATTATTACACCCATAATATTATGATATTGCAGTGCATTATGGCTGTCACTTAGGCTGCCAGTAGGCCTAATGTTGGGACAACACTAGCAGGCTTGGGGGCCTTCACTAGGCACCAGGTGTCACGGCAGCACATTGGTGTCCCCCAATTGCAGTACAATAGGGGAGAATTGTTCACAAGCAAGGCGTGACCTCACTCATGTATAAACGTCATATTCTTAGTTGTGTTTTTGAATGAGCTTTTTTGCATGCTTGACTTCTTTATGCAGTGGGTACAGAATGTATTCAAATCCCTTTAAATTTTTCGCTCTTTGTGGTGCTCATTAATGTACACTATGCACCCCATCTTGACAGAAAAAAACTGAAATGTAGACATTTTGCTAATTTATCAAACAAGAAAAACTTAAATATCACATGGTCATTAGTATTCAGAGCCTGTGACACTCATATTTAATCCACTCTGCCATAAAGCCCCGACTGTTGGAGTGCTGCAGGGATAGTTCACCTTCCAACAAGACAAAGGGCTTATTTACTAAGGGTCGCAGATCACACCTTCATCGGACTGTTGACGGTTTAGTGATTTGCACAGCTTTAACAGGTATTTAACAGGGGTTTGTGCTGGGATTGTGTCGCACGCAATCTGATTGTGGCACAGCTGCGCCGGCTTTCGTGCAACAGAAATCAGGGGGTGGGTGCCATCGGACGGTCCGACTGATTCAGACTGAGCGCGGGATTTAAGATTCAAATTGTGTCACAAGACAATGCATTTAAATGCACCAGGAAGAAGAAGGTGAACTCAGGCGGACCTAAGCGGGGAAGTGACCCAATCGTGGCACAGTGCATTATTGTCGGACAATGCACTCTCTGTGAACTCCTCGGACCGGGTAAGTAAATGTGCCCCAATGTCCCTAGATCACAGCTAAAATAACAAAGCAGAGGCTTCTCTCTGTGACTATTCTGGCCCAGCCAGAGCCCAGACCTAAACTTTGCATCTTTGGAGAGATTTAAAAATGGCTTCCACCAATGTTTATCATCCAACCTGAGGGAACTGGAGAGGATCTGCAAGGAAGAGGCAGAGGATCCCCATATCCAGGTGTGAGAAACTTGTTGCATCATTCTCAAGCTGCACTAGCTCAAAATGAGCTTCTACTCAATACTGAGTAAAGGATCTGAATACTTATGACCATGTAATATTTAAGTTTTTCTTGTTTAATAAATTAGCAAAAATATCTATTTGCCTGTTTTCTTCTGTCAAGATGGGGTGCAGAGTGTACATTAATGAGCAAAAAAATCAATTGGCTGCAATGAAACAAAGGGTAAAAAATTTAAAGGAGTCTGAATACTTTCTGTACCCACTATGGGTTACAAAAATCTGCCCCCAAAAAAATACATGTTAAATAAATGTGAACAAAATATCCACCACAAAAAACACATACATATTTATGGTGCAGTTCCCAAGCCCCCCAAAAAACTGCCAAAGAAAACTATTTGTGAACTATTTGTGAATTTGTGTAAACTAAATCCGGTATCTCACATTTTCTTTTATCTTCCTGATCTTGGTCCAGACATTGTACATTACAGTTAATGGAATTTGTCTGCACCCAGCTAATTATGATCATTAATTTGATCAGAACATTGGATAAGGTCATTATTTAACATGCATTAATTTGTTAATTTGTTTTTATATTTTATGAAGCTTACTGAAAATAAAAGACGACTCTAAGAAAAAAACGGGCACAATGGTGTTAGAAACAAGTTCACACACTGATAACATGCATTTAGGACAAAGAAGAATTACAACACAGTATAGATATAAAAATGTAAAACACATAGGGGCAGATTTACTTACCCGGTCCTGTCACGTTCCTGCGGTGCTTTGTCCGACGAGGATTAAGGTCCGGCCTGATTGACTAATGTCGTGCGTCCAATTTCCTGCATCCGTCGCTTCTGCGCTGTAGTTCACCTGCTTCTTCCCGGTGCAGGTGATAGACACCATTGCGACACAATTTCGTTTTTAAATTCCGCAGTTTGTCCGAATCATTCGGGTTGTCCGGCGGCCACGGCCCCTGATTTCTGTCGCATGCAAGCCAGGGCCGATGTGCCACAATCCGTTCACGTGCGCCAAGATCCCGTGGCAATTCGGCGCAAAACGGAGATATTCGGGAAACCCGACGAAAGTGCGGCATTCGTGCCCCATAATCTTTCTAATGGTACTGTATGTTACTAATAATACAAGTAATACAAGCTCAGTTGATAAGAGCTTGTAAGTTCTTTTTTTTGCGTAATAATTTACACTCTGCACCCCATATTGACAGAAAATAGTCAAAAATAAAGATATTTTTGCGACTTTATTAAATAGGGTTTTCCCAAGAAAGAAAGTTCTGAAACAAGTGATGTTTATATAATAAAGATAATTTTTAACTCCTTACTTTACAATTTTATTCCGTTTTATTGCTGTTTTATCTCATACCACTCAGTGATGGTCAGTGTAAAATTCCAGAGAGTGGGCAGGGACACTCTAAGCAGACACTTCATGAGGGAAGCGCCAGATTAATGATTTCTGGCGCACAATCTTAGTGATTCACCGCACACAGCATTGCAGATAGACAATGCACTTATATATTCCTTCATACCCTTCATATTCCAGGGTAGTAGCTGGACTTGGTGCAAAAATGTGTGAGGTCTCTTCACTGAACAAACCCCAGCCCCTCCACTCTTCTCCGAGTAAGAACAGTAGCAGGGTTCTGGTTAAATATTTGAGGGGCTGTGGAGGAATTTGTTTGCAGAGATCAAGTAACAAAGTAGTAGGAGGAGACTACCCTAGTGCTCCAAGTCCTGGAATATCAATACATTTCTCACAGCCCTGCTGCTACTACCATGGCAATTAGGCAAGATTAAGGGTGGTGAAGGAAGCCCCACCTAATCTATTTTGTTTTGTTAAATAAAGTAAATCCTGCCCCCAGAAATAATAATGCTTCTCCTGATATCTACAATAACATTATTTCCTATAAACTAATGCTGAATTTAAAAAAAAATAAGCGAATGTTGAATCACAGAATACATAACTCAGCTGCTGCAGAACCACATAAAATATGCCTCATATATTCTGCAGAGCCTCATAATACCTCAGCTCTGCAAAACATCCTAATACAAACCTCAGCTGCTGTAGAATTTGATAACACCTCAGCTTCTGTAAAACAGGGTGTTTGCCACAGCAAGCACCCAGTGTTTTGCATTGTTGACATGCAAAACACTGGGTGCCCATTACTGATCACATTAGTTTAGCAATTTTACCAAACCCTTCCCCCAGGGGTTTCCAAATGCAATGCAAGCGACACATGTGACTGCACCATGTACACACCTGGCTGCTGCAGAACCTCATATTATACACCACAGCTGCTAAAGACATAATAATACGCACTTCAGCTGCCGAAGATCCTTAACAACTAAACTGCCTTTAGAAACACAATTCAAGAACAGTGGGATGGAGTTTCTTGTGATTAAGAAAAGCTCCTCCCTACTGAGCTTGAATTGTTTTTTTAAACCCAGCGTGTGAACTTCAGAGCACTGTGTGGGATCATATTTAAAATTTTATGGGCCCCAGGTGTGAAAATTACAAATGATTTATACTAACCTAAGGCTGCATTCACACGGCCGTATATACAGCCAACTTATATACGCTGTATACACGCACCCCATAGGCTGGTAATGGGCACATGGTGCCGTACGGAACGGGACAGATTCGATTAAAGGCATTGTCTGACTAATATAAAAATTTACCAGCCGGGCTGGAGGTGGGCTTTTAAAAATATAACGCTTTATTCACCTGCTCCAGGGCTCCCCCGCCCAGCAGCTAAATATTTATATCAAATATAAACTCCTTTTCTGAACCTTTACTCATCATTACTTTTCACAGATCTTATGCAAGGCCATTGTTCTACACGTACATTGTGCACAGACAATTCTATGAATGTGGACTTTTAGGTCGTTTTTATGTATGAGTTTCAAGGAGAAGATTCCTATAAAGTTATTTATTTCACCTCAGCTTGTCTGTTATTCATTAGAGAATAGATTACACAACCTTAAACATGCTGAACTTTACTTCCTAGACAAACATCGCATTGGAATGCGTTACTGTATGTTAAAGACATCAAATTCTCAGATGTTGTATATTATTTGATTTACATTTTTTATATTATATCTTGATTAAATTATATCAGATATGTTCTAATGATGAAGGCAGATGACGGATAAAATAAATGAAATGGCTTCCTAAATATAACACATTAAAAGGATTTTCCTGGAAAACAGCATGGGACCATGGTGCTTGTTTGTCAAGAAAAGTGAAACTGGGCCTGGAATTTGTTGTCTTTATTGTAACCAAATCCATGACCCTAGCGCTGTAAGGAAAATGTATTAGACTTGCTTCACATGGGCGTTTAATTTTGTGGAATGTACCAAAAGAATGATTACGGTACAGGTGGTAGTCTAGCATGGAGGCAGTGATTATGATGCCTATAAAGCTATGAGGGTTGGTCCCCAGCTTGCATTGAGTCCAGGAACTATGGTCTGTATGGTATAGATGGAATGAACCTGTCAGAAGCCTGAAGGGCTGCTCTATTTGATGCAGAGTTAGTTACTTTTGCTTAGCTGGATGTATGTTCTGTGGAAAGCCGGGTGTTTACATATCATATTTGTTTTTGACCCTGTTATCCTGACTATGCTTGTGTCTGTATATGTGTTTCTCCTTGAAGGGAACGTTGACCAGTTTCCACCTGTGGGTTAGTGCAGGGCCAAGCAAGTAGGCAGGGGAAGAAGTTAGTTCAGTTAGTTCCTGCACCTCTTCCTTGCTGTGACAGCACAACAAGTGCTACAGTCTTTAGCTAGCCTTTAAAGGGTTTCCCAGGAATCCGTGGGCCACTCTGGTACTTCTATTTTATGGAGGCAGGAGGGGGTCACTGGATTTGCTGTGGCCAATGTGTGGCCTCCCCAGACCTGGGATCAAAATAGAAATTAAATCAGGTGGTCAAAGGAAGCGATGTCAGGCGGTTTGAGGAGGCCATTCATTAGTTGAAATGGGTCCCCAGCAGAGAGCATGGTCAAAAACCAGTCATACTCAAGTTATGTGGGAACTGGAAGATGGAGCAGTGTAAGTATGCTCTTTTTATTTTAGCACCCCTGCCCTGGGCCTAATGGAATTTTCCAGAATTCATTGAAAACTCCTTTTATTTGTTTTTGATGGTTACCAGCAGTTCTCCTATGAAGTAAACTACCGAACCCCTCCTAAAAAATAGCAAAATTGTGTCTATTTTTTTTCTGAAGTCATTAGAGGGTGGCAAATCGGTTGCCATGGCATCCTACAGTCTTTTAGATATATAGTGATCTCCAATAGCCTGTAAATGACAGGCTATTAGAGATCATCAGTAAAATTACAGTAGCATTGCTTGTAAACATCCGTGAACATCGCAACATAAAATAGGAACCAAATGTTTCCATCCATCAATATTTGAATAAAAAATGATTAAATGGTCAAATGAGTCCCGAATTGATCTAAGTTAAAACACCAGGCTGTACTGCATATACTATTGCAGGGAATAGATGTATATGAAATTATAAGGCGCACCATCAATAAATGCCTGCTAAAACGTCTAGGTTCATATATAAGGCACAGCGGAGTATAAGGCGCACCTGATTATAAGGATGAATGACCAGCAGGTGGCAGACCTGTATACAGTTCAAGGCAGCTGTTGTCTGTAAATACGGTTAAAATATAAGGAGCACTGGACTATAAGGCGCACCTTTGATCTCTGAGAAAATCTAAGGATTTTTTGTGCGCCTTATAGTCCGAAAAATACGGTAAGTCACTACATAATGAGACTGCAACAAGCACCTGCATGGTGCATACTATATAAATGAGTACAGCCATCTCAGTGCCCAGACCATCAAGGAAGGATTATATCTTACTACATATTTCAATCCAATGAAAGAATATCTATATATTTCTTTAATACACTTATAAAGCCCGGGTGTGTGCCATGTGCCAACACTTAAAAAAAAATAATCTTCAAATTTCTTCCAAACCCGCTGTGTTATGATTTCATCTCATGAAATACAACACCTTTTCATTAAAAGGCATAAAACAAAATCCTAGTGGATCTTTTCCAGGCTCAAATAATAAGCAGCTATACTGGTGATACTTAGAACAGTGAGAGCTGGACAACTGTCAGATGGCAGGTTCTTGGAAGGATGTTACAATACTTTCTTTTATGAGGAAAGGCAAGGTCAAACTGCTGGTTAATTACGTAAGATTGGTACAACATAAGAGCCTTCAACCCAAATGTGTTTTCAGTCTAATTATCCACGTAGTAAAGTTCTGAGGATGTGCAATAAATCACCGTAAATAACACTACAAGTGTGGAACTAGTTACTGCTGTGATGTACTATGCATGTACATGAGTCAGAATCAGCCCAAACGATGATGCAGGTTCATTGATCTGCTTTCTTAAGTATTTCATATTTTTACGTCTCTCGGCATAATGTATTTGGCGCTTATTTCGCTGAAAGATCCTATTTTACTGTATGCATTCACTTGCTGGCATTTGGTTTTATGGCAATCATGTATGTTGGCAACAGATTCAGTAAACTGTGCCAATGTTAAAGGCATCTGGCAAGCTGGTTTTATAGACCTATTGAATAATGCATGCTAATTTTATGTGCCGAACCTACAACCTCTTATTTTATCAACAAATCCGAGTTGTGAATCTACTCAACCACATAAAAGGTGTCATGATAGATATTGGATTTTCATTTCATTTTAAAACCACCTGGGGTAACACTGCACAAATCTTCTGTGTTAAGCTTTGGCCTTGTTCCCATCGATGTTGTAAGAATGAGCTGAATAATGAGATCACCCTTTCCCTGGTTACAGAGAACTAATAATAAGGAATACTTTACATAAGTCATAGAAAGGGGTTTTTTTTTTGTTTTTTTTTAAAGGTGTTGTCCAGTAACAACATTTTAGCCCCTATCCACATGAAAGGGGCTAACTTGCTGATGGGTTGGGGTCTCATTGATGGGACCCCCATGGATCATGAGAGCGGATGTCCGTTGTAACCCAGATGATAGAGATTTCAGAATGCCACACTCAGCTACTGTATCTCTGTCCGTTCCATAAACAATGAATGAGCAGTGAATTAACGACTTGCCACTCCTTTCTATTGACATTCAATAGAGGTGCAATAGAATCTTATTCTCCTGATCCTGTGGACAGGGTTAACTTGTTGTTACTTGAAACTTTAAGTTGATTATATAACTAAGAGCACCTTGGAAGTCAACTGGTTTTAAAGGCATCTTCCATCGATGGCTAGAGGTCCAACTGCTGAGACTGTGACCCAGGGAGATTGGGGCCATAGGAGTCTACTTTTATCTCATGCAACCCCATAAAGCAATTGGGGTTTCAGTGGCTTATTTTCTATCCTGATAATAAATGACATCAATGGGGCAATCTGTTTTGGCAAAGCTTGGAGACAGTTTGAAATCTGTCCAGCTCGTCTTTGAAACTCCCAGCATTTTGCTGCTATCCCCTATTATTTTTTCTTTTATAGGCAAATTAATATTAGGAAATGATTGACCAACTTTGTAACTCATGAAGGAGACAGTCTGGCCATAGTTAGTGTTTCTTGTTTATGAGACAAAGAGAGTAGGGTATGGAGAACTTTTTTGATGGGCATATGGTCTAATAGGTAGTGCAACAAAGGGACAAGGTTTATGAGACAACCCCTTTCATGTTTCCCAAACATGTTAATGGCCATAGATATTTTAAAGGAAATCAACCACTTGAAAAAACTAAAAACAGATAGAGATACTTAACTCCGCTCCTCTTGATGTTGATCCCCGCGCTGTCCTAAGTTTGACATGCTGGGATCACCTATAAAAGAAACTTATAATTAGCAGCACAAGATGTCACCACTCTTACTTGACGTTACCTCGAACCTCCTATGCTCCCAGCTTTGGAGAGGGAGGTCCGAGGGTGTGTATAATTAGCAGCCTGGAGTGCTGGACATCTTGTCTCCGCGCTGCTAATTATAAGTTTCTTTTAAAGGTGATTCCGGTGTGCCAAACTTAGCGAAAGACAGCGCTGGGATTAACATCAAGAGGATCGGAGGGGAGTATCTCTAGCGGGATCAACATCAAGAGGAGCGGAATGGAGTATCTCTAGCAGTTTTTTGTTTTTTTAAGTGGTTGAATTCTTTTAATTACCAGTTGCCAACCATAAATAAAAATGTATTTCTAATCTAGATTACAAATAAAACCTTACACCTTTCCACTTTGTTCCACATTTCTTGTATTTTTCACTTTAGGTGGTAAAAATGTTTAATTTAAACATTATAGTTTTAAGTAAAAAAAACATCTTATTCTCAGAAGTAAATCATTAAAAGTTGTACAGAGTAAGGAATATCATAAAGATTTTCTAGTAAACTTCTCCATTTTCTCGTATAATAGATTTGATTCATGTCTATTTCAGTCCATCCATTAGAAAGAGATCAAAGTACCTGTCATTTTCCTTCAGATGCTTATAGCAATGATTTATTGAAAAACTCTATCATCTTAAGAAAAAGTACAAGAGGTTAGAAAGAAAAATATATAATTCACATTGCAGGAAAACGGTGTCACAATGGTGGTCAGGTTGATAGTTATTACCATACCAGGAAATAATTCAGTCAACTATTTTCAGCTGTTCTAGAAGGAATGTACATAAAATATGAAAAGAAAACAAGGGGAAGACTCATGAAATTGACTGCAAAAGATACTTATCTTACCCATAAAAAATTACTACCCTAAATTTAATAAACCTGTCTTTGAGTTCCACCATTGAACTTATCTCAAGGTAATTATCTTAACTACCTTGGCCTTCTAATCCAGTAGTGGATTATAATAGAGGTGGTTTGGGCAGTAGTTGGGGCCCAAGCCTTCTAGGGGGCCCATGGTACCAAAACCACCCACCAAATTTTATACTGAGAAGGGACTTCACTCATGAAATATGTTCCTACTCTCAATACATATGTACACAAGAGTCATTTCAGGACCAATGAAGGTACTAAAAACGCAGAATGAAAAAACACAAAAAGGACACATCTTCCATTCCCCAAGAAGCTTCATGCTAGTACCATACGTAGGATGTCAATTTCAGACTTGTAGGGGCTGTAATATTCATACAGCCCAGGGCACATTGCAGTCTTATTCTCTCCATGCATTAAGTATTAAATTACAGTGTGATAGCATTGTTTCATTTGTCTTAGCAGTGGCTGCCTGGCACCTGACTTTACTTGTTAATACATAATTGAACTTTGGTATTTCTATCCCGCATGCATAATTTTACATTTTGCCAAATTAGTCACATGCAAAATAATTGATCTCCTTGGTGACCCATTAGTAACGGAACCGAGGACTGTCCTTTGAGGCTTCACACAGGAGTGCACCTCAGTGCTCCAATCCAGCTACAATTCTGGAATATAGTTGTGCTCTTTACAGTCCTGCTGCTACCAACACATACAAAGTTATGTTTACACTGCTCATGCTTATGATACTTAACATTGTCTGCAGCTTTATATAGCCAAAAATGTTGCTAGTTTCTAGGCTCTTTTTCACCACCTTCTTAAATTGGCAGCACTTTCATTATGGGCAGCAGCCTGTTATTATTGAGTCTATACATATCAGATATAATGTTCTATAACAGTACTTAGTTGCTGCAAACCTTTTAGATGTGTGTAGTTGTCTATTTTCACTTTTATATGACAGCTCTGTGGTGCCTTCTGTATTACACAAGTGACATTTAATCATCATCCATAATCATGTGATCTGTAAGCTAAATAGTAAAAAGTCTAGAGAAGAACATTTCTATTTTGGATTGCTGCTTCATCATGGAATTGGTTATCTATTCTTATCAACTATTATACCCCAAAAATATATTTTTTCCTCTGCAAAGGTCACATGTTTCTTTATCACTGCAGAAAGAAATATTAGGGGGATTGGTTATACAAGAATCTATAGCATAAGTCCTCAATATCTGATTGGTGGGAGTAATACCCCAGGCACCCACATTAATCATATGTTCCCCATAGCAGATACACAGGGAATGGAACAGGAAGCAGGCAGTTCTGTTTCCTGTATAGAGGTCAGACCCGATTACTGCAGGTAAGCTCCATTTCACTTGTATTGAATTTTCCATGGAGATTCCCTGATAGTAATGACTGTAAATTAGTTATGGATCTAATCATTAACCAATAATATGGTCCATATTCCTAAGTGTAGAAGAGTGGTGACTGATTATTACATGGTATAGCAGCTGTATCCATTAACAGCATGGACTCCCTCTAGATAATGCTGGAAGTACTTCAGTCAGGAATGTATGGATTTCCAGATGTGCAGGTAATATATTCCGAGGTTCCGCTAAGCCTGTCTTTTATGAGGTCTTTAGGTAAGAACAATTTAGTAATCTGCAGTTCATCTCCTGCTCGTCCCTCGTGACCTCCTCATTTTGCACCACTGAGACACATACTACTTTAATAGAAATCTTTTAGTTGGGTTTTATAAGCTCTCCTCTCCAGGATGCAGCAATGAAATGGAGCTCTGCTAAGCGGAGCTTAAACTAATTGACAACATTCAGATGCATCAAACAAGCTTCAGTTTTAGGCATCCTGCTAGAAATGATTCAAAGTCAAATTCTTGTAACAGATTCACTATTGATTCACAATCAAGGAGCTATTATTTATACACTGCGAGCTAATTTCAGTGATCAAATTCTTATAACAGTGTTAAAAAAAATCTACCATCAAAATCCATCATGATAAACCAGGGACACTTACTAATGGATCCAGGCTCTGTGACTATGGTAACATCTCCCAGGGCCCCTCTGACTGATTGGCATATTTTTCATATTGGCATATTAAGTTGATTTTAGAATAAGGAGGCCATGGGTAACAAATATAAGATTACCACAGTCACAGTGCCTGTATCTATGAGTACCATATTTTTCGGACTATAAGGCGCACAAAAAATCCTTTGATTCTCTCATAAATCAAAGGTACACCTTATAGTCCAGTGCACCTTATATATGAACCACATTTACAGACAAGAGCTGCCTTAAGCTCTGCAAAGGTCTGCCACCTGCTGGTCATTCATCCTTATAATCAGGTGCGCCTTATATATGAACTGCATTTACAGACAACAGCTGCCTTGTGCTGCACTGTATAACTTATCTATAATCAGATGTTACATAGTTACATAGCTAGTGCAGTTGAAAAATACATATGTCAATCAAGTTCAACCAAGAAAGCTGAGGGATGGGATAGGAAAGGCTATTCCACAGATTCACATTCCCATTGGGGGGAATTTATCATACCCCGTGCTTATGATAAAGGCAAAGCCCCCCCATGTCACAACAGATAAATAAAGAGGCATAGGCCTCTTGATGTATCCGTTGGGTGGCCACCAGCAAAACTATGCCAGGTCAGACTTGGCAAAGTTTAATGTTAAAACCTGTGAACAAAAAGTACTCCGCAGGTTTTAAAAAAAAAGTACTCCATAGGCAGCCACGCCCCCTCCACCCCCACAAGGCATTAGTGAATTAAGATCTCAGCTAAGAGATTCTGCACCTTCGTTTTTGCAATAAATACATGTCCCCTGTATATCCAAGAACCAAAATTTTCTGAACTAAGAAGTTGAAACATCATGGAGATCTGTAAGATTATACATGGGGAAATATTTTATGGATTAAAAAAAAAAAGTCTGAAGAAATTGCCCATTGAAAGTGGTTAAGAAGAACCTTGTGGTGACCTAAATGCAATCATTTGCCATGCAAGAACATCTTGTACCTCTAGGAGGCAATGTCCTACAGGATGAAGATCAGCAGCCTCACAATCATTGGAAACTACGGCCAGCCGCTCTTTATAGGGAGAACATGTCTTCCTTGGTGACCTCTGTCATACAACTTGAGTGCCAAATTTTAACTTTAACTAGTCTTTTGCTAACTGTTAACAAAATGGTTGATACTTGTATAGCTACCATCTGAAAAGAAAAGTAGGTAGATAGGATTAAAGTTGGTCAAGGGGGACAGGTCATGAGAATGAGTTGTGTCTCTGCAATAGTTTTGAAGCTATAGCATACAGCATACAGACTGTTTATATATACTGGGATTTGTCATAACTTAGAAACCGATTAAGATAATTCATATATGTTTGATTATACAGCCGCTAATGACTAATTCTTTGAAGGGGCATAAGTCAGGGATGTTTCTCTGATGACTCCATAATGTCTACTCAATGTTCTTTAACATCTTTATACCTCAAACACAGTACTCGCTGTTTTTCCTGTTATTTTGACCTTTTTCTTCATGTAAATTATAATATTCCCATTTGTTATTTTTATCCCAATTTGTGGTTGTTTTAAAGTGAAGTCTTTTGGGAAATGATGATTTGTAGAATGAATGATGAGCATTTCTGCTAAAGTAAACTTATTCTGTAATAAATAAAATATTGTTTCAAATGTCTCAAGTGGTCTGAGCGTAAAAATAAAATGGAATAAGGAAATTATCTACTTATATTTGTACTGTCTAATGCAATAACACATTTAAAACATAAGACACATCGGTCAGAATTTATTTATTATTATTTATTATCATAAAGAATTATAGCGAATAATCTAAACATACACATAAACATTGTTTCCATTCAATCCAATTACTGGTTTCACATGTTATGTTATTTAATCACAATCTCCGACACAATTAAAGAGCCATAACCATCTTAAACATTTGAGCTATGTCTACAATAAATGTCATAAAAGAGTGATTTCACTTGAACCATCACTTTTGGGAATACACACCTGCCACAGGATTGATAGAGTTTAGTTGACAAGGGGCTGCCTACGAAAGTTGAGAAATTACTTGATTAATACTTGCTAGCTTCTTTCCATTGCTGTCAATGACACTTTATGTAATTGTAGCTCAGTTGACAAGACTATGCAAAAGGATTGCCACATCTCCAATGAATTATGGGAAACCAGCTATGGCTATCCAAACTTTCTCCTGAGGGCCCAAACTTCACTGCAAATTGTTGTGCGGATTCCAGCACGTTCAGGCCTCCATTAATCATTTGAGGTGCCTCATCCACTACACAGGGATAATAAAAAAAATACATTGAATTGTATTGTAATGAGGAGACTAGGGCCAGATAAACAGACAAGGCACTAAAACTTGAATCTGAACCCATCAATCTTACTCCCAACTACTTAATTGAACCACCCTAGATGGTGGCCAGTAACTGGTCAGCGATCCCTCCCAGTGCCCACATGCAAAACATGAAGACAAAGACAAAACAGTAAAAAATAGATAAGACTAGTCGCCAGAGCCAGGTCACAACAAACAGCAAATTAATTACAAAATCACAAAATGGTATAGTAGTCTGAACAAAGCCAAAGGTTAGGATACCAAGAAAACATTGATCAGAGAAACAAGCAAAGAATAGAGCCAACTTGAAAGAACGCTATAGACGGCAACCTGGGAAGAGTGGGCAGGACTCTTATGTGATCTCAGAGCCCTAGCCTCAATAGTGGCTCACTATTCTCACTACTCAGAGATCCAGATAACACAGTGAGCAAGTAACTAGTGTGAGAAGCTGTCAATCATATTGGGTTAAGTAATGATAAACACAGCCCGCTAAAACCTGTGTTCACATTGCAGTTGTTAATAAAGATACAATCAGCACCTTCCCAAACTGCATACCAGAGGATGATGCCAGAAGGTCCATGTCAGGACAATGTTGATGCTTCTTGTAGTGTCCTTCTATGTCATCTTGACTTATCCCAGCAATAATACACAGTATTCCCCATCTACAGGACTGTCTGCCGCCCACCAGATAACAAAAGAACATACATATATATTTGCATGCAGTTAGAGACAAAGGTGCACATTTACTTAACCGTCCAGAGGAGTTCACCAAAAGTGCATTGCCCTACGATAATGCACTGTGCCCCGCTTTACTATGTTCGTGCGCCCGATATCCTGCATGTGTCGCTGCCCCGCCCCGATCTGCCAAAGTTCGCCTTCTTCTTCCATGTGTATGTAAGTGCTTGATATTACAGCTTAATTTGAAAGTTAAATCCCACGCTCAGTCCGAATCAGATCGTCTGATGGTCTGCCCCCAGATTGCTGACGCATGAAAGCCAGCGCAGATGCGTCAAAATCCAATCACGTACGATACAATCCCCTGTTAAATACCTGTCACAGCCGTGCAAAACCCGAAAATGGCGGAAAATCCAACGAAAGTGCGGCTGCAGATCCTTAGTAAATGAGCCTGAAAGCCTGAAAATCATTGCAAAAGCATCCATATTTACATGGAAGTAACATAACATGGATAACATACAAGAGGTCTAACAGTAACTCTTCCTTTTACTTCCTTTTCAATTCATGTTGTACAACTGTAATATCTGTATGTAACCTTACCTTAAAGCTCTGGTTCTTTAACCTAAAAAAAATGTTTTCAAATTGAGTGTCAATTTAGCTTAGAAAGTTACAACTATCACCAGGCAGACTATGGGCTTTCCACTCCAAGTGCAGGTTCTCCCTTTATCAGTCCTATTGTGCTATTAGGGTACATGGAAATTGCCTTCTTTAGCAGATATCACTTTATTAGGGACTTGCTGCAAGTCCCTAAATGTAATATGGAAGAAAAATGAAGGTCCAGACTCTCTATTTGAGAGTGATTAAGACTTATTTACTTTATACCAAAAAATTCCATCCAGAGGTTTCATACAAATTACACAAAGAAAACAAAGTAATTTACCATAATTTCCAAAAAACTTTGAAAATCATGTAAAATCAGAATCATGGAGATAAAATATGTTGCATGTAGAAAGAAAAAACATTTTTTACGCTTGTTTTTGTTTTTGTTGTCCAAGCTACAGTGGTGGGTCCTTTTCATGTCAATGAAAGTATCTGGCAAACTAAAAAAATAAAGCATCAGAAATATCAGTAATGCTTTCCACCGGTGTGAAAATTCTGAAAATATTCAGTTGTGGCTCCGCGATTTTAAATATGCAAATATCTAAATGCATTGCTAGTGTGTGTGAGAAATGGTATATATTACCTTTTCTGGAGGTTGCTCTGAGCTACCGCCTCTAACTCCTACCAGCTTTATATCTTTGTTCTCCTACTGCGATTTCTGAGTTAAATTTTTTGCACTTCTCCATTTTACTTATGAAGTATCTAAATTGTTTTATGGTATATATTTAATATTTGCAGATATTGTTGCAGGAACCTCTCTTGGCAAATTAACAACCAGAAACTAAATATATTTTCATAAATATCAGTAGTAGTAGTAAATGTCAGTAGAAAGCATTGCCCCTACACTGTCTGTCTACATGCCTCTAAACTTAAACAACTATATGCAAATGACCTGAGATGGGTCCTATGGGTCATTATCATATTCAAGCTGTCCAGTTTATTCATGAGTGGGAGGCACAGCCACACCCCCAATGTTTGACTGACAGCCTGTATAATGGCATGACACTCCTGGTGCTGGCTCCTCTATGTACTTTCTGGTTCTGACTGTCACGTCCTCTGCACCCTATGTATATATGAGATACTCCTATACATATGACTGACAGCCTGTATAATGGTGTGACACTCCTGCGGCGGCTGCCTCTATGTGCTTCCTGGTTCTGACTGTCACGTCCACTGTACCCTATGTATTCGAGATACTCCCTAGCATATGACTGACAGCCTATAATGATGTGACACCCTGGTGCGGCTGCCTCTATGTGCTTCCTGGTTCTGATTTCACGTCTCTGCACCCTATGTTATATAGATACTCCTATACATATGGCTAACAGCCTATTAATGGTGTGACACTCTGGTGCTGCTTTCACTATGTGCTTTCTGGTGCTGGCTGCACGTTCTCTGTACCATGGTGCATGAGATACTCCTATACATATGACTGACAGCCTGTACACACCAATCTGCTTTTTTCTTATCTTATGTTGTCATATATCGTCTCACTGACAAAAGTAACACTGATCAGATCTATAATTAAGCTAAATATATGATTCAATCATTGAAATTGTTAGTAGGTGGTAATCTTAAACAGATTTCACAAATTTCTCCAAAATTTTATTTAACTACGCTCTCTAAATTCTATCCAATACTATTGTCCACAAGCACGTTAAAACGCAATAACATTTTTAAAACCCTTACACACGAGCCACAACATATCCCGTTGATTGGTGCTGAAGTGCATATGGACACGTGCTCACGAACCGTCGCCCTTACTACATGTGCTGGGAGTCAACTGACACTTACGGTAACTGCAGTGGTCGGTGCTCGACTGCTTGTGGGATCCACCATCTTTTATGCCAATGCGCCCCCTGTTACATCATCAGAGGGCAGTTATTGGTTGCAGCTGGGCCTGTTGAAGGTTCCATAACTGTTTATAGGCATACTGTATTAAGTCTTACATTTGTATTGCGGTATATTGTATAAGTGATCAGACTCCCTAGATTACTTGAACCCTAGGGGGCCTAAAAATAATAATCAAAAAATGAAATAAGTTTAACCCCTTAACGCTCTGCGCCGTACCTACGGCGCAAGGTATAAGGGATGTATGAAGAGGCTCTCATGCGAGTCCTGCTTCATACAGAGGTGGGGTTTTTGCATTTTGCACAAAACCCCCACCGCTAATACCGCGGTTGGTGCTTGCACCGTCGCGCTATTAACCACTCTCAAACTCCGCCCTCAAGTCATTGCCCCTACACTGTCTGTCTACATGCCTCTAAACTTAAACAACTGTATGCAAATGTCCTGAGATGGGTCCTATGGGTCATTATCATATTCAAGCTGTCCAGTTTATTCATGAGTGGGAGGCACAGCCACACACCCAATGTTTGACTGACAGCCTGTATAATGGTGTGACACTCCTGGTGCGGCTGCCTCTATGTGCTTCCTGGTTCTGACTGTCACGTCCTCTGCACCCTATGTATATATAAGATACTGCTATACATATGACTGACAGCCTGTATAATGGTGTGACACTCCTGGTGCTGCTGCCTCTATGTGCTTCCTGGTTCTGACTGTCACATCCTCTGCACCCTATGTATATATGAGATACTCCTAGACATATGACTGACAGCCTGTATAATGGTGTGACACTCCTGGTGCGGCTGCCTCTATGTGCTTCCTGGTTCTGATTGTCACGTCCTCTGCACCCTATGTATATATGAGATACTCCTATACATATGGCTAACAGCCTATATAATGGTGTGACACTCCTGGTGCTGCTTTCACTATGTGCTTTCTGGTGCTGGCTGTCACGTTCTCTGTACCCTATGTGTGCATGAGATACTCCTATACATATGACTGACAGCCTGTAACACACCAATCTGCTTTTTATCTTATCTTATGTTGTCATATATCAGTCCACTGACAAAAGTAACACATGATCAGATCTATAATTAAGCTAAATATATGATTCAATCATTGAAATTGTTAGTAGGTGGTAATCTTAAACAGATTTGCACAAATTTCTCCAAAATTTTATTTAACTACGCTCTCTAAATTCTATCCAATACTATTTGTCACAAAGCACGTTAAAAACGCAATAACATTTTTAACCCTTACACAACGAGCCAACATACAATATACGTTGATTGGTGCTGAAGTGCTATATGGACAGTGCTCACGAACCGTGCCCTTACTACATGTGCTGGGAGTCAACTGACACTTACTGGTAACTGCAGTGGTCGGTGCTGGCACTGCTTGTGGGATCCACCATTCTTTTAAGTGGTCGAATGGCGTCCCCTTTCATCATCAAGAGGGCGTTATTGGTTGCAGCTGGGCCTGTTGAGGTTTCCATAACTGTTTATAGGCATACTGTATTTAAATTCTTACGTTTATATGCGGTAAATTGATATAATAAGTGATCAGCTCCCTAGATTACTTGAACCCTAGGGGGCCTAAAAATATACAAAAAATGAAATAAGTTTAACCCCTTAACGCTCTGCGCCGTAGCTCTACGGCGCAGAGGCAGAGGTATAAGGGATGTATGAAGAGGGCTCACGGGCTAGTCCTCTTCTACAGATGGGGGTTTTTGCATTTTGCACAAAACCCCCACCGCTAATAACCGCGGTTGGTGCTTGCACCGATCGCGGCTATTAACCCTCTAACGCCACCGCAAATGCCGGGCGGCGTTTTTAAAAGACGGCGGCGCGCGGGCGCCGCCATCTTTTTCGATCGCACGCCCCCGAACTCATCGGGGTCGGCGGCGATCGGTTACCATGGTAGCCTCGTGTCTGTCTCTTTACACTTAGGCACATGGTTAGCAGGTTTCGTTACATGAGCCAGTGGCTCATTGTAATGAATTTGCTGCAAAAATGCCATATATTGCAATACTGTAGTATGCAGATACGGTAGGAGCGATCTGATCATCTAGGTTAATGTACCCTAGATTTGGTCTATAAAATAGTTGAAAAAAAAAAAGAAAAAAAAAAGTTTAAAAAATAAAAAAAATTAAGTAAAATATTAAAAGTTCAAATCACACCCCCCTTTCCCTAGAAACGGATGATAAACAAACCTGCAAACAGAAAATCACAGCATATTAGGTGACGATGGCGGGCGCGATGGGGCGCGGTCCCGTCCTCGAAACGATTGCCGCCCAATAGGCGTAGCCACAACATTAAACAACACCCTGCCTTACTGGACTGGCGACGAGCCGACCTCCTCAGCGGAATAATGGTAGCCTGCCTCATACTGGCGAGCCAGGTGGATCCGAAACAGTCTTGGAGGGACCCCCTCGTCACACACTTTAACACATCGTTGGTTATCTTACATACACATAAAAATGAAATAAAAGCAAACGTATGGGCAGATTGACACAGGAGAACCTGTCCGTGCCAACATGACCTCAAATTTCCCCACAAAACCCAGAAGATGACAGTAGCACACTCCACTATATTCACGAAAAACGCTACCCACAGCACCGTAAGGAGTAATTAGCTCAGTCACTCGGCCTCATTTTGGCCAAAATAATTCAGGGACCCCCACCCCAATGAATCTCACCTTACATCATTACATCTTATTATGTAAATGTAATTTTCCTTTCATATGCGCGGTTATCCTACGAAACAGACGAGTATACGCAGTCTCGTCCCTGCCGTGCCCCCAGCACCGATAAATCCTACTGCAACAAGGGCAGTGCTATTACTGATATACAGCATGTGAGCAGCAACAAATGACATGAGCGTGACCTGTGTCACATGGGGCAGAGTATATTATTCACAGAGCCCGGAACATCGTTCATAAAAGACACATGGGTTGCGCATTCTGAACAGCAAAAATTACAATAGTATTTTGCCAAAATGTTGTTAATAGCTATTATTTTATTTTTTTAAAGGGTGGATTTTTCTCTATTTTCTTTGTGGTAGTATGGGTAAACAGACATAGGTTAACACATAGTCAGCCGCCTCCACCTTAACCTAAGCCCCCCACAACATAACACAGTGGACAAAAAAAACATTTTTGACACATGTGTAGGTGAGCCACTGCGCTCCACATCACAAAAACACAATAAAACCTATATTTATAGCTTATCTTGTGTGCATAGTTGAGGTTACGTGCTTTGAGGAAAGACAACTTTGGTGGAGTGGTGAAGCTGTCCAGTTACACAGACCCTGCCACTAGACACACAGTTTTGGACTCCACCTGTAGCAGTTCTGGTACACGCTACATATTCGTAAACGATTAGATATCGCCATGCAATCTCGCTTATCGGCAGTAGTCTAGACTCCGTGTGCAATAACACTCCTGGACGTATGTAAAAGGTGATTTTCTCCGTCCAAAGACTCCCAGGATAATCCTGACTTGGAGGTCGAATGAAGCATGACAGAACGGCACTGGACACGTGTTCATATAGTATTGTTGAACGTGAGCAACTATATGAAGTGATGCCGACTATTACCAGTGAAAGGGTCGTAAAAAAAACTTGAAGCTCCAGGCCTACAGTCAGTGTTCAGAGCCTAATGTGTTTCAAACAAAGACTCACCACATTTTTACCCAAGAACTGATGACCGTCAAACGTGCTAATCTGCGCACCATAACACCCTATCCTTTTTTTCCCATGAAGGGCATTCTAATATTCTGTTTTCTTTTTTTCTTTAGAATTTTTTACGTGTGACAATTCTTTTTTCCTACCATATACATATGGCTGACAGCCTGTATAATGGTGTGACACTCCTGGTGCTGCTTTCGCTATGTGCTTTCTGATGCTGGCTGTCACGTTCTCTGTACCCTATGTGTGCATGAGATACTCCTATACATATGACTGACAGCCTGTAACACACCAATCTGCTTTTTATCTTATCTTATGTTGTCATATCAGTCCACTGACAAAAGTACTCAGTGCTCCGAACCGTGCCCTTACTACATGTGCTGGGAGTCAACTGAGACTTACTGGTAACTGCAGTGGTCGGTGCTGGCACTGCTTGTGGGATCCACCATCTTTTAATGCCAATTGGCGCCCCCTGTTACATCATCAGAGGGCAGTTATTGGTTGCAGTGACAGCTCTGGGCCTGTTGAAGGTTTCCATAACTGTTTATAGGCATACTGTATTAAAGTCTTACAGTTGTATTGCGGTATATTGTATAAGTGATCAGACTCCCTAGATTACTTGAACCCTAGGGGGCCTAAAATAATAATACAAAAAATTAAATAAGTTTAAAATATGGAGAAAAAATGGGGCTCATTTACTAAGGGTCGCGGATCGCACGTTTAGAGGAATGTGCTCAGTTTTTGGGGATTGCATGGCTTGAACAGGTATTTAGCATGTGTCTGCGCCGGGATTTTGGCACATGCAATCGATTTTTGATGCAGCAATTCTGGCTTCCATGCGACACAATTTGGTGGGTGGTGCCGTCGGAAGATCCAACTGATTTGGACTGAGCACGGGATTTAACATTCAAATTGTGTCGCAACTCCATGCACTTACATACACCACAAAAAAGATGGTGAACTCTGTCGGACCTGAGCATCACATGCAGGATATCGGGCGCACGATCTTAGTGAATCACGGCACAGTGCATTATCGAGCTCCAGCTGAGTACGAGCTGCCAAAAATTTAAATATATGAATAAAATTTAAAAGCAATTCAAATTCAAATCACCTTCCTTTCCCCAGAAAGCATATAACCAGTTCCATACACTGAAGTATAAAAAAGTTACAGGTGTCAGAATATGGTGTTGCAAAGTTTTTTCTTTATTTTAATGTAAGGCTTCTGAATTATTTTATACAAACTGTACAGAAAGTATTCCTTTGTTTCATTTTAGTTAATTGGTAAGCTCAGAATGGTTTTTCTTTAGCTCATTGATATAGACTCAGCACCCAATCTTGACAGAAAAGAGTCATATATGTAGATTTTTTGCTAATTTATTAAAAAGGAAAAAGTGAAATATCACATGGTGATGAGAATTCAGAACCTTTGCTATGAAGCTCATATTTAACTCACATGCTCTCCATTTCCTTCTGATCCTTCTTGAGGTGGTTTTACTCCTTCACTGGAATACAGTTGTGTTATTTAAACTTTAAAACTGATTGGAAATTATTGGGAAAGGCATACACCTGTATACATAAGACCTCTTAGCTCACAGTGCATGTCAGAGTACATGAGAATCATGAGGTCTAAGGAGCTGTCCGAGGAGCTCAGAGACAGATTTATGGTAAGGAACAGATCTGGCCAAGGTTACAAAAGAATTTCTGCAGTACTCAAGGTTCCTAAGAGCACAATGACCTCCATAATGCTTAAATTAAAGACGTTTGGCGAGACTACAACTCTTCCTCGACCTGGCCATCCAGCCAACTAAGCAATTGTAGGAAAAGAGCCTGGGTGAGAGAGGTAAAGAAGAACCCCAAGATCAGTGTGGCTAAGCTCCAGAGATGCAGTAGAGAGATGGGAAAAAGTTCCACAAAGTTAAATATTACTGCCACCAGTCGGGCTTGATGGCAGAGATGTAGACTAAACTTTTTGCTGTTTATTTTAAGTGGCATGTCTAGAGAAAACCAGTCACTGGTTTCTTTTCGTTGCAATGAAAAACTCTTTCAGAGTGCTTAGGACCCCAGACAAGACAATGACCATATGTACAAAGTGGCAGTGGCTTCAGAACAACTATGTGACCCTTTTTGACTGGCCCAGCCATAGCCCTGGCCTAACCCCAATTGAGGGACTTGAAATGGCTTCCACCAATGTTCACCATCCAAGCTGAGGGAACTTGACATGATCTGCAAGAAAGAATGGCAGAGGATCCCCAAATCCAGGTGTAAAAAAACTTATTGCATCATTCCCAAGAAGACTTATGGCTCAAAAGGTGCTTCTACTCAATACTGAGTGATATTTACATACCTAAACCATATAAATTTGGTATTTCCGCAATCGTATTGACCCAAAGAAAAAAGAGGATGTGTAATCTGGACTGCACAGAAAAATCCATAAAAACAAAGCCTATTAGAACACCACTTTTTTTTTTTTGCCAATTCCACAACAATTAGAATTTATTCTCCAGATTAACATTACATTAGCAAAGAATATTTAATAGTGCCACTAGAAACTACAATTTGAGGAAGTAGTGTAGTAACAAACAGACCCCCCCCCCCCCACCACAAAACCAAATAACAACAAGGTCTTGAAGGGGTTCATTTTAAAGCCCATGCGCCACATTTATCATGCAGTGTCCGACAGAATTGTGTTGCACACTGTGGGGGTCATTTACTAAGGGCCCAAATCGCTTTTTTTCGTCGGGTTTCGCAAATTTTTCAAATTTGCGGCGAATTGCCCAGGGCTTTTTGCCGCACACGATCGGATTGTGGCGCATCGGCGTCAGCATGCACACGATGGAAATCGGGGGCCTGGCCGTCGGAACACCCGTCGGATTCAGAAAAGTTGCGGAATTAAAAAAAAATGTGTCTCTTGACACGCGCTTACCTGCATCCACGATAGGATAGTGAGCTCCAACGAACTCCGGCGGACTTCAGCGCAGCAGCAACACCTGGTGGACATCGGGCACACTACCTTAGTGAATTGCTGAATCCTCAACGTAGAACGCGCCGCTGGATCGCGACAGGACCGGGTAAGTAAATCTGCCCCTTTTTGTTAAAGCTGTAACGAAAAAAGTTGGTCCACTGTGTTGCTCCAGATTCATGAATAACATGAACTACAATTCATGAATATGGCGCACCTTGCACACTACACAGGCAAACTGCACATAGTACAGTTTGTAGGAAAAACATACAATAATGATGATATGATGATAATAATAATATGTTTATGTTTTTTACATCAAATATAGACAACAACTGCCTGGATAGAAACTTTTAAAAATTATGAACTTTACTTTATTATTTCTTCATTAAAATGTTAGTACTGGTCACTAAAAAATACAAACTTCACGGGCATTGGCCAGCTTTGTGGATAAGTAATAGTACTGTTAGATTGGGATAAAGTGTGCCAACATTGTTTGTGCACTATCCCTAAACTATGAGGACACAGTTTAAGTTATCGGCCTGCTATTGTGCGAAACAACACCTAACACTTTTCTGCATACAGTATATTCTTAGGATGCTTCATCAGAGGTGTTAACATTACAACAATATGTAACCCTGTTGCGGATAACACCAGCAACATTTCCCCCCACAACATTGTGACCAGCCATCCTGCTGTGCCAGAATGCCTAGGGTTTAAAACTGTTAGCTCCACATATATCTGTGGGGGGGAGGGGGGGGGGGCTATCACAAGGCTCACAACTAATTGGCCATCAAAGAAAGAACCTTCTACATAGTAGCCATCTAGATGGATGTCATTACTATGTCCGTTCTCCAAGAGGGCTGGATCACCAGAACCATTGACACGACTCCGGATCCACTCATTAAGGTGGAGTTTAGCTAGATTGTATCGACACTATTCTGACTCCTTAGCATCAGAAATCAAATCTATCCCCACATGCATCCGAATTTATTTATTCACAGGTCACTAGGTATATTTGTGCCCCCCATGTATCACTTCTGTTAACTTCAATTAGGCTAAAGCATTCACCTGAGGACATCACATGGCATATTCTAACCTTCCAGAACGCAGTCAAATATGACATCATGGAATTAGTAAAGAACTATCATAAGTAACTTGGGGAATTAGATAAAACAAGCAAATGGTACATAATCATTGAGGCCCTGAAGTTTCATGTTTGCCAGTGTAAAGATCCATCGTAATTCATGCTGACAACCCAATCTATCATGGTCGCCTCCTCTGATAAGGGCTCTTCCTGATAATAGGATTAAAGAATACAATCTGATCCCTGTTGAACTAAAAAGTAAAGTACAGACCTATTTCATTGACATTTAAGTTGAATACAAAGTACTTATATTCATCCACTGTACCCCTCCACAAAATCCATATGTTATCTATGAAACATAGCCATGATGTTATAAGATTTGTCTACAGTTCCATTCCCTCATAGAAGATGATCTCCTTCTCCCAACAGGCCAGGAAGAGATTGGCATATGTGGGAGCACAAGGGCTCCCCATCGCCACTCCCTTGAGCTGTTGGGAGAATTTGCCATCAAAAACAAATGTATTGTCTTCTAGAACAAAGCGAAGGAGTTCCAGGACAAAGTTATTATGTTTTTCACACTGGATGTCTTTGGTATTCAAAAAAGTCTAAGCATCTTGGTATCCTTTCTCATGGGGAATCGAGCTATAGAGCGCCTCCCTGTCCAATATATCCAAATGTATATCAGGGTCTACTTGTAGACCCTCAAGACCTCATAGAACGTCCTTTGTATCCTTGAAGTAGAATGTTTTTGTAGGATTTTTAGAGCAAGTCTTGTCATTAAAAAAATGTTTGCACATTTTTATATATTGATCTACTCATAATTACATAATTTCCACCTTTATCTGCAGGCTTGATAATTATGGATTTGTCATTCTCCAGATTTTTCAAACACCACCACACATCACGTGATAAGGGTTTAAATTCTGTAAATGGACCTTCTCCCGGTGTTCTTTGACCCTTCCCAAGCCATTAGAGCCATTAGACATTCAAGGTATGTTATTTCCAGTTTGCTGCAACATGCAGATCCTTGTCCTTTCTGCCAGTGAAAGTTACTGGGCATTAGCTAATCTCTACTTAGGTCTAGTAAAAAGCATACAGCTGCCTATAGTAAAACCCAAAAGAAAGAGTTCAATAACTCATTGGAAAGGGGCTGCATTTTCTTTCTGTATGACATAAGCCAGAAATGATGAGGGAGGAAGGGTACTCGATTTGTACATATTTTAGAGAAAATATTGAATGTTAATTGCCAAATGCATCGCCTGTTTGTGTGCTTACAAAATTATCTAGGTTTTACGGGTACCTTTATTTTTTAATCTGTTTTATTGCTATATTTTGCAGTTTGTGACCGTCTTAAAATTTCTAGCTGAAAAGCAGATATCTAGTTATTACAGTTTAAGTGATATTATATGGATTTATTTTTGTGAACGTGTGAGTATGGGAGTAAACCGGAGGACCCGGAGGAAACCCACACAAACACAGAGAGAACATACAAAGTCTTTGCAGATGTTGATCAGCGCTGCAAGGCTGTAGTGCTAACCACTGAGCCACCATGCTGCCCATCAATCTCCCTATTATCTATCTATCTCCTATAAAATTCTCCCATATTACAGTTTGTTTTATCATACTACAGGGAGCCTCTTGGTGACTGTGACTGGCCATAAAATAGTTTTATTTTTGGGCCCCACTTTTAGTTTTGCCCAGGGCCCCACTTTGTCTAGAACCGGCCCTGCGTCACTTAAAGGAAACTTGTATAACTGTCATCTGCAATGCTGCCACTGGGGTGCCTAACCTAATTCAATCCCTCCCTGTGTGTCCCCAGCCTAATAAATCTTCTCAATCACTGATTTGCTTTGTGACAATACCCCAAAGTTTAAAAGACCACAGCAGTCCACAATTTGACCTGCTTGAAGTAATAAAGACATCAATGACAATCCTTAAATTCTTAACATACCCTGTTTGTCAGGTGAAATCATAACAACCTATGTATGTAGAACACATGTTTAAACAATAAGAAAACTGTAGAAACACTGCATACTGTAATAATAAAGAGGGTTTATGTTAGAAACCCTCCATACTGTAAAAATGAGGGGGCAGCTAAATAGAGATACCGTATATACTCGAGTATAAGCCGACCCGAGTATAAGCCGAGACCCCTAATTTTACCACAAAAAAAAATGGGGAAAAACTATTGACTCGAGTATAAGCAGAGGGTGTAGTTTGTAGTATACAGCCAGCTAGCCCCTGTAGTATACAGGCCGTCCCAAGTAGTTTAAACAATAGCCTTGCCCCACGAGAAGTATCAAGTTCCCTATAGCCCCCCAAGATCCCAGAATATTACAGCCTGCCCCCATGAAGTATACAAGCCTCCACCATGAAGTATACAGCTGCCCCCTGAAGAGTACAGCCTGCCCCCATTGAAGTATACAGCACGCCCCATGAGGTATAGCATGCCCATGGCCCCCATGAGGATACAACCATGCCCCCAATGAGTATAAGCGCAGCCCCAAGTATAAGCAGCCACATGAAGTATACAGCCCAGCCCCATGAGTATACACGCCAAGTCATACAGCGCCCCATGAAGTATACAGCCTGCCCCCAAAAACGGATATACGCCCTGCCCCAAAAGTATACAGCTGCCCAAAAGTATACCAGCTGCCCTCAGTATAATAAAAAAAAAAAACTAATACTCACCTCGACGATACAACTGTGATTGAAGTGGCGGATCCCGAGTCCTCAGCGGCGGGCTCTGGTCAGGCGCGGCTCCGGTCCTACGGGCGCAAGAAACTCCCGATCCATCATGCGGCGGCTTCTCTCTTCGATATTCATGGTGCCGCAGCATCGCGTCTATGCGACTTGCGGCGGCCACATTGATGATGTAGCGGTCGCCGCTAGACTGTCATCACGGCGGACAACGCCGCATCGCACTGTGCGCCCGCGGGCAACGTCGCATAGACGCGACTGCCGGCACGTGAAGAGAGTAGAAGAGAGAAGCCGCCGCAGGGATCGGGAGCGCCGCCGAGGGACCGGGGAGCCGACGCCCAGGACCAGGAGCCGCCGCGGGACCGGGAGCGCACTTCAATCAAAGGTGATATACGTCGGAGGGTGAGTATAAGTGTTATTTTTTATTATACTGAGGGAAGGCTTGTATACTGTTTGGGCAGGCGATACTTTTTGGGGGCAGGGCGTATACTCATGGGGGCAGGCTGTAAGGTGTAAGGCAACCTGTATACTTTAGATTTTCTACTTCCACAGTTTAGTGTTATAAATATTAGTTTGAAAAAAACTGATTTTGCTGTTGTCGTAATCTATTATGGTAAATGTGTTTGTCTCGTGATTCTAGATTTTCTTTCACATATATCATTTTTAATTTATTAATCAATCAATATAAAATTGACCAAAAGGTTGTTAACAATTTTTCTTTAATTTGTGTTATTGGCAATGATATATTGATCTTCTTAAATACATGTGATTATCTGTCATATTTAGCACCATTGTTTTTGTTGATAATTGCAGCATGAGGCAAGCCTGTTCAGCATAAAATCTTCTTCACTGCGAGGAGTACAGTGTCTTTAGGGAAATTTAACGTGAAATGAACTTAAGTGGTGATGGGAGATGTGTCATGAGTAATGGTAAAATGAGATAAGAATAATACGTTTAAAAAAACCCCACTTTATTGGCTTTTTAAGGCAATCATTAAAGGGTATTCCCATTTCAGTAAATTAATGTTATTGTTTGTATACTACTGTCATGGCCACGGGTGCCCCGTGTGCCTTACTCTGCCCCCGTCTCCTAGGGTGCGTGCGCTGTCTCTGTAGAATTTAAAGGGCCAGCACGTCGATTGGCTCCTGGCCAGCTGCCTTTCCTGATAAATTCCAGCCCCTTCCTGTGTCCCCTGCCGGATCTTTGTGCCTAGTGAGAGAATGCTGTTTCATGCGTTTTGCCGTGTTTCCGAATTCCCATTGTGACCTTGATTACGTTATTCACTCCGATCCTGTGATGCCTGTCCTGACCTACTGCTATGTCCCCGACTCTGACCCTGTGATACCTGTCCTGACCTACTGCTATGTCCCCGACTCTGACCCTGTGCTGCCTGTCTCAACCTACTGTCTGTCCTCAACCAAGAGTTTGCCTGACGAATTTGTACTACGCCTTGGCTGCCACCGCGGACAAAGTCACGCCTGTGAAACGACCTGTTGGTACCACGCCACAACAAGTCCAACCTGCTTTGCGGCAGGCTCTGGTGAAAACTGGGTACCACTTAGACTCCGGTCCCGGGTGTCAGCTTACGCAATTGTCCGCGGTGGTACTGAGGATCCACAACCACCGATCCTGAAAACTACTTTCTAAAATACTTTCTGTATCAATTCCTCACAGTTTTTTTAGATCTCTGCTTGTTGTCATTCTATAGAAAGCTTCTAAGTTTACTTAGAAGCCACCAGAGATATAGAAAAATATGTGCAATTGATACAGAAAGTATATTGAAAAAATGTATAATTTTTCATCATACAAACAATAACATTAATTTTCTTAAATGAGAATACCCCTTTAAAGGTACTTCTTCTGATGTGATGCAATTGCAGTACAAAGCGGGATCTGAAATGCTCAGAAACAATGACTGTGTTAAGGGCTGTAGAGGGAGCAGGCTCCCTCTGCCACACATCGGCACCCAGCAGTGATCTCATGGTGCTGATGGTGCTACACAGCAGCTCAGGGTCCACTGAAGGGCTGAATGTTCTAACAGGCCTTATGGCGTATTAGTCCAGGCCGAAAGGGACATAATAATGGACTGCACTACATAGTTAGTGCAATATATAAGATCAAATGATCTCATTTGAGTGTCCTCTTCTTGGACAATGTAAATGACAAAATGTAATAAAATAAAGTTTTACATTTAAAAAAGTCTAAAATAAAGTGGAAAAATAGACCTTCACACAAAAAAAGTCAAATCACACACATTTTGTACCTCTACGCCTGTACAAACCCAGGGTACAAAACTGTAAATTCATTTATCCTGTATGACAAAAATACACAAAAAACAATGCCCAAATTAACATCATCCACCCATTAATTTATCCATAGCACAAAAAATTATATTTTATTATATTAAAATAAAGAATAAGAGGGGGCGTGGCTAGCTGATGGCGAGTCAAGACACACGATCTTAGTGCTCCACTCTGTAACCCAGATTTACCAAGGCAGCAGGCATCCAGCGTTACTCACCTCAGCTATGACGGTGGGCAAGGGCAGCAGGAATTCCGGAGGTAGAACGGAAGAAAAACGGGAGCCTGGCTAATTTTTTCAAGTCGTCGGGCTCTGCCAGCAAGAGACCCTTGTCATCCAAGATGGCCGCCGACACTGCGAGCTCCAGTGCTTCCCCTCCAAAGACACAGGGGAGCGTGATGTTCTCCCAGCCCGCTCCTACTCCAGGAAGAAGAAGGTGAACTCTGGCGGACCTCAGCAGGGAAGCGACAAATGCAGGATATCGGGCGCACAATCTTGGTTTATGGCACTGGAGTTCATCCTCGTCAGACAGTCCGGATCGGGGATTGCAACAGAACCGGGTAAGTAAATGTGCCCCATAGTGCTGCTTAGCGTTTAGCACTTAAAGGAGACCTATTTTTGTTAGTGTTTTAAACCGCTGTATCGCGGTTTAAAACACATTTTTAACTTTATGGCCGAAGCTGCTTCGGCGCACCATGCGCGCGACTGTGTGCGCGCGGCTACATAAGAAGTGAAGGAGAGCCGCGCGCACGGTCGCGCACATGGTGCGCCAAAGAAGCTTTGGCCATAAAGTTTAAAAAGTAACAAAAATAAGCTCCTGCACCAGCTCACCCTGAGCTGGTGCTCGGTATTGCCTTCTTACACCTACCACTTCAAGTGGTAGGTTTCCTTTAAGTATAGAATAGTATATAGATTTGGTTGACCTGGTTTCCTCTACATTTTTGTTGCTCAGGGAGCCTGGTCTATCGATTGTTTCTTTTTCTTGTTGGAAGTATTAGTATTTGTGTCCCCACTGTTTTTCCTGTTTTGTTCTTTAAAGGGAACCTACCACCACGAAACTACCTTTAAAGGTAGATCGGGTGGTAGGTGGATCAATAGGACGTGAGGAAAGCCCTTTTATGGGCTAATCCTCACGTCCCCGCAATGTTTGGAAAAGTTTTATTGCCCCAATATTCAAATTTCGTTATCCGGCTACTGGGGCGTGGAGTAGCTTGCGCAGACAGCAGATTCGTCGGACGAGGGACGAGCTACGAGGAGCTGCGCACCGAAGATTTTCAGTAGGAGGAGAAAAGACGCTACCGGGGCGTGGAGTAACCGCCTCGTGTAACCTCAGATGCGGCTACTCCACGCCCCAGTAGCCGCATAAGGAAATTTGAATATTGGGGCAATAAAACTTTTCCAAACATTGCAGGGACGTGAGGATTACCCGTTAAAAGGGCTATCCTCACGTCCTATTGATCCACCTACCACCTGATCTACCTTTATAGGTAAGATTCAAGGTGGTAGGTTCCCTTTAAGTCCATGTCTTGTCCTTGTCTACCCCGTCTCTTTTTCTTTTTTACAAAGCGATTCTACTGCCAATTTATTTTTTGCCGCATTTAACGCTAGGGGCTTAAATAGCCCAGGGAAAAGAGGGCAAATTTGATACGGCTTTAATTAAAAAAGTGCAATAGTCGTGATTTAAGAAACCCATTTCAAAGCTTCCTGCGTACCTACATGTCACAACAAATTCTACAATGTATGGGTCCACGCACCGAACCCAGTACAGAAGTCCAAAGGCATCCCACTCCTCCTTCTTCCTGCAGGTCTTGGACCTGCCCTAGGGTAGACCAGGAGGGCAGATTCCTCTTTCCTAAGATCTCTGTAGCAGGTTCTCTATACACGTTGGCTAACGTTTATTTCCCCAATACAGGGCAGATTGCGTATGGTATCCAACTCTTGGAGGAACTGTCAGACTTTTCTGGGGGTTTGGCCATCATCCTTGGTGGCGATTTGAATGTACCACTTGACCCAGATCTCGACACCTCTGAAGGTAAGTCCTCAATCTCTTATGCGGCCACCCGTAGACTGAGGCAGGAGATAACTAATTAAATTAAATTAATTAATTAATTCAAATTGATCTTTGGAGGATACTGCACCCAGCACAAAGGGACTATAGTCATTACACTAGTGTCCACAACACATATAGTCATATTGACGTGGTTCTAGTTTCACATTCCCTTCTTGATCTTAGCCCTGCATGCTCCATAGATTCTATTTTATGGTCTGACCACACACCAGTACTGGGAGCTATTAGGCCCTACCTTCAGAAGAGGAAGACATTCTCTTGACGGCTTAACGATCATTTATTAAAAGATCCTATATACCAGGTCGAGATCAAGATGCCCTTAGAGGGATTTAAGGCTGGCAACTTTATTGACCATAATAACACTCAGCTCATGTGGGAGGGACTGAAATGTGACTTACATAAAACCCTATTATCTATTTTGACCTCCCTTGAATCTGCAAACAAACGACAAAGGACTGATGCCTTAAGAGCAGAACTCTCTTCTGTTAGACAACAAATCTTGCAAATCCTAGATCAGAAAACCTTATGTGCAAGGGATGGCTTGCGTTATGGCCTTTTCGAGTATGGCAACAAATGTGGGAAATGGCTCTCCAGGGCCCTTCATCCTAAGCTCCTCTCCACACGGGTTATGTCCATCAACTCCCCCTCCAAGGGTACATTGCATAACCCTTATGGAATCCTTGAGGAATTCAGGGAATTCTTTGAATCCCTCTATAATATACCAAAGCATGTAGATGCATACAAGAGGGAGGCCATAGTCCAAATATGCCCAGGGCTTCGAGAACGAATTTTCACCAGAGGAACTCACCCAGGTGATAAAAGACCTAAAAGTGGGCAAGAGTCTGGGCCCTGATGGTTTTTCTCTGCGCCTCTATAAACTGATGAGAATGGATGTCATAGAAACTCTCTTAACCTCCTATAATGCGATAGCAAAAGGGGCTACATTCCCCAAAGAATCCCTAATGGCACATATATCCGTGATTACAAAACCTGGGAAAGACACCACCCATTGCGCTAATTTCAGACCCAATTCCCTCATAAATAGAGACATAAAAAATTACTCTAAGCTGTTGGCACAGTGTCTGCAAACACTAATTCCTGGCCTCATACATAAAGAACAGGTAGGCTTTGTCCCAAGGAGGGAGGCCAGAGACAATACAATTATAACGGTGTCTCTGATGCATGCTTTTTGCCAACAAAAGATTCCCTTGTGTTTGGTTTCTGTTGATGCCGAAAAGGCATATATCATATCATCATCCGATATATATATCATCATCAGATGGCAATGGTCAGGGTGAATGGGGACCTTACTGTCCCATTGATATAAGTAATGGAACCCATCAGGGGTGCCCTCTCTCACTACTGTTATACATCTTAGTGATGGAATCTTTGGCAAATGCCATTAGAGCTAAAGAATCTATCAAGGGTATTCAACTTGGCGGGTTCCATCACAAAATGGTCATCTTCGCGGATGATTTACTATTATTCATCACGCAACCACATTCTTCACTTCCAACAGTTATGGCAGAGTTTAAAATCTTTTCCGAACTATATAACTTCAAGGTAAATCTCACCAAGTTCAAACTTCTTAATGTTAGCCATTCTGACACTCTGGTGGGAGACATTAAGGCTGAGTTTCTCTACCGTTGGGCTAAGGCTGCCATTACGTTCCTGGGTATACAAACAGATATGTCTAGTCCTTTTCAGGTTAACTACCAGCCCCTTTTAGCTTCAATTGAAAGGGGACTCCTCGATTGGAAACGCTTACCACTCTCCTGGTTCGGAAGGATTAGTGTAATTAAAATGGCTATCTTGCCAAAAATATTCTCTTTCTTTTAAACAATCCCCCCTACATGTAGATCCACCTTTTTTTAGTAGACTTAAATGGGTGATATCAGGCTTCATATGGGACTCTTCCAGGCCCTTGATGGCACACAACCTCCTCACCAGGTCTAAAGAGTTAGGAGGAGCGGGTCTGCCTGATATGGGCTTGTACTATGAAGCTTCATTGATAGCTTGTCTAACCGATGCAGTCTTAAGTTCTCCCTCCAGGCACTGGTTGATGCTGGAATCTTCTTTAAATCCGGCACCCTTGTTGGCATCCCTCTGGCTCTCCACCACTAATCATGACACATGCTCTTCCCGCAAGTCCTTATATAAAACACTCCTTGGTGGTTGGAACGAGTTGAGGAGACGACATAATTTGACCTCCATACCTGGCCCTATGTCACCAATATTTATGGTCCCAGGTGCCCTTTGCTAGACTTGAACCCTGATCTTTTTGGATTCCCATCAGCCTCGGTGGTGCAGGTGCATCATCCATTGGAAGGTCGTGACATACACTCCCTGGAAGGGTGGTTTCCCACAGCCATGAGAGGTAGTAGATGGTTTATGGCTAATCAATTGAGTAGTTTCATACAGTCAGTAGGTCCCACACAGTCCCTCACACGGGAATTGACATTTGTAGAGCAGATATTTACTAACACTACCCCTCCTAGACATATGATTTCTGCAGTCTACGGGTGGTTGCTGAGAGAGAGGACCAAGAAAGTGCCAGTCCCATACAGACAAGCATGGGAGAGAACATTGAATAAAACATTCTCTGAGAAAGAGTGGGATAAGGTGGCTGTCTTGATGCATAAACTCTCTGTTTGGACACAAATTCAGGAGACAAATTTCTAAATTGTGGCCAGGTGGTACCAAACCCCATGAAAGTTACATAAGATGTTCCCATTGGAACCTGACAACTCCTGGAGATGTAGCTGGGAACATGGTTCCATGCTGCATATATGGTGGTCCTGCCCTGGGGTTAGAGACCTGTGGGGAGCGGTCTTTGCACTTCACAATAAACTTTGGTCAGATACTATTTCACTACTTCCAGAGCTTGGACTATTGTCTATGATTCCTGGCTCCTTTTCAGCAATAAATAAGGGCTTTTTGAGGCACTGCATTTCTGCCACTTGTCAGATTATTCCCAGACTCTGAAAGTGAAGTGTTTGCCCAACAAGGGCTCAGTGGGCAGAAGCCCTGAATCACATCATGAGAATGGAGGAGATGAGAGTCATGGAGGTACTGGTGGACTCACAAATCGATAGATTCACTAAGATCTGGTCTCCGTGGATCGATTTCCGCAGTTCGACAGAATTTGCCTCCTGGTTAGTGGGAGCTGGTGCAGCCCGTTGATCTCTATTATGTCATCTACATTACAGGTACAACTAAGCAGTAGATAACTTGGAATCAATTTAGATTTTTTTTCATTCTCTTCCGCCCCTCTTCTTCCCTTATGTGCTCTCTCCCATAGTTCTCTCCTTTTTTCATCACCCCTCACTCCCGAGTGTGTTTTCTTATGTCTCTCTGCATCCTATATGTTTAGTGTGATACGTGTTGTTAGTATCAGTTCTTTAGAGGCATATTTGATACTTTTTTTATGCATCCCATAAAGAGAATTAGCCTTTACGTTGACAGTAATCTTGTTTTGTACATTGTGAGGCTATACATATGCAAATTAGCTCTGCTTTTGGATGCCTTTGTTGCTTTAAGAAATGTATATTGATTCAGTTTGTATTTGAAATCCTTGCAAATACTCTTGCGAACTTTGTCATTTACTAATCTCAAAAAAGTTTATGGAATACAAAATAAAGAATAAATAAAGAAAATACTAAATAGTGAACTTGTTTTCTTCCGCTCACAATTATTTGCTTTTTTGTATTTTTAGGACAATAATTATTATATTTGATCATCAGCTTTTCAGTGCTCATATCTTAAAACTTCAGAACTTGTACACACATTCATCAGAACTGTACATAGTACAGATGATAAGAGAACTGTGTTCCCAGACAACACCAGCATAGTGAAGAAAGTTGTCAAGCATTACAAGACAGATGTTAACCAAACAGTTCTCCTGACATCTATGTTCTCTGTCTCCCCCAAGCAGAAACATTATTTCAATAAGGAGTGATAAGCAGCTGCCAGGCACATCTGGCATCACCTATTTTAAGGGGAAAGAAAGGGTCAAACAAGTTAATTTTTAAACTATTTATCCTTAGTTGGCAATTAATTGGAGCCTACCAGGAGTTGTGGCCTTACAAAGCTACAGACAATGCTTGGAAACATCCCTGGAGAGCTGTGTGTGTTGGTAAAAGCAGAAGAACGGTGATGATACTCCATGATTGTAGATGGACTTGGAATACTCAGGTGCCCTGGTGTGTGACATCTCTTCACTAAACACTGTAGAGTCCCTCCCCTTTCCTATGAGTCCTGATCTTCAAAGTCTTCCAATATTTCTGTTACATACAGGTCAAAGAGGTGGAAACTGAGCCCTAATGAAAATCTGTACTGACACCTAAAACTACAGTATAATGCATAGTTCTGGTTTCTTCGTTCGGAGAAGCAAGAGTCTATAGGCCCCCTAAGGCTCCTGGGCATAGGTTCAACTACACCCTTTTTATTCCCTCAAGTTAGGCCCCATAGGTTACTGACCAAATAGTAGGTTACATAGGTTTAGACACACTCTTTGCATCAATGTTTTGGCTATACCTAGAAAAAGGCAAACCAAGATTCTACTTTAAAGTTTGTAAGTTTATCGTTTTATAATCTTTGAAGCATCCTTCAAATTATGTAAATGGAACCAATGGCAGGGGCAAGTGCAAAGCGCAGAGCAGATAAGGACAACACTGGCAGATCTCAAATCCATCGTATCCAGCATTTAATAAATCAGATCAATGTGCATGTGAACCTAAGTAAAATCAGTGATATCTTGGTACTAGGAGGACACGTATAATAAGATTGAAACCCAACTCTTAGTACAACTTTGAAATTTCAGTTTGGCAACGGATACTGACGCCACATGTACTGGAAAAGAACAAGAGCATATTTGAAGACAGATTGCAGAAAGACTAATCATTCTGAACATTTCCTTTATAATGTGTTGCAACACCTCATATAATATCCACAATATTCCACAGTAAAGACAGGAATTCATACTTTTCTGATTGTGTATGGTAAATTTATATATATACATATATAACTAAAAACAGCATTCTTTTTACAAAAATGAATACATGTAAAATGTGCTCCTAACATGGTTATGATAATATAATTACTGGACTTTGCAAAGGCATTTCACACTGTCCCTCATAGATGCCTGATTGGTAAAATAAGGTCTAGTGATTTTGAAGGAATCATTTGCAATTGGATTGAAAACTGGCTCAAGGATCATATCCAGAGAGTTGTGGTCAATGATTCCTACTCAGAATGGTCACCCCAGAAGTGGTAAACCCCAGGGCTCTTTGCTTGTAAAAACTGTGAATCTGTGGAATAGCCTGGCTCAGGCGCTAGTCACGAGGACAGCAGAGAACTTCAAGAAGGGTCTACATTCCATCTAAATAACTTTGATGGTTATGCTATAATACAGAATTGTTTCCCTTTAATCCCTTCCTCATCCAATTCCTTCCTTAAATATTTACATAGTTTATAAGGTTGAAAAAAAGAAATGTCTATAAAGTTCAACCAAGGAAGAACTTGATAGAGTATGTGCTCTTAATAGTTATAAAGACTATGGCTGCTGACATTTTAAAAGCGGCAGAGAAAGTGAGGACCTCAAATATGAGGAATCAACGGTTACTCTATTTCAAATCATTGCCCCTGCAACCTTAGCAAAAGCTTAGCAACCTCAAGCCGCTCTTAGATGCACTTAGACCGTCCATTATGCCTTTTCAATGGCTCTACCCTTTTGGGTTATGAAAAATACAAAACAAGAAGACATCCATAGGCCTGCAGATTTGACTACAGAGTGGCACCTACTGGAGATAGCGCCATTGGAGCTTCCATCATGACTTCCATTCAATCGAGACCTCCAGCTGCCTCCCCTACCTACGCTTTCGCCATGGAACAAAGTCTGGGTACCCCACAAAAAGGGAGCCAAGTATTGAGAATAATTAAAGAACATCTACCACCAGGATGGAGGATTGTAAACCAAGCACAATTACATACTGGTATGTGCCCCCTATGGCAGGATCCAATCTTCTTCTAGCTATTTATTCCCTTGTATTTAAGCAAATGTAAGTATTTAAAATGTATGCATTTAAGTAAAAACAATGCAAATGAGCCTGAGGGGCTCTGGGCTCCATTAACACAGGGTGTTAACAAATACTTTAAAAAAAAAACAGGGCATAAGAAGCTAAAAGAAGAGCAGATCCTGCTTGAGGGGGCACACACCATTATATTTGTGTGCTTGGCTTACAATCCTTCAACCTGGTGGTAGATGTCCTTTAAAAAACATAAAGCTGGAATACTACTGCTCCACGAAGCCCATTTTGAGCCAAACAATTCCTACTCTATCTGTCAGGGACAACAGCCTATTGTATCACAGCTCTTTTTCCAAAGCCTCAAGAGGAATGAGCATTGCTATGAATAAGTGAATTCCCTTCAACCTTCTATCTGAGATATCAGATCCAGAGAAGAAGGTACCTTTTTATTAAAGGGCAAAATGGATCAGAGATAACCATTGCCAATGCCTAAGCACCTAACTCAGACCAGTTTTTGTGGGTTGCCCAGCCCATTAGTAAACTCAAAATGTTTATGAATGGAATATTATTGCTAGGAGGAGATTTGAATTTGGCACTACAACCTTCATTAGATTCGACAAACCCTGGTATCACCTCTAGTAAAAACTAGTTCGGATCTCTAGAGCTTTAACAGACCTGGAGCCCATTGATATCAGGCACACACACTATCCCAATTCTAAAGAATACACCTACTTTTCAACCCCTGATGGTACATATCAGCATGGTGGCTCAGTGGGTACCATTATAGCCTTGCAGCACTAAGTACCTGGGTTCAAGTCCCAGGGTCAATATCTGCAAAGAGTTTGTATGTTTTGCCCCACGATCCGGGCTTTGAGAGTCCCATAAATTTAAAATAGCAGGAAAAATCATCTCATTGGGTACATATCTAAAGTGTTGGTTCAATTAGATACTCTTTTTTCCAAGGATGGAAAAGTTACCAAACTCTGCGGCAGCTACAGCCCCATTTCCCTCCTGAACTGCAACTGTAAATGGTGGACAAAAGCCATAGCATCATGATTAAATCCACTCCTCCGTGGGTTGATAGGCTAGGAGCATAACTTGTTTGTTCAAGGTAAGCAAGGAAATGACAATACATGTAGCAAGCTTGATCTGGCACACCTTCAGTATCTAATCGTCCCCTCCACAGTAAGTCTACGCTGGGGAGTCTCTTAGGCATAGACTTTTTCATATCACTTATGTTACCACTTTGTGATATTTCTTGACTTTACGATATGTTAGTTGTTTTATGCAATGTATGTTACAAGTAATTTCTGGATTTACAATATGCACTACTGTCATATGATTGATATTTTTGCTTATATTGCTACTGTACTTAATAAAAACTGTTTCAAAATAAGAAATACACCTATGGTAAATGACTGCTTTCCTCCAGCACATGCAGAATCCTCTTGTACTTCCAATATCATTTTCCTGGGAAAGGAAATCTACCATCATGAATTCATTAACTGAAGTATCCCTGATAGCAGATTCCATTGTTTTCTGAAAAAAGGCAAAAAACTGTTTCATCAGTCTTGTGACTTAGAAGCTGTAAGTGAGTTCTTAGAGCCTTCTCCTCATAGTTCCCTAGATGTAGGTAGCTCTAAAAGCTGGCATGCACCAATAGAATGATCAAGAACTACACCTTAGTATTCCATTCCAAACAATATTAGATCACACAACGTCTTTTGCCACCAAGTCATACAAAAAAAGAGTTAGAAAGGTGTTTGAAGGTGGATTTTGAATCAATATTTGACCGGTCGTTACCATGTCTTCATATTTTGTCTGTTTAAGTTCCTCCTAGCATACCAATTTTACTGTTTTATTTTCCTTTAAGATATCAGATTATATGACTGTCACCGCCAGTCAAAAAAGTCAAGAAAACACCATTTAGCTGTTGTTTTACTCAACTTCATAAATATAGAACAGATGAAAGAGAAACTTTATTTAGCAAGAGAACATGTGAACAAGATAAAGTCTAAATATATCTCTTCTGCAAGATATATGTGTCTCAGACAGACAACACTTGTGTCCACTATGGATTTACAGCTGCTCCTCACCCAGCATGAAACCTTTCTGCCTGTTAACATAAGTCCAATGAACACACCAGTCCACAGAAGGAGCTACATGGAAATGGCTTAACGTCCACTTATGGGTTACTTTCTATTTTGTTATAACAGTGTCTTCTTGCACATCATCCTAAGTACCATATATTCCGGCGGATAAGACGACCTGGTGTATAAGACAACCCCCCTACTTTCCTGTTAAAATATAGAGTTTAAGATATAATTCGCAGTATAAGACTACCCCTTTTCCAACGCATACAAAACACCGGTAAAAATTAAAATTATGCCCCCCTCCCAGAGCCATAATTAATGTCCTGCCCCCCCAGTAGCCATAATTAATGTCCTGCCCCCCCCCCCAGTAGCATATTAATGTCCTGCCCCCCCCAGCTATAATTAATGTCCTGCCCCCCAGTACTTAATTACTGTCCTGCCCCCCAGTAGCTATAATTACTGTCCTGCCCCCCCAGTACATAATTAATGCCCCCCCAGTAGCTATAATTACTGTCCTGCACCCCCAGTAGCCATAAATAATGTCCCCCACCACCAAACAGGGCCCTATATATTTAAGCTAAATAAAAAACATAATTCTTACCTTATCCCGCTCCTCTTCTTGCTGCCTCTCAATAGGGGATCCGGCGCAGGCGACGGCTGATGACGTGTCTGCAGGTCAGGTGCCGGGTCATAGACCTCAGCAGACCCGGCGCAGGCAGACGCGTCACATAGCCTGCGTCAGCAAAAGTGATGGGTGTCGACGGCGGGTAAGTAGTGTGAGGTGGGTGGGACGGGGGCAGATCGGGGGCCCGTTCTAATTTTGAATTATGACAGCTCCGGGCCCTCCCTGATCCAGCGCACGGACCAGATGCAGAACAGTCCGTGCGCTGTAACAGGCAGGCCTTTGGCTGTCACAATTCAAAACATCTGCCCGCTGTGCTGCGCCGAGTTATCAGTGCAGCGCAGGGGTCAGGTGCGGGCCTCTGACTGACCGGCAGCGGAGCTTCGGTGGATCGCGGGAAAGGTGAGAAACATTACCGGCGTATAAGACGACCCCAGACCAGACAGAAGATTTTTCAGTGTTCAAAAGTCTTCTTATACGCCGGAATATACGGTATTTCTTTGGGATCATACACACAATGTACATTAACCCTGTGATCTTCATACTTAAGTAGGCCTAACCTTGTTTACAAGAACAGTCATCTTTTCAAAAAAAAGGATAGAGACTTTTCAGCGTGTGAAAAAAAATGCATTTTATTGCACAACCTCAATACAGTTCCCTGAAACGAAAGCCCTCTATTACAGGGTCACAGGCTCTACAATAGTTGTCACAGAAGAGTCAGTCGACAGTACAGTGGCCGGCTCATGGTGTCTGGTGGGACTGGTCTTTTTGTCTGATTTTGAGAACAGAGGTCACTAGCTGATCTAGTGTTCTCCTACCATGGGAATTTATAGCCATCAGATTAGACTAAAGTCAATACAATAAAGACTGCTGGCAAAAACAACAGATGGAATTGTAGTGTTTTTTACCCTTGCCAACCCTTTTAAAAAAACACAATGGACCGAAAATAAAGAGGGGCCAGGTCACTGAACTCATTAGCTTTGTGCTGGTCAATGGATTTTCTTTACAATCTGGTGCTGATTTCTTTTATAGTTTTTGTATTATGTTGTGTTATTAAAAAGGACAAAGAGAAATCCATTCTGTGCTTGACAGACCTTTGCTATGTTTACATGTATGTGTGGCTTGTGTGGTCTTCACATTCTTGGCTTTGCCAGAGGAACTAGTGAAATTCCATCCAATGCTAGATCACTGCTCTGCTTGTTTATTCATTGAGGGCATTTGAAGCATTGATGGGGACAAGTGATGAAACCTTAAGAGATGAGATAGTGATGTGTCTGGGGTGATTGACGGCTGCTGAGATTTGTCACCATATCTCACTCTGTATGCTAATGAGCAGGCTTCCTGATACCTGGACCTGTGTTTGTATTTTATCTCATGATCTGCTTATGGTAAGGAAGTAACCCCTGGCATTCCTGTTGATAAACTTCCACAGCCTTCAGGAAAGTGCATTGTGAGTTCAAATATGGCTTTCTTCAAAGGGCAAAAAGAAGTGCACTTGCAGTGCAGAAGAGTGATTGATCTGTCAGATGTTTACTTGCTTGTGCATGTGTTGTTTACATGGCGTGGCTTCTGGTGTCTGTTTTAAATATTCTGTAATATGTCTACAGTAGACTCTTACTAGTAAAAAAAAAAATTGTTTTTTTACTAGTTTCCTTTTGCACACGTTTTGGTGTCTGTTTATGTTTGTGTGAGATTGTATTCCTAATAATTCACTTTCCTTCAAATGTCACAGAATATCAGACCAAAAACTATGGTACTTTGATCATAGTATCCTATTGTTATGAGTAAGTAAGGATCAGAAACTTAGGCCAAGTACACACAGGGCAAAACTAATGCAGGTAAGAAGCTGAAATGTACCAGCATCCAACATGATAAAATAAAAAAATGTATTACATGGTGACTTGCACTGTTGGTTTAGACCTGCAAAATAGCAAATGACCCACACCCATATAATTCAGCCTGAAGGGAAATCCACAGGGGTGCTGCAGCCAACACAGCATGAAGTAAGTATTTTTGTTTAGCAACTTGGAGGAGCAGAATCTGTGTTTTGCTCTATTTGGCCTTGGCCTAAGTCATCTTCAAATTGGCCAAAGAACAGATGGTACTTTCGCTGCAGAAATGTGTGCAGCAATTTCAACAGTGGCAGAAGATAGCTTAAATCAGGTTTTTCTAAGCAACACTTCAATCCTTGCATTGCAGGTTTGTAAAAATCTCATCTATTATGCTGTTAGTATAAATAACTGTGGGTTACGGTGCTTTCAGACTTGCGTTTTTCATGTCCGTATGCTATTTATCATTTTCACGTGTAATATGATTACCCATTGTTCTCGATCGAAAAACAACATTTACCTGCCAGCTGTAGATCAGTTCAACCAAAGCCCTCTCCTGTGTCCACACTCCTGCTCTGTCCAGTGCACGAAGCAATCCAAAGTCAACGGACTATAGCCACCCAGTACAAATGGTAGCCCGGCACAATTCAGGACTCCCAAGAAGTGAAAAAAAAGGTCTTCCTGTATTGAGATGTTTGGTCATAGCAGTTGCTGTGTAACTAAAAATATCCCCATTTCTAGTCATGATCTCTATATTGGGTTTTTTACATGTCCGTTTTTATCGGATCCATTGCAGCCCATAAAAAAGGACAGCACATGGATGTCCTCGGTATGTGGTCAGTAATTTTCTCAGATTATGCGAGATACCAGGGTTTTTTTTGCCATCTTTTTGCCAACAATTTGTTTTCATTTTTGCAGACATGAAAAAAATGGATGACATATACACCTGAAAAAAAGCATGGGCACTTCATTGACTGCAAACAGTTGTGAAATGGACACACAAGTCTAAGGCCCATTTCACACTTGCGTTTTTCAGGTGCGTGTTCAGTGCGTGCTTTTGTCGTGCAGAACTTGCATTGCACTCTGACCCATTGTAATCAATGGGTTTTTTCAGACTTTCATTCTTTTTCACGCACGTTTAAATCTCAGCATGCTCTACTTTTGCAAGTTACGCACGAAAAAACTGAAAACTGATTGATCTCTGATGAAAAATGTCAGTGTTTCATTGACCAAACCCTGATCGCACCCTGATGCAGATCGCATGTGATCTGCAACGCAAGTGTGAAAGGAGCCTAAAATTGCTAATTGCAATTGCATTGTGGATATCCTGCATCCAATCCACTCCACCTGTCCCCTGTCTAAGGGCGTATTCAAACCAACTTATCTACTTTATATTCCCAAAGAAGCCCTCGATATCTCATTAGTTTGTTTTCATGTCTGCAAAATAAAATGGATGGTTGGTAACAACTACAATGCAAAACAGCTGTTTCTCCGGAATCATCTTAGAAAAAACATACATGAAAAAACAGTCATGTGAATAGCTCAACACAATTATTACACAGTATAACAGACCCCAAAACATGGAATACAATTTACAACTTTATTTACCTGAGTACCTTATAAGCAAGTTTAAGTTCATCTGTATACAAACAGAACCTTTTTCCTGGGTCACACCAAGTACAACTGTACATTGGTAAGCAAATCCTATACAAAAAAGCAATTAATGACCCTCAGACCTTATGCTGTGGTTGAGGGGGGCTGTATCTAATGAATTAAATCTATAACCATGAGAGGGCTGTTTTGGATGAAAAACTATGGAATAGTTTAAGGAAAAGGAGACTTTTCATTTCAGAATTTTTAATGCAGCCACACAAGTGTTCACTGCTAAGGGGCCTACTGAGGCTCTGTTGTCCAGGGGCCCACTGAAAGCTGGAGCCGACCCAGAGCTCATGGGCGCCATATACAGTTCTGTGCTTGAGGCCTCAAAGATACTTTTGTTTCCTTCCCGCTCTATACAAATGTGGATGGTACTGGTCTTTTGTAAATCTGATTGTAAATATGTGATTTGTTCCCAGGCCCAACAACACTAATTGGAGTAAAATGGTTCATTAGGAGAAATAATGTACATAATGAGTAAATCACATCAGTAATTTCATGCATCATGTTATTCCAAAGTGTGAAAATAACGTGAGCACAATCACTTAGTTTTTACATAAATAGGAAACCTTTCATCAGCTCCGCACTCATTTTCCACACAATGACAATGCTGGCAAATATATCTGTCACTAATTGTATGTCACCTTACTAACGACAATCAACATCCACAGGAAATACTTCAGTCTTCTGTATGGAAAATCAATATACTGTAGCCACATAGGACTCTAAAAAAATCTTATTCTTAAGTGCATTTTTATGTCATTTATCCCATCTTAGTCTGTATACTCAACAGGAGGTTGGTGAATCTAGGTTGGAGACAGTCCTATGTATATTGTGAGTGTTGGTGACTTAATATGATTTATATTACATTACTGAAGTGGCAATATTATTTTATTCTGTTATTACAGAAAAAAATATCGTAACAAATGACACGGAAATATGTATTTTAACACGTAGGCGCTGATCCAAAAATAGCATCCAGACTCCTGACAAATTAGACAAATTTTACAACAGCATACAAAATTTGGATAAATTAGACAGACAGCACAACAGTAAGAGCAAACATTTTAGAAAAGATGATTCCTCCATATACCACAACTACTGTACCTTCCGGGTGTATACCCCATCCCCCACAAGGACTGGGCAAAAGTGGAGCTAAACCATTCCTCCACATTTTGTCAGCCACTAAACCCTATATTTCACTTTTCTGGAAGTAAGTTGCTGCCTTTTGATGTTTTAGCCTGAATTAGAGATAATGCGATCTATAGAGTACGATATCTCTCTGCAACCCTACATACCCAAATAGACCTGTTCACCACAGTTTGGTCTCCTTTGGACCTGTTGACTGGTAGTTTATGCAACTCTCCTGAAATACATACAGTATCTTCTTTCACTTAGCATGATGTCCTGTTTGGAAAATGTACTCTCATCACTTGTATACAGCATATCCTGCTTCCATGGTCTCAGTGCTGTGGATATGTGCAGTGAGCAATGTTTTTGCCTTCTGTTTAAACACGTGCAGTAAAACAGTGAAGTGGTGAAGATTAATATTTATCCCCTATCCACTGGATTTATCTGCTATCCATAAGATCAGCAGAATGGGTGATTTGCTCCAGAGCACATGTACTTGCAGGTTTAGGCCGTGCTGTAAGCCACATGTAGGTCAATAGTTCACAGAACCTAAGCGGAGGGCGCGGCCGGCTGGGAGTGGGCCAGTGTGGGGCATTACTGTCCCCGCTTTGGCGCACTTGCTGCCGCCAGCTGGCGTAGAATAAACGCTGCACAGCAGCATGTCCGGATACATCAATAGGCAGAAGCCTAGGCACAAGCGCCGGCCTATGATAAATCTGCCCCATAGACTTTAATAATCTGAAGGGGAAATTAATCTCACCACATACCGTGTATAAGCCGAGTTTTTCAGCACAAAAAATGTGGCTCGGCTATACACGTCTTCTGTCTTCTGTCTATCGCGCTGGGCGCCGCCATTGCTCTCTCCTCCCCGGGCGCTGGGAGAGAGCAATGGCGGCGCCCAGTGCGATGTACAGGAAACGGGCACGGAAGCCAGAAGAGGCCCACAGCACGCATAACGGGGGAGCAGTGCTGCAGATCGGGGCCACCGGGAGGTGAGTATAGAAGTTTTTTTTTTTTTTTTTTAATGCTGGCTGGCTGTATACTACTGGGGGCGGCTGGCGCTGGGCTGTATACTACTGGGGGCAGGCTGGGCCGGGCTTATATACTGGGGGCAGGCTGGCTGGGCGTATACTACTGGGGGCAGCTGGCAGTGCTGTATACTACTGGCAGCTGGGCAGTGCTGTAGTACTGGGGACAGGTTGGGAGGCTGTTACTACTGGGACAAGGCTGGGCTGTGTATAGTACTGGGGGGACAGGTTGGCATGCTGTATACTACTGGGGACAGGCGGGCAGTGCTGTATACTACTGGGGACAGGCTGGGCAGCTGCTGTTACTACTGGGGGCAGCTGGGCAGTGCTGTATCTACGGGGGCAAGCTGGGCAGTGCTGTATACTACTGGGGGCAGGCTGGTAGTGCTGTATACTACTGGGGGCAAGCTGGGCACAGTGCTGTATACTACTGGGGCCAGCTGGGCAGTGCTGTATACTACTGGCAAGCTGGGCAGTGCTGTATACTACTGGGGGCAAGCTGGCAGTGCTGTATAACTACTGGGGCAGGCTGGGCAGTGCTGTATCCTACTGGGGGCAGGCTGTTTACTACTGGGGAGGCTAAGTGCTGTATACTACTGGGGGCAGGGTGGGATGTGCTGTATCTACTGGGGCAGGCTGGGGGTGAGTCTTAAGGCGGATATACTATTGGGGGGTAGGATGCTATACATTGGGGGGGGCTGGCGGCTTATACTGGGGGGGGGGGGTCTGTGACCAATCCATTTCCCACCCTCGGCTTATACTTGAGTCAATAGGTTTCCCAGGTTTTGGTGGTAAAATTAGGGGTCTCGGCTTATACTCGGGTCGGCTTATACTCGAGTATATACGGTATATGTACAATGATACAGATAGATAATACATATATAAACACATACAAACATATACACTGACAGTGTAAAACAACATTTATACCAACATAAGAAGACTTTAGTTTTTTAAACCCATGAGGCTGATCAATTGATTAAATATTGTTAAAGCTGACAGCAGGAATGATCATCTAAACCTCTCACTTCTAATTCTCAGCAAACAATACTTAAGGCAATTTGCAGTGTGTCTATATCTGATGTGAGTGGGTGTGATCGAATCCTAGTAATTACATTGACATTATAATTAGGGATTGGGAAAAGAATTGGGTGGAATTTATCATATGACTTTTGGAATTGAAGAGTGTGAGGTGTAAAATTAAAGATATGGTACATTTGAAAAAAGCTCCAATATTTTCACTACAGTAAGTACAGCAAATAAAAGGACAAATTAAATTTATATTACACTCTTCACTAAGTGTTTGAATTATATTCTCAAATAGAGCAACACTTTCAGGTGGGAGGAAAAATCTATTGGTGTTACTGTACGCATTGGGGTTACGCTAGTCTGACTAGTGTCCAATTTTCTTGAAAGGAAACACCGAAACTTGGTTCTTCCCTCCATTTCCCAATGTGTAGCCTCGGATCAGAAACTGATAGCCCCAAAAATCTCTGATATTTGAATATACTCTGTCCCTGCCAAAGGACCAGTGTCCGAATGCTCTCGCCATATTAACAGTTGTGGGGTTTTTCCTCCTTCAGAGTTTGGGAGATGTCCTGTTTTTTCCAGTAGGCATCAAGAAACATCAGAGATGAATAGCAACAATGTTTAAGTGTGTATCGCCTTCACGGATGTCACTTTTAGTCGATTTTGTAATGTGCAAAAACACAACTGGTAACTATATTCTCCCTACGGTCTCATTAACCTTAACCCGCTTTATACATTGTTTCCCTGTGTAAGTCCAAGGCAAAATACTGAATGGTCCTCTGTTCCAGGTGACACTTTTACAGCCATTTATTCCAAAGAGTTAGAGGCAGAATTAGTTGATTTAAATGGCTAATAACAATTGATTTACATGCCTGAACCTATCTGTATACATATCAAGGATAAAATATTCTTACTAGGGGGTTTTAAACTTAAGGTAAACTTCAGGAAGGTATAAAGAAATATTGAGATGACAACAATTTTAACCTGAATGTATGTAAAACAAACTCTTGTGGTTTTAGTTACAGTAATTTAATGAGACATGCCAAACAATTCAGAATTAGTGATTTACTTTATATATGTTTTCCCTCAATGTAAACAAAACAGTTTATGGAATAGAGTAATCGAAAACAGAGCTTTACATATTTTGACAAGCCTTTTTTTTTTATTTCTTGCATTTCTTCTTTCTCGAATGTACAGTTTAATATGTTAAGAATCATATAGTGGTTTATTCATATCATGAATACATAGCGCCCAACTTTGGCGGAGGTGAAAGGAAATTTTTATCATCTAAACCCCACCGTTTGCTCTGCCTCTTACTCCACACCCACAGAGTATATTACCCCCTTAGTGTCCCCCATCACATTCTCACATTGTGATTCCCTCTCATATTGTATCCCCCTTCCCCCAATCATATTGTGGCTCCCTTATTTTGAGGCCCCTGGCTCCCCCTCATATTGAGCACCCCCAGATCCTCCTTGTTGCTGCTCTGTAAAAAAAAAAAAAAAACACAGCATACCCACCTTTCCCCTTTCCCCCGCAGCAGTCCTCTCTTCTCCTCTCTTTCTGCTTCCTGCCTTTCTGACGCCAGCAGGCAGGTTGATGTCATATCATTGTGCCTGTTGGCCTCTGCAGAGCACAGCTGCAGCAGAGGCACAGTGCAAAGAGGACTATCGCCCCAGATTTGGGAAGGTTGGGAGGTATGTTAAGGATGCAAGAACATGATTTTGATGCAACACAAAACTATGAGTAAAATGAAAATTGAGAAGTTTCCTCTGTCCTTTAGGCCCCTTTCTCAGTTGTGTTTTTCACGCGTGTGTCCTGCGCATGCTTTTGAAGTGTGGAACTTGCATTGCACTCTGACCCATTGTAATCAATGGGTTTTTTCAGACTTGCATTTTTTTTCACACACAAACGCACATTTTTTTTAACGCACGTTGAAATCTCGGCATGCTCTACTTTTGCAAGTCACATGCGTGAAAAATGCACCATACAAGTCTATGGAGATGCATCAAAAATGCATAGCACTCTGAGACACTTGCAAGTGCAATGCGTTTTTCACGCATCAATTGCCATAGAAAAGACAGACCACAGTCCTGAGTCCTTTTCACGTGCGTTATCTGCACATGAAAAACGCATTTAAAATGCATTGGAAACGTGCATGAAAAACTGAGACACTGAACAAACTCTGACTGAAAACTGATTGAACTCTGATGCAAAATGTCAGTTTTTCACTGACCAAACCCTGATCGCACCCTGATCAAACTCTGACATGATCTGCAACGCAAGTGTGGAAGGGGCCTTATAATTCACATTTGGTTTTGGCATCAAAATTACATGAAAGAACTTGCAAATGTGTCCTCGCCCTGTTTTTTTTTTACTTTTTTCCATCTTACAATTTATTTCAGCACACGTTATATTGTGTATTTGGTGCAGCACCTTGGCCTAGTTTAGAGTCAACTTTTATAGGGACTATCATTAGATTTTTTTTTTACATGCTGAATTGCATTTTTGCCACAATTTTGGGTGTTTCATGGCCAAAAAACGCACCATATCCATAATGCATGACATAGATTTTAATACCGACTAAGGACTGTTTCAAACGGTCAAAGTATAAAATATTGACCTTAGGCTGGATTCACACAAACATGTTCTGGCTGAGAAAGTACATTTGAACTAAGTTTATCAAAAATGATGTAACTTTTTTAAAAAAATACCAATAAATACTAAATTGAAGTAGTCTCAGTGTATAGCCATAGCCACTTGCTTTAAATTAGATCAGAAAAATAAAGCAGTCTAGCTTGGTGCAATTCCGAAAAAAGGATCACATTGATCATAAATACTAAAAAACAAGTAAAAGTCCCAAAACTATGTAAAAAAAATATATGGGATAGACAAATAACTAGAAATAATGAGCTCATATAATATATATGAGTAATGCATACACATATAGCTGTATCCCCCTATACCTGTACTCCAGAGATCCTCCTTACCTATAGTAGGCTCAGATGCTATCGACCGTCCTGTCCTCCCTTATGCTAATAATTACGCTGCCCGGAGCACAGCAGCTGCTTTTTATTCTGAAAGTAAAAACATAACAGTGTGTGAGACTTTCACATAATAATGCACTGTTTATATGAAAAGATAAGATCCAGAAAGTGGTGTTCTTGTTTCCTTTAGCATTTCACAGGAAAGCAGTTATATTAGAAATATAATTTTAAAGGGGCTGCAAACTTAGCTTATTTTAAGTGGGTTTTAGTATGTTAAGTACGTGGGAAAAGCTACCCAAGGGTCATAAATATCTCATTAGTTTCATTCCCAATTAAGCGTGAAACAGTGGCTGTTTATTGGAGTGAGCGCGTGCAGAGGGAGCTGGGGCCTGGTTGGGGGAGGGGAGGTATTCTGTGGCAATACTGTTGGACATGCTGCCATATATGTACTGTAAGCAATGTAGGGTTCTAGGGTCACATGTTTCACATAAGAATTACCCATTAAATGTCTTGTATACATGTTTATAACATTTAAGTTGCCAATTTTGTATGTATTTAAATAGATATTCTTAAATACGGTAATGATTGACAGAGACTTATATTTAAAGGGTTTCAGCAGGAAAAGAAAAACATGCTTTGTCCGTGAAACAACACCCCATATTCATTGGATTAAATGCAACACCATACTCACAACATGGACCAGTAGGACAACGTTTCCATGAGGAAACAGTAGTATTTTTTGCTAAATCCCCTTGAACCTTCTATTTCATATATTTCTTCATTTTTTGATAGGAACCGTTTGAACCAGAAGGCTGCGGTACAATGCGGTCCATGATAGGATGAGGATCATAAAGGGAGCAGCATGTAAATCATATTCATTTGTATGGACTTAATACAGATGCCCACTCCTTTTTAGTTCCAACATGACCTATTTTTTACAGTGATCTGTTTTGAAACAACCTTTTTTTATTTTGTATCTATAATTTTATATATAAAGTATGTTGCTAGCAAAAGACATCCTAGTAGTATAAATTTTGTTTTAAAAAACGTTGTTTAGAAAAAATGGTGTCATGTGCAAAATAAGTTTCCTGCCACTGATGTGTCTTACAATCTGTGAGGAAATTAAAGGCAGTTCCCGACTTAAAGGACATCTACCATCAGTTTCACGGATAGTAGACTGATCCTACTTAAAAACTCCTGATGAATCTTTCTTCTCATAACTTATTGTTTTATACCAGTGATGGTGAACCTTTTAGAGACCGAGTGCCCAAGCTACAACCAAAATCCACTTATTTACTGTGAAGTGCCAACATGGCATTTTAAGCAGTAACTTATTGCTACCTGTTCTTCCACATTTTTCAACCGTATCAGCACCTGAGGCCACCAATACATTTGAAAGAAGAAGGGAAGAATGATTGGTCCAGCAGGAGGACCTCCAAAGATAATGCAGCCCTGTCCACACCTTCTCACTTTTCCTGCAGTTCCAAACAGCCAATGAAGGGTCGCTTTAAAACAGCACAGAGAGCAGCATCTCTTAAGTTGCTTGGTGGATTTGTTCCTGGTGAACTCTGTCCTGGGGTGATAACCTGAGTGCCCACAAAAATGGCTCTGAGTGCCACCTCTGGCACCCGTGCCATAGGTCCGCCACCACTGTTTTATACCCTCTACGCCTGCAATTTCTACAACATAGTGTTGTAAAAAGTGTAATTGGTTAACAAGGTGCAGCTGATGATGCGCTGATAAACATTGTTCTGTTTTTATATGTGTGAGCACTGGTCTATTACTTGCTAGCGATATTCATTCATTATGCACCACACCCAGTAGTCTCCTTTCTGGTTCACTAATTGTTAACCTGTGGTGATGGACAAATTCTAGCATTTGAACCAGGAATATAACATCATAAAGAAGGTACTGGGAATTTATCCTTAGTGCTAGTTATAGTTTATGCTGACCAAGCTTGCATACATACATTCTGTTTGCTGACATATAGCATCTTCTGACCCCTTGGCGTGTCTTTGTGGTTATCCCTTTGTCTTTCGATGTGGTACTTCATTGTCCCCTAATCTTGTCTGCTTCTTCTTCTTATTTATTAATTTATTTGTCTTTAAGCAGAGACTGTCGCCCAGTCAGTGGCCACCGCCTAGGTTTGCTTTGAATAAGTAGGTACGGAAGGTTTGGTTGGCCTTGCTTTAGGGCTCACAGTCAGTGTCCCTCATTATGTTTCCAGCCTGCCCCTTAAATATTAATTATTGGAATAAAATAATAAAAACGTTTATAAATGTCACTTTTTTAAAAATAATGGCCAGAGAGATTAAATAGTCATATCTAGGCACTATTATTTTAATAGAGGGTCACTAAAGAGGCACACAAAATATAACATATTGGGCAGTGGTCAAAAGACTAGCATCACAGAAAATGCTTCTATTCTGAATATATTGAGGGGAACCATAGATGGTGACTCGTGTTATACAGTATGGTTCAATGATATGTAGAAAAATATAGTATAATAATTCCATTAAAAGCATCTACCATGTAATAGTCTTATATTATTGGATTATTGAAAATAATAATCATACATTGTTAATAATTTCCAACATATTAACAGACTGGCTTTGGTAAGTGCTGGATCCACCAACAGCAGAATCTTGTATTTTGTGGGAAACTAACTGCCCCCAGGAATGAGAGTAATTGGAAACAACATAAAAATTATTTTTATGATCAATAAGTCAGAAATTTCAGAAACTGGAAGTAATTCCTTTTTGTAACCGCAGAAAAAAATAAATCAGGAGATGCTGCAGGCTTTGTAAAGAGTTGGACTTCTTCTCCAGCTTTATTGTAGTAGTTTAGGTTCATCAAGATAATCAGTTTCTCCCAGCTTTTCAAAAGTGGAAATTTTAATGAAATGTTAACTAATTGCGATCTGGCATTCCAGATGTAGTCATGCAATGTAGTTTTCTTTTGTTGTGAATAGTGATTAAACACCACAAATTAATTTTGTCTTTAGTGCTTGTTTGCTAAAGGGGCATACCCTGAGGGGTTTGCAAAGGAGGTGAGTTGTCTTAGAGGCCCATAAGATATCATTTACCAATGAGAGACAAGTACTAGAAATATTACATTATAGTTAGAGGGCCTGCTACAGAAGTTGTATTTGGGCCCACTTACCATAATATGGGTGGTTCGGGGGCCGCCAGACTTGTCCACCATTGCCAGGTTCATGCTGCCAGTGAAGGAATCAACTGTATGTGTTTCTTTAACCCTTTCACGACCTGTGATGTAATAGCATGGGCGCCGCCATCTTGCCGAGGATCGTCGCTCCCCGCGACGTCATCGGGTAGCGCCGATCCGTAACCATGACAGACTCAGGTCATCCGAAGACCCGAGGCTTTCTCATTTTTACCATTTCATTACAATGTGCTCTTAGGAGGAAAATCCCCATATACTGCCATACAGTAGTATGGCATTATATGGTAGGATCAATCGGACAACCTAGGGTTAAAGTACCCTAGGGAGTCTGAAAAATAGTAAAAGTAAAAATTTTAAAAAGTTTAAAAAAAATATATAAAAAAATCAAAAAGTGATCCAAAGGTCATACAGTCCTAAATATAGAATTGAAAACTTCATCAGAAGTCTCAAAAAATGACACCACCCACAGCTCTGTATACTGAAATATGAATAATCTATTAGCGCTAGAAGATGGCAAACTTAAAAAAAAAAAATTCTACTTGAGATTTTAATTTTTGTAAATGTATGTAAACATTACGAATTTGTCACCCCCGTGATCGCACCGACCCAAAGAATAAAGTAGACCTGTCATTTGGGGTGCACATTTTCACTGCATTTTTAATTTTTTTCCCTCTTCCCAGTACAAGGCATGGAACAATAAATACCATCTCTATGAAGTGCAATTTCTTATGCAGAAAACAAGCCATCACACAGCTTTGTACATGGAAAAATAAAAAAGTTATAGATTTTTGATTGTGGGGAGTGAAAAATGAAAATGAAAAAACAAAAAGGACGAGGTCCTGAAAGGGTTAAGTTACAATTGATGGTGCAATTAGAAGCAGCTGCAGGAACATTGGCAGGTAAGTAACTTGTTATTGTTTTACTGCTGAACACAGCCTGGGCTTGCTGAATGTAAATGCTTAAAGGAATGTAAATGCTTAAAGGAAACCTAGCATTTGATTTGATGCATTATGAAGCAAACATACTTTGAGAATGGTGTAACTACACTGATGCAGGATCACATCTTGGTTAATCCCTGAGATGAGTGGTATGCTGATCGTGCTGTATATAAATATAATGGAGTGTTCTATATAACTATATATTCTGTATAATATTCGGAAGCTCTATAATATTAACTAGCTGTAGCTCTAATAAAATAGAATCGGTTAACAAAAATATTTTATATGTATCTATAGACTGGCTCAGACCGTCTCTGACTGACTATGTCACTGACTGTCCCTTTTTTATAAACTTTTTTGACGTCTCTGTTGCTGGCAATCTCTTTTGGTGACTATCTGTCGCTAGCAGCCTCAATCAGTGACTGTCTGTCACTGTCAGTCTCTTTCAGTGACTGTCTGTCGCTGACAGTCTCTTTCAGTGACTGTCTGTGGCTAGCAGTCTCTTCCAGTGACTTTCTGTCGCTGATAGTCTCTTTCAGTGACTGTCTGTCGCTGGCAGTCTCTTTCAGTGATTGTCGCTGGCAGTCTCAGTGGCGGTCCGTCACTTGCAGTCTCTTTCAGTGACTGTCTGTCTCTGGCAATCTCTTCCAGTGACTGTCTGTCTCTGGCAATCTCATTCCAGTGACTGTCTCTGTCCCCAACTGTCCCTCTGTCTATGGGGAGATTTATTAGTAGTGTCTGAGAGCAGAACTGCTCCAGTTGCCCATGGCAACAAATCAGAGTTCAGCTTTCATTTACCCACAACCTGTTGGGATGGCTTTCTCAGAAAAATAGTGGCAGTTGGGAATGAAATATCGTGGGACATAGAGGTCAGCTTTCATTTACCCACAGCTGTTTATAAAATTACAGCTGAGCTCTGATTGGTTTCCATGGGCAACTGGAACAGTTTTACCTCAGACATTTCAGATAAATCTTCCCCATCTCTGTATCCCTACCTATCTTACCTCACACATAAGGTATTATAGTATTATCCTCATTGCCTGTAGCCAATCAAAGCTCATATTAATGACCTGTGGCAGAACAGCAACCAATCATGGCTCAGCTTCCAACTGCCACAGCATCAGCAGCAGACAATGGCTCCTGTTTATGGTGGTTAATAAGTGAATTTTGGAAGACGCTGGGTGAAAATTTCGGCTCAAACCCATGTCTATGATATTCCCTGAGTCACATGCAGCAGCTGTGTAAAATTTGGTTACTGTAAACACGATGGTATAGATTCCTTTAGAGGACATACATACATCCATACATACACACACTCAGCTTTATATATTACATTTAGTAGATGCAAGTCTGAACTGGTATATTTTATAATTATAACTCAAGACAATTTTTTGTCCCAGTGACAATTGAATTTTAAAAAAGTTTTAAATGTAATTCGAAAAAAAAATTATCAATAAAGTTTTATTATGTACACACTACAGCTGATAATTGGAGCCGGGTACTAAAGTTACGCTTCACCAGAGGTCACAGTGGGCAGAGAGGTCCGTCTGTGCATAGGGGTCGTCTGTAAGTCAGGTGTCCCTAAGTAGGGCACCACCTATACTGTATATAGATTTATTCCAGCGATATGCATTTTGTATATGCATAGGATACAGTGTATTTCTGTTACATGGGGGTGACATGTGTGAAGTATGGATAATTGAGTGAATGTGTCATAGTTCTAAATTGCTGGTACATCGTTTTGGCTGTTGGTTATAGCTATGCAGGATTTGCTTTCATAAGAAATAAAACAGACATGTAAATCTATGTGTCAAAAAGTGCTCTCTCTGCAAAAAATGTAAGCAGACTCTGGGCAGCCATGCAAATGAGGAAATTCAATGTCATCACCTCTACTTTCCAAATTCTCATCCTGGACCCTTCTTTGGAAAGGAATGCAGTTCTGTTTAGAAAGTGGACTTCCAATTTGGCTTGAAGTGTGGCTGTATTCATTACCCACCTCTCCTGCTGCAGACTATATACAGTATATAATGAGGGGAGGCTTCTAGAGCTGTCCGGACCTGCTCACATTATCTATTTCTTTTCTCAGTCCAGACAAGATATATCTGTTTTATAACACTGGACTACAATGCTTCATAGTTGATGCTTGTGTAGATCTTGTTTCATATTGTTTTTTTATTGAATTTACAGTGTAAGTTACCAAACCACTCAATTTTGGTATCTTGCTCCAGTTTTTAGAGTGCATTAGGAGCTCTATGGATTTCTATTGCACATTACATTTATTATAGGGGCTAAGACAGTGTGATAAATGTGGCACATTTAAAAGGTTGCCTATTTGGTGCAACTAGTTCCTAACTGTTTCCTTTGCCACTGGTGGACTGCAGTAGTTGTGTACCTAAATTTGTGACTTTTTGAAGTCTCACACCTCATAAATCTGTCACTCGTATCTGGATTCACAAAATTCTCAAATTGTAATCCCCTAGTTTTTTTACAAAATAATTTTTCACCTCTTACTTTGAGCAATAAAACTATTGCAAAAAAAATTGCAGTGATGGCCAGAGTAAGATTCAGCAGTCTGGGTGGGCACTGGCTGAGCAGACACTTCATGATTCCTTTATGCTGTCAGATGCTGTGTACTGACAATGTGCTTAGATTTTCATGGGACAGGTTTTAGCTACACTTTCATTTAGCTTCTGAAAATCTACTTATATCTGACACATACTGTAGAAAAAGAGAGATGCGACAGATCAGAGTCATGAGATGGCAATAAGACACAATGGGGCAAATTTACTTACCCAGTCCAGTCGCGATCCATAGACACGTTCTCCGGCGGTGATTCGGGTTCTGCTGGGATTCACTAAGGTCGTGTGCCCGATGTCCACTAGGTGTCACTGCTGCGCTGAAGTCCGCCTGAATTTACCTTCTCCGTCTTGGTGTATGTGAGTGTTATTTTTGCGACACAATTTTTCCAATTCCGCCTTTTTTACCGAATCCGCCGGGACTCGACGGCCACGCCCCCCGATTTCTGTCCGATGCGCCACAATCCGATCGCGTGCGCCAAAATCCCCGGGCAATTCGGAGCAAATTGGAAAATTCAGGAAACCGGCAGGAAACCGTGATTCGGACCCTTAGTAAATATGCCCCAATGACACTTTCAGCTCTGCTACCTCACCTAATCAATAAAACACAGTTAGCTTGGCTATGCCCCTCTCCCCTCAGATCCAGAGCTTATCTAGTCTATAGATTTTCTGCTGTCTCCTCTGCAAGCTTCTGCTGGACATGATGTGCCTCTATCTGTAGTGTTGTCTGCCTCTTGGCCCTCCCCCTGCTCATGCAATAAGGAAGGAATCTGTCTGACCATAATCAGGAGTGTTTAATTGTATCCAGGGACGACCAGAATGTAAACACCAGGACTGAGAGAAACAAGTTGGAATGATTATCTGAAATGCTGTATTTTTGAGTATATTTAAGAATTTTGTCTTCGTGGGAATAACCCGTAAAGTGAAAAATGGCAAATACCTAATGTAAAGGTGTACACGGCTGTGTTAATGGTCGCTCAATTCTTCAGTTTCATAAAATTAAATACTGTTGTGTTGTGGCTAGTAAACTTCAGCACAATCAGTGTGGTTGAGAGATGTACAGTTCTCCCAATGATAACTATTCCCTGCATAGGTTGCACTTCTAGTATTGGCAAGATTGAGATTTGAGCCATCATGTATTTATGGCATTTCTTTTGAATATGTCATAACTAGTATACATGAGAATACCTCTTTAGTAATACCCCATTTATATGGCCATGGCACATAAAAATTTCCTCTCAAAGTGTTCCCCACTAAATCCCTTTTCCTGTGCCCCCTAATAGAGCACCCTGATTGTGGCTCCCACACTAAATAATTCCCCATCAATGAACCCCAGAAATGACAGGTTCTAAGTGCTATGGCCTGGTAATTGAAAATGTATGTATACTTATTCTCTGAAGAACTGTTGTGAATCATATAGCAGACCAGATCACAGCCCCCATCTATGGCTATCGGTAATGGCGCAGTGAACACATGATGTGCCAAAGCAGCGTGACCAAGGACATGTCCTATATTTTGGCAGATTTGGGAATGGGAATGTACCCTTTGTGTGTGCAGCACATGAATCATTTGTCAGAATAAAACCAAGGCTCACAACATTAGATTATTACTGAACCCAAACGTTGCCGTTACAATATGCACATGTAATGTCATGCAATAACATCATATTTGCTTAAATACGTGACCATGAGCAATTTTAAAATATTAAAATTAAAGGTCGTACTTTTTGAGATCTTGTAGCATACAAGAAAATCTTCAATACAAATTCAGCAAATTGTGGATAATTCCAAAACCAGAGAAGCATCTCATTGGTCTACACCTTATTCTATAGAAGGTTAATGATCCCGAGCACACGGCCAAGGTCGTAAAGAACTATCTTTAGATAGAAAAAGAACAAAGTATTCTGCAGCAAATGGTTTGGCCCCCACAGAAGTCTGGGAAAAGCAAGCCAACAGCAAGCTAACGGAGAAAGAAGCAAGCAAAGCAGCTAAAGTCTGTGGAAGAACCTCAACCAGGTACATTCATACAAACTTTTATAACACTCTCTTATTTTAAAAGTTCTTCCTATAAACTGCTATACGCTAATCTTGGTACACTTCCCAATATGTTCTAACTATTAATACATTTATCACAACTGAAAATTTCTATCCAATCAAAGAGTATCACCACAACGTATTTTATCCATTTGCCTGTATGTGCATTTGATCTCTTGTGACACATCTATGACATAGGAATGTTTCTATTAACACAATAATACAGCGCGCAGGAGACAATTGTTCTTACGGACCAATATCTACATTTCCACCCTAACTGGAGATGAGCTCAAACAAAGCAAAAAAGTCAGTTTATAAAAAATGTTTTAGTACTCCTGTGACCAATCTGGTTCTAAAGTCAACATTAACCCCTTAAGACACAGTCATAACTTTTTTATATTTTCATGTACAGAGCTGTAAAGTTCTTGTTTTCTGCATAACAAATTGTACTCCCTAGTCACAGTATTTAATACTCCATGCTCTGTATTGGGAAGCCAGAAAAAATTATAAATGTGGTGAAATTGACAAAAAAAACACATTTGCATTGTTTCCTTGTTGACTCTGTTTTTACGGTTTTTACTCAAGACGTCAAGATGACACCTCTGCTTTATTCTTTGAGTCGGTACGATCAAAGAGATACTACATTCATAAAAGTTTTAATAATTTTTTAATAGATTTTACAAAAAAATTTCAAAACATTTTTCCAGAAATAGATTTTGGTGTTTAACCATATTCTGAGGCTAGTAACTTTTTCAGACTTCAATGTACAGACCTGTGTAATGTGTACTTTTTGTGGGACAAGCTGGCATTTTTATTGCTACGATTTTGGGGACTTCAAGCACTTTTTATTAAATGTTTTGTGTGCTATAATATGGCAAAAATGTGGTGATTAAGTTCCGATTCAGTTACAGGGTTCACCACTGGTAATAATTGTTTTTATATATTGATTTTTTTTTTTACATTTTTATTTCTGATCTAGGTAATGGAGGATGTTTGGAATCTTTTTTTTTTCCTTTACTGTTTATTAGACCACCTACGGTCTACCACGGGGTCTGATCGCTCATACCATATAGTGCAATACAGCTGTATTGCAGTACAGGTGGTACCTGACTTAAGAACACCCGACTTGGTCACTTGTTGATCACTTTCTGTACTTTAGCCTTAGGCTTCAATGAACTGCTATAACAGTAATCAAAGATGTCTACTGTACAATGAAGCTTTATTGTAAATCCTGGTTCTTATGACAATCCAACATTTTTAAAATCCACTTGTCACTGAGACAAAAAAAAATTGACTGGAGCTACAATTAAACAATATACAGTTCCGACTTACATACAAATTCAACTTAAGAACAAACCTACAGAATCTATCTTGTACATAACCCGGGGATTGCCTGTATATGGTTAAATATTGCAGATCTGTATGAGGCTGACATAGACTGTTGCAGATCTGTCTGAATGACAGTCCCTGATGACCTGATCAGGAGGGCACAATCAGGGCTGGACTGGGGTACCTGGGGCCCACCAGTGAAATTGATTTTGGAGGCCCACCTACTGGTACATAGAAATATTCTGACATCAGGAAATTTGGGGAAGGGCTAATGAAATAAAGCATAAATTAATTTCTCCTTCCCTCTCTGATGGTGCTCGGTTTCTGTATAAAGGTTGCAGGGGTCACATTATGTCAGGACATTAATGTTAGAGATGGTATAAAAATCTTCCAGGCTTTCTGCTGGTGGCTGGGCTGTTATTAGGGATGTAAGTGTGCGGTCAAATGTACTACCATGTACCACTCGTTTAGACGCGTAATCAAAGTGCATGGGGGCGTGCCATGGCCAATCGCATATGTCTTTCTATGCAAACAAATGCGATCAGTTACCCGTACCAGGTGTTTTGAGTTGTTTAAATGCAAGACACCAGTTGCCAGTTACCAACCGTATGCTTTTGCATAGAAACGCATATGCGATCAGGCCATAGCACGTCCCAGTGCGTTTTGATTCCGCTTCTAAATGGAGTCAAAGTGGTAAGTGTGAGTGTACCTTAAGTGTTAGCACACCAAACTAATCTATCAAGAAGAACATTTTGAAAACCTTTAAATTAACTGATGACAATAACCTCACACTCCGGTGTCCCTACACCACATAGACAAGTCATGCCTAGCTCTCAGCTTATGTAGTAATGTATCCATAGGGGCAATGAGCCTTCTCACACTAGAAGGTTAGTCACTGAGCACAATACTGATTTGACACAGGAATAAGTGGCATCTTGTACCTCACACGTGACATGTTTCCAAAATCACTGTAAAATCTGGCAGATGTCGGCAGCTCCAACACTGCACTCCTAAAATTCTTACACTTACTTAAGGTATAATGTCACCTGGATAACAGAAATGTCCCACACTTTTATGCAAAAGAATGTACAAAGCAAAACTATCCACACTGTCTGCCCCCCCCCAAATACACCCCCATAACACAACCACTCTGTGCCTCATGCTTATATATAAAAAAAAAATTATTGTGACCCCCAAATACATATCCATATTACTATACTATGATATGCGGTGCCTCCCAAATAATTACATAATATATGGTTGTTTTATATATAATTCCCTTTAATAAATGAATTTACCTATTTAATGCCCCTTCTAATTTTCTTTATACATTGCCCCCATGTATAAAGAAAGCCCCCCATTACATACACTGAGGCCCCCATTGTAAACACTGAGCCTCCTCATTACATACACTGAGGCCCCATTAGATACACTCAGCCATTCATTGCATTACACTGCGCACCCCATATATACACAGAGACGTTTACGGTTGGTAGCCTTCTTGTCTGATGCTGTGGAGCTGAGTTTCTCTCTTCCTCTGCTCCTACAGCGGCCCCTTCCCCTGTATTCCAGGACAAGCTCACACTGATACAAACTTCCTGCCAGCAAAAAGTGTGTCCTTGGGAACATTGGAGACCATAGAGCTTCGAACAAACCAATATAATAAACACATTACAGAGTACAAACATTCATATGGAACAGTAGAAGTGAGGGCCAGGCTCGTAAGGGCTTACCAAACTATGAGGATGATGGGGTGACACAAGAGATAAAGAAATTGTATAATGGTCCAGTCATTCTTATAAGGGAACAATATAAAATAGTTTAATAAATAATTTAAATAAAAATTGCTGCTTGAACCAGCCATCAGCCGCCATCTTATTTACAAGATCCAGATGAGAGTGACTGCAGAGAAGCCTGGAGTTGGTATATATCAGCTGTTTGCCAGATAACAGACGGAGATAGGACATAGGATGGATTAGTAAAGGGAGAGTTGACATTTCAAGCAGTTAGCGCGTGTGATAGGTTGCCTAAAAGATGGGTTTTAAGAGCATGTTTGAACTTTGGAGGTGGCTATTAGTCTGAGAGTCTGGGGAAGGGCATACAGAGATTGGTGCAGCTTGCGAGAAGTCTTGGAGACGTGCATGAGAGGTTCGGATTAAGGAAGAGATTAATCTAATATCATTTGTAGATCGAGAGCATGATTGGGTGATAGACTAGATGATGAAAGAAGTGAAGATAGGAAGGTGCAGCATTATCAGAGCTTGTGTATAAGGGTTAATATTTTAAAGTGAATATGAAGGAGACAGGCAGCCAGTGCAGTGATTGGCACAAACTGGAGGCATCCGTGTGCGCTTTGTCAAAAGACTGGCTGCTGCATTAAATAAGATGTGGAGGAGAGATTTAGTGAGTGGAAGACCAATTAGTGGGGTTTCAGTAGTCTAGTCAAGAGTGATCAGTGCAACATTTTTACATGAGCCCCTCATTGCAAACATTGCGCCCCACCTTATATACAGTAACCTCACATTATTTACACTGAGCTCCCCCATTATATATACTGAGCCCCACATTAATAACTAAGGCCCCCTTCATATACACTAACCCCCCATTATATACACTGAGCGCCACTATATATACAATGAGCCCCACTATCTATACACTGACCCCCACATTATATATGCTGAGCCCCCTCATTATTACAACACTGAGCCCCCTTTGTATACACGAGCCCCCAATAATACACTGAGCCCCCTCATTACACTACCCCCATCATATACACACTGCCTCCTTTTATTAAACCAGACCCTCCTGATTTTCACACACACCCACCGCCTCTCTTCTCTCCTCTCCTCTGAACTGTGGCTCCGAAAAAAAAATTGTGTACTCACGCTGCCACACACACTGTCATCCCGGAGTCCTGTCTTCTATCTTGCGGTGGGCGGGATCGCGGCTGCTCGATGACATCATGATGTGGCCGTGCATCAGGAGTCAGTGTGCGTCACATACCCGTCTCACAACGCAAGGTTAACTGAAGTATGGTGCTCAAGTGGCCGATTTTGCCCATCGAGTACTTTTGTAAACACAGGCAGGGGCTTCCATGGTAAGCATGGAGACCTCCCCTTGCTTCACACAGTGACGCGGGGGGGGGGGGGAATCAGGGGGGGGGGACCACTCTGTGCCTCATGCTTATATATAAAAAAAAAATTATTGTGACCCCCAAATACATATCCATATTACTATACTATGATATGCGGTGCCTCCCAAATAATTACATAATATATGGTTGTTTTATATATAATTCCCTTTAATAAATGAAGTTACCTATTTAATGCCCCTTCCAATTTTTTTATACATTGCCCCTATAAAGAAAGTGTAATGTAACACTTTTCTCATTCTTTTTATACAGTGCCGCCATATCAATTATGTTTTTCAAAATGTACTACTAAATGTTATTACCATGTCCTAATTATTATCATTAACACACAGATTAAAAGTAAATTTTTTCCATGCTGCAGCAGCACAGGAAAAAGGATCACAAACTTTTTTTATACTGTTAATTGTTTTGCATTTTTCAAACTATTATACACACTGAACCGCCCCATTACATACACTTAGGCCCCCATTGTAAACACTGAGCCTCCTCATTACATACACTGAGGCCCCCATTATATGCACTCAGCCACTTCATTGCATACACTGCGCACCCATTATATACACAGAGACGTTTACGGTTGGTAGGCCTTCTTGTCTGATGCTGTGGAGCTGAGCTTCTCTCTTCCTCTGCTCCCTACAGCGGCCCCTTCCCCTGTATTCCAGGACAAGCTCACACTGATACAAACTTCCTGCCAGCAAAAAAGTGTGTCTCTTGGGGAAACATTGGAGACCATAGAGCTTCGAGACAACCAAATATAATAACACATTACGGAGTACAAACATTCATATGGAACAGTAGAAGTGAGGGCCAGGCTCGTAAGGGCTTACAGACTATGAGGATGATGGGGGTGACACAAGAGATAAAAGAAATTGTATAATGGTCCAGTCATTCTTATAAGGGAACAATATAAAATAGTTTAATAAATAATTTAATAAATAAAAAATCTGCTGCTTGAACCAGCCATCAGCCGCCATCTTATTTACAAGATCCAAGATGAGAGTGACTGCAGAGAAGCCTGGAGCTTGGTATATATCAGCTGTTTGCCAGATAACAGACGGGAGATAGGACATAGGATGGATTAGTAAAGGGAGAGTTGACATTTCAAGCAGTTAGCGAGTGTGATAGGTTGCCTAGAGAGATGGGTTTTAAGAGCATGTTTGAAACTTTGGAGGGTGGCTATTAGTCTGAGAGTCTGGGGAAGGGCATTACAGAGAATTGGTGCAGCTTGCGAGAAGTCTTGGAGACGTGCATGAGAGGTTCGGATTAAGGAAGAGATTAATCTAATATCATTTGTAGATCGAAGAGCATGAGTTGGGTGATAGACTGAGATGAAAGAAGTGAGAGATAGGAAGGTGCAGTATTATTCAGAGCTTTGTGGATAAGGGTTAATATTTTAAAGTGAATATGGAAGGAGACAGGCAGCCAGTGCAGTGATTGGCACAAACTGGAGGCATCCGTGTTGCGTTTTGTCAGAAAGACTGGCTGCTGCATTAAGAATAGATTGTGGAGGAGAGATTTTAGTGAGTGGAAGACCAATTAGTAGGGAGTTTCAGTAGTCTAGTCAAGAGTGATCAGTGCAACATTTTACATTGAGCCCCTCATTGCATACATTGCGCCCCACATTATATACAGTAAACCTCACATTATTTACACTGAGCTCCCCATTATATATACTGAGCCCCACATTAATACACTAAGGCCCCCCTTCATATACACGAAACCCTCCATTATATACACTGAGCGCCACTATATATACAATGAGCCCCACTATATATACACTGAGCCCCACATTATATATGCTGAGCCCCCTCATTATATACACTGAGCCCCCCTTTGTATACAGAGCCCTCCAATAATACACTGAGCCCCCTCATTACATACCCCCATCATATACACTGCGCTCCTTATTAATTAAACACAATGGACCCTCCTGAATTTCACACACCCACTGCCTCTCTTTCTCTCCTTCTCTGAACTGTGGCTCAGAAAAAAAAATTGTGTACTCACCTGCTCCACAACCTGTCATCCCGAGTCCTGTCTTCTAGCTTCTGCAGGTGGGCGGCAAGGGATGCGCTGCTGCTCGATGACATCATCATGTGGCCGTGCATCAGGAGTCAGTGTGCGTCACATACCGTCTCACAAGCAAGGTTAACTGAAGTAATGGTGCTCAAGTGGCTGATTTTGGCCACATCGAGTACTTTTGTAAACACAGGCAGGGGCTTCCAATGGGTACAGATGGAGACCCCTGCCATAGCACCAGGTGTCGGGGCACACAGGCAGGCGCGTACGAGAGGCCCAGGCCGAAGAAGGATGGAGGCAATATGTGCGCTGCTCCGTGGGAACCAGGAAAGGTGAGATTTTTTTCTTTCCTGCAGGGGGGGGGGGGTCAGTGTATTCCGCAGGTGGAGGGGGGGTCAGTGTATTCTGCAGGGGGAGGGGGGTCAGTGTATTCCGCAGGGGGAGGGTCAGATTATTCCGCAGGGGGAGGGGAGCAGTGTGTCTGCAGGGGGAGAGGGGGTTCAGGTGTGTCCGCAGGGGAGGGGAGGCAGCGTGTCTGCAGGGGATGGGGGTGTCAGTGTGTCCGCAGGGGGAGGGGGGGCAGCGTGTCCACAGGAGGAGCGGGGGTCAGTGTGTCCGCAGGGGGTGGGGGGCAGCGTGTCCGCAGGGGATGGAGGTGTCAGTGTATTCCGCAGGGGGATGGGTGCAGCGTGTCCACAGGAGGAGCGGGGGTCAGTGTGTCCACAGGGGGTGGGGGGCAGCGTGTCCGCAGGAGGAGTGGGGGTCAGTGTGTCCGCAGGGGGAGGAGGGCAGGGTGTCCACAGGGGGAGGGGAGGTCAGTGTGTTCGCAGGGGGAGGGGGAAGGGTGTCTGCAGGGGGAGGGGGAACAGTGTGGCCACTGGAGGGCGGCCCACAAAGGGGCCCACTAAGGCTCTGTTGCCCAGGGGCCCACTAAAACCTGGAGCCGGCCCTGACCACAGGTGCATACACCGGTCCACCAGTGAGCCAGTCTGACCCTGGGCATGATCACTGTGAAGATGCTGAGGGCATTTAAAGGGTTAACACCTGAGATTGGTGGGGGTGTTTGCTCCATTAGACAGAAAACAACCCCACTATATGATGAGCAGTCAGCCCATGAGCCCTCTTCATACAGACTTTGTGATGTGAATTTGTGACATAACTGTACATTACATAAATATAGTTTGCGCATACTATAGTTGCACATAGTTTAGTGTAGAAAGATAATTTATAATTTGTCAGTTTATTCAGTTATAGATTTTCTCTTTCTAAGTTCAAAAATATTAATCTAGACTTGTGGGTTGTCCTTTCAGTGATTGACAGCTATCATTGCATACATTCAAACATCAAGGTCTGTCTGTCATTCACAAAAATAATAAAAATAGCAAGAACAAGATGAATTAATGAATAAATTCCAAAATGAAAAACTATACTGTAAAATTACAATAAAAATCATAAAACTGTTATTATAAGAATATTATAAAGCAGAAACTTTTCAGACAAAACTATGTATCAATTTGCTTATCTCCTGCCCTGTAAGATATTGCTTGTAGACTAACCTGCATTTTCATTGTGACAAGTTCACTTTAACTTCAAATTACCATTCAATTAACTTCAAATAAAAAGCCATTTATTAAAATCTATTACAAACAAATGAATCAAACAGTATTAAAATCAACTGAAAACATTAAATAAAGTGTAATGTCACAGTGACACCAGTAGACAAGAAGGATATATGCAAGGAACATTTTTACACCATTGCAACTCATTTAGGCAATTGAAGTATGCTGACAGCATACAACATAATACCTAAAACTAAGTAAAATATTATAAATTCTGCATTTTATTAGAAAGCTAAACTATGCACAAACTATCTAATCGGGAGATTAGATTGCTGAAACATATACGTCTAAAAGTTAACAAAAACTGATGCATTTTGTGTCATCCATCTCCATTTATTTGACGTATACGTCATACACGTAACATCAGTATGCTTCCTTTTCTACACTTTTAAAACATATAGGTTTTTTTGTCACTGTGAAATAAAGTTTTAACAATTCAAAATACAAAGAAAGTGATAAAAGGAGTGGTCTCTCATTTTGCTACACTTTGGGGCACTTCCGTTGAGTTTCCCGAATTTTTCCATTTCGCGCCGCATTTAACTGGGGGCGGGTCGTCGGACGATCCAACGGATTCGGTCAACGCGCTGGATTTAACAATTCAAATTGTGTCGCAAGCCATGCACTTACATGAACCAGGAAGAAGAAGGTGAACTCCGGCGGACCTCAGCGGGGAAGCGGCACGTGCTGGATCTCGGGCGCACGATCTTGGTGAATCGCACCAGACTTAATCTTTGTCGGACCGTCCGGATCGGGGATCGCGACAGGACCGTATAAGTAAATGTGCCCCTTTGTCTACTCACATCACCCATTCCCAAAGCCTTTGCATTGAGTAAAAACAATACCTTGGCAGTAATTTCCCTGGAACAATGGAAGCTGCTGTGATGATGATGATGATACACAGGGTGTGTCTACCAAACAGGATGTGTCCAGACTGCTCACTTCAGCTTCCCGCACCTTCTGAAGCCACGTCCTCACCAAGATGGAGAATTTTAAGATCCATATAAAAGGATGTGGCGTATTGATGCATACACTTGAACCTAAAAAATACGATACGATACGCTTTTGATACGGTTTCAAAAAGAACATGGAAAGCTCAGCAGCCCACGTTTTTTCTGAACCGAAAAAAAGGATACAGACGCACAGGACAACAAACGTACACCGTTTAGACATCTGTCATATCCATAGACATTAATGAATATGCCATAGCATTCGTCTAGATACATTTTTTTGCTGTGAGAATGTTTATGCAGTATTACAAAGAAAGGGGTAGACTATATACATCTGCTCATCTTGAATCACCTATCTACCTTATCCCCATGCAATCCTAATGCAATCTAATCGAAGCCTTTAATATAAGCAGCCAAAGATATCCGGTAATGAGCACACAGCCTCCTGACCCACCATTGGACAGGAAATCAAGAAAAGCAGCTGCTGGTGAGTCATGTGACCCACGGCTCCAATGGGTTGAAAGAGAAAGTTTGTGCTTTGGCCGTGAGCTAGGTTCACATTCAGCAGCTAACTCATGTCCCCATTGCTTTCTATTGGGCGCAGCCATGTTGTGGTGCTGACTGCCCACAAATGCCCACACATTGGGCAAGTCCTATTTCTGCACATGTTTGCAGCCCAGGTAGTGATTTACTATGGACATTGGCAGGGTGAGCAGTATAACGATCAAGGTCACAGGGGGTGCGACCATGACCAGGCCCACAGGGAGCAGACATCTGCAGATGTTGTGATATTGAACTGTGACAGCCACCAGCAGCACCAGCACCCAGCATGCCTGGGCAAGTTCAGAGACCCACAGTTGCTGGAATTATGTCAGGGGCATCCACTCCCTTCGGTGGTCCCTGATGGCAACAAAATAGAATAGTTCTCAAAACGGCCGCTCAAGTATTATTCCTGGACAGTGAAATAGTTAATAGCATCCTTGCAACTTATAAAGAGTGCAAAATGGTCAGGGACTTCCCCTACATTCATTGCACTCTCACCCAGGAAAGAAACGCAGCAGTGTCAGGATGTAATTGCACTGCTGCGCTTCCTTCTTCCACCACTGTCCCAATGTCTCACAGCAGAAAGAAGAAACTAGAGGATGCAGGACTCAGCAATGGTGCGTAAGGGATATTTTTACTGGGATGATGTGGGGGTGGATGTGCATGTGAGGTATTAATATGGGGTCACATGTGGCTATTGGCCACTGCAAGGTCCCTGTGACTGTTGGCTACATTGGGTGCCCTGTGACTACTGAGATGTTGGCCAGGTAGAAGATAAAAGAGTCCCCTCTGATCAAAGACATCATTTATCACAATTTGGCAAGCTGTGTGCAGCGCTGCGTAATCTGTGTGCACTATATAAATAAAGGAATTAGTATTTCCCATGAGCTCACAATTCTGCACCATCTCCCTTGGGCAGTGACTCTCTGTTATATACTTCTATGAGGGCGACCTACAGAGACAGAGTTTTGGCCCTGTTGTAATCTTTGTTATGGTCACTTTAATACTTGCTGCCCTTTTTTGAATATATATGGCTAATCTGTGGAATTTTGTTTTTAATCCTGTATGCATTTAGTAAATTTGGTTCTGATCCTGTATCAATATTGTAATCTTGGTTCTGGTTCTCTAACTACCGTAAGTAGTAAGCTGCTTGGTTCTGGTATTGTATCTATGAAGTTATTTTGATTCTGGTACCATATCTTACTACACAGGGGGCTGCTGTCCCTTACCCTCTACCCCTAAACACTACTGCTTTGTGTATATATTATAAAAATAAATTCAAAACAGTATCCAATCACATTGATTCCCCGTTTAATGGTGCCTATGCGGCCATCTACATGTCAATATATTCACTTATTGGAATTTAAAATAAGTATTTCTAGCATTCTCCTATTTCTTTGTGGTATATTGTCCAAATTCTGTTGTGTAATCAATCCTTTTGAGGTAAACAATTACTTAAAGGGGTTTTCCCACGAAGGCAAGTTAGGCCCTTTCTACAGGATAAGACCTATGTTGCTGAACAGTAGGGGTCTCAGTGCTGAGACCCCCACTGCTCCACGGACTAATGGAGCAGACGGCTGCGCATGACCGTTCTGCCGCACTCAGCAGTGAGTATAAAAGAAACTTTAGTAAGTTTACCAACTCAAAGTGTTTTTAGTCTTATAGTAACCATTGTGAATCTAAATCATATTCTCATAGAAGTCACTATCTACAGAATATGAAGCCAGCCCAAATTTTCGAGGAAGTGTAATAGGATAAAAAGGATCAATTGCCATTAATCTAATGTGTATAATTAGCTTTATAATGACTCATGTAGTACAAAATACAACTTTTTATTAATACTGTATGTTGACACAGATAAACTCCTCAGGGCGCATTTATCATACACTGAAGTATTGTGCACCAGCATACAAACCCCACCTATCCACCTCACGGATATATTGGGTGGCTCAACCCATCTCCTTCTGCCGTCCTGTGCTGCCCCCTTCACATCCACTTGGTAAAGAGGTGGTGTAAGGGGGGAAACAACTGCTATTTCTGGCGGGTTCTCAAGAAATTATTCATTGCTTGTACATCAGATAACTGGCCTACAAGCCTTGATAAATCTCCCCCCTTGCCGCTAGAAGTGACTGCACATCTGGAAAACCAATCCAAAAGTGGATGTCAGTAAAAGAACAGCTCCAACAGACTGCAAGACATAACATTACACCCCTGCTGAGGGGTTCCTGTAAAATACTACCTCACAGAACAGCATCCTGCAACTTTAACACTGATAAAGCTAAAAACACATTACAATGAAAGCTTAGCTATGTTCAGGGTGTTGTACACAGAATTTACCTACAGAACTAAGCCATTATTAGCAGACTACTGTGTAGACAGGATAGATAAATCCAAAGAAGAGGTAGCAGTGCTGGATTTATTATTGGGATGCTAGCCACAGGATCTATGGTCTTTATTTACCAGTCCTGCTCTGTTTTTTTTAGATAAAGATAAATAGACCTTTACCCTTTTTTTTTATTTTTTTTTTTTTTTTTTTTTACTTTTTTTCTTATGTTACAGTTATTGTTTAAAAAATTATGCAGCTCCATAGACCTTGGGCCACATTTATCACAGCTTGTACCCCTTGTACAATCCGTGATTTTGTCGCAATTCCAGTTGGGCGAGGAGGGGGCAGTGCTAGCCCGTGCAGTGGGCATGGACGCTGCTTATAGATCAGGCACAGTCTATGGCCCAATTCTACACCAGGTTAGACCTGACGTAGAATTGCCCTGCGCTGTGGAGGACAGTGGGGGCACTATTATTAGTGCACCAGCCTATGATTAAAGTGCTCCATTACACATAACTACTTCATCTAGTTATGTTTTGAGGTATTTAGCTGTAAATGTATAGATCTGCGACATGTGTCTGGTTACACATCTTCTGATATGTCCGTTTTAGTAGTCGCTGTATTGTGTAGCTCCTATGTTACTCCTCCAAGACAGTTATGAAAATTTTACTAGTTGGGATACTGACACTGTCCAATCAGTGCTGACAATGTTTTGACAAGGTAAATATTGACTTGGTCATACAATTCTGGAAGCCATAACATTTAGGAACAACAATGCTCAAATCAAATGAGTTCAAGATCAGTTAGTTCGTGGGAAATATAATTATTTACTACAACAGACATACCAGAGAAAGTGCTAAAATCATAAAATATGTGTTAGGCCTTAGTGGTCCAGGACATATGTGTCCAGTAAATAATAGTGCTTTACCCAGTATGTTCTCTCCATGTTTGCATGTGTTTCCTCCGGGTCCTCCGGTTTCCTCCCACACTCCAAAACATACTGGTAGGTTGATTAGATTGTGAGCCCCTTTGGGGACAGGGATCGATTTGGCAAGTTCTGTGCATTGCTGTGTAATCTGTGTGCGCTATATATATATATTTTTTTTTTTACACTAGATCCAATCCAACATTTGCATCCTCAAGCAGGTCTATGTTTCAAGTTATCTGTTGGCAGGAAATTTAGGTGATCATGGATGGAGGTTTTAGCATATGATATGTCAATTGTGGACCTAACGCCTTAGCTAATCACATTTTCAATATCTTGCTCTCAGTGAATGGAAACAATAATTACATTTAGAATCACTGAAGCTGAATGTGAGGTCTCATTTAAAAAAAAAATACTAGGAATAGTAGAATAAGTAATTCCACATTATTCTGCCAGAATGTTTACATTCTATTCCACTCTACCATTTTTTACCAAAAGTACATGACATTGTGAATATAATTATATGATACAGAAATCCAGCAGAATGTGCTAGTACCATAAGTAAAACGTAACTTTTAAGAATTAAATTATTAAAAGTTTCGTTTTAATTATGGTACTAGTACATTCTGCTGGATTTCTTACCGATTTTTGAAAAGTGAGTTAGCCAACTAGGCAACCTTTTTTTGTCTTATTCGGATTCATAATTATATGACACATTACAAACATTTGTACATGCAAATAGTATGAGAGCTACTATGCAGTACATGTGCTCTTTCTGTCTAATAAACGCAGTACAGAAATTCCATCCAAAATAAGTGGCAGGCACATGTAAGCAGACTCTGCCAATTCATTATATTGGAAAGGCAGAGCATGTCTCATTCAGTTATGTAATCATTATATTCTGGGAGTTATTGCCCTTTGGCACCCTTTTTGGCACGTTTTCCACTGCTTTTCCAGCAACTTTCCACTGTGCATGCCTAAGTGACACTTGAATGTATGTGGTATTCTTATGACTGTTCATCCCTGCCAACTTCAGACACTTTGCTCCATTATACAGCAGCCTTTAGCTGGCACACTTAACTCTGTGAAAAACTGTCTGTGTCAGACAACAAGTGGGCATGTAACGGCCATGGGTATTTCTTAGGGCATATTTAATGCAAAATGTATGTTAACAAGTTACTTCACTTTGGTGCAAAGCTACCCATGTGTATAAAATAGATCTTGCCCAAATGCTGATAGTTATTCCCCTTAGTGCCTTCATATACATGCAGGCCTGGCTCCACAGCTTAGCTCCACAATAACAAAGTGATCAAATGTATTGAAATGGAACTGCCTAAACCTTTTTTCCCCTGATATTTGTAATCAGCAAAGATTCAATAAGTCTTCCTATACATTAGATGGTTGACCTTTCCCTAAGAATTTGGCAATTGCTCTAAACATTAAGGTATTTTTCCAGGTTGTCCAAAAATCGCAACTTTCTTGTTCAAGGTGGTGCATGGTATTGCATATGCGCTCCATTCACATCAATAGACTCAACCAAGGGACAGGTGTGTTGGTGTTTCGCTGAGGTTTTTGTAATGGGTAACCCTATTATTCTAGGGTGTATTGCCCTTTGATGCACATAACAGTGAAGATCGGCTATGTGCCATCTGTTTTAGAATGGTTATTGGATCGTTATTTTTAACAGACCGAAAAACTGATCCATTGATAGTAGAGCGTTCTTCATGGATCACTTATAGAATATAAAAATCCGATACTGGGTCAATGCAAGGAGCCTAAAACTGCAGATTTTCTCCCATGAGATGAAATGCAATGTACCCATTTTTTTTCCTTTCCCCTAAATCTTCTGAGCAGGAATACTAGGGATGTTTCCATTAGGGTAACCTAATGTGTATGTGACTGCCTTTAGCAGGGAGGCAGGTCTGATAATATCATGCAGAGCTGCAATAACATTCAGATGTCCTGCAGTTGCCCTCCAGACTAATCAGCAGACACATGCTGTTTTACGACAGCCTGTTGTCTGGAGTCCATTCATATAAACTAAAGCCTGCACATGGCTGACAGTGTAGCCTGTGGATCTATTATCTAAATGCTCCTCTGGCTAAAAAAATATATATTTACAGTATACTGTATATAATGCAATTGGTGAATATGCCATTTCCTCATATATCCAGCACCATGTGCAGGCAACTGCATTCTACTGGGCCATTGGCACCCTGTGAGCCACCTCTTGTATGACAAATATGACAATGGTAAGATAAAATACTTCTGTTATACAACGTTCAATGTATTGCGGTACATTTTATGTTTTTCTGTCTAAATCCATCTAAAGAAAAAAAGAAGACACTCATAAAATATTTACCTCTTGGGCAATAGTAGAGCCCCACTGACTCATGTGAGGGCTGTATTAGAACCTTGTAAAATTTGGTTTAAAGGGATTGGCCAGGCTTCAAGTTTTTTAAAGCTGGGTAGTAAAAATTAAGAGACTTGCCTCCCTCTACCACTTTGCTTCCAGCCCCTCCATGCAGTCTTTAAAAATCTGAAGCCTGGACAACCCCATTGAACTATAATAAAGTCCTAAAAATAACACAAAATGTAAGATAAACCATAAATAGAAAGCAGATTCCATGAAAATTCCCATCATTTAGTTACTATAACATTAAAATCTTTATTTCTATAGCCCCTTCATATTCGTCTGCTTTACAAATCATGGGGTAAATATAGAGACAGAATACGACATTACATAGTGATAACATAGCCAGGTGACACAATTGGGGTGCGGGTCCTTGCTCACAAGAGCTTGTAGTCTATGAGGATGAAGGATGTATAGGAGCTTGTACAATGGCCGTCCATTCTTTATAAGGGATGAAATAAATAAAAAATAATAACAATAATAAACAGAAAAAAGGGTCATTACTAAATCCCTGGCTTTTATCTCCTCTGTAGCAATTAAGCCATAAACTAATTACTCACCTACAGTGAATGGATGATATAATTACCAAATAACAAGGGAAATGGCAGGTTCCTGTCTCATCAGTAATAATTTAATGCATTTAACTTCATTTAATGCAATTTTGGAGCTAATATCAATTGATTTGATCTGTCGGCTAGTACTACTTTAGCTAGAGTCCCTGTTATTAGTGGAAGTGTCAGTAACAACACTAAGGAGCTAATATGCTAATACCCTGAAACTGACAAGTCTCAGGCAAGTATCAATGTGCATAGACATAAGTGCTGCACCAGTCACTAAAGAGGAAGCCTCCCTAAGTGTCATTTACAACAAGTCTCAGCCTCATTATAATAAACAATTGCTGCCCACAATCACTTAAAAGAGAGGCACATAATGGGCATGATAAGAGTTTATCTACATAAATGACTGAGGTGTGCCTCACAACAAACACTGCAAAGCAAACACCACAGCAGCCCCTTTAAGAGTCAAATCCAGTTTACAAGTATGAGTAAATGTATTTATGAAGTGTGAGGCTCCCCTGTAGCTGCAGTCCTCCTGCCTCAGCTCCCTCTATTAGACAATGCACTTGTGAGTTCTTTTGCGAAGCTTTGTTCACATTTACATACACTGTTACATTTCTTTTAAAGCTGCCTTGCCAAGGGAGAATTCCCAGAGGAGCAACTGAGCAAGTAAAGCAGTGGCCAATCCTTTTCTGATGGTTGTCAGCAGCCTCCTCCCCCTCACTGGACTAGCATAAAAAATCAAGAAAACTCTTGTTTGCAGAGCATCTGATGAGTGTGGTGTAAGGTGGAGGCTGAGATCTGCATGCAGCCTGAGGAAGGCTGGGACTGTCTCTCCAGAGGAGCACATTCATCTCACCAGGCAGCAGCAGAACCCCTTGTTCCTCCTCATCCTCACTCCTAACCATGTGTTACCAGAAGCCTCTCTACTTCGTCTTCCTCATCCTGCTGGCATCCCACTGCATGGACACAGTGAAAAGCTTATTTCCATTTGGGCAAACTGAATTTTCCTATAAGAGGAGCAACTGCAAACCCATTCCTGCTACTCTGCTTTTGTGCCATGACATTGAGTACCCCAATATGAGGCTGCCCAACCTCCTGGGTCATGAGACCATGAAAGAAGTCTTGCAGCAAGCATCCTCCTGGATCCCACTCATCCAAAAGCAGTGCCACCGTGACACCAAGAAGTTCCTGTGCTCCCTCTTTGCACCAGTGTGCATTGATGATCTGGATGAAACCATAAAGCCCTGCCGGTCACTGTGTGAGCAGGTGAAGGACAGCTGTGCCCCGGTCATGTCTGCATTTGGCTTCCCATGGCCAGATATGTTGGACTGCAGTCGCTTCCCCCCAGACAATGACTTGTGCATCCCACCAGCCAGCACTGACTATGTGCCAGTCACTAGAGAAGGTAAGGTGCCCCCACTGTACATGCCAGGTGATGTGCCCATCCATTCACCTTCTACTAGGGATGCTACTGTGTTTTATTCAGATGTTGTTTTATACCAGGCCTGATGAAGAGCCCAGAGTTACTCAAAAGCTTACAATTATTATAAACCCTTTTAGTTAGTCAATAATATACAACTCTCATTTCTTATCTGTCTAGCCATTGGCTAACACTGTACAAAGAATCTATAACATCTTACATATATACTGTATATTCTCATGATTTAATATGTGACAGTAAATAACGATGTCCCCGGTATATTTTCAGTTTATATGCGTGTAACAGTAATGGATATCACCCTAATTTCCTTCATATGTCTCCAATAAGGATGGCAGAGAGTTGAGAGAAAGCAGCGCCCCCAGTGTGTGCCAACTGCTGAGTGCACCTGGCAGGACTGTGTAGATAGCTCCTGAGTTTTCTATAGCTGAGTTACTGTATATCACACAACAGCTATATACCGTATCTATAGCATGTTACTGTATAGAACTGAGCGCCCCCTGCTGCTTCCAGGGCATTACCCCACCCTAATACATTTAATTGTCTTTTCACAGCGCCAAAAGTTTGTGACGCCTGTAAAAACGGCATCGAGGATGACAATGACATTGTGGAGAACCTTTGCAAAAATGATTTTGGTAAGAATATTCATAGTGATGATATAAGGTATATGAAGAGGGGTACATTTACTAAGGGCCGTGCACCAATTTTCACATAAACTTTGCAAATTATTTCTAGTGCAAACTGCTCGCACAGCTATTTAAGAAGTGTCCATGCCACATACGCTCTATACCCGATGTGACACAAAGTTTTGCATATAGGGGCGTTCTGGTCCTCAGTTGGGCTCTGCACAAGATTTAACATGCAAAGTTTGACAGAAATGAACGGTCCATGTTTAAGGTTAAAAGTAGGTGCATTCTCTTGGAGCAGTGCAGGAAGTGCCAGATTCATGAAAAACTGGCATCAAAAATCCTGAATCTGGCGCCCCCTGCACACTATACAGGCAAACTGGATATAGTGCAGTTTGCTCCGTTCTTAGTAAATGTGCCCTATTGTCTTTTTTGGACATTTTTATTCTGGGATTACCCATGGGAGAAGAATTGAGAATAGCAGCCTAAGTGCCTATTTTACTATCTGAACTGTGTTTCTGTGTGTTTCTATCTATCTATCTTACATCTATCCATCCATTTGCATATCATGTATATCTATTTATATATCCTTGTATTAAAAATCTGTCCTTCTACTGATTAACTGTCCAGCTGTATCTATCTATCTTTCTATCTATCTATCTATCTATCTATCTATCTAGATGAAGTAAAGTCCAAGTCAGCACAATCTTATAGGCTCCTCATAAAATTTGCTTTATTTATCTTTCTATCTATCTATGTATTATCTAACTCTCTATATTTACTATCTCATATCTATCTCTCTAACTAAGTATCTATCACCTATAACTTTAGATAGATGCCAGACAGACAGGCTTTAGAATTCATTCATTTTTACAATTTAGTGTAAACACCAAATTTTAGGGATCATTAACATACACCTGTAATTGACTATATGTAATGTATCTATTGCCCTCAGTCTATCTATGAAACATAACGGTGACCCAAATGCAGCCTGTTTAGCAATGGCCCCTGCCAGTTTCTACAGACTTAAAACTATTCTAAACTGAATGTTTAATAAATGTGACCTGAAGTGTAAGAAAGAACGATGACAGTGAAGCACATTCATACCCCGGCTCCTGACGTCTGAGAAACATCTATGTAGAATGAATTGGTGGTGAAACAAATGAGGCTGCGCTGCGCAGAAAGAGATCCCTATTTTGTAGCCCTGCAGTATAATTTGTTATTGTAGCGTGATTGACAGCCGGTGCGGCTTGTTTGGATCTGGGCGGTGTACGCAGCAATTAGGATGTAGATGTGAGCTGACGTGAGGCCGGGCCATTTTATAAACAACACTTTTAAACCTTTCACTGGGTCCTTTAAGACAGGAAACAAAAGGTATTGGTAACATAAATCAAGCGGCTATGACTTTCGGATGGGAGGAATAACAAGCAGAACCTGGCTGTAGCGCACTTGATGGATGATGTTAGATGTTGATTAGTTGGATGCGAATGATAAAATAAGTTTACGGTTGACTTCTAGTATAGCCATAACTTACGTACAATCGCGGGTCTTGTATGGAGCGCCCTGGCCTTGGGGTGTACAGGATATTAATCTTGACAAATGAAAACAAGCTGTTAGTTTATTATAAGAAAAACTTACAAAGGATAATGACTGTGACTGGCTCATATAAAGTAGACAGACAATGACATTTCCATAGCAATTATGATGTGGTAATGGCAGAATACTTCACCACATAAGTGACTTATTCTTTACATCACAGACTCCGTTATATGTAATATAACTGTTTGTCATGGGATATGTTAAACAATGGCGAGAACCTTGTAGGCTTCAGGGAATGTACATTGTGTTGTTTCCAGATATATATTGTATATTATACTGACAATGGCCTGCCTCAATATAGAATTATGAGTTTTAGAAAGTGAAAACGTGGATTCACCTGTGTTTAAAACTTTCGGAGGAGTAGGACAATCATAGCAACAAAATCTGCTGTGTGTGAATAGAGTTCAAATGGGTTGTACTAAGTTAGCAATTCTCCTCTTTTCTGTGGACAGCTAATTGGTGAGGGTCTGATTGTTGGGAATCCCATTGGTCATAAGAATTGGACCCCCAGCAATCCGCAGAATGGGCGTCACATTCTCACTATTGGAGCAAGCATGGCCAAGCATGCCTGACACTCCATTTAATTGAATGGGGACGTTGGAAATTGCCGAGCACATCACTTAGATATCCGGGACTCACTTAGATAGTGAATGGGAGTGTCGGAGATACCCGAGTGCTCAGAAGTTTTCCATACTATTGAATGGAGCAGCAAAAGAATGGGGCTCTGTTATACAGGTTGCAGGGTTCCTATTCTAGTGACTAATGGCGTTCCCAGCAGTCGGACCCTCACCAGTCACCTTGTTGTGCTCTATCCTGTATATAATGGATAACTTGCTAACAACCCCTTTTAAGGAATCTGAAATGGCTAAAATTATGGCACGGATGATGTGTTAGTCATGTATATAATGCTGCAAATCTGGAAATATTCAAACAAAAGTCTGACTCATAAACTCAGTTTGGATCCCCACCAACTTTTTTGCAAAAAACACAGTACATCTATATTGCATACCACCTCAATTTGCTGTGAAATCGCAGTCAATTTGTTGTTCCTCATAAGAGGTAATTTCTGACTGACTGTCGAGGTCTACCCCCCATGGTCACCAGTTCTCAGAACCATTAGCATACATGCGTGTGGATTATATTAGCAGCTGCTTATATGAATTATGGACTTTTGGTTTAATGTTCCTTTAATGATGTCCCTGGGTAAGTCTTTTATGATGCAGCCCCAGTTACATGTCTAAATAACATGAAATATTTACTGGATGAGAAAGCAGGGTTTAGTGATTGCTTCCATGTCCAGGCCATTTCTACAAAGCAGTACATTGAGGGCAGTGGACTGGTCCCAGAGGGACACCATGGGGGTTTGACATAAAGTGACTTTGATGCCCTTTGTGGTTTAAAAATGGAGCCACCTGCTGTAATTGTGTCAGGGGCTGACAGTTTCATTAGCAGCACGTCCCGCCCTAGGTTGGCTGCTGAGGGGACTAATGGAAGTGTCTCTCTCAATCTCTTTCTCACTAATCTCTCTGCTTGCCTCCCCCTTCTTTTTGCCCTCATTAGCCCTGAAGATAAAAGTGAAGGAGATCGCCTACATCAATGGGGACACCAAGATCGTCCCGGAGACAAAGAGCAAAACCATTTACAAACTGAATGGGGTAACCGAAAGAGATTTGAAGAAGACCGTTCTGTGGCTTAAAGATGGCCTGCAGTGTACCTGCGACGAGATGAATGACATTAACGCTCCCTATTTAGTGATGGGACAAAAGCTCGGAGGGGAGCTGGTCATCACCTCAGTCAAACGGTGGCAGAAAGGCCAACGGGAGTTTAAAAGGATCTCTCGCAGCATCCGCAAGCTGCAGTGCTAGTTCCTCCATTCATTAACTCTTTCAGCACTGGGGCTAGTCTTTTTGCACCTTTATCCCTTTTTTTGGGGACCCATCCTTTCTGAAATATAACAAAAGGTCTTGGGGCGATGGCTTTTTTTTTTATGATGACGAGTATTATTATTTTTATTATAATTATTATTATTAAATAAAAAAAACTTGTAAATAATATGAAAGCTGAAAAAAAAATATTCAAAAATATTTTTTATGATGGCCGCCAATTAAACTGTAGAAAAAATATTTACCGGATGCAAACATCGGTGACTGTTCCCACCTATATTTTGTTATGTTTGACATGTGACAAGATTGTTAGAATTTGTAGCAATTGGAGATTGCAATATTTGTAGAAGTTTGCATCACATCTTTTAACAAATATACTTTTAAAAAATGACCAGTTTTTATTTCTTTTATTCAGCTATTTAATTCCACATTTCTTTATTGTGTAATAAGTGTTAAATTGGGTTCACAATGGAAACATTGTAATTTATCAGACCCCCTTTTTTAAATCAGTTTGACTCAGCTCACATCAGTGTTGGGTTTTTGCATTAAACTTTTGGGAGAGCGTAACGGAACCAAAAAACCAAAGGTCTTCTATCTGACTTCCGTTTTACATTGACTTAGCTACCTGATGTAGAGAACTATGATTTATTTTTGTTTCCATTAGTGAGATTCAGACATGGTGATATCTGAATATTGAGAGTTGGTTGGTAAGTGTTGACTGAATCATCTGTACATAGCAGAGGGTATAATAGAAACAGATGAAATCTTGTGACACATTGTAAATGTGGAGTCGGCCAACAACACCATAATGAATGTGGAGTCAATTCGGACACTTTGCGCCAAATTAGTGACGCAATCTAAAATCACAGTCTAAAATCCTGCATGATTCAAGTGCCAAAAAAATGAGCCTGCAAAACACATAATAAATGTGGCCACTTATCTATAGTTTTCCCCTAGCATTTCTCCATGATAATGTATGTTGGCCTGTAATGTCTGTGTTCTGTGATAGAACAAGGGCTCGTACCTCTGCAAGCTAAAATCATAGAATCTAAGCACAGAAAAATGTCCAGCCCTAACCATACAAAAGACTAATTCCCAAGCCTGTTACAGCTCTACACCTAAGTACACAATGCTTCTGTATCTATGGACTGGGTTAGACAGAGAATATGGCCATATGCATAAATTTCCCATAGTCTTCTACAGCCATCTGTTTTCCCTTTTAACTGTTTGAAGGCCACCATGGTTGCATTCAAAGCCTTTTCTTGTGCAAACAGCCTGCTCAGGGCCATCACAGCCACCCTAGAAATCTTTTATTCCAGCTGTTAGCACAGAGAATACATTAAAACACAGATGCAGCAGAACTTAATCTGCCATTTGGCATACACTGCTGAGATATCATAATGTCACTTCATGGCTTTATGCAGGACTGCAGGTTTAATACAATTAAATAGGATTAAGTACATCTGGTAAATTTAGCTTAAAAAACATTTAAAGTGGAAAACATACAGTTCAGATATGTCCCAGTTGTAGGTATCAATGATACAGTGTGTAATCTTGTTCAGTCATCTCAAACTGCATATAAGTGAACTTACCACTCACCCACCCCACATGCAAGGAATTTTTTTTCCTATGTAAAATTCTCTTTGTACTATACATAGTATCTGAAATAGTTGTATAAATTGCTGTAAAACTATTGCAAATAATGAAAAAGACAATATATTCTTGTATATAAACTCCTAAATATCCCCTCTTTTTTGTGCTCTTTACAATAATGTATTTATCATTCTTATTGATCAGTTTTTACAGCATTTTATACTGATTCTATTTTATAAGAATGACTACAATAATTGAGAATGACTATAATAATTGTTAAGTAAAACCAGTAAATCTGACAGTGTTGGGTCTTTTTTATGTAATTGTTAGGTGCCCCCTGCTGGCTATCTACATTACTGCATATGGAAACAGTCCTTCCTTCAGTTGCACTGACTGGGTTGATATGTTTTAAAAAGAGAAAGGTTTTACGTATGCAGCATTGTTTGAAGATCTTCTGAGTAACAATAAAAATCCAATTTTAGAGAAAATTCATTTTTTATCTTGATGCAAATGAGTTTCTTAGTTGCATACCAGTTTTCTACAATTTTTTGGGACACCTAGACCAACCTTCCTGCTTTGATTGACATACTGGGGCACATTTACTTACTGGTCCGAAGGATTTTCCCGAAAGTGCATTGTCCAATTCACTAAGATAGTGTGCCGATATCGTGAATGTGTCGCTTCCCTGCTCAGGTCCACTGGAGTTCACCTTCTTCTTCCTGGTGCATGTAAGAGTTTGATCTTGCAAAACAATTTGAAAGTTAAAACCTGTGTGCAGTCGAATCAGTCGGATCGTCCGACAGTACGCCCCCCGATTTCTTTTGCATGAAAGCCAGCGCAGCCGCACCACAATCCCCAGTTAAATACCTGTCACAGTGGCGCAAAACCCGAAAGCGTTGGAAAATCCGACAAAAGTGCGATCCGCTGACCCTTAGTGAATAAGCCCCACCGTGCAGAAATAAGGCGCTGAAAGAAGAAAATGGGTGCACCATCCAGCAGTTGTACTGGAAGCTCATTTACATAAATGTTACATTGAGTTTTCTGCAAAATTACAAATCAGTGGCAAAAAAAAAAAAAGCTTATAAGTAGCCTTCACAATGTCCCCAGGGGCAATTCAGAAGCTGGACTTCCTTTAAACGGGTTATTGGTAGTGAGTTGTCTAGAGGGGCATAAAATAAAAAAATTTTGCTATACATACCTCTCTATGGCACTCCAATCTAGTGCAGTGCCACCCTTCAATGGTCTCTGAGCATAGGCTCACTGGTGACGTCATGATGATTGTCGCGTGCCCACTACACAGGCCGCAGCCAGAGCCTGTAGTAAATATATGCAGCCAACACAGCATCATTTCTGAGCCTCTATATAGAAACAAATTTATCAGGGCTTCTATTTCAGAAAACTGGCGTAGAAGCCCTCAGATGAGCAGTTGCCAGGGGTGGATTAAGACTGCTGTGGGCCTTGGGCTGTATGAATATTATAGCCCCTACCAGTACGGAATTTACTCTCTACATGTGGTACTAGAATCTCAGTGCTTGGGGAATGGAAGATAAATTGTTTTCAATCTGCAGTTTCAGGACCTATGGAGGACCTTCAAAAGTCCTTAAATGGCTCTTGTACACATGTGTATTAAGAGCAGGAACAGATGTATGAGTATTCATATGTGAAGGTCCTTCTCAGTATTAAATTTGGTGGGTGGTTTGGGGCCCCTAGAAGGCTTGGCCCCCGGGCTACCACCTTTATTATAATCCACTACTGGCAGTTGCTAGCAGACCACCAGGTAGCACCTGGTGTGGAAATATACGCAGTGTACCTGTCCACCGGATACATCAAGAAGCCAGAGACTCTTGATGTATCTGGCAGGGCTGGACGGTCAGTGACGTCGGTGTATGATAAATGCCGCCCAAAGGCTGGTCAGTAACATGAGGCTCCGCACTGCACTGGAGACAGATGAGAATGTATTCATGACAGATCCCCTCACTAAGCTGACACCAGCTACAAGATCCAGTGTCAAAATTGCCATCATGGGTGACCGTGGACCTGCCTTACTAAAGAGAGATCAAATTAGTATGCTCCTAATTAAAAACATCATATAATGCAAACAATACCTGGGGAGGATACCTGTGGCCCAATTACTGCTTCATTACCTAATTTGACCTAATTTAGACCCATTTCCCAGAGTAACAGACACCACTAGTGATGGCATGAACTTAAAGGGGTTGTCCATTTCAGCAAATAATTGATATTGCTTGTGTAATGAAAAGTTATACAGTTTACCAATATTCCCAATTACCAATACAGTTTACCAATTGTTCTGCAACAATGCATCAGGTTTCCTAGATCTCTGCTTGTTGTCATTCTAGCTTTTTTGTTTACTTCCGGTGGATAGAAATCTGAGCATGGTTACATGGTCAGAGCTGTGTGTTACAATGAGTAAACACAGAAGCTTTCTATAGCTAGACAGCAAGCAGAGATCTAGAAAACTATGAAGAATTGGTACAGAAAGTATATTGGAAAATTGTATAATTTTTCCTTACACAAAGCATACCAGTTATTTGTTGAAAGTGGACAACCCCTTTAACCTTACTTAGAATTCTGACTTATTAAGTAAATCTCCACCACTAGGGCAGATCATTCCACTACTTTACTAAAGAGTATCCGTCAGACATTCAGACATTCAGTGGTTTGGAAGTGATAATGACTGTTGGTACATTTTTTCTTCGAAGTTAACACAAATCCACAATTTTGGCAGTATGATGCGTCCCAGTCTGGTTTGAACATTTTGTTTCTGTGCACAAATACGAGACATAGAGGGGTTGTATAAAATATATATGGAGACCGGAAGTAGTTAGATCAAAGCACCTGCCATCCATACTTTTATGCTTACGTTAGAGCATCTGTAGGCCCTGGTAAAAAAGCAAATGCAGGCTGTTATCTGCCCAACCACAAGATCAATGGGGCAAGAGGACAAAAAAAACTGCAGGAAAGGCTAAACTTAGGATAGCACTCCCGGACATAGGTAATTATTGTAATAGGCAAAGTTCTCATAGATGACAAGAGCAATTGATGTGTGGGAAAAAAAATTATAATCGGAGGGACACTTGAACTTAGAGTGAAAATAACCTCTACAATACCATGGTCACATTTAACCAGGGAATTTGAAGGTATATAACTTGGTGATCTTAGTTATCTTTTATCACTGGCCCAGCTGCCGGGTCTGAGCTGTGTAAAACTCAGCCCCTGAGCAGGTGCTATATATAAAGGAAATTTACCATCAAAATCAGGCATGATAAAACAGGGACACTTCATCATAGATCCATTCACTGTAACTGTTGTAGTCTTATTATATTTGTTATCCTTGTCCTCCTTCCTTCTAAAAATCAACTTTTAAAATTATGCTAATGAGCCTGGCTTTACAGGAAGCGTTCACTGCACAAGTGCTGAGAAAGCTGGGTGGAGGGTGTCACAGTGATACAGCCTGTAAAGCCAGATTACATATGGGTTATGGTAGTCCCTCGGGCTCATTGGCATAACTATAAAAGTTCATTTTAGAATAAAGGAGGCCATAGATAAAAAATATTTTGATTTGATTTTGATGGTAGATTTAATTTTAATATCCACTGCGGATATTATTAGGCCTAATAGAATTGAGAGTTGAAACTTGGTCCATGTCGGACTTGCTCTGTTGGATGCCTTGTGATGGCAATTTAAACATTTAAGTATGTTCTAGATGTGTGTAGACCTACATGACTTAAGTCACTATTCACTTCATATCTAGTGAGTATGTTCTCGGCAACCTCATACTCATACTTGTATACTGGTCAACATCTGCAAAGACTTTGTATGTTCTCTCTATGTTTGCGTGGGGTTCCTCCGGTTTCCTCCCACACTCCAAAAACATACCGGTAGGTTAATTAGATTGTGAGCCCCATTGGGGACAGGGACTGATTAGGCAAGCTCTGTGCGGGGCTGCGTTATCTGTGTGCGCTATATAAATAAAGAAATTATTATTATTATCTGCTAACCCATGAGCACATTTGCCTTATATATTTAGAATCGGGAAAGGAGCTCTGCATAGCTGCTTCATGTCTCCACCAGTCTAAAGAAAGATCTGGTTGCTCCACACTTATGGTTTTCACACATCATCACAAATATTTTAGTTTTGTCAATTACATGGCAGAGACTTGTTGAAATGTTTTAGAAGACTGAGGGAAGGCCTTTTACCAAGCCCAATTAGCCACAAAGTGCTTGGGAAGCTGAGAATCCCTGGTGAAAAAGTTGACATTTTATATGGCCAGCAGAGCAGCCTCATTAACTTCAGACGCTCTTTGTCATTGCAATAGCGTCATGACTTGCAGGGAAAGGGATACAGAAAGCATTTCACAAAGAAACTCGTTAAATGAGTGATTGATGAAAATGAAGTAATGACATAAAGAAAGAATATGCCATTATTAGAGACTGAAGTTATGTGTCAATCCTCTGCCCAGACGACATTATTGCAACCATATGCAACCGTAGAAGGCTGAGAACACCAGTGTTAAAATGTATAACATATTATTGGGGTTTGTCTGCAATTTATTCTGCTAAAAAATCATTAGTTAGTAAAATATTTTAATTTATGATTTAGGACACAAGAAAACCACACACACAAAAGTGATTCATAATGTAATGCAACATCTTATTATAATCCGCTCAAAAAATGTCATGTTTTATTATTATGTAATTATCGGACACCTGTCATTAGGTCTCTGCCACTAGTCCTGTCACTACACCCTATCGGAGCAGATCACAAGGATCCATCCCAGCCTTTATCTAGTCAATTCATACACTAATCATTGTAAAATCATCTTTTCTTTATTATGTAAATGAGGCTGGTCACATGGTCAGAGGCGGTGCTGTCACCCTTGTTACCCCTCCCCTCTCCTCCCCCTGCTCATGTCTGTGTGTAAGGTATAGTAAAGCATTGCTGGTGTCTGTGCTTTACCTGCTGACATGCTGCATCCTCCTAATATACATGTGTGAGACACAGACATCAGCTACACATGAACCTGACATGTTCTGCTATAACATGGCTGCCTGGAGCTGTTGTATCTTTTACCTATACACAAACTGCAGGAAGTGTGGCCACCAGCAAGTACATGGAGCAGCCATTACACCATTATACCTCATACCATTATACAGGCCGTCAGTCATATGTATAGGAGTATCTCATACACACAGGCTGCAGGGGCCACCAGCACCAGGAAGCACATGAAGGAGCCATTACACCATTATATCTCACATCATTATACTGGCTGTCAGTCAAGCACTGGGGGTGTGGCTGTGCCTCCCTCTCATGAATAAGCTGGATAGCTTGAATATGTTAATGACTCATTGGACATCTCACAGGTCATTTGCATACAGCTTTAGGACCTCATTGCTTAGGTTTACAGGCATGTAGAGGGACAATGTAGGGATAGAGGCAATGCTCTCTAATGGCAGTTTATGAAAATATATTTAGTCTTGCGGGGACAATTTGCCTAACGGGTTCTCTTTTAATGATCCATAGTAGATACGAAGCCATATTTTTACACCGATCAAAAAATAAAATAATTTTCAAAACCAAATAATAAAATACAGGGCTGACCTTGAACTATAACTGATGCCTGGCTCGAAAAGGAAAGCAATCCGAAAGAGAAACTACTTTGGACCAGCATCAGGGTGTTAATGCTGTCCAATGCACTCACAATGCTTGCACCCCCTATTGTTGCAACCCCCGGTATGTTAATAGGACAGAGCCATACTAGACACAGGAGGAGGTGAGTTTAATATTTGTTTTTTTTTAATTAACCCTTTTTTATGTTTCAGTTCCATGTATGTGGTGGACTACATCGCTGACCATTGATGACCAGATTTTTTTTTTTATAAAATGGATTAAGAGGATGTATTGGGGAGTTTTTATTCTAAATTAATTTTTTTTTAATTTGTGTGGGTTTTTCTATTTGAATTTAATCTAAAAGACAACGGGGCACATTTACTTACACGATCACCAGAGTTCATTAAAAGTGCATTTTCCGCCGGTGATGCACTGTGCCGCGCTTCACTAACATCGTGTTCCCGATATCCTGCATGTGTTGCTTCCCTGCTCCGGTCTGCTGGAGTTCTCCTTCTTTTTCCTGGTGCATGTAAGTGCATTGTCTTCCGACACAATTTGAAAGTTAAATCCCACAGTCAGTCCAAATCAGTCGGATCGTCCGACGGCCCAACCCCCAATTTCTGTCACATGAAAGCCAGCACAGCTGTGCCACAATCCGTGAAACAAAAGTGTGCGACACGATCCCAACGCAAACTCCTGTTAAACATACAAAGCAATTTAACCTTTTTCCCAATAATAAGCATTTCATTGTATACACACATAATCAGGAGAAACTCCTTCACCCGGTGCTTAAATTGCATTCCTAAATACAATTCAAGCACAGGATGTGAATGAAAACACCAGGAACCTAAAGGTGCCAACTAACTTTAAGATACCGGCCCATTAACATATGCAGTGCCCTCCATTATTAACAGGCTTGTCCAGGTTTCTATATTCTTTTACCAGTGTTGTAGGGGAAGGCACTGCAATGGAATTATAAACCAAAATTAACCTGCCTAACTGTATCATGTGCAGATGCACTGGAGCAGGGAATATGTTACTGTTAATGTTGATGTGTTATTGTTACAATTGTTGTTATTGAATGCCCCTATAATATGTTAACTTCCCTTTCCTCCCTTCCACATGTTACCTCTTCCTCTCCCCCCACCTCTTCTGCCAAACCCCATAACCCCCCTATCTATTTTATAGTATTTTGTAAAACCCAATATAATATGTATTACAAAAATATATTTATACACACAACACTGCTACATATATTCACTTATTCACACAGCTATGCTACATCCTTTCACTGAAACACATACAGCTTTCTACATTTATTTACATACACAGCTCTGCTACATCCATTCCTTCAAAGACACACAGCTCTGTTATATCCATTCCCTTAGACATACTTAATGCTGCTACACCCATTACCTCCAACAAACACAACTCTGCTACATCCATTCCCTCAAACTCACAGCTCTCCTGAATCCATTCACCCTCACACAAATCTCTTACACATACCTAGTTCCAGCAGTTTAAGAAGAACATGCTTCCTCCCATCCCCTGGCTCTGTCCCAAGCAGCAGCATGAAGCATGTGATCAGCCATCAGACATCACTATGGTCCTTGTCCCCATTCATGCTGCTGTTAAAGTCTGAAATCAGAGAGGCTAATAGTCTGTGGAGCATGTGGTGGCAAGTGTGCCCGGCAACTGCTCCACCAACACGTGATCCTTCCCTCATTTTAAATATAAACTCCCCACTATCCTGCTCTGCCCTAGGCACCTTGTCTATATTGCCTAGAGCCAAATACAGCCCTGCCGTTGAATGACAAATTCCCACCATAGTCTCTTGTGTTCTAGTGTCAGACACATAATCCTTCTGGTCAGCAGTTCTGTCTGACTGCCTTCTAGGTGAACTTGTGTCTGTATCTTGTTTTTATTATTTCTTAAATTAGGCAGGGATTAGGCTATCATCTTTAGCAGGGCTTTTTTTGGTTGTCCCATATGTCAGTAACAATTGAACAATTGCTAATTACGGAGTTTATTCACTTTTTTAGCCATGCTCACTTTTTTAACTTGGTTAGCCATGCAGATGCTTTTTTTATTGTATGGTATACCTACTCACAGTTATGACTTGCTCATAGTGATTTATCTCTGCCACCATTCACCTTTGCCTTTATTAAGGCTTGCCTTTACTAGAGGCTGGTAGATTCGGCAAGTATAGGATTAATCCAGTACCTGGATCATCGTTCTCCTCTTTAGTCACAGGGCATAACCGTTTTTTTCCTTTTCACCATATATTGTCTGGGCTTTCCTCTGCTATGCCCTGCTCACCTTAGTCTTGTCTTATTTCCTGGTCCTGCTCAGCTCTGTCTCGCCTGCCGTTTGCTTATCTTCTGACTCCTTTGCCCCTTCACACTCCTCTCTTCCTCCAACTTACTTCATTCGGCATCACCTCTAGGTTGCGCCAAACTGTGCCTAGCACCAGCAGGTGCCCCCAATAACATTAAACTTTCTAATATACTTCATTAAGAAAACAACTTCCACCTCAAATAGATAAGGAGGTTAAATATTAACTCTTACCAAAGAGGAATATTTTCCTTAATGATTCAGAAATGTAACTATCCCGGAATGGTCCGTAATAGAGATGAGCGAACACTAAAATGCTCGGGTACTCGTTATTCGAGACGAACTTTTCCCGATGCTCGAGTGCTCGTCTCGAATAACGAACCCCATTGAAGTCAATGGGAGACTCGAGCATTTTTCAAGGGGACCAAGGCTCTGCACAGGGAAGCTTGGCCAAACACCTGGGAACCTCAGAAAAGGATGGAAACACCACGGAAATGGACAGGAAACAGCAGGGGCAGCATGCATGGATGCCTCTGAGGCTGCTGTAAACGCCACTAGGGGATTGAACCTGGGCATTTAATCATAAAGGATGATTTTCTGCTAAGAGGAGCAAAATTTTAAATAACAACTAATTACACATTAGCTTATATTTTGAGTATGAATTATGCTGATTCCTGGAATACCCCTTTAATCATATCTAATAATTACTCATGGATTAGTACAGCATTGAGAGATTTACTGGGTACTCATAAATGGTGGTCTGAGACCTGCCTATTCCAGTCATCAAATTTGTAGGTAGACTGCCATGGATCATGAAAAGTTCAGTGACAACTCAGACTTGTACCTGTCAGGAGCTCTTTTCTAACATAATAATAATTCTTTATTCATATAGCTCACACAGATTACGCAGCGCTGCACAAAGCTTGCCAGATCAGTCATCACAACTAGTTCCATCAGATATGTTCAAAAGGACATATTCCATATCTCTTCACCTCTGTATTCACCTCTGTAGGTTTGTGTTCATAGGTCAGCAGGTTAACCTTACCCAGTTAATTTGCTTATGTGAACTTGTGAAAATGATTTCAGTGACACGGTGGAAATGTAAAGCTTGCTCTTTTGTGGTCCTATAGTTAAGTATCCACATATGGAGCTATTTTTTAGGGGTTTTCAGCAGACTAAATGGAGTTTCAGCCTTCAATCCTTACACTTCTTACAGTCAACTTATTCTTCGTAGATACAAAACGTAGCCTGACAGATATAAAAAATTACATCCAAATTTAAGGACCTCCAGATTCACGAGCAGGACTCATATGAAACATTTTCATGGGATGCTACTGCAATGTATTAAACAATTGCCAGATTTATTAGATTTCCTCAATAGATAAGGCAGAACACTGGGAATAGTTTTCCCTTCAAACCTTTCGCTTAGTCACGCTTTTCAATATATTTTTATAAGTCTTTTTTTCTCCTTCCAGAATTATATTTTTTGCAAGTAATCTCTGGAATCTCAAGTTGTTTGGTAAGATCGCTATTCTATTATAATTGTGCCCAGATGCTGCACTGTTTTTACTGTTTCACTAGATTTATTTCATTGTGATGATATAGGAATCCCATCATGTATCCTCAAATGATAGTAAAAATGGAGTTCATGTGTTGATCACCGACATTCTCTCTATCATCTGTTTCATGCTAACTTTTTCATTCTTTATATCCTGTCTCTTTAATCACACAAACGCATAAAAAATAAAATGTTCATGGTAAACATATATAAAGGGATAGGTGAGCTATGTGTTAAAATATTGAAATCAACTCAACTGTGCCATCCCTTCCAGCTCCGCTCACCAGTTCTTAGAGCTTCCATTTAGTTTTTGTGAATACATGTGCCTTTGGAGGCAATTTAGCAGCCCTAGTGGTGAACCGTACACCTACAATGTAGATGTCACTTACCAACGCAGGCAATGAGTGCAGATGACTTAATAAGCATGGCTCTAGATCAGTGATGGCGAACCTTTTAGGGACCGAGTGCCCAAACTGAAACCCCAAAGCCCCTCATTTATCGCGAGGTGCCAACCAAAAATACAGCAGTAACTTATTGCTCCCTGTTCTTCAACAACATTCAATCATACTGGCCTCCTGAGGATACCAACATAGTAGAAAAAAAGATGGAAAATTTGCTTCATTTGCATCAGCTTTATTCCAGTGTCCCTGTGTACACAGAGAATCATGGGGGTAGCAGGAGGTCCTCCAAAGATAATTTGGCCCTGCCTACACATTCCCCTTTTCCTACAGTTCCATGTACGTATCACTTTAAAATGTCACTGAAAGCAGCATCTTTTAAGTTGTTTGGAACTGCAGGAAACTTCTTTGAGTCCTGTCTGGTGTGCTGGGGCGATGGCCTGGGTGCCCACAGAAAGAGCTCGGAGTGCCGCCTCTGGCACCCGTGTCATAGTTTCGCCACTGCTGCTCTAGATACTACAGAGCCTAAGATACAAGCACCAGAATTGACTTTCCTCTTCCAACCTTTAAAAGTGAATAAAAAGTTATTCTTCTCAGCTCATTTGTACCTCTTACAAAGTGCTCTGGGCCTCAGATTGGCCAGAAGCTTCACCTTCCAACAAGACAATGACCCTAAGCACACAGCTAAAATAACAAAGCAGTGCATTTAGAACATCTCTGTGACCATTCCTGACTGGCCCAGCCAGAGCCCGGACCTAAACCAAATTGAGCATCTCTGTAACAACTTGAAAATGGCTTCCACCAATGTTCACCATCCAACCTGAGGGAACAGGAGAGGATCTGCAAGGAAGAGGCAGAGGATCCCCAAATCCAGGTGTGAAAAACTGCATCATTCCCAAGAAGACTCCTGGCTGTACTAGCTCAAAAGGAGCTTCTACCCACTACTGAGCAAAGGGGCTGAATACTTATGACCACATGATATTTCAGTTTTTCTTAATAAATTAGCAAAAATATCTACATTTCAGTTTTTTTGTGTAGATGCAGTGTAGAGTGTACATTGATTGGCTGCAATAAAACAAAGAGTGAACAAATTAAAGGGGTCTGAATACTTTCCGTACCCACTGTAATTTTGTAGGCAAATTTTTTAGCTACTTTCCGTACCCACTGTAATTTTGTAGGCAAATTTTTTAGCTAATCTGGGAACTTTTAACATATTTCATCTATGTTGAAGCCAAACTTTTTTTATCACAATATTTTGAAGCACCCACAGTACAGAAATGTTTTATCAGCCCAAGATATGAAGAACAACATATGAAATTGAAGCCAGCTTGCTGTTCCGGGAGTGTCTGAAGAATTGCACCAGAAGTTTTGGCTGGGTTCACATCACATTATTTGCCATACAACATATGGCTTAGACACAAAGCTCCCAACCATCCTGGATTTGGAGGGACAGTCCCTTTTTTTGGAGCTGTGTCCCTAGTTGTCCCGCCTCCTGCTCCCAGTCCTGACACACTAGAGAGGCTTCGGGACCAGGAGCAGGAGGCTGGATCAGCTTTTGCTGCCTCCACACATTGCGTAACTCCTCCCCTGCTTGACCCGACCCCTCCTCCGAGTTATCACTATGTCATGGGAGAAGAAGAAAGAGGACTGCAGGGGAACAAGTTCAGGGCCCACAGTATGAGGGGAGGGGGCCATAATAGGAGAGGTAAAGGGACCACTGTATGAAAGGAGGGGGTCACAATAGGAGAGGTAAAGGGACCACTGTATGAGAGGAGGGGACAACTGTATGAGATGAGGGGGCCACAGTAGGAGAGAGGACAGGGGGCCACAATATATTAGGAGGGGGCCACATTATAAGAGTACAGGGGGCCATAGTATTAGAGTGGACAGAGGGGCACAATATGAGGGTAACAGAGGAAAGGATGCCACACTAAAAGTGGGGGAACAAAAATAAAGAGAGAGTAAAATTGAGGAGTGGGTATTATACGTTGCATTATGGGTATTATATGGGTCCATAGGGCAGTTGGTCACAGGGATGGGGCATTATACTATGTGGGGGCCAGTAATGATATTATACTGTTTGGAGTGGGGCAATGGGCGTGGTTTATAGGTTCCTCTTTCTCTAGCCCTAAAGTTGGGAATATAAGGAAATTTACCATCAACTCAGGCATGATACAACGGGACAACTTCATCCTAGATCCATCAACTGTAACTGTTGTAAGTCTTATTATATTTGTTATCCTTGTCCCCTTCCTTCTAAAAATCAACTTTTAAAATTTATGCTAATGAGCCTGGCTTTACAGGAAGTGTCCTGCACAGTGCTGAGAAAGCTGGGTGAGGGTGTCACAGTGATACAGCCTGTAACGCCAGATTACATATGGGTTATGGGAGTCCCTCGGGCTCATTGGCATAACTATAAAAGTTCATTTTAGAATAGGAGGCCATAATAAAAAATATAAGATTACCAAGCTTGATTTTGATGGTAATTAATTTTATATCCCTGCGATATTTTAGGCCTAATAGAATTGGATTTGAAACTTGTCCATGTCGGACTTGCGCTGTTGGATGCCTTTTGATGGCAATTTGACATTTAAGTATGTTCTTAGATGTTTTGTCGACCTACATGACTTAATCCACTATTCACTTCATATCTAGTGAGTATGTTCTCGGCAACCTCATACTCATACTTGTATACTGGTCACCAGCTGCAAGACTTTGTATGTTCTCTCTTGTTTGCGTGGGGTTCCTCGGTTTCCCTCCCACACTCCAAAAACATACCGTAGTAATTATATTGTGATCCCCATTGGGGAACAGGGATGATTAGGCAACTCTGGCGGGGCTGCGTTATCTGTGTGCGTGCTAATATAAATAAAGAAATTAATTTTTTATCTGCTAACCCATTGAGCACATTTGCCTATTATGTAGAATCGGGCAAGGATCTCTGCATAGCTGCTTCATGTCTCCACCATCTAAAGAAGTCTGGTTGCTCCACCTTATGGTTTTTCACCACTCATCACAATATTTTAGTTTTGTCAATTACATGGCAGAGCACTTGTTGAAATGTTTTAGAAGACTGAGGGAAGGCCTTTTACCAAGCCCATTACCACAAAGTGCTTGGAAGCGAGAATCCTGGTGAAAAAAGCTTGACATTTTATATGGCCAGCAGAGCAGCCTCATTAACTTCAGACGCTCTTTGTCATTGCAATAGCGTCAATGACTTGCAGTGAAATGGATACAGAAAGCATTCCCAAGAACTTGTTAGAATGTAGTGATTGATGAAAATTAGTACTGACATAAAGAAATATATGCCATTATTAGAGACTGAAGTTATGTGTCATCCTCTGCCCAGACGACATATTGCAACCATATGCAACGTATAAGGCTGAGAAGCACCAGTGTTAAACATATTAATTGGGGTTTGTCTGCATTTATTATGCTAAAAACATTAGTTAGTAAAAATATTTTTAATTTATGATTTAGGACACAAGAAACCACACACACACAAGTGATTCATAATGAATTGCAATCTTATATAATCCGCTCAAAAAAATGTCATGTTTTATTATTATGTAAATTATCGGACACCTGTTATCAGGTCTGTGTCACTTATCCTGTCCCTACACCCTATCGAGTCGATCACCAGGATCATCCAGCTTTTATCTAGTCCATTCAACACTAATCATTGTAAAATCATCTGTTCTTTATTATGTAATGAGGCTGTCACATGGTCAGAGGCATTGGCTGTCCAACCCTTGTTACCCCTCCCCTCTCCTCCCCCTCTCCAGTCCTGTGTGTAAGGTATAGTCAAGGCATTGCTGGTGTCTGTGCTTTACCTGCTGACAATCTGCATCCTCCTAATATACATGTGTGAGACACAGATCAGCTACACATGAACCTGACATGTTCTCTACCTGAGCTGTTGTATCTTTTACCTTTACACAACTGCAGAATTGTGGCCACCAGCAGTACATGGAGCAGCCATTACACCATTATACCTCATACCATTTATACAAGGCCATCAGTCATATTTTATAGGAGTATCTCATACACACAGGCGCGGGGCCCCAGCACCAGGAAGCACATGAGGAGCCATTACACCATTATCTCTCAATCATTATACGGCTGTCAGCAAGCCTGGGGGTGTGGCTGTGCCCTCCCTCCTCATGAATAAGCTGGATAGCTTGAATAGGTTAAATGACTCATTGACATCTCACAGGTCATTTGCATACGCCTTTAGGACCTCATTGCTAGGTTTATCAGGCATGTAGAGGGACATGTAGGGATAGAGGCAATGCTCTCTAATGGCAGTTTATGAAAAATCTTTAGTCTTGCGGGCAATTGCCTACGGGTTCTCTTTTAAATGATCCATAGTAAAGATAAGAAGCCATGTTTTTTACACGGATCAAAAATAAAATATTTTCAAACCATAATAAAATACAGGGCTGACCTTGAACTATAACTGATGCCTGGCTCAAAAAGAACGCAATCCGAAAGAGAAACTACTTTGGACGCATCAGGGTGTTATGCTGTCCAATGCCTCACCTGCTTGCACCCCCGACATGTTGCACCCCGGTAAATGTTAATAGGACATAGCCCCTACTAGACACAGGAGGAGTGAAGTTTAATTTTGTTTTTTTTAATTAACCCGTTTGTCTTTTTCAGTCCGTGTATGGGTAACTACATCGCTGACCATTGATGACCGATTTTTTTTTTTATAAAATTTAAAAGAGGATGTATTGGGGTTTTTTATCTAAATTCATTTTTTTTTATTTGTGTGGGTTGTTCTATTGAATTTCATCTAACCATACAACGGGGCACATTTACTTACACGATCACCAGAGTTCATTAAAGTGGCAATTTTCCGCAGTGATGCACTGTTGCCGCGCTTCACTAACATCGTGTTCCCGATTATCTCTGCATGCGTGTTGCTTCCCTGCTCCTGTCTGCTGGAGTTTCCGCCTTTCTTTTTCCTGTGCTGTAGTCATGTCTTCCGTACACATTTGAAAGTTAAATCCCATCAGTCCATTCCAATCAGTCGGATCGTCCGATGGCCCAACCCCCAATTTCGTCACATGAAGCCAGCACAGCTGTGCCACAATCCGTGAACAAAAGTGGTGCGCCCAACACGCCCAACGCAACTCCTGTTCACATACAAAGCAATTTTTAACCTTTTCCATAATAAGCATTTCATTGTAACACCATAATCAGGAGAAAACTCCTTCACACGGTGCTTGAATTGATTCCAATACATTCAAGCACAGGATGTAATGAAACACCAGGACCCTAAAGGTGCCGACTAACTTTAAAGATGACGTTGGCCCATTAACATATGCGTGCCTCCATTATTACCAGGCTTGTCCAGGTTCTATTTCTTTCCAGTGTTGTCGGGGAAGGCACTGCAATGGAATTATAAACCAAAATAACCTGCCTACCTGTATCATGTGCAGATGCACTGGAGCAGGGAAATTTTAGTGTTAATGTGAATGTGTTATTGTTACCATTGTTGTTAATTGAATGCACCTATAGTATGGTTACTTCCTTTCCTCCCTTCCACCTGTTACCTCTTCCTCCCCCCCACCTCTTCTACAACCCCATAACCCCTCCCCCTATCTTTTTATAGTATTTTGTAAAAACCCAATATAAGATGTATTACAAAATATATTTTATACACACAACCTGCTACATATATTCACTTATTCACACAGCTATGCTACATCTTTCACTGAACACATACAGCTTTCTCATTATTTACATACCCGCTCTGCTACATCCATTCCCTAGACTACTTCAGCTGCTACACCCAGTCCCTCCACAACACAACTCTCTACATCCATTCCCTCAACACACAGCTCTCCTGAATCCATTCACCCTCACACAATCTCTTAACTACCTAGTTCTCAGCAGCTTAGAAAAAATGCTTCCTCCCATCCCCTTGCTCTGTCCCAAGCAGCAGCATGAAGAGGTTTCAAAGCCCTGAAGCATGTGATCACCATCAGACATCACATGTCCTTGTCCCGCATTCATGCGCTGTTAAGTCCCTGAAATCAGAGAGGCTAATAATCTGTGGAGCACGTGGTTGGCACGTGGCCCGGCACCTGCTCCACTAACACCTGATCCTTCCCCTTATTTGAAATAAAACTCCCCACTCCTCCTGGCTCTGCCCTAGGCATCACCTGTCTTATAGTTCCTAGTGCCAAATACAGCCCCTATAGAAGGCGACGCGAAACCGCGTCGGGTGCTGTGGCGTTGGGTCAGCTTTACTCTTTTATACGTCCTTGTGGCTTCATACTACACCCTGGTGTGTAATAAATTGGTTACAGCCCATTGTGTATATATGTTGTTTAGTACTTGGACTGTATTTTACTATGTATTGTAATACTCTTGACCACCGCCCACACTTTTTGTATTTTTGAATTTGGTTTTAACCGCAGTTTTTGATGGCCGCTTAAATAAAATATATATTGTTTTGCAAGGGGAATTAAGTTTTGGATCACTACTTACTATTAGTTATTTTGGTATCCTATATCCTTTTCATTGGTATTGCATGTCTCTAATAGTAATAGGAGCTTTACATTGAGGATTGGGTTATCTTTGTTTGGTATTCATAGTGCCAAATACCTGCCGGTGAATGACAAATTCCCACCATAGTCTCTTGTGTTCTAGTGTCAGACACATAATCCTTCTGGTCAGCAGTTCTGTCTGACTGCCTTCTAGGTGCACTTGTGTTTAGTATTTCTTAAATTAGGCAGGGATTAGGCTATCATCTTTAGCAGGGCTTTTTTGGTTGGCCCATTGTCCATTAACATTGAACTTACTTGTAGAGCTAATTACGGAGTTTATTCACTTTTTAACTTGGTTCGCCATGCATATGCTTTTTTTTGGTATGGTTATACCTACTCCATTTGGACTTGCTTGTAGTGATTTTTCTCTGCCACATTCCTTTGCCTTTATGAAGGCTTGCCTTTACTAGGGCTGTAGATTCGGCAAGTATAGGAATTAATCCAGTACCTGGATCATCGTTCTCCTCTTTAGTCACAGGGCATAACCGTTTTTTCCTTTCACCATATATTGTCTGGGCTTTCCTCTGCTATGCCCTGCTCACCTTAGTCTTGTCCTTATTTCTGGTCCTGCTCAGCTCTGTCTCGCCTGCCGTTTTTCTTATCTTCTGACTCCTTTGCCCCTTCACACTCCTCTCTTCCCCACTTACTTCATTCAGCATCACCCTAGGTTGCACCAAACTGTGCCTAGCACCAGCATGTACCCCCAATCCATTAACTTTCTAATATACTTCATTAATAAACAAACTCCACCCAAATGATAAGAGTTTAATATTACTCTTACCAAAGAGGAATATTTTCCTTAATGATTCAGAAATGTAACTAATTTGGAATGGTCCGTAAAGATAGGACACAGGAACATATTTCTTTAATAAAATATATTACAACGATCCACAATCCTCAGGTCTTAATTTTGTCATAATTTAGTTACTTTAATTTTAGCTCTTCTGTGTAAATTATGCAATGTACTTGTAAAGTTACTCTTCATGCCATATATAACAACTTGCATTATATTGTACGTTACATTGACAGGGCTGCTGTGTGTGTTCTGAACACACTCAGTCATTCTGAGTTTTTCACTTATGTTTTTAATGATAATGTTTTCAAATCAATATAGAGAATTTGATTAATAGTAATCTACATCTCTGTGGTGTTACCATCCCTTGTAGAGGTACACCCACTGAGCAAACAGCTTCTGTCAAAGCTTTGAAGCCCCCTCCATTACAGATGACTTTTAAAGTCTAAGTTGGAAAACAAAGCTTACCATTTTTGTTCTTTGGCTGAACTGAAAAGGTTTCCAAAGTTCTGTCCTCCACATCAAGCTAAAATGAATCAGATTCAAACCTAAATAGTTATTTAAATGTGTTTTAAAGCCAAGTTTAAATGATGAGATTTTTTTCCATTTTTTGGTTTCTAATGTCAAGCATATCCACCATTTTACTAATGATCAGAACAGGCCTTTCTTGTGTCTTACCACTGAAATATGACTGTATAACAAATTTATATGATATATAAGCTAGTGTATGTTGTGTATGGTAAGGTGGTGTATGTCTGCTAAAGGAATCTGACCGTCACGTTTACATCACCACATTTTGAACAGCCGCTCTCTGTGACTCAGGGAATGTCATAGACTCGGTTTCGAGGCTGAAATTCTGAACCCCATGCTTTCCAGAATACAGTTATTAACCACCATATACAGGAGCTATTAGCTGCGGCTGTGGCAGTTAGAACTGATCCCGTGATTGGTTGCTGTTTTTGCAGTTATATGAGCTCTGAGCTTTAATTGGTTGCTAAGCACTGGGGCAGATTTAACTTCCCTTCTGTCATGATCCCGCAGAGCGTGTCTCGACGCGATTCGGGTCTGCCGCGTTTCATAAGGTCGTGTGTCCAATTTCCTGCATGTGTGGTTTCCGCACGAAGTCCACCGGTGTCACCTTCTCTTCCCCTTGCTGTAAGTGCATGTCTTGCGACACAATTCTAAATGTTAATCTGCATATTGTCTGAATCCGTCGGTTGGTCTGGCGGCCCGCCCCCCACCCCCATTCGCCACAGGCCAGCTGGCGCGATGCGCCAAAATCCCATCCGTGGCCAAATCCCGGGGCAATTCGTGGGCAAACTGAAATCGTCAGGAAAACCGGACGAAAATGCACCCCGCGTAACCCTTAGTAAACGAGCCCCAATGAGTAACGACCGCTCATGTGTGAGGGAAGATGATCGGGTACAAGATAGGTGAAATTATCAGGAGGTCTGTGGAAAAACGGTTTGCAGTTTGCCATGGTTACCAACAAGGATCAGCTGTGGGAAATTAACTTGGGCTCTGCTTGTTGTCATAAGGCAACTAGAACAGTACTGCTCACAGACATTTCTGATAAATCCCCATAGACAGAGTTACAGACAGAGACAAATACATAGATGGTCATAGAACAGTCACATCAGAGGCATACAGATCAATCAAGAAAATCATAGGCAGTCGGAGAAAGTCTAAGACAGTCCATATACATAAATGTAGAGACAGTCAGAGACAGTCTTAGAAAGTCAGAGACATTTAGAGACAGTCCAGAGACAAGACAGTCTGAGAAAGTCAGAGACAGTCAGAAAACCAGAGACGAGATGGTATATACAGAAACGTAGACATCAGAGACATCGGTGGCGAAATTAAACCGTTGCGTAGCAAACCTGACGCTGGCCCTCCGGAAACATCTTAGACGAGATAATCCCCCAATCGCGATGCGCACACAGCTAGCGTAGAACCGGACGCCGGGATACCGGAAACACATTGAGAAGTGGACACCCTCCCGAACACATCCACTCCCGAACGGCAACCCTTTATATACTTTTATCATTTTATTGATCTACTAAGTAATAATGTTTTTAAAGAAAATATCTTATGGTTATTTTAATCTATCATACAATAGCTTTTTTTTTTTGAAGTCCATGTTTTTTACATTTCCGGTTAGGAGCCGTAGAGACACGACTCCTTCCGGCCTTTAAGTATTTCAATGAAATGCATTTACTGTTTGTTTATATGCCTGACAAAGGCTTGGTTTACAAGCCGAAACACGCTGCCAATAAAGACTTTTCTTGTTCAACCACACTGAGATATCCGTCTCCATGAGGCCTTTACATCCGAAACCCCTGAGCTTTTGGGTCCCTATACGACAGTCCTAGACATAGACATTCAAAGACATACAAGACAATCAGAGACAAACACGGTCAACGTCGATATGGCAGAGAACGGTCAGAGACAGACAGAGACGGTCAGAGGGTCCAGTGCCAGAGAGAGTTGGGAGATCTAACCAATATACACAGACAGAGACACTCAGGACAAAACATTCGAGTTAGTCAGAGAGGAGATAGATACAAAAAATATTTTTGTTAAGGCCCATCCTATTTGGTTATGCTAAGAGCAGTTTATTTACTACCTCTCCAAGAAACCCCGGGAGCTAAAGCTACTCAATTATAAATGTAAAAGTTAACATAGATATCAAGATTTTTAGTGATACCGAATATTGACTCTGGCGTGACATCAGCATGCAGCAACACGCTCCTCATAGTGTGGGCAAAGAGCAACAATTCCCACATTTCCGGGAAGATGCAGGAGAAGACCCGGCAGCGGGGAGAAGGGGACGCCAGGGGTGAGCGCGTCTGATTACTAGCTTATTATTTTATCATGAAATGGGCACTAGCCTAGCCTTTTCTTTTTTTTTAACTGTTTTATTTGACTTTTTCTAAATTAAAAAAACCCTAACATAGGGCCTACAACATAACAAGAGGTCAAAGACCCCAAGAGGGTAGGCCAAGGGGGGGGGATCTGTTTGGCTCTGCTGGACATTTTATTTAAAGATGGGTACTGCGGCTTTTTAGTTTACGGAGGCTCTCCTGACATTTACGGGGTGGTCCCACCGAAGACCAAGTTCTTAATGTACTAAGGATAGCACAATAGCACATTCTCCACATTTTACAGATATCAATTTTCAACCTGTCCTCTATCAGTCCTAATTACACAATTTTGGTTGCCCTCGACAGACCCTAGATCTTCTTAGTTAAGAGTCATTTGACATCTTGTTCTTCTGTCGAAGTTGCTTCTCTTCACCATAGTCCCCACCCTGCATGTCAGGATGAACTCACACAGACACACACATTGGGGCAGATTTATCAAGCGTCGGCATCCAGAATATTTCCAATTGCCCATGGCAACCCATCACAGCCCCCTTTAACATAGTCATGAGCAACTGGTGAATGAAATCTTAGCGTGATTGGTTCCCATGGGCAACTGGAATATTCTGACTTTCAGACGGCTTGATAATCGGCCCCATTGACGTCCTGCCCGGCATACAGCAACTCACATCCATGAGGAGGGAACGCTCAATCTACCGACCGATCAGATCTTTATCCAGGGAGGGAGGTATTCGCAGAACTGTGTGTATTATAGCTAAGATGTAGCAGGGCTAAGAGTGTCATTTTGTTTTTTATCCATCTCATTTCTTTTTCTATTTTTCTATTGTTAGATACCAACTCAGAAGGTTCAGAAGGTTTTCCCTGATAATCTAAGCAGCATCTGATAGCACAGAGGATCATAAGTTCTGCTAAGAGAGTCCCCGCCCGCACTCTTGAATCTTAGCACTGACCATCACTGAGTGATAGTACTAAAAACAGCAATAAACTGAGTTAAAATTGTATGTAAAGGGTTAAAATGCTCTTTATTGTGTAAACGCCATAGGGGATGAAACCTTGGCATTTAATCATAAAGGATGAATTTTCTGCTAAGAGAGCAAAATTTTAAATAACAACTAATTACACATTAGGCTTATATTTTTGAGTTGAATTATGCTGATTCCTTGATACCCCTTTAATCATATCTACTAATTTCTCATGGATTATACAGCATTGAGAGATTTACTGGTTACTCATAAATGGTGGTCTGAGCCTGCTATTCCAGTCATCAAATTGGAGGTAGACTGGCCATGGTCATGAAACGTTAGTGACAACTCAACTTGTACCTGTCAGAGCTCATTTTCTAAATAATACTATTCCTTTATTCATATAGCTCACACGTTACGCAGCTGCTGCACAAAGCTTGCAGATAGTCATCACAACTAGTGTCCCATCAGATATGTTCAAAAGGACATATTCCATATCTTCTTCACCTCTGTATTCACCCTCTGTAGGTTTGGTGCATAGGTCAGCAGGTTAACCTTACCCATTAATTTGCTTAAGTGAACTTGTGAAATGATTTCGTGACCGTGGAACTGTAAGCTTGCTCTTTTGTGGTCCTATATTTAAGTTCCACATATTGAGCTATTTTTTAGGGTTTTCAGGCAGACTACATGTAGTTTCAGCCTTCAATCTTACACTTCTTATCATTCAACTTATTCTTCGTATATACAAACGTAGCCTGACCTGGCAGATTATACAATTAGCATCCAAATTTATTGACCTCCAGATTCACGAGCAGGATCATATGAAACATTTTCATGTATGCGTACTGCATGTATTAACAATTGCCAGATTTATTAGATTTCCTCAGATGTAAGGCCAGAACACTGGGAATAGTTTTCCCTTCAACTTTCGCTTGCTCCACTCTTTTCAATATATTTTTATTAAGTCTTTTTTTCTCCTTCCAGAATTATATTTTTTTGCAGTAATCTCTGGAATCTCAAGTTGTTTGGTAAGATGCTATTCTATTATAATGTTCCCAGATGCTGCACTGGGTTTTTACGTTTCACTAGATTTTATTTCATTTGATGAATATAGGACTCCCATCATGTATCCTCAAATGATAGTAAAAATGTAAAAAGTAAGTTCTGTTTTGATCACCGCATTCTCTCTATCCTCGTTTCCATGCTAACTTTTTCATTCTTTATATCCTGTCCTCTTTATCACCAAACGCATTAAAAATAAAATGTTTCATGGTAAACATTTAAGGATAGGTATCTATGTGGGTTAAAATATTGCAATCAACTAACTGTGCCATCCCTTCCGCTCCGCTCACCAGTTCTTAGAGCTTCCATTAGTTTTGTGAATACATGTGCCTTTGTAGGCAATTTACAGCCTATGGTGAACCGTACACCTACATTAGAGGTCACTTACCAACGCAGCACTGAGTGCAGATGACTAATAAGCATGGCTCTAGCTCGTGATGCGAACCTTTTAGGGACGCATTGCCCAACTGAACCCCAAAGCCCGCATTTATCGCGAGGTGCCACCCAAAAATACAGCAGTAACTTATTGCTCCCTGTTCTTTCAACAACATTCAATCATAACTGGCCTCCTGAGCACCACATAGTATAAAAAAAGCTGGAAATTTGCTTCATTTTGCATCAGCTTTATTCCAGTGTCCCCGTGTAACACAGAAATCATGGGGTAGCAGGAGGTTCCTCCCAAGATAATTGGGCCCTGCCTATCACATTCCCCTTTTTCCTACCGTTCCTGTACGTATCACTTTAAAATTCACTGAAAGCAGCATCTTTTAAGTTGTTTGGAACTGCAGGAAACTTCTTGGGTCCTTTCTGGTGTGCTGGGCGATGGCCTGGGGCCCACAGAAAGAGCTCGGAGTGCCGCCTCTGCCCCCGTGTCATGTTTCCCACTTGCTGCTCTATATACTACAAGCCTAAGATTACAAGCACCAGAATTGACTTGCCTCTTCCAACCTTTAAAGTGAAAAAAGTTATTTCCAGCTGATTTTGTACCTCTTAACAATTGCTCTGGGCCCAGATTGGCCAGAAGCTTCACCTTCCAACAAGACAATGACCCTAAGCACCAACATAAATACAAAGCATCGGCTTTAGAACAACTCTGTGACCATTCCTGACTGGCCCTGGACCTAAACCAAATTGAGCATCTCTGTAACAACTTGAAAATGGCTGTCCACATGCGTCCATCATCCAACCTGAGGGAACTGGAGAGGATCTGCAAGGAAGAGGCAAGGATCCCCAAATCCAGGTGTGAAAAACTCATCATTCCCAAGAAGACCCCTGGCTGTACTAGCTCAAAAGGAGTTCTACCCACTCGGAGGGCAAAAGGGGCTGAATACTTATGACCACATGATATTTCAGTTTTCTTAATAAATAAGCAAATAATATCTACATTTCAGTTTTTACTTGTGTAGATGCAGTGTAGATTGTACATTGATTGGCTGCAATAAAACAAAGAGGAACCAAATTAAAGGGTCTGATACTTTCAGTACCCACTTGTAATTTTGTAGGCAATTTTTTTAGGCTATCTGGGAACTTTTAACATATTTCATCTATGTTGAAGCCAAACTTTTTACTCACAATAATTTGGCACCCACTTAACAGAATGTTTTATCCGCCCAGTATGAAGAAAAACATATGAAATTGGAAGCCAGCTTGCTGTTCCGTGATTGTCTGAAGAATTTCACCAGAAGTTTTTTTGGCTGGTCACATCACATTATTTGCCATACAACATATGGCTTAGACACAAATCTCCCAACATACTGGATTGAGTGACGTCCCCTTTTTTTGGAGTCTGTGTCCCTAGTTTGTCCGTCCCGCCCCTGCTCCCATTCCTGACACACTAGAGAGGCTTTCGTGACCAGGAGCAGGAGGCGGGATCAGCTTTGCTGCCCCCACATTGCGTACTCCTCCCCTTCTTGACCGCGACCCTCCTCCGATTATCACTATTTCATGGGAGAAGAAGCAAGAGGACTGCAGGGGAACAAGTTCAGGGCCCACAGTATGAGGGGAGGGGTCCATAATAGGAGAGGTAAAGGGACCACGGTATGAAAGTGAGGGGGTCACAATAGGAGGGTAAAGGGAACCCACTGTATGAGAGGAGGGGACAACTGTCGAGCATGAGGGGGCACAGTAGGAGAGAGGACAGGGCACAATATATTAGGAGGGGGCCACATTTAAAGTACAGGGCCATAGTATTAGAGCTGACGAGGGGCCAATATGAGGGTAACAGAGGAAAGGAGTCCACACTAAAAGTGGGGACAAAAAATAAAGAGCGAGTAAAATGAGGTGGGTATTAATACGTTGCATATGGGTATTATATGGGTCCATCAGGGCCAGTTGGTCACATGGATGGGGCATTATACTATTGGGCCATTACTGAGATTTATATGGTTTGTCTGTTTTGGAGTGTGGGCAATGGGCGTGGTTTATATGTTCCTCTTTCTCTAGCCCAAAGTTGGGGAGTTATCCTCCACTGTATGCCTTAACAGTGGATATGTTAGGTACACTGCTCATCCGGGAGTGCGGCGAGAGGAGGGGTCCCCGGGCTACATATCCCACTGTATAAGCATACAGTGAGATAACTCCCCAACTTTAGGGCTAGAGAAAGAGGAACCTATAAACCACGCCCATTGAGAGGCAAAGGAATCACTTTTGGGGAATGGATGCAGATATTGATCCTCCTCCGGCGTTACGGAGCGCACAATAGTTTCCGCGAGAGGGGAACCCGGTGATGTCACTGTCCATACACTGGGGAAACAACCATGTACATAGAAGCCATCTCCGGAGCTGGCCGAGGTACACTGCTCACGGGAGTGCGGCGAGAGGAGGGGGTCCCCGGGCTAACATATCCACTGTTAAGGCATACAGTGGAGGATAACTCTAAAGTGACACATGTCAAAATACAAAAAATGGGGCTGAGCCTTAAGCTGTAAAATGGCGGCGGGGTCAATAAGTGGTTAATAAGCAATGCAAACAGTGGAGTCCCAAAACAAGTATCGGGAAGTCTGCCAGCTCTGAATACCAGGCAACCAGCCAGGGCCTTTGCACTCAATCCTGTTTTTATTTCCAACAAAACACACCAGTAATCCTTGTCTTCATGCGGGTTACATCAGTGATCAGGTGCTACAGACTCAGTAGTGTAAGTGTGTAATGAGATATTACTTACTTGTAGTACTTGTTATTGCATAAGAAAACTACATAGTATTCTATAGCATACCTCCCAACTTTTTGGCTAGAGAAAGAGCGATAAAAAACCCCTCCCTTTTTTTCCTAAACCTCGCCCAACATCCCACTCTAAACATAGTATGGTATCCACCTTAACCCCTTAAGGACGCAGCCATTTTACAGCTTAAGGCTCAGTCCCATTTTTTGGATTCTGACTTGCGTCGCTTTATATGGTTATAACTTTTGAACACTGTTACTTATCAAAGCGGTTCTGAGATAGTTTTTTCCCTACATGTTGTACTTCATTTTAGTGGTAAATGTTGGCTGATAAGTTTTGCGTTTATTTTCCAAAAAAGGAAAAATTTATGAATTTTTTGAAAAATTTCACTTTTTTAAAATTCAAAATCATTACATTTTCAGGTAGATAGATTTACCGGCAAAGCAATGGAGAGTCCAGCTCAACTCAAACCATGAAGTAAGATCCGACAAGGCACGGACTGCCCTACTGCACAGGCTGCATCAGATTAACAAAGGTGGAAAAAGGATTCCATGGCCAGCTTCGTCCAAGATACTTCAAACTTTATTTAAGGCATAGCATTTAAAATCCCAAAGTGTTTAAAGGCCAACGCGTTTCAAACGGTGGACCCATTCTTAGTCATGGCTGGATAGATTTACCACCTGAATAAGTTACGGAATAACATTTCCCATATGTCTACTTTACATTTTCATAATTTTTGAAATGTCTGGATAATATATTTTGATGTCGCTCGGCTTACAAATTGAATAGCGATTTTCCGTATTTTCAGAATTTACTATTTTGCGGATAAATACTGTTTTGAATGAAATTTTACATCTTTAGCATCAAAACCCCCTATATAATCAACCCATTTTCAAATGTGCACCCCTCAAACTATCAGAAACAGCTTTTAGGAATATCGTTAACCCCTTGATATCTTCATAGTAATTGAATCAGAATGGAGGTGAAATTTAGAATGGTCAAATTGTGCCGGTTATACGTTCATTTAGTCCTAAAATTTACACATTTCCAAAAGATAAAAAGAGAAAACAATTTGTTCTGCAATTTCTCCCGAGTACAGAGACCCCCCACATGTGGCCGTTACTGGTTTTATGGGTGCACAGCGAGACGCAGAAGGGAAGGAGCGCCCTTTAGCTGCCAGGATTTTAGTTTTATCATTGTCTCATTTTGTAGGCTATAACATTTTTGCTTTTTCGTTATTGGGGCCATCTGACGGCATTTTTTTTTCGCAGGATGAGATTCTTTTTCCAGTCTTGCTATTTTGGGGTTGGTATCACCTATTGTTGAATATTTAAGAACCTGGTGAGATCCAACAAATTTACAAGAAAATTTCCCTCTATTTTCTCTCTACAAAAAAAACATCTACCACTAGGACGAAAGACTGTGGAGTTTGCATATAGTTCTGCATCCTGGTGGTAGATGGCCTTTAAAGGAAACCTACCATTAGATATCTACCTATTAGGGTAGATCTGATGGTAGGTTGCCACCTACATTCTAAACTATGATCTATCTTTAGCTCTACACAGAGGTGCTACTCCATGCCCCAGTAGCCTCTCCAGAAATTAGCATATTCATTAGATAAGCTGTAGTTTAGTGCAGACAGCAGTTTAGTATTAGCTAAAGATATATAAATTATAAACTGAGGTATGGTAAGGTATAATCTCAAATTAGGTCACACCCTAAATGAATGAATGCAGTTGCACAATTTCTTTAACATAACTTTCCGGCTCTGTTACACATCAGATTGATTGACATAAAAAGGTTATATTCAAGAGTTGCCATAAGTAGTTAGGGGCATCAATTTTCCGGATTGGCTGCACGACTGCCAATCCGGCAATATTTCCGAGGCGCATGGAACACACCCGAACCCAAAGTTTGGATCTGTTCAAACCTAAAGAACCTATTCTGTACATAACCCAGGGACCTTCTGTATTTGACTTAATAATGTCCAATAATCAGACAAATACTTTCTAGTGGCACCATTATATATTCTGTTCATTGAACAGGAAAGCTGTAAAAAAAATTCCAAATGTGATAGAATTGCCAAAAGAAAAACACTTGCACAGTATTCCTATGCGCTTTGTTTTTTCATCTTTTTCTGTGTGGTCCAAATAACTTCTTTCATTTATTCATTGGGTTGGTACAATCATGCAGATAACACCCCATGCAGATAGGTTTTTAAATAAAATATAAAAATAATTTTATTTATTTGCCTGCACACAAACATTTTTTTCTCTACACTTGCAGTCAGTGTGTCTTCAGTACGTACTTTTATAGTTTCTGAGCCATAGGTCATCAATTTATGAGCTAAAGCAAAAAAGGTCGGCTGCCAAATGATCAGTAGCTTGTCCCAACCTCTTGGAGGTAACAATTCTGTTACCTAGTAACTGATCCATAAATATGGACTCAACACATGGAAAACACTCCAAATTGTATTTGTATTTCTCACGTTCCTATAGACTTCTATGGGAGGACAGAGACTGTGGAAACAACGGCTGTGGTAAAAAAATCTGAAATTAGCCAAAAGTAGTTGTCCCCAGTTCTTTCATTTTGATCACCTTTAATCATAGCCAGCCATAAAGCCATGGAGCATTGTCCCTCCATGTATGTTACAGATGAGCCTTAATAAGACTCTGCTTGTAGCCTTCAAGGATTCTATGTGGCCAAAAAGATTTACATTACCAGGTTCTTATAGCATAGCATATTGTAAGTGAATTACCAGTGTGCGCGAGTTGCCCACGTTTTTCTCCGTTTACGTAATATGTGGGAGGTGGCAGTGTGTTATGTTATGATCAGCTTTATCTACTCAGAAATGCTCTTCCTATGAGGTTTCTTTCAGGGTTATGGAGAGGTAATGGCACTGAGAAGATATACATCACAAGGCAGGTGTTGGCAAGCCAGATGCATGCCCATAATCAGATGTAACCAATAAGAAATATATAAATGTTTTACCTAAAAGCCAGTATTATGTAATTCAGCTTTGAAGAGTCATGTTGATAGAAGTAGAATCAGACAACTCCTGAATTTGGCTTCTTACCGAGTGCAAGATTAAGTTCGCATTTGTGGGGACATATATCCGGCCGCAAGTGTGTGGCGGATATATATTCCCATCGACGCCCAAGATTCCCTTTAAGGTTCAGTTAAGCATACAGCCCACCCCTCTGCCACATAACTTAATTTTTTATGACGATGTTCAAATAAATAAAAACACAAATCTTATTAAAGTCAGTAAAAAAAGGAAAAAAAGGATTTATTATCCATATAAAAAGTGCCAAAATATTCACCAACATCATATTCTATTCCAACACCTTGCTCATTCTAGTGACCAAAAACAGCAAGTAACACTAATCACATTTCTTCCACTGGTACCCAGTTCACATGTTCCCGCAGTAACCAGAATCTCTGGAGACTGGAAAAGATTGATTTCTGTTAGCAGTTGTCCAAATGTCCAGATTCATGTACGCATGAAAGGGGTTGAATCTTGAGGAGTATTCTTGCTTGCACATCATTGAGTGAGTCCCAATGTGCTCAGAGTGGGGGGGAGAGCTGCTCACAGGACAGTACCCATCAAACACATCATTCTGTGGGGCCCAGATAGATCCAAACAGTCCGGACATGGGGGATAAGCTTCTGGTGCTGGAGAGGTAAGGCTGCAATATAAAAGCAGAGTCAATACAACATAGAAGGTGGTACTGCGATAAAGCATCTGCACTGCTGGCGTCTCAACTTCTACAGTACAACATGTAATGATTTAAGTTTAAGAAGAACCATGAAAATATGCAGCTGATGAATAATTCATACTGCTAGGTTTTATCCCTGGAATCTTAGTCCTGTTTTAACTATGGAACATATTCATCTATTCAATTATTTTGAATTGATCACATTTACTTACAGAATTGCTGACGTAGCTTGTTGGTTCCCAGGAGTTTGGCATAGTAGGGCCGGGTGGAGGGGGCGCTGGTGGTGGAGCTGGAGGGTTCAAGTTCCAAGTAGATTGACATTGGTCAATAAAAGCTGGGTTTTGCACATCAGGACATGAAAAGCCATTGTGAAAGTTCATGTTTTCTGCAGAAGGAGAAAACATTAAATGTATCAATGTTGCATGATCAAGATTGTTAGCAAACAATAGATGTCCAGTAGTGTATATAAAGGGGGTTAGTGCTTTCATCATAAGAACAGGGGGTCATGTAGCCATTACTTTAATGGATCAACTTTCACAAGTGTGTGTTGCAGAGAAACACTGCAGCAATTCCATAGTTTTGCAGTGCCACAGAAGGGCAAATGAATCTCATTGGCATAAACGTGTCAACATATGAGAAGACCATGTCGGATACACCAGAGATAAAGATTTCATTTTTTACAGCCAATCTATGCTCCGGGTCATTGGAAACCCTAACAATAGACTAATCTATCGACACAGAGTGTTGGGGTCTCTTAAGCAAAGATTTTCTCTGTATTCATTATGAACAATATAACCCGTTTTGCTACCAGTCTAAAGTGAAAACTGTTTTAGCTCAATTTAATAGATGGTCTTGAAATAACAAAAAAAAAAAAAGCCCTGCCTTCAGTTCCTAAAACTAGCTGCAAGCTTACTATAATTTCCCCATAGCGGAAGAAGACTAGTTTCATTTCTCTATTCCAGTTCAAGTGTTTATGAAATAATAAGGCAACAGCTGGAGCTGCTTATTTTCATGCTGCATGTACAGTTTAGGTTTTAAAGGTCAAAGAAATTAACACCATATCAACATGTTATTTACAAGTATGAATAGGGGTCATGGGCTGAACCATTTTCAAACATACTTGGTGTTTGCTGCATTTTGTGCATTTATGCACCAGTAACAACATCGATCGGTGCAGCACTGGCAAAGGCGCTAGCAGCATTTAAATCCTGGCGACAAGTTTACACCACCTTCTTGGTGGGAGTGTGGCTCCACCATGATGTCATCAAGGAGTGACGATCCATCGGCATGACAGCCTGGGGTCTGTACGAGACTCCAGGGCTTTTCATTGCTGACGATTCATTACAGTGTACCAGTGGCACACTGTGACAGATCTTCACCAAATCCACCATAAACTGCTATACTGCTGTCTTGCAGTATATCATAAGAATGATCACACCCCCTAGGGTTAAAGCACCCTAGGGCAGTGATGGTGAACCTTTTAGAGACCTTGTGCCCAAATTATGACCAAATCCACTTGCCAACATGGCAATTTAAGCAGTAACATGTTGCTACCTGTTTTGTCACAGCTTTTAATTGCATTGGTGTCCTGAGGACACACATACAGTTTAAAGAAAGAGGAGAAATTCAGATTATCATTGTAGCTGCCTAACAGGGGCCCCTGAACAGGAAGAATCATGGGGCCCAAAGCAGCTAAGGATGTGTAGCTTTAAAATATCACTGATAACAGCACATCCTGGGTGGCCAGGGACTGCAGGAGGAGGTTTTGAGTCCTGTCTGGAAACTCTGTGCTGGGATGATGGCCAGGGTGCCCACAGAGAGTGCTCAGAGTGCCACCTCTGGCACCCGTGCCATAGGTTTGTCACCACTGCCCTAGGGGGTCTGCAAATACTGTATTTAAAAAAAAAAAAAAAAAAAAAAAAAGTATTCAGGTTTATATCTGACCCCCCCTCCCCCTTTACATAGAATTGGTATTGGAAAAAAATGTAATAAAATGTTGAGTATTACTGCATCCCAAAAGTCCAGATCATTCAAACTACAAAAATGGTTATTCCTAGCGGGGTTATCCATGACAGAAAATAGTGATATCTGAGGTGCTCCATTTTTACCATTTTGTAACTTATACAAATTGAAATATGAAGTTTGTTCCTCCTAATGCAGGACAATGCTAGACCTCATGTGGCTGGAGTGTGTCAGCAGTTTGCGCAAGATGAAGGCATTGAAGCTATGGCCTGGTCCACTCGTTCCCCAGACCTGAATTCATGTCTTTAGTCCAGGTCTGCGAGGAGATCCCTCAGGAGACCATCCGCAATGTCAACCGGAGCATGCCGAGGCATTATAGAGAGGTCACACAGGCACGTGGAGTCCAAACATCATACTGAGCCTCATTTTGTTTTATGGATATTATATCAACGTTGGATCAGCCTGTCTTGTATTTTTCTACTTTCATTTTGAGAGTGACTCTAAATCCAGGCCCCAATTGGTTAATAAATTTCCATTGAAGATTTTTTGTGATTTTGTTGTCAGCACATTCAACTTTGTAAAGAAGATCTAGGTTGTTATTTGAGGGTTTCCTTTGATTCTTTTTTTAATCACTGTTCATACAAACATTTGCTAGCGATCCTTCGTAACTAGAAATCTTTCATTCTTACAATTGGCCTTATAAAAGGGGGCGTGCAAAATTTCAATCTATGCATCTTCTTACAGAAAGATGTATGGTAAGGTCATGATTTCACCTATCCAATATAATGTAGTCTTTACCTTCAGGGTAAGAGTTAAAGTCATTTAACTCCAATGAACCATAGATGCCAGAAAACTGCCTATCACACGTTGAATTCCAATTCATGTAGCTAGAAAAATACAGAAAAAAAAAAAAGAATAAAACATTAATACAAATGATACAATACACAGTTTTCCCCCCACCCTGAGGACTATTGAAGGGCCTTCAGAGCTCAAACCTAAACTTTTTTTTTTCTGCCGAATTATCTAATATATAATAATTCCTTTTATTTATATAGCGTTCATACATCGGTGGCTGAAAGTACTGGCACCCCTGAAATTCTGTTAGATATGACACAGTCTTTTTCAAAAAATGATTGCAATCAGAAATTCTTTGGTATTATTATCTTCATTTAATTTGTCTTCAATGGAAAACCACAAAAAGAATTGTTAAAAGGACAAATTGGATATAATTCCACACCAAACATAAAAAAGTGGTGGACAAAAGTATTGGCACTGTTTGAAACTTTAATGTGATGCTTCTCTAATTTGTGTAATTAACAGCCCCTGTAACTTACCTGTGGGCACCTAACAGGTGGTGGCAATAACTAAGGGTGCATTCACACGTAGCAGTTAAAACTGCATCGCAATCAGCTTTGAGGTGGTTTTAGGTGCAGTTTTGTCAATTGAACAGGTGAAAGACAACTGAATGAGTGAATTTGATTTTGAAGGGGAAACCTGCTCCACAAATGTCATTCACTTTCAGTTCATGTCTTTCACCTGTTCAATTGACAAAAGTGCACCTAAAACCACCTCAAAGCTGATTGCGATGCTGTTTTAACTGCAACATGTGAACGTACGCTAAATCACACTGGCAGCCAGTTGAAATGGATTAACCCCTTAAGGACGCAGGGTATTTTCGCTCATTTCTCGCTCTCCACCTTCAAAAATCCATAACTTTTTCATTTTTCCGTGTACAGAGCTGTGTGAGGGCTTACATTGTAATGAATAGGCAGAAGCCATTCAGCCTTGGGTCAAACGAAGACCCGAGGCTGTCATGGCAACCGATCGCCGCCCCTGATGACGTTTGGGGGAGCGACAATCGGAGGTAAGATGGCGGCGCCCATGCCATGCTTTCAGTGCCGCCGGTGGCAAAGAATAGGTTAACACCCGCGGTCGGTGCAAGCACCGACTGCGGGTGTTACCGATGGGTCTTTGCTGCGATATGCAGCAAAGCCCATCCCTGTATGAAGAGGGCTCAGCCCTTGAGCCCTCTTCATACACCCTTCATGGCTCTGTGGCGGATATATCCGTCACAGAGCGTGAAGGGGTTAAAGTTGACTCAACCTTTGTCCTGTGTCCTTGTGTGTACCACATTGAGCATGAGGAAGCCTGAGCAGTCTCAGGGCTACAAGTCCATCTCCGAAGACTTGAATGTTCCTGTGTCTACTGTGCCCAGTGTCATCAAGAAGTGTAAAGCCCATGGCACTGTGGCACCTCCCTAGATGTGGACAGAAAAGAAAAATTGACAAGAGATTTTAACGCAAGATTGTGCGGATGGTGGATAAAGAACCTCGACTAATATCCAAACAAGTTCAAGCTACCCTGCAGTCCGAGGGTACAACGGTACTGTAAGGTGGGATACCCAAGAAAAACCCACTTCTTACACAGAAACATAAAAAAGCCAAACTGGAGTCTGCCAAAACTTACCTGAGAAAGCCTAAAACGTTTTGGGATAATGTTCTCTGGTCAGAGGAGACAAAAGTAGAGCTTGTTGGGAAAAGGCATCAACATAGTTTACAGGAAATAAAAAGAGGCCTTCAAAGTAAAGAACACGGTCCCTAGAGTCAAACATGGGGGGTCCCTGATGTTTTGGGGTTGCTTTGCTGCCTCGGGCACAGGACTGCTTGACCGTGTGCACGGCATTATGAAGTCTGAAGACTACCAACAAATTTAGCAGCATAATGTAGGGGCCAGTGTGAGAAAGGTGGGTCTCCATCAGAGGTCATGGGTCATCCAGCAGAACAATGACCCAAAACACACTTCAAAAAGCACTAGAAAATGGTTTGAGAGACAGCACTGGAGACTGATAGTCTTGTGGAGATTAATTGTGGAGACTAATAGTCAGAGATAGCACTGTAGACTTGTAAAGTGGCAGCAATGAGTCCAGACCTGAATCCCATAGAACGCCTGTGGAGAGCTCTCAGCAGTTTGGAGAAGAATGGTGTAAAATTCCCGCAGAGCCTTGTAAGAAACTCATTGATGGTTACCGGAAGCGGTTGTTTGCAGTTATTTTCTCTAAAGGTTGTGCTACCAGCCATTAGGCTGAGGGTGCCAATACTTTTTGTCCGGCCCATTTTTGTAGTTGTGTGTAAAATGATCAATGATTCGATATTTTTTTCATTCTCTTTTGTGTTTTTTCCTTGCAAGCAAAATAAATGAAGATATTAACACCAAAGAATTTGTGATTGCAATTATTTTCTGGAAGAAAACGAGTATTATCTGACAGAATTGCAGGGGTGCCAATACTTTTGGCCACCACTGTAGATTCTGCAGCGCTGCACAGAGCTTTCCAAATTAGTCCCTGTCCCCATGGGGCTCACAATCTAATCAACCTTCCAGTATATTTTGGAGTGTGGGAGGAAACCCATGCAAAACACAGAGAACATACAAACTCTTTGCAGATGTTGACTTGGATGGGACTCCAGCACTGCAAGGCTGTAGTGCTAATAGATACATAGCACAATGCACACCTATTTTGGACTGGTGGGGGATCCTGTGTTACACATGGCACGGGGTTCTCTAGGTTGTAGTTGAGATCGTTCGTCAGACACACTGGCTGTGGAGACCATACGTCTTCCTGTGGGTACAGACCTAAAAAAAAAAAAAAAATAGAGATTAAATTTCATGCACTTCTAGTTTTACAATGATGAAGTTTTGGAGTTTCTATTTGACAGTTACAATACACAAGATTTTTAACATTTTGAGCATCAGAGCACCCTAGAGCAGTGGTGGCGAACCTATGGCACGGGTGCCAAAGGTGGCACTCAAAGCCCTTTTTGTGGGCACCCAGGCCATCACCCCAGTTACTGCTTTAATTTTTGGTTGGCACCTCGCAATAAATAAGCAGGGTTTTGGGTGGTAGTTTGGTCACTCGGCCTCTAAAAGGTTCGCCATCACTGCACTAGAGCCTATGCAGCGCTCCTGACTGGGGCAGCATAGAGGCAAAGAGATGACCCCGCTAACCCAAGGGTGCAGGCTGGACCCGTGTCTTGCATACTGTATGCTGGGCTCCGGACACTCAACTATCTGATATTGAGAGCTTTGCCGGGGGGATATGCAATCAGCGGCTATCCTTTAAGTAACTAATAAAGTAAAATGATTTACCTTTATTTTTATCAACTTCTGGCCCCTCTGAAAAAGGTGGTAAGATGTCTGAATAATGAGACAATGGGTTTATATCGGAACTAAAAATAAAAAGATAATATAGTGTTAAAAACTAGAATTAAAAACCACATATCAAAGTGAACTGTGGATTCTCATTAGTTTTGTTACATAGAAAATTTCTTACAGAGTGTCCCATTTCTGCTCAGGGCATACTGTTTTGAGTTGGCTGTCCGGATGCTTTAATGTCTTTGGTCTATCGGCACACCATCCTTTCCCATTAAGTTAACCACATTTTGCATTATTTTAAGATATCCCAAATTCTATTAAAGATTGTTCTGTGTCATTTATGTGATTTGTTCAAATTAAGTTAAAATACAGAAAACATCTATATAAATAACTCAAAAAACCTGCCCCCATCAATGATATTACTTTCCTCAGGTGCCCCTTGAGTAACAGGGAATTACTTTAACTTTTAAGAGTGTGTCCAAATACTGATTAATAAATTAACCAATAAAATATATGTCTACACAAAAAAGGATAGAAATGAGGAATCAAGTGGAAGGAATTGTCAGTAATTTAGATATTGCATAATGCAGAGTTTACCGAAAGATATAGCTATAGCAACCTGCATATACATTAACATAACATCCACTTTTCTTTTGTACTTTCGCATGAAAAAATTATTGCTGCATGACTGTTCAAATGCACAACTAAAAGCAGCTTTAACACTATAAACTCGGATGTTAACAGAGAACTTTCTCAAACCCAAAAGGTTAATAAATGATGGATCTGGCCCTGGTTAGAAAAGTTGCCTGGGAGATGCGTGCTCTTCACTCTTCGGAGGTATGCAGGCTCTGTGCCAATACAAACAAGTCCACCAGACTCACATTACCGGTCTGTACAAACACATTACTAAAAGGGCGGCTTTCATAGCTGAAAACCTACACTATTGTTAGATACAGCAAGGAAGCTAGCCATGTGAGCAGGCCGGGCATATATTAGCTGCAACACGTTACCCAGAAGCAGCAATGTATATAACACGTCTATATAAATCCCCCAAAGTCTCAGGCATTCTGTAGCTTCACAAGATACTGTAAGACAACAAACATTGTATTCTAAAGACTTACCTGGTATTACAAATACTGTGCGACAGATTTAATGATATTGGGTTTTCTGAAGGAAAATTATGTTGTGTTGGGGCTTCTCCTAGGGGAAAAAAAAACAAAAAACTTACAGTTAACAATCCTTAGACGACCAGGTATTCATAGCTACCGGTAGTGACAGCCTATCTTGACTTGAATCCACAGGGCCCTGTTCACACAATGAAGTTTTAAATCCATCAAAGCTGTGGTTTGTGTTTTATGAAATTTGTTGCAATTGCATTTACACCTGCATAAAAAACCACATATAGAAGGGAAATCGGACTTCAAAAATGTATCCTAATGGCTATTATTGCTCACTAAACCACATAAAACTCTTGGCTCCAAAAGAAGGAAGCAGAATTCAATATTTCTGTAGCCATAATTATTATGTAAAGCCAGAGGTGAATAACTTCTTGTGTACTGCCTCAATTTTTGATCGTAATCGTACCTGGCGCAAACGCCGCGCACTCGTACCTGGCGCAAACGCCGCTCGATCGTACCTGTACAGTACGAGCTTGCAAAGTTGTGCCAAGTTTGACTGTTTCACTGGATCAGGAGAACGGAGGTCCTATTCTTCCATCCCACCACTCCATAGCATACTTTGGGAATACCACGCACAACGCTTGGATATCTCGGCCACTCTCATAGAAGTGAATGTAGCAGTGGTTGTGAATTCAACCCCCCCCCCCCCCTCCCCCGCAACCTCCCTGCCATGGGACACTGATCTCCCAACCAATGGATAACGGTTAAAGGGATTGTCCACTTCCAGCAAATAAATTAATATGGTTTGTGAAAAGTTATACAATTTTCCAATATACTGTCTGTATCAATTCCTAACGGTTTCCTAGCGCTCTGCTTGCTGCCATTGTACAGGATGCTTCATTGTTTACTCCAACTGCATAGAAATCTGTCCATAGTGATGTGATGTCATCACAGAGTAATTAGAGCCGTGTGATGCTAACGACTCTTGCACCTGCTTGTCCATCACATGACCATGGACAAATTTCCCTTGCCCTAGGCTGGAGCCACACGTAGCGCTTTGTCTGCGCTTGCAAGCACAGACAAAGCGCTACGTGTGGCACCAGCCCTAGAAATAAGCAATGAAGCTTTCAATAGAAGGACAGCAAGCGGAGATCTAGAAAACCTTGAAGTATGGATACAGAAAGTATATTGAAACATTTTACAGATTTTCATTACACAAACAATATCAATTATTTGCTGAAAGTGGACACAGCTTTAAGTCTTATTAGTAATAAACCCCCTTTAACTACTTACTTGTAGGGAAATATAGGCGATTAGGGAGGGTATTTTTCTTATCTCCATCAGAACTGCTAGTGCTGCTCCAGCTTCCCCAGCTTCCTCGGCTGGCTCGCACACTACCACGAGAACTTCCACATTCTGAGCTAGAGTCTGAAGAAAACTTGTCCACTGATTTCTTTTTCAAAATCTGGTAACACTCTAAAAATGAAGAAACAAAACAAACAAAACAGATTTTCCTTCAAAACTGGAAAAATGCTTAGTGCAAAATTTGCATCTGGATGTGTTAAACATATAATATACGGAAGCCTCCATGGTTTCAGTGGGACGGACAGTTCCCCACGGCTGACCCACATGAAATGCTTAAAGATACATTGGTCCACAATATAACCAGTGACTGGTTAAGTGGGCAGTGAGTGTCAGGAGAAATGGATGCACCATGTTACCAGTGCATGTTCCAGAAGTGGGACCTGCATCTACCATATATTCCTTTTCTTGAGACTATGGTGGTGATGAGTAGTAATAGGATTCGGAAATAGTTTAAGGTATGTCCAAGTGGTCCCCGACTTACATCCGTCCCCTAGTTACAAACGGCCCTGTGGATGTTATGGCAATGGCAATTCACTGTACTTTTGCCCTAGCCTACAATAATCTGTTATAACAGTTATCACAGGTGTCTGCAATTAAGCTAATCCTGGTTCTTATGACAACCCAACATTTTTAAAATCAAATTGTCAGAGACCGCTGGGGTTACAATTATAAAATATACAGTTCCAACTTACATACAAATCTACAGAATCTTGTATGTAACCCGGGACTACCTGTATTTACAAAAAACTTGACATAAGTAGTAAATAACTAAAAGCAGACAATAGACATCCTCCTTACCTGAATCACCACGTGGAGGCATTCTACTAGATTTCTGTTCTCCTCTGCACACATCTGCATTGGTCCCAACTCTAGTAATAGTCCGCAATAAGAATTTGCGTATCAGATTGGATAGGCCTGTTCTATTTCATCTGAGGAGGACTGCAGGACATGTGTGAGATGAAGAGACGTCAGAGCAAGTCTCCTTTGCTGACCTGACTAACCTTGGATACGTGATGGGAGGGGAAAGGACTGCTATACTGGAATATCATAGAGCTACCGCCATGTTAGGGGGAAGACTGCATGGACCATCTTAATTTTTGGGTGTGTTTACCTTTAATGTGCCCTTGTTAGCAGTGGTGAAGCCCGGTATTAGCACAGTCACTTGCAGTTCAGATCACAACTTGCACTGGGCAACAAAGCTAACCCCTTCGCCCCTCCTCCTCTCTCACTTGCTATTGGCTGTCAGAGAAGTAAACTGACAAGCAGAAACTGAATCCTTCTGCACAAACTTGACCAGGGCAGAAGGAACACAGGACAGGCAGACCTACCAGCAGAGGGAGCTAACAGTCAATTAAAAAAAAAGTTAAATCTGTATTTTTTTAATAAATGTTAAATGCTGAAAGTGTTGTTTTACTGGATGATTTTCTGGTCTTCGGGTGGGAAAGTCGCACACTTGTATAATCATTTCTTAGTCTTCAAAATCACCAATTATGAAGAACAATTAAATAAGAATTTAATAAAAAGCCCTTTACAACAATCTATGTACATTTACCAGGTAATCGTATTGCAACACTCGGAAAATAACAACCCTGGTGCCAAGGCACAGACCCAAATATAATTTCTATCTAGGACAAGCAGCTGCACCCAGCTCTTTAACACTAATCAAAAGTATATGATATAAATAGCAGTCCTATTATGTAATAAACAGTGTGCCAGATTCATAGAATGAGACAGACTTCCAAAACAATAACAAGAGAAACAAATCCACAATGACATGTACCCACCAAGCTCAAACTAGGACTTTCCCTTAATATAAAGAGGTAAGCCATGTTTATATTTGTTGTAGAAAGACATACTTTACCAAAAATTCACTTAATTTGTACTGAACATTATTGTGCTGTGCCAATGTACGAGAAGCAGCTTGGTGGGGATTGAACTGAAACAATAGCACTAAACACATTCATAGAAACTAACCAAAAAAGCCAATGAATACTGAAGGACCAGGCACCACTAATATTGGGATTTGTGGAAATTCAGGCAGACACCCACTTCAATCATTGTCTATCTAGTCAAAAACCTACCACGTGGATGCAGTGCTTCTAAACCAAGTACACTTACACATTGGTGTGAGTCTCTTGAAACAGGATGTGTTCTTCCTTTTGCTTCTAATAGCTTTGGGGTTTTTTTAAAATGTCTTTTAAAATTATACAAAAATGGGCCTTAGGAGCTGCTGGCTACATCAGAGAAGCCCCTTGTGGCTCCATCATCTGCCAATTATTCACACCTCCATTCAGGGAGGGAGGAGGCAATTAGAAACCCTTATATGGACAATTGGGCTTCTTCAACATATTCAGGAACCCCTGAGGTTCATTTGCATACTTTCAAAAGACGGGTTTCTCAAAAACTAAACTAGAAGCAAAAACAAGAACTGATCCCATTTCAGGAGGCATGCAAGTGTACTTGGTTTAGAAGCAGTGCATCCGTGTGATTGATTTCCTTCATTTATGTAGGTCTCCCTTAAACATTGGGGCGACCAAAAGCCAAACTCCTGCCAATATTAAAGTGATGTTATGAAACATATTTATTGAGGACAATAACAAGATTCCACACTAATTATTATTTTTAAATGTTGTGCCTCTGATGTTGGGTAATGTGGATTGCTTCACATTGATGAAAGTCTGACGAAACAGCACAGTTAATGACAGCCAGGTTGGCAGGCTCCAATGCAAACTTATGTGTGATATTCTAAGTAACTAGATGTTTTGTCCGATTGTTTTCTTAGAAATTAATGCAGTTAATAGAAATCTATTTACATATTTATGAAAAGGATATCCTATTTAGATTGCCTTAGCAGCTCTTTAGACTTTTGCTCTTTAGCTCTTTAGTCTTTTGCACGTCAGATTTTTTATAGTGGCTAATACACCTTAACAAATGTGGCAAACAAGGTCTGTAGTGGAAATGGAAACTTTTAGTTAAAATCATTAAAGCAGTTGAGTCACTAACAATAATGGACCTCATTAAAGCATATCATTTTGGAAAAATTTGTAAAATCAGCCCATTGACAAATATTGCCTAGATCTCAAAATATTGACTTGCCAGTGTCGTCAGTATCTTATAAGTTTCATTTTACAGTTGTTAACAGCCATGTCCTACAAGCTTTATCATTAAACACAGACTAGATAAAAACACACAATGTGAGTTCAGTCAGAGAGCAGTGTAGTTCTGACTCTAAACTATCCCACTCCACTCTTGCTGGTCTAGCCGCAGTATACAGATCAAATAGAATGCATTATTGACTATGTGTTAATATAAAGGATATCATGGGTCTTAGTTATCCCAATAACTAGAGCGCAAAAAAAGTCACAGCAATACCATAGGTCAAATATCAATGCATTTCAATAGGTATAAAAAGGTATCACTCAGAGGACAGGGGAGGGGGCTGGCTGCCCAACGCGTTAGGCCACCAAACCTCATGGCTTCTACAAACATGCTTAAGATGCAATGCAATACTGCCACCATTATTGGTCAGTGACGCAACAATAACTCTAGGGGCTCTGCCGCAGGGCATTTTGTTACTAGGGGCTCTGCCGCAGGGCATTTTGTTACTAGGGGCTCTGCCGCAGGGCATTTTGTTACTAGGGGCTCTGCCGCAGGGCATTTTGTTACTAGGGGCTCTGCCGCAGGGCATTTTGTTACTAGGGGCTCTGCCGCAGGGCATTTTGTTACTAGGGGCTCTGCCGCAGGGCATTTTGTTACTAGGGGCTCTGCCGCAGGGCATTTCATTGCTTATACTTGGGTCGACTTATACTCAAGTATATACAGTAATCTTTTTAAAAAATCGTGGACAACCCTTTACAGCATTTTCAGGGCTCATCATAAAGGGGTTCATTCCATACTCTGATGACACGATAGTGTTATTTACAATTTCATTATTAATTATGCAGATTACTTTCAGCACTAGTTTCTCTGAGCACAGTATCTGCCTATAACTTTCTAATTGCCACTTACCTGATAGGACACAACCCCATGTGCTGATGTGTTGATAAATAAAGAGCTCTCAAAGCTTCCTTCTTCATCTGGCAGAAAAACAACTGTAAATGAAGATTTTCCTCTAGCTGGAATAACCTAGTAGAGAGAAAAATAGAAAAAGATCATTCATACCTTTGTGTACAGAGGTGGGATTATATCTGACTGCAAGCAACCACAGATTCTGTATACAGTATGAATACCAGGACATATAGGCAACACCATGTGAAGATATTGTGTATTACAGGACACGTCTGCACAAGTACAGTATGTAAACACAAGTAAAAAGGCGTATTAAACTCAACTCAGAACACAAGTAGTCAGGTACAAGGGAAATTGTATGTAAGCAAACTGTACCGCTGCCTAACAACACTAGAGACTTATAATATGTCCCCACATCCATTCCCCAAATACTCAGGTAAACAAAACTTTTCTCTTGTGGTTACAACCTGGCTTCTCATACTACTCAGACCTTTTTCTTAAGATTAAGGTTCCTTTTTTCTATTTTAACTTTACTGCACCATATAAGACCTCAGTTGGTCTCAGTTTACATATTGTATAAATTATAGTAAAAGTCAGTTTGAAGGGAAAGAATTGCATACAAGTGTAGCCATGTAAAATGTCCTGCAGATAGTTGGAATGAAATGTGATAGCAGGGTGTGTCATTACTAGCGCTGCAGGTTTTAAACACAACTACAAGTATTGTCATCACAAATAGCATCTCCAGACCTATGGGAGGGGGGAGAGTCTCCACAACCATTTGTCTATAAAAACAGATCCTTTAAGAGAATACACCATCAAAATCATGAATGACAAACCAGGCATTCTATATAAAGCTGTAACACAGAACCATATACACTAGTGTGCAGCTGGATAGAACCTCAGTTTTCCAATAATTGTTGCACTTACGCTCAGACGTACTGAGTAAAGAGGAGCTGATCCAAACTTACCATTCGGGTGCACATCACGTGACGTGGACATATTGCCGGACTGGCTGCCATCGCTAAATTTGAGTGGTGTTAATATGCTGTATTGGCAATTCGGCAGCCAGTCCGGCAATGCGTCCGGGTCGTGGGAAGTTCGGGTCTACTCATCTCTATTGAGAAAGCAATATGGTTTAGCCTTTGAAGATTTAGGTAAAGCTCAAAGGGTTGGGCGCATACAACATAGTCACAAAAAAGAAAAACACCAGGGTACAAGCAATCCCCCAGCTCTCAACTGTATAAAACTCACTTTTACCGCTTTTCACGGGGCACGGGAACTGCTTTGCAGCCTGACTGTACTTTGGGTCACGAAAAAAGAACATTGATCCAGCACGTCATGATCCATATAAAAATTCTTTATTAATCCCTATAAAAGGAGGACAATACACGAAAAATAAAACACCAAAGCGTCACAGACCGACACTTTTTGACACTCCGTGTCTTAATCAAGGTCTTGATTGTTGAAACACATTGGTCGGAGACGCTTGGCTGTTTATTTTTGGTGTATTGTCCTCCTTTTATATGGATTAATAAAAAAGAAGTTTTATACTGTGGATCATGACGTGCTGGATCAATATTCTTTTGTCGTGACTCATACAACATAGTTCACCTCTGGATTATGTTGTTGTCCAGTATTGTGTTATAGATTCATGACACAGGAATAATGCCTAGCCTGCCATGTTACTGAAGGCTGGGGTGGCAACAATAATTTATTTGTGCAATAATAAAAGATCATAGATTGTAAGCTCTTAAGAGCAGGGTATTCATTCTTATTGTTTGGCCAGACAATATTTCTGCACTGTAATGTCTTATTTTATTTGTAGCCAACCCCCTACGATCTGTAAAGCGCTCTGGAATATGATTGTGTTATATTAAGCGTTTTGGTTATTATAATTATGTAATGTTTTATTATTCAAATCAATCACACACTTTGTAAATGGCTCTGGTCTTAAAATATCAATTAATTCCTAAGAATAGGTCACTGATACCAGATAAGTGGAGATACAACAGCTCCATTCTCTATGTAGTGGCAGAACTGGGTATTAATGGGAGCTGACCTGCAGTTACCTGGTCTGACCACAACATAGAAATCAGAGCTATCTGCTTCCTATTCCATTCTCTGCTAATCAGCTAGTGAGAACAGCCGATCTTTGGGCTTACTGGGTGTTGGACATCTACCAGTAGGATAGTGAGGATCTGTTCTAACAACAAAACAAATATTTTTCACTAGAAAAAAACGTTATACTGTATTAAACTGATCAGATCCATCAGCTGGGAGACTAAGCAGAGGAATAGGTTGGCTTCACAGCAGACGTGAGAATATCATTTTTATCCATCTGACTGAGGTATAAAGTTCCTCTCACTACATTTAGTCTAACCTGTGCTAAACCCTCAGGGAATATTCATATACAGAGAGTTTTGTCAACTTACTCTGACGTGGCTGAGTGAATATAACAAGAATCAGCTGCTACTATGATGTTATTACAGGACTTACTCAAGCAGAAGGGATTTTACTTACAAGCCTGTAATATCACAACCACCGCATCAGTTCTACAAACAACAAAATTGCATATAACAAAGTCTAGGGGTGTAACTAGAGGGGTAGCAGCCATAGCAGCTGATATGGGGCCCACAGTGTTAGTGGTCCCGGGCATCCAACTTATATACATATTATGCTGTACATTGTACGACGTCATATCTATAAAAATGTCCGCATGTGTATAAATAAGTAACTGTAAACAAATATGCATATTATCTGAGGGGGTAGGGGCCCCCATTCAGTAGTCTGCTATGGGGCCCTGCCTCTCCTGACCAAGGCTCCATTGCATCCTGTGCATTGTCCATAACATGCTAACCTTGTGTAAGGTATAAGACTCAAGATGAAAGATTTGTCTATGGCAAACCCAACCTTCAAGATGATCCAAAACAGGAATCAAAAGTGGACGTTCAGATTTCTGACATGGATTCTTATGAGGTTTTACCCCAGTGTAAATCAAAGGTCTAAATGTTTGGCTTCTCTATACAATATACGTAAGAAGTATCCATGACAAACTCCTGTGCAAATGGGTACGCTTTAAATTGACATAATTTTTAAGTCTCATTTGTATTATTATTATTATTATTACAGAACAAAATGAGAACAAAAGAGGTTTATGAGTCAGGTAAACGCTGCAAGTAAATTCACACATTTGCATCAGATGAAGAAGGGGAATGGAGCACCATTGTTCCAAGTCAGGGGCTCCCTATTATGTAACTCAGCAATAGCTAATCGTTCCAAGATCCCTGTACACAACGTTCCATAACTTTATGAAATTACCACGTTAGCTTTCTATTCACCGCAACACAGAAAAAAAGAGAAGGGGAGGTTGTTTTAGAGAACACAGATCAGACTAGAATAGAAAAACAAGTCTTTTCATTCGTAGGGGTTTATAAGATAGCTATAGAAATCTAATAGTACATACGAGGAAAAACAAAGCACCCTCTAAGTACAGCGCACAGTTACAGTAAGGGTGGGCACACTACACCCCGGATCAGCAAACACTGGCAGCTCTGTCCTGCTATATCTTAGCTCTCAGCGGGCATTTACCATGACACACATTTCCCTGCTCCGTTTCCATGCTGGGTTCAGCATTCTGACAGCTATGGAATGACTTATTAAGGAAATATGCACAGGTCTTGGGTTTAACCCTCTCATTCGTCATATGGCTATATAACCACATCTGCAGTGCATTATGGACTGCAAAACAAGGAGAGCAATGTCCTAGCTGCGGATTGCAGCCATATGGCGTATGTGTGCTGCTAAGTGACCTCACATGCCATGGAAGATGCTGAACACAAGAGCTGATAACAACAGAGTCCTATGATGAAAGAGAAAATACAGTCGTTTCCCAGAAATTCAGGACATTCACTGCTGGGACCTTATTTGTTTTTTGTCTGCCTAGTGGCATTATAAAACAAATAAATACAATTACATCATGCCAACTCAACTATTATATATTAGACAGTTTTCTTTAGTAATTATAATTCTTTCAAGTACCTTATTTCAGTTGAATGCCAAATTTAGACAAGACCCACAGCAAGAGTTAAAGGGGTTGTCCATTTTCAGTAAGTAAAAGGTTATGATTTGTAAAATGAAAAGTTAGATCACTTTCCACTATACTTGCTGTATCAATTCCTCACAGTTTTGTAGATCTCTGCTTACGGTCATTCAATAGGAAGCTTCAAAGTTTCATTACTTCCTGTGGGTAGGCAACTGTCCTTGGTCATGTGATTTACACAGGTGCACGGCTCCTTATAGCACTCGGCTCTGCTTACTCTCAATTAGCAGTGCACCTGTGTGACATCACATGACCAGGGACAGATTTCTACCCACAGGAAGCAAACAGTGAAGCATCCTGTTCAATGACAGCAAACAGAGATCTAGAAAACTGTGCGGAAATGATAAAGGAAGTATATTGGAAATTGGTATAACTTCCTTTACACACACAAATAAAAATGCACTTATTTTTATAACTGGACAACTCCTTTAATATAGGACTGCCATGTGAAACAAGCTGGACTGAAAAGCATGGAGTGTGCAGTCCGCAAATAAGAAAATGTCGCAGGTTATTCTAGAGTAGGACTTGTAGAAGGTTGTGAAGGCTCTCAGTAGATGATATTAAAAGAACAAAAACTTTTAATACCACAACAACACCACTCCAATCACCCAGCTTTTCTAGACCTTCTATAATTGATGGGCCTGACCCAATTTGGCATTTCACAAACTTCTATGGCAGTCAGAGGTCGCACTAACATTTTTCCAGAAGGGTAATAATACTCCTCTCACCATTTTTGAGGAGTATTTTTAGCCGAGGAAGAGTATGGAATTTTCAGTTAATACAAATATATAACTCCAAGTTGTATAAATTGTTAATAGCCAGCCCCAAACCCCCTACCTCTCCACACTGAGCAGGCTGAGGCTGCCGCCTCTAAATTTATTTCATTTATTTTTGGGGGGTTGAGGGCATAACACTTTTTTTTACACGGTTTATTTTTTACTAGATAGTCCTTCCCAAAAACATAAGCCTTCTGACCAATGCACTTGCGTTCACTAACTAGCAAGATGTGTTTGCCGGCGATAAAGTTGTTACTTACTGAGCACAAGTGTTTTGGTTCAGGGAGGATTTTTTTCAATACAATGTGAAAACATTGGGGTCTTTGGGGTATTTATTTATTTTATCTCTTACTTGAAATGCCTGGATCATTGTACAAGGACTGTCATCTCCTGTGTCGTCCTCCTCATGGATTGTAAGCTCTTGTGACCATTGAACAAGCAGTGTCATCTCCTGTGTCCCCCTCCTCATAGATTGTAAGCTCTTGTGACCATTGTACAAGCACTGTCACCTCCTGTGTCCCCCTCCTCATAGATTGTAAGCTCTTGTGACCATTGTACAAGGACTGTCACCTCCTGTGTCCCCTCCTCCTCATAGATTGTAGCTTTTGTGCCATGTACAAGGCACTGTCATCTCCTGTGTCCTCCTCCTCATAGATTTGTAAGCTCTTGTGCCATTGTAAAGACTGTGCATCTCCTGGTCCCCTCCTCTCATAGATTGTACTCCTTGTGACCATTGTACAAGCCTCTGTCACACTCCTGTGCCCCCCCCTTCTCATAGATTGAAGCTCTGTGACCATTGTACAGCACTGCACTCTCATGTGTCCCCCCTCTCTAGATTGTAAGCTCTGGTGACCATTGTACACTGATGTCATCTCCTGTTCCTTCATCCTCATAGATTGTAAGCTCTTGTGACCATGTGAACAACAGCTGTCATCTCGTGTCCACTCGAATAGATTGTAAGCTCTTGTGACCATTGTACAAGCACTGTCACCTCCTGTGTCCCCTCCTCCTCATAGACTGTAAGCTCCTGTGACCATTGTACAAGCACTGTCACCTCCTGTGTCCCCTCCTCCTTATAGATTGTAAGCTCCTGTGACCATTGTACAAGCACTGCCATCTCCTGTGCCCACCCTCCTCATAGATTGTAAGCTCTTGTGAGCATTGTACAAGCACTGTCACCTCCTGTGCCCCCCTCCTCATAGATTGTAAGCTCTTGTGACCATTGTACAAGCACTGTCACCTCCTGTGTCCCCTCCTCCTCATAGATTGTAAGCTCTTGTGACCATTGTACAAGCACTGTCATCTCCTGTGCCCACCCTCCTCATAGATTGTAAGCTCCTGTGACCATTGTACAAGTGCTGCCATCTCCTGTGTCCCCTCCTTCTCATAGATTGTAAGCTCTTGTGGCCATTGTACAAGGACTGTCATCTCCTGTGTCCCTCCTCCTCATAGATTGGAAGTTTTGTGTGCCATGTACAAGCACTGTCATCCTCCTGTGTCCCCCTCCTCATAGATTGTAATCCTGTGACCATTTGTACAAGACTGTCACCTCCGTGTGCTCCCCTCCATAGATTGTAAGATCTTGTGGACAATGTACAGCATGCAATCCTGCCCGCCCACCCTCATAGTTGTAAGCTCTGTGACCATTGTTACAGGCCATGCCATACTGCCGGTGTCCCCCCTCTTCTCATAGATTGTAAGCTCTTGTGACCATTGTACAAGCACTGTCATCTCCTGTGTCCCCTCCTCCTCATAGATTGTAAGCTCCTGTGACCATTGTACAAGCACTGCCATCTCCTGTGCCCACCCTCCTCATAGATTGTAAGCTCTTGTGAGCATTGTACAAGCACTGTCACCTCCTGTGCCCCCCTCCTCATAGATTGTAAGCTCTTGTGACCATTGTACAAGCACTGTCACCTCCTGTGTCCCCTCCTCCTCATAGATTGTAAGCTCTTGTGACCATTGTACAAGCACTGTCATCTCCTGTGCCCACCCTCCTCATAGATTGTAAGCTCCTGTGACCATTGTACAAGTGCTGCCATCTCCTGTGTCCCCTCCTTCTCATAGATTGTAAGCTCTTGTGGCCATTGTACAAGCTCTGTCACCTCCTGTGTCCTCCTCCTCCTCATAGATTGTAAGCTCTTGTGGCCATTGTACAAGCAGTCATCTCCTGTGTCCCCTCCTCCTCCTCATAGATTGTAAGCTCTTGTGACCATTGTACAAGCACTGTCATCTCCTGTGCCCACCCTCATCATAGATTGTAAGCTCTTGTGACCATTGGACAAGCACTTTCACCTCCTGTGTCCCCTCCTCCTCAGATTGTAAGCTCTTGTGACCATTGTAAAAGCACTGTCATCTCCTGTTCCTCCTCATAGATTGTAAGCTCTTGTGACCATTGGACACGCACTGTCACCTCCTGTGTCCCCTCCTCGTTCTCATAGATTGTAAGCTCTTGTGACCATTGGACAAGCACTTTCACCTCCTGCCCCCCCCCCCACACCTCAGATTGGAAGCTCTTGTGACCATTGTAAGATGGCGTCCCATGCAGTCCACCCATGCATAGAATTTTCAATCATAACTATTTTGTACTTTATTGAATACATGTTATGTCAGGCTCAGGTAACCACTATTTATCAATTGAACTCCCTGGGAATAGGTCAGCCACACAAACCTGTGAGAACACCACAGCACACAGGACCCCCACCACAGCTTCTCCACTCTCCTTCTTTCTCAGACTTTGCCAAGTCTGCTAGTGCGCATGTGCAGCTGTATATATTGGAACTAGAGAGACGGGTCAGGAGGGGAGGAGGAGCTGAGACCCCTGTAAAGGTCACATGTCCTGTCCTCCTGCTTGTGCTTGCCCCGCCCCTTTTTAGTGTAATGTGATTCCCCTGCTGCTCCCTATATGAGATATGACAGGGACACAGAGCAGCTTGGAGGAGACAGTGACTGCTCCGTGCTAAGGGGGGCGTGGCCTGAGCTCCTCTTCTGCCGGCAGAAGCAGAGACCTATCTGCAGTGTAGTGGGTCCGTGTGCACGTGACTGCTCTGTGAGCTCCGCTGTCCGCTCTGCTCCTTACAAACTAGCAGGCGGCAGCTGCACATCGTTACTGCGGAGAGCCAGCGCTTTTACAAGAAAATCACCAAGCGTATTTATACGCTTGGTGTTTTTTTTGAAGAGTAAATCAGCCTCTGCATGCGTCATAGACGCTTGTAGAGGCGTTATTGCGATCTCTGATGGCAGTGATGGAGAACCTTTTAGGGTGAAGACACACATGGCGTTTTTGGGCCGTTTTTACTAAGTGCGTTTTCAGATCGTTAAAAACGCATGCGTTAAAAAACGCATCAGTTTTTTAAAAACGCATGCGGTTTTTGAAAACGCATGCGGTTTTTGAAAACGCATGCGTTTTTGTCCGTTTTCTGAAATTGCGCAATGAAAAACGGACAAAAACGGATGCGTTTTCAAAAAACGCATGCGTTTTTTAACGCATGAGTTTTTAACGATCTGAAAACGCACTTAGTAAAAACGGCCCAAAAACGCCATGTGTGTCTTCACCCTTAGAGATCGAGTGCCCAAACGGCAAGCCAAAACCTACCGCAAAGTGCCAACATGGTAATTTAGACCAATATCACCTACATAAGGGCCAAATAATACTGCCACATGTTTACCACCACTATTAGAACATAAATAGCATCATGCTTAATATTACCACCATACAGTAATTGATTTTATTGCTAATATTGAACATTATCGCCATATAGGTATAAATATTTGTGCCATACAGTGTAGATATGGCATTATGTAAGAGATACTAATTCTGCTGCTGCTCATATACAATAGAGCCGTGGCACTCCCCAGGCACTTTTATTCTGTTTCTAAACTAAATCAAAGCTGTACAAGTGACTGCACCATTAGACCTCAAAGTGTGTTCAATTGTGGCAATAACACATGCGTTTTCAAACGCATTAGAAAAGTTGAGAAGTGGAGATTAGCATAGCTGTTAACAATGCATTTACAAAACGCATGCAGTAATGCATGTGTTAACGCAGCATTAACAAACACATGCGTTACTGCTACGTGTGAACACACCCTCAACACTACCATCTATGAATGAACACCACATGTTTTCCATTGTTTATATGTCAAACATGTGGTGATTATTCTCCATAACAAGAATTTAGGTTTAATTTAGGAGATATAGAAAGTTAAAGCAGCACTGCAGGGGAGCAGTGGGAGAGTGAAACAGGGGCAGGGACTAAATGCGACCAGAAAGGTGACTTAATGAGGTCTAAGTCAAATCTGGTAAAATAAAACAAACTAGCAGGGCACTGAGGGAATTGGGGAATCCTGTTTGGCAAGATCTCTCTGGGGCAAAGTGGGTGTTGTGGGCTAGAGGGCAAACTAAAACACTAAAGGCAACTGTTTAATACTTTAGTTGCTGCCTATAATAGAGAACCGGACTTCCCCTCCCCGTAATGAGGGACTGCATCCTCTTATCTTCATTAGGCAGGCAGCTGCGTGCTGTGCACTCCTGGCTTGTCTGCTCAGTCTCTTCGTCCTGGGCTAAAGGTAATTCAGGAGAAGGGAGCAAAGAGGGACTCTGTGACCCATCAGAACAGGTCAGCTGCAGCCTGCACAGGGAAGCTGGTCTTCGGAGGGCTGCTGTGAGTAGCAGAGCAGAGAGTGCTCTCAGCACTGCCACTCCGATGCCCAGAGAATCACTGGAGCTCCAGCATGTAGCAGCAGCTTGTGGCCTGGCAGGAGCTCCATTAATAAAACACAGACAGTGGAGGACAATGGCGTGCGTGCCAGCAGAGAGGGCTCTGCGTGCCCTGTCTGGCACGCGTGCCATAGGTTCACCACCACTGTTCTAAGGGAATGGTATCTCTAGATTTAAAAAAAAAAAAAAAAGTGTCATATACCTACTGTACATTCATAATATACCACATCAGCACTCCTTGATGATGAATATTTTTCCCTGGCAATGCAATCCTATGTGCCTGCTAGCAATGTGTCACTGTTATTCTCTTTTCCTACCCAACATCAGCAATGTCTGTTTAAGGACTTATATGGACTGAAATATTACACCATTTGTATTGTCATATACTATATCCAATAAAACGAGCTTTTATTTTGCAACACCAATGAGGGACAGGTTATTTATTTACTGGTATCCTTATGTGAGCACCCAGATAATTCCTAGTGGAGTGACGTGTATTTCTCTAATAACTATACTGAGGACAGCACAATAACATTGTTCAGCGTAAAAACCCCATTAGCATTCAAAGACAATTTACAGCTAAGGCACAATGTTAGACTTTCTGCTGTTATACCTTGTACTATGCATAAACGAGCAAAAAAAAAAAAAATTTCCATTACAAAATATATGCATTCGTGCGTGCCATGAACCAAGATCCTGCAGGGTGCCGATCCCTGTGACCAGACCGCACACTGTTATCTAGAGAAGCCTTTAACAGATGAATGAATCAAGTGTGCCGGGCTGTGAAGTCCGACGTATGTTTTCCAGAGAGCTGTGATCAGAAAGCTTTAGGAGCACGATTTCCTGAAAGCATTAAATGTTCTACAAGGAAGCCCCTTGTTGGAAAAGGGATGCCATAACATAAAAAGGTGACTGTGCCAGTCCCTGCCATGAAGATGATGCTTATTTTCTGTGCTTCTTCACAGGGATAACATCTACTTGGATAGTAGTGCTGTGCTTTATCAAGGGGCAGCGACATTAAAAATATCAGCTATTCAGAAAGTCTGACCTACTTGGATGTACTCTTTAAAAAAAAAAAAAAATCATTTTCTAGCAGAGAAATGTGCAAGTGTATGTTGGGAAAGGGGTCGTCCTATGAGCTACCACATAGGAGAGACATGCCAAGAAAAGCTAAATGTTTTGGCTCTCATCCAGGACATAGTTTCCAAAAGCACATCGACACTCACCATGCTATGTACCGGAGACACATGGAAATATCTACCACTTGTAAACACAGAGTTCACTTCAATATCTGTGTCCCTGCTAGGGTTGAAAGCACAGAATGTCTGCACTTTAGGGAGACCCACTGATCTGAAAAACAAAGTAGAAGAACCATTTTAGTACAATTAATATTTCAATGTTCCGCATAGCTGGTGTATTGGTCAAACTTTCCAGACCTGGATACAATAAAAACACTGCCAGAAGCCATCAAGAAAGGGAACAGTCTAGTGCCCTGGATTAGTATATAGACTTCTATTACTGGAGTCCCTTCCGCATGTTCAATCTGAGTAATAATAAAAGAAAATCTTGTTTACATCCTGCTATGAAGTGGATACTACTGTATTCAGCCTAAATTGTGACCCTGTAACATTGTTGCAAATGAGTTGTGTAGTAGTTATTAAAGGGGTCTTCCTACCAAATCCTGTGGATAGGGCCTAACTTGCTATTCAGTGGGGGTCTCAGTGAGACACCCCACAGATCAAGAGAAAGGGGGGCCCAGACGGGGTCCCGGGTACCTCCGTCGGAGCCCTTGTCGCTCCCGGAAATGAGTGGACCAGATGGCCGCACGTGACCGTTCTGCTCCTATGGAGCTGACGGAGATTGCCGAGCACCACGCCGTCTGCTCCTTTGATCTCCAGGAGTAACAAGGGGTGCGACGGAGGTACCTGGGACCCCTTCAGACCCCCCGTTCTCGTGACATGGAGCAATGTCCCATAAACAATTACAACAGATTGTAACTATTTAGGAAAACTTCCTTTGGGAACGCAATTCTTCCTCCCTGCCGCTCTTCACCTTATGGTATAGAACACTTCAACCCTTACACTTGACTTCAGATACTGCTTAATCATTTTCAGTGCAGCTTTTCCTTGGTTATATTAAAAGAAATTTGTAATTAATTATATTGTATTAATTTTCACATCTCCATTAGGTCTTTTATTATTATAAGCCAAAACCAGAAGTGGTAGAACACACAGAACCGGTGTAAGTCTTTCTATTATTCCTTACCTCTGTACAGTCACCGGAAAGACTCATGCCTGTTTTGTGTGTTCAACAACTCCTGGTTTTTCATCACAATAAATGAAGGCAATAAATAACTGAAGACCTAATGACAGATGTGAATTGAACCTTAGCTGTGAGCTCCTTATTTATAACTATATGACAGGGGACTGTATGATCATTATCAAGAACTGTGATAGACTCCCCACAGGGGGGCAGAGTCTAACATGACATAGTCTACAAGATCTACAAAAACTCAAGCATTTGATACTACTATATTTACACTATAGTCAAACTAATGCTAAGAAAGCATCCTAAAAGGATCTATATATTTCTGCAATCTGTGTTACATGATGGTTGAGTCAAAAAATGAAAATATTAAGACAGTTACTGACTGCAACCAAAAGATATACATATAGGTCATTGACCCTTTCTGCACCAGGCTACTTAAAGGGAACCTATCATCATGGACCTCATTTTCATTAAAGACAGATTGCAAAGGCCCATTACAGCTGCATTGCAAATTTGCCTTCCTGCTTTCTCTAAACATCTGCATTACTATATAATCGTGTGTCCTAACTTAGCTTGCACCCTGACCAAATTCTCTGTGTAGTCCCAGGGGTTGGGCTTTGGTTTGGATGCATTTCAAAAAACATGGGACTTGTCTGTGCTGCAGACTGCTCAGTTCTTGGCCCCCCACCTTTGTGCTCCTGTAGAGCCCCTCCCTCTCCCACTGACATCAGCTCACCAGGCTGTGAGCTCTGTAAAGAAGCAGGAGGAGGAGCTGAGCAGTCTGCAGCACACACAAGTCACATGTTTGTTTTTTTTAAATGCATCCAAATCAACTCCCAACCCCTGGGACTACACAGAAGATTCTGTCAGGGTGCAAGGCAAGTCGAAACACACAATTGTATTGTAATGCAATAGCTCAGAGAAACCAGAAAGGCATATTTGCAATGCAGCTGTAATGGACTTCTGTAACCTGTCTTTTGAAAATGAGGTCCCTGGCGACACGTTCCCTTTAATATTGTTCATAATATAGAAAGGAGTTTGTAAAAATATTAGAAAAATATTTCCTAAGATTTTAGCATTTGTTAGTGGCAAGCTATTTATTAAGTTGCATTACAGACTATAAGAGTACTAGCGTGCTAAAGGCATACTCACTGGGCTCCAAAATCCAGAACAGATGGCTGGAGATGTAAGACCCTCCCACTAGGCCTTCCCATACTGAAAGAAAAATACAAGATATTACTTTGCTTTTGATGTGTAACTAAGTTCATGCATATAAAGTGGAAAGAATGATCTGTGTGAAATATCATCTGTTTAGATACAGTTTGTCAGTTCATTGTTCATTTTTATCCTATTTCTTAAACCCAGTTTTCAATAGTGGTAAAATAAAATAATAGTAATAATAAATAATAATGATAATCATAATCTTCTTTATATAGCGCCACCAAAACTCCACAGCGCTTTACAAATTATAAAAATCAATGAACATTTGCATAAAACCACCATGTTAAGAACTCTCTTTGAACATGAGTGGAAATATTATTCCAATTACCTATACTTACAATATTTACTTGATCAAGAGACTGAGAAGTCTTTGATTATACAATCTGATAAGAAACTGAATATTAGTTCTATGAGACAACCACCGACTCAGGATCACAATAATCTCCACACAGCGAAACATTAACTGATCATGTCAGATTTTCTGCACAGATCTGCTGTTCATGTTGATATAAAGCACAGAATGTGAATGACCAATTCTTTTACAACACTATCCCCACAAATGTCAATGAGCGTGTGCAATAGTCAAATTTCTCCCTGATGCCATCCAAGGGTGGTCCATTTATTTTCCAGGAGGTAGCTCAGAGCAGTGAAAATGTAACATAACTCAGGTGACACATGGGTGCCAAAAACAGTCAGGCTGCGCTAGACTGACTAAAAATCGTATTAGTGAAACTCAGTTTTCCCTCTTCTGTGTGCAAAGGCCCGAGTCATAGCTTCTTAAGCGGAATCACGACAATCCTTTTTGCACCTTGACACGTGGCGTTTTATTCATAGGTTTCAAAAACGCAATGTGTGAGCTGAAGAGAGATTTGCCTAATTAAATTGATGCCAACATCTGAGTTTACAAAACGCCAATGCTAACATGGTATTAACACACATTCACATTGTGTTAACACAATGTTAGCAGTTTTGTTTTGTAAAGGAAAAAGTTAATAGCCATTTAACTAGGCAAATCTGATCTGTTGCGTTTTGAAACACATGCATTAAACACCACGTGTGAATGCTCCCATGGGATCTGGCTCTTGTAATCGTTTTTAATGGTTTATGATTCCTAAAAATCAGGTTTTAAGAATATTCTAATGAGCTGGGCTCTGGCGGCACAGGCAGCCTGGACTAGGTGCAGATCATCAGCATTTTTTGGGAATAGGTGCCCATGTGGGTGCAGTCACACATCACACCTTAACTCCGTTTAGAAACGGAATCAAAGCGCACAGGGATGTAAACGCATGTGATCGGTGTCTTGCATTTAAACAATAGAAGACACTGGGTGCTGGTTACCAAGTGTACGAGTTTCCATAGAAATACATTTGCGATCAGGTTGTGGCTCGCCCCTATGCGCTTTGATATCGTTTCTAAACGGAACCCCAAGGCTGGTTGCCAACAAAGGAGTTCAATCAGAGAAATGGATCAAACTTGGATTCACTGAACAGAACACAGCATTTCAGTTCAGTCTGGATCATCCCATCACTGCATGGATCAAGTTTCTTGGATTAAATTTAGGTAACAGGTCTAAGGGGGCGCAATCACGCATACTTCTTTGACTCTGTTTAGAAACGGAATCAAACTGCACAGCCGGTCGCCACGGCCGATCGCATATGCAATTCTATGGAAACGCATGCAACCGGCAACCAGCACCCAGTGTCTTGCATTTAAACAATACAAGAAACAGTTTCAAAACAGAGTGAAAGTGGTACGTGCAACCAAAGGCTGCATTCACACACAGCGTTTGAATTGTATTTACATAAAGGCAGGGAGCAGTACCACACACGGCAAAAACGTGGTATAACCAAGCAGTACAATCACTAAAGAACTTGAAGCAACGTTTCATCTTAAGACAATATCTAAAATATATATTCTATAAAAGTTTTTGGTGTTATTTGATCAATATCATCTGCCAATATTTTAAAGGTGTGTACAATAGATGACAGGCGTGTCAACAAGCGCAAGAAAACAAAGGATATACAGCACAGTAACACCCACTCTGTGAGAAGTCATCAGAGCCGCTTAGCACTACAGGAAACTTTATAGGCCGCCAACAAAAGTGGGTTTTTACTATGCCAGACCTGATCCATAATCCCAATAACATTACACATGTTATATACAGAGATACTGCAGGTCCCCAAGCCAGATACAACATCATATAAGACACTGTATAATCAGTCACATGGCAAAGTCAAATGTTTATTCATTGAAGTAAACAATAAAGGCTCCTCAAACGGCAGCAGTCAATTCTTTTTAGTATTATAGGTTTTTGGTTAATGAATGAGCTTTATTAGATGAAATCAAGTTTCCCCTTTGAGACCACCAGTATAATGCCCAAAGAAATCCATTGAAGCAATATTATTCAGAAGTATCATGCATGAAAGCTGCAAAGACAGAGTCTAAGTGAGATTCATCTTCGGAGACTGTGCCAAAATACATTAAAACACATTTCCCTAGACAACCTAAAAATAAGTGGGAAAGTCAATATTTGCAGGAATAGAAAAAGAAATCCCTTTATGGATGTAAAAATATTAGGGAACAATTAAGCCAGCCATCTTAATACAAGGAAACATGGTCCATGTATTGGCCACATTCTCTGACCCAACCAAGGCTTGTCTGACCTCAACTCATAGCACAATGCCATTTTATAAGGCTAGAAGTTCTGGAAGTATCCAGGAAGGGTCTTCTGCATCATAAAGAGGGTAGTCCAGTGACTCACTGACAGTCTGTATAAATAACCATGCCCAAGTTGGAGTGCAGACTAAGACACTCTCTGTGCGCTAGAGAGATTTCCAGGACCGAACCTTGTATCACCCTGTATCATGAACTTACATGTCCAGCGATACAAGATTCAGTCCGGGAAATCCCTTTAGAACACAGACCTTTCCCGGGCTGCACTCTCTTGTGCGGAAGCGGCGCTAGGCTGTTCTTGCACCACAATCGATGGTTCTGTGTCATCAGTTTATTTTATGGTTACACAAAATGGATGAAATCGGTGTGTCATCCTTGTTTTGGGTATTTGTTTACATTCCCATAAAACTTCTATGTGGAAGCACAACCTGACTGAAGTTTTCTATATCCTCCTCATAGGTCTGTAAAAACACTTATGTGTCCATAGAAAATTAAAGTGGTTGTCAAGAAAATATAAATAAATAAAAAAAAATAAATTAAAAAATAAATTAAAAAATCTAGGATCCGGACTGGGGAGGGCTTATTAAAAAATAATTATAACTACAATAAATAAAATTACTGGGGCTCGGAAGCTCCGCTTCGACTACTTCTGGGCGGCTGGCCTACACACCACTGTGTCCCAATGCACGATACAGCATGCCATCCATATGTCAGGGTGCCATCCACTGACACCACACAGATGAAAGCCACATTCATGTGTATGTAGCCTCGTTGCTGTAGACCTTCTACATGTCCCTACTGCAATAATACACTCAATACTCTCTCATGAGCTTTGTAACAACTGATTTCCCTTTGCCCTACATGTCAGAAGGAGATATCCTCAATGCCAGTCCATTAATAGAATGGCACCATGGCAAAACTAACAGCCTGCTCCTGCCAACTTGGGAGCAGCACATTCTGCACCCCGGCTACTGCATTCCCCCTTAAACACCAACAGCAGCCAGAGATACAGCATAGTATTATAGTATATAAGGCTGGAAAAAGACGCAAGTCCATCAAGTCCAACCTTTAAGAATTAAATAAATGTTTTATCTCCATAACCCGTGATATTTTTTCTCTCCAGAAAGTCATCCAGGCTTCTCTTGAACATGTACATAGAGTCCGCCATAACAACCTCCTGCGGCAGAGAGTTCCATAGTCTCACTGCTCTTACAGTAAAGAACCTTTGTCTATGGTGATGGTAAAATCGCCTCTCCTCCAGGCGTAGAGGATGCCCCCTTGTCCTGGTCACAGGCCGAGGTATAAAAAGATCTTTGGAGAGATCCTTGTACTGTCCGTTCAGGTATTTTGTACATTGTAATAAGGTCTCCCCTCAGCCGTCTTTTTTCTAAACTGAATAATCCCAAATGTTGTAATCTGTCATTTATTCTAATCCCCCCCCCATTCCCTAATAATCCTGGGTTGCTCTCCTCTCTGCACCGTTCCAGCTCTACTAATCCTTTTATACACTAGTGCCCAAAAACTGTACAACAATATTCCATGTGGGGTCTGGACCAGGGATTTGTATATGGGCAAAACTATGTCTTATCATGAGAATCTATCTCTCTTGATACATCCCAGAATTTATGCTTTAGCAGCACCGTCTGGCTATGGTCCACTAAAAATTAGTTACCATCCACCAATACCCCCAAGTCCTGTAAGCTCCAGTTTAATAAGTAATGACCGTTTAGAACAATTATACTTTTTGGTTTCCATGCCACAGTGAATACTTACATGTTATTACATTAAACCTCTCAACCATTTCTCTGCCCACTCCTCAAGCCTTCCACAAATCCTCTGTATGCTAAAAGATCAAACATACACCTCGTATTATTACTTTACACAAGTTAGTATCATTGCAAATATTGAAACTTACTGTGTAAACCACCACTACAAAGGTCATGAATAAAAATTTAAAAAGAAGTTGGCCTCCAATAGCGACCCTGTGGCCTCACTGGAAACGTCAACCCAATCTAGAGAATGCCATTAATGACACCCTCTGTTTTCTAGCACCAAGCAATATTCCCAATATACACGATTTTCTCCTAGTTCCAGCAGTCTCATTGTTATATACCAACCTTTTATGTGAAGCGGAAAATGTTGCAGCGGCAATCAGGAAAACACATACACCGGGATGAGTGCAAAACGGGTCTATTTATTGGATACGTGCAAATTTACATGGCAAAAATAGAACGCGTGCGATCAGACGCGTTTCGGCGTTTTTAGAACGCCTTAGTCATGATCTGCATACATAATTCGTACCAAGTGACAGTTTAATATAAAACACTAAACCAAATGAGCGGCCGGAGAGAAGGGGGGCGCGAGCCGGAAATGGCGGTATCACCGGAGGAAACACTATGAGCGGCCTGCACTCGTACCCTACTGGACCGCCCACCCAATACAGCGCTCAATTTCCGGTAATTCGGGTAATGAGCACGGGCCAACAGTGACCGGCGGGTTTTTGACTCCCCGATCAATGACCCACGAGATCTGGACGACCGATCACGTGGGTCAGGTGGCTCCGGCGCCCGGGAATCTAAGGCCAAGAAATAGATAATAAACCAATCGGTTATAAAAAAACTCTGGTATAGGTAACCCCCCCCTAAACACAGACATTACCATTGTTATTATTCTATTTTCCCATATGTGGGATTTTTAAAACACACCTCATAGAATAGACTCTATACGTACACCAACTACAGTCAATATATAGTACACATATCCGATATCCATGGTATATATAATACTACTACTTGTTATAGTTATCCACTCACTACTTAGAACTGTGACGGAAAAGTGAAAAGAGAAATGGTAATATATTAAAAACCACCTGACCCATAGGTCGCCGTTTGTTACACTTAAGAGGGCAAGTGCAAAATGAAAAAACTGCACCAATAAAATATCCTGTACGTTAACCATATTTCTCAAGACGCATCTCGAAGGAATGAGGTATATGCTCAAATCAAGCTACGTAAGATGAGTCTCATAGCTCATCTTGGAGACCCTCTGGTTGACGATACCTATACACACAGCCAGAAGGGCCTCTGTTGAGTAGCTCGATTTCAGGTCCCCTCCTCTTTGTTTAGGAAAATTTTCTCTATCCGCACCATACGAAGCCGACATCGCTTATTATGTGGATCCCGGAAATGTTTTGAATAAGTCGATACATTAACTGTATTGTTCCTACATCAGATAGGTGTGTCGTCGGATGCGATTTTAAGGGACCGTAGTGGTCTTCCTACGATTGTTTATAGCAAATAGAGCATCCTGCTAGTATATTATGATTGAGGAATGCAGAATATAACTGCGTAGGTCCTATTTTCTCCCGTGGGAATACGAGAAAAATGTCTTTTGGGTTATTGATATATGTGCACGCTTTGCATCTACGTGTGTCAGCATGTGTAGCATCCGGGCAAATCTTAAGCCAACTAGGGGTCTGTGATTTTTATCCGTACTGTCAAATGAACTAGGGCTAGTATAGAGAACCCAGTGTTGTGGGCCTTCTTGGCTACACATCGTACACCGTGGGAAACAATCTGCGGACAGGTCTTCATCTTGTAAAAGTATTGGAAGTACCTATTAATTATATGTTAATCTCGAACAATTGTTTACACTGTAACAGGTAAGAAAAATATAGATTATGTCGGTTGTTGAGTTTGGGGTTTCACATCCCTCCTGCGCATTGTCCGGTTACTAGAAGAGTGAATTTTGGTAGTTTAGAATTCTGTTCATCGCACTGTCTTAATTGGATTTTATGATGTCCCATGGTTGAGAGCTTCCTTTAATCTGTTCCTTTTCTTTGTAAAAAGTCCCATCATCCGAGCATTTTCTGCGTAAAACGTACCCAGTTCCCGAGGGGATATTTTGAATACGTGGTGGGGATGACAGGACACGCCAATAAGATGGAGTTGCCTGCAGTGACTTCCAGATAGGGACGAACAATAACTTTTTCTCCTTTCTCTCAAAATGACCATCCAGAAATGTGGCCGAGACCCTCCAAATGAATGAGTAACTGTAAATTATGTCGTTTAGATTATAATAGGTGGTAACAAATTTGCTCGAATGAAAGCCTTCCTCCTCCCAATCCAAACCAGTCATCAATATAAGGCCTATCCATATAATTGATTTCCGGTATGGATTCTGGGGGAGAAAAAAAATTCTTCCTTGGCGACAATATGTTTCGCCAGGGACGGTGAAACTTTAGACCCCGAGAGCTCCCCCACTTGTAAGTAGTACACTCCATCAAAGGAAAAATATTATGTTTAAGAAGAAATTCTTAGCACAATTACAATAATGTATTCCTTAAATTATCACATAAGGCTGATGGTAACTGTAAGATGCCTACGAAAGATACACAATCATACCTTTATCATGTGGTAGGATAATGAAATAAGTGAGGCAACGTCCACGGGCCACCATAGCGTTCCTCCCTCTAATTTATTCATAGGTTTGGATAAGTATGTGCACGTTATCTTGAAAAACGTAGGAGTGACTTTGTAAGCGGTTGCGGTAGTGATCTACCCACCACCCATCTTTACCCCTGAAGCTGCCGATACCCGCCACAATGGTCTGGGGGCGGTGGGAGAACAGCGCCTTATGTCCTGTGGGCAGGGAGTGGAAGACTGGCGTGGTGGTATGTACAGATAGTATTCTCTGACTTCTCAGCATAGAGACCTCTTTGTAACTCACCTGCTTGCCAAAACTGCTACTGATTGGTTTTGTTGGAATATGTTAGTGGGTCTGCCTGCAGTCCGTCTGACGTTGTACAAATCATGAGAAGATTTTATTGATCTTTTATATAATAGCAAAGCGTCTATACTACCACACTTGCCGCTCCTTTGTCGCAGCCCTCACCACCAATCTGAATTTTCTATCGTCTCTCTCAGAGCCTTTCTTCAACCAATTGATGATAAATTGTGTTCCTACCTTCATGGGTTTGGAGGCTGTTCTTTTTAAGAAGTCAACTAATTCTTTTTTTCTACCCAACTCCTGAAATTGGTCTAACACAACTTGTCTAGATCCCTACTGGGTAAAAAATTAGGGTACTAAGTCAAACTTTTTATTGACATAGTCATCGTCCTCGAGTTTGAGACCTGCCACATAAGAATCGGAGCTATAGAGTAACTGCATGATCTTCAACAATGCCACTGAACTTCTAGTGAGTGTGATATCTTCAATCTGATGTTATTCTGCTGTGGAATCTACGGTATCTATAACTGTTCCTGTGTTGTGTCCCATCCTCCCCAAAGATGGAACTCGTTATGAAAATTCTACGTATGGTAATGCTTCTGAGCCAGTTTTATTCACATCCAAGTAGTGTATTGACCGTTGAGTGGCACCTTTTAATGTGGCACAGGTGCAAATGCCTTTGAAAAGTCCAGATATACCAACATCTACAGCATCCCCCAGATCCAGTCTTGAATTACTCCAGAGTAGTCGGACAGGACCGATCTATCATAAAACCATGCTGACCGCTGGGTTAAAGGTTGTGCCAAGGGAGGATCCCAGATACATCTCTAACAAACCGCCTCAAATATTTTCCCACCAGAGCAGTTATGACTCACGTGGTCTGTTTTGTTTCCAGGATCGCTATTTGATCCTTTTGTATATTGGTACCACATTTGCTGATGCGCCAGTCCCTGTGAAAACACCAGCCCTCAGTTGATCTTCCAATATTAAAAATAACCGTCAGTATCATCGTGACATAGTTCATGCAGAGAACCCGGGGGTGTATGCCATCTGGCCCCGGTGATTTATCTATCTTAGTGGTTGTGAGGCGGCACCGTACCTCTTCCTGGGTTAAACTGTTGACATTCCAAAAAGAATTTACATTATTCCTCATTGTGTCTTCCACCAGGGGATTTTCCTGGGTAAAGACAGTTGAAAAGGCAACATTCAGTAGACTGGCCCTTTCCTCATCCCCTTCCACCATTACCCCCATGTTATTTCTAAGGGGACCCACACTCTCTGTTTTTAGTTTCTTATCATTTATATACTTGAAAAATAATTTGGGATTATTTTTGCTCTCCCTGGCAATATTTCTCTCAGTCTCTGTTTTTGCTGCCTTTATCTGCTTTTTACAGGATTTATTTTTCTCTCTATCCTGTAATGCCTCATCGCTACTTTCACGTTTTAGCACCTTAAACGCCTTATCTTTATCGCTTATTGCTTTCCTTACAAGACTAGTTAGCCACATAGGCTTTTTCTTGTTCCTTTTATGCTTTTTCCCATAAGGTATGTGTTTCTCACAGGACTTTCTCAGAATATGAGAAAAAGTCCCATTTTGGGGGGGGGGGGGTCTTTTGTCTCTGAGAACATTATCCCAGTCTATGCCTTTAAGGTCTTCCCTTAGTTGCTGAAAGTTTGCCCTCCTGAAGTTTAGAGTGTTGGTTGCCCCTTCCCTAACGTTCTTAGTAAAGCGTAATACAAAATCAATGATTGATCACTAAAGGGATGACAAGAAGGAAAAGGATAGCCCCAGATAGGGCTTGTATCAATCATGGTATTCAAGGGGCGAAGCGCCCAGTGATGGGTGCGAAACGTGTTGTCCAGATTTTAATTATTCTGCATGTACCTTTTTAGTTTGACATTCAAATGGATTAACCTTCATAGCGATTATAGCTTTTTTGACCACTCGGTTTTGCGCCTAGTAAGTTTTTTTTTCCTCCTGGGATCTACTGAGAAGCCTTTCTCTGAATAGCCCAGATTTCTCTGGCAATTTTACACCGTGGGGGAACTTCCACTGGCAGGAACGAGGCAGAACCCGAAACGCGAATTGACACCATTGTGCCTGTATGCACAACCAAAGGTGAGCAGAATATTCCTACAATTCAAGAAACCTTAAGAAACCCACGTTTATCACCAGGGAGCGCCTGTTTTTCTTTTCTTCTTTCTTTTGAATATAAAAGTTAGATTATCTCTCTAGTCAATGGGGGAATCTTAGATTGGCACCATTATTAACCTAAACCTACGCTCCTGACAAATAAAGTCTGTCACCAGGTTAATAAAAGACTAATACAATACACTTAGCACTTTCCAGTGCTTTTCTTTTCTGAGATTGCACACTCCCACCGAGGAGCTAGACAAGAACAAATGCTATAAAAGGAACAGTCAGCCGGTGGATGTAGCGCTATACAGATACAAAATCATGTAGATCATGAACAGTTGTCCTCGATGCACTATATTCAATCATTAACACATAGACCCTGTGCCAAGGGCCACAAGACTTTCCTATATGTATATTTATTAGAATTTAAAGACCAGTCACCAAAATGCTGAACGACACACCATATTTGACCACCGTGCCCGTGATCAATTTCCATGCCTCATATTGCAAAGTCCCCAGGAGTTTTATTAGGAAGTGAGCTCACACTAGCCAAGGGGGTACCTAGCCTTTCATTTTCAGAGGCACACCGCCCAAAGAAAATAAAAAGTTCCCACCCCTTGTCTTCTACAAGTCAATTCCCAAATGAACTTGGCGACATGTGCATTTTGAGAGATAATTTGTCTACATAGTTAAAAAAGCAGCAAGTTTATGGATGATCAGATCACTCAGGAATATAGATGCAATATATCTGTCCCCTGAATAATACAGCGACAGGCTCCCGTAGCTATTAGTAGTCTGGTTAATAGGAGCAGTCAAACAATGCAGGCTGCTGCGAGCCATACCAGTCTGCTATATTTACTAGGGGTACACAACCGCTCTCAATCCCTGTTAAACATTTGATAAAGCCTCAGAGAGGGGCAATAATTGCCCCTTTACATACTTGCTACTAACTATCATGTTCTGTCCTTAAAAAGTAAATCTATAAGGGGATTGTGTAACAGGACGCACAGTGATCAATGTGGTCCATTAGGGTGATGCCATACATGGCGTTTTTGGTCCGTTTTTAATCATGCGTTTTAGAAGGGCATTATTTTTTTACAGTTTATCATGTGTTTGTCTGCTTTGAACCAGTGCATCTTAATAGATAAACAGGTACAAAGCAGCAAAATGTATGCTAAACGGTAAAAAACAAATGCGTTTTTAAACAGACTGAAAACGCATGCTAAAAACGGATCAAAAACACCATGTGTGGCATCACCCTTAGACTCCAAGTGATTCCCCTGTAGCATAGCTCATCCCCGAAGGTGCAGTCACATGTGCCACTAACGTTGCATGTACAACAGCAATGCTAGCGCACAGGGGCAGACCTTGGCCCCATCACATGTGCGTTTCCAATGAAATGCATGTGATCTGCAAACAATCATATGCGTTTCACTTGAAACACACGTGATCAGGCCAAGGCCAAGGCGCTAATGGCACGTATGACCGCACCCTTAACTGTACAAAAGCTATACATGCAGATTGCCTCTCTAAAGACAAAAATAGGTAAGTAAGCTATACAGTACTTTAGGAAATCTACCATCAAAATAAAGCATAATAATAAACCAGGGACACTTAAGCTACATTCACACGATGTATGCCCACCGTACCGTACTACGGCGGGCATAAATCGGCGCTGCGGAGAGGAGCAGGGGATGAGCGCTGCTCACCTGTCCTATCTTTTCCGGGGCTACGGACCGGTAAGGTGCCGCACGTGTGCTGCACGGTACCGCTCCCGTACAGGGCTGTGAGCCCATAGAAGTGTATGGGGGACGTATATCAGCCGTATATACGTCCCCCATACATGTGTGTGAATGCAGCCTTACTCAGATCCAGACTCAGTGACTTTTATTTGTTATCCATGACTTTCTTCCTTCTAAAATAAACTGCATTTAGAACTTCTACTTTTAGAAGAAAGGAGGCCATGAATAACAACTATAAGTAGGTTACCACAGTCACAGAGCCTGGATCTATGAGTAAGTGTCCCTGGATTATTATGCTTGATTTTAATGGTAGATTTCCTTCAAGCTAGATAGAGAATGCAGCAATATTCAAAATAGGAAAGGGAACCCTAAACTCTAGGACACTTTTTGTGCCATTTAAAAAAAAAGGAAGACACTCTTCTGTCTTATAAACTCCAAACAGGAAGTTTCAGAGTAATATACTATAAGGTTACAAAGGTGAATATTTTCTCCTTCAGCTGCGGTTACAGAAAAAGGGAAAATAACTGAAAAAACCCACAGGAGAGGCTCCAAAACTCTTGTCACTTTAGCGCCCAACCCCCCATCCCAAACTCCAAGGAAAAAACATTGGAGTTGCAGAGACAGGGAAAGTCAAAAACTTCCCTAAACACTTGACTTCAATAAAGCCAAAAGTCTCCTGAAACATATCCAGCACAAACAAGATGACATAAACATTTCATAAGACACAGGCTGAAAATACTATTGTAACAAAATTATTTCCACCCCTCCTCTGTGTTTATCATCTGCACACATACAACAGGCCTCTCTGGAGTCCACGTGATTCAAGTCCAAAATCTAAAAACAAGGACTCTGGTGACAGAAAGGAATTCATTTAACCTTTGATATAGATGCATTACTCTTGGTTTGTTTCTTTTGCTTACAAAATGATGTACCAGGGTAGTTTCTTTCCATAATACTAAGATATATAGTAAAGATTTACAGTAAACATGGCTGTCCAACTCATATGCCAGGCTGCTTATAAGGGACACCATCAGCAGCTTTTACACCACTGAACTAGCAGCCCCCTCAGATTAGGAATGTAATATCCTTTATAGCAGTGGTGGCGAACCTATGGCACTGGTGCCAGAGGTGGCACTCGGAGCCCTCTCTGTGGGCACCCAGGCCACCACCCCAGAATGAAGTTCCCCAGACAGGACTCAAAGAATCTTCCTACAATGATAGGCAAATTTGCCCTCCTCCTTTCAACTTCGTTGCTGTCTTTAGGAGGCTGAACGATTGAAAGTTTTCAAAGAACAAGGAAAAATAAATTATGGCTTAAATTGCTGTGCTGGCACTTTGCAATAAATAAGTGGCTTTCGGTTGAAGTTTGGGCACTCATGCTCTAAAAGGTTCGCCTTTATAGCATTACTTTTAAAGGTTGCAAGAGGAACAGGCCCAAGAGACCCCCATCTTGGTCTCTATAACACCAGGCATTGTGGTTCTGTGAACTACAGAACCATAAACACAAGCAGATCAATACAAAGTCAGAAATTGGATCTTTATCTGAAGCTCACATCAACAACTACCCTGTTTCCCTGAAAACAAGCCCCCCCCCCAAGCCATATATTAGTAGTTACTGTATATGATGCTATGACGGTCTTTGAATAAATGGTTTTGTTCATACGTTTTTGATGGAATTCAGGGTTTGTAGGGTTATAAGGAGGTTATAGAAATTGTTGACCTGATGGTCTTTAAAGGAAACCTACCATGAGGAGTCTACCATTAGAAGTGGACCGGATGGTAGATTCCTCCCAGCTGCCTCAGTCCTAATCAGTAAATTAAAGGGGTTTTCCCACATTTCAATCCCCTAGTGATGATAACACAATAAAGATCATTTTAACCCTTAATTTACAATTTTACTCAGTTTTATTGCGGTTTTACTCTTCTAGCTGCTCCGTGGAAAATCCCAGAGCCTCTCCAAGTAGACACATTATTATGCATCTAGTTCTGTGGGGCGACAATATGGTTAGATTATGAGGGTACAAGGTGTATATGGACTCATCTGGCTTCCGACAATGTACTAACACACTGACACAGAGAGAGAGGAGACAGATCAGAGATGTATGAGGTGATTACACAGAGCCTGATAGACCATTACACTGTTACACTCTGGGCTCTGCTACATCTCACAAATATGTACCTGCATTCCTCTACCCCTGGATTACTTATCTCCATGTAGCTTGTAGTTTGCAGCCTCTTTCTCTGCTCACCACGTGCTGAGAGTCTCTGAGCTCTCGCAGGAGCATAGATACAGTAATCTCAGCTCCACAATCTCATCCAAGATGGCGGCCCAAGCCTAAGATAAATTGCAGGGTGTGTCTAGGGGAAACTGAAATTATGTACACCAGGACAGATAGAGACAAATTGAACTTATATCTGTGACATGCTGTATTTTTGTTAATAACAGTGAATTAGAGAATGTCTTATTTTGTTATCCCAAGTACATATTAGAAACTTGTCTTCGTGGGAATACCCCTTTAATGATCATGGAACCGAACCTAACTAGTTAAAAACTTTATTTCCGTAATATGTAAACTAACTGCAGAGGCTACTGGGGCGTGTAGTATTCAGACCTACATCAGTAAATGTACCATAGATCATTGTACCTGGAAATAAAGCCACAAGGCTTTCTTGATGGAATTTAGATGGTTATGCGGATATATGTGATGGTATGACTAAAGTATATTAATAAATGAAGATTTTTTTTGTTCAACAAAAAATCTGAATATGTGTTCATGGAAACGGTCCTGACAATAAGACCTAGCGTTTCTTTAGGAGCAAACATTAATACAAGTTACAGTCTTATTTAAAGAGGACATGTCACCTAAATTTTCGCCGCAGTGTTAGAGTGATAGCGTTACCGGAAACCTCCGGTAACGCTATCAAACACTGCGGCGGGGTACAGTGTAATCATCGGACAGCTTGCAAAGCTGCCTCTTCCCCCGACCGCCCCGCTCGCTCCAATGTAATCTTCGGCGCGCAGCTCCTGGTAGCTGCGCGCCCTCGTCCGAATACCCTCGTCCGTAGCTCAGAGTACTGCGCATGCGCAGAACGCCGGGTACTCGGACGAGGATTTACAAAGATTACATGGTAGGCGGAGGAACGAGGCTACTGGGGCGTGAAGTAGCCGCGACTAGTAGCCTCATGTCCGGCTACTCCACGCCCCAGTAGCCGCCTAAAAAAATTTGCATATACAGGCATTAAAGTTTACAATACAGCGGTTTAGGACAATAACGAAAATATGCTCTGGCACCAGCACACCCTGAGCTGGTGCTCGGTATTTGAAGCTTACAACTACTATTTCAAGTGGTAGGTTTCCTTTAACTTAGGACTTGCGACCCATTTATGTCGGACTTTACATTATAAATCTGGCGCACGGTCTGTCTGATCACCGGTACACCACCTAATTTGTGGTACACCACCTCATTTTAGCACCACCTGTCCGCTCCGGGCTCCCACCCTGCATTTCCCCTCGGCTCCCTTTCCTCTCCCCTCGGCTCCCTCTCCTCTCCCCTTGGCTCTCTCTCCACTCTGCTCGGCTCCCTCTCCTCTCCGCACCACCCCTTCTACCTTTATAGGTAGAATCGGGGTGGTAGGTTCCCTGTAAATTGTGCTGTTGTAACTTTAGTGTTGCAAAATTAACTCATCTATCCATCCATATTTGTCTGACAGAATACATAGGCCAAGTGTTTTACTTTATATCCACCCCTTCTACCTTTATAGGTAGAATCGGGGTGGTAGGTTCCCTGTAAATTGTGCTGTTGTAACTTTAGTGTTGCAAAATTAACTCATCTATCCATCCATATTTGTCTGACAGAATACATAGGCCAAGTGTTTTACTTTATATGTACACCCCACGCTTCAACAAACAGCTATGAAAGCAACTGTGACTGAGCTATATGCATGAGGGCTTTGTATTGGGTTTACGCTCTGTAGTCAAGACATTTTATGCTTTACTACCAGCTCATTACAAATTTTGGATTCATGGCAAGGTTTAAAAAAAAAAAAATACACTGCACAGGGGTGGGACAGGCTTGCTCTGACATGTAGACACAATACACTGCACAGGGGTGGGACAGGCTTGCTCTGACATGTAGACACACTTCAGTGGTTTACAGGCTTTTACAACCATCCTCCTTACTTATGTGTTCAGGTTTGAGAGGTTTCTTAATGTTTTCTCCAAGAAAAACTGATGGATGTGATGGGGTCACAGCTCGGTGCATCACTTGCGTTTTACTCTTGCTGCATTGTACAGTTGGGCAGTTAATTTTCTAGTATAAAGTGAAGGAATCAATTATTTTTACATTGCATATAATCAGCCCTTTGTGAACATCTCCAACAATCTTAAGATCCACCCCGAGGGGGGAGGGAGGGGGGGAGGGGCAGTATTTGTTAGCTGCAGAGAATAGGTATATAAACCTTTGCAAGTTTCCTACTGTTTGATATTAATAAAGCTGGGTTCACATGTATAATACTAATAATAATAATAATAATAATAATAATAATAATACTAATAATAGGGATAAAAGCTTGTATAAAATGTTCCAGTCATTATTTATAAAGGAACAGAATAAACAAATTTAATTAATAAAAATTCTGCTGCTTGAACCAGTCATCGGCCACCATCTTATATACAAGGTCCATGGTGAATGTGACTGCAAAGAACCCTGGAGCTTGGTATCTGGTGTTTGCTGGATAACAGACAGGAGGAGGAGACAGGATGGGCAAGTAAAGAGGGTTGAAATTTAACGCAGTTAGGGAGTGTGATGGGCCTGCCAAAAGAGATGGGTTTTCCAGGGAAGGGCATTCTACAGAATGAATGCAGCTCTGGACATGTGAGGGAGAGGTCCAAATTAAGGTAGATATTACAAGATCATTGGCAGATCAAAGAGCACAGGTTGGGTAATAGACTCTTGGGTAATAGTTAGAGATGGGCAAATTTTTCAAAAATTCGATTCGAATCACGCTGTTGTAGAATCATGTTGTAGAACGTTGTGCCATGCTCAAATATGCATAGGGAGCATGGTCTGGTCTTCAAACAATGCTGCGTTTTAATATGACACGCGCATGACAGCCACTGCTCTTAGAATCGCTTCACTTCACTTCCATGTGCACTTATAGTGGCCAATTTGACCAAATAAGCGAAGCGGGAACGCAGCCTGACAAGGTAACGTCTGTGCCAGCTCGAAAGGACTCAGCTGAGGGCCAAGATCCCACTTTTTTTTTTACAATGACATCAGATGATTCCATAGATTATAACAGAACCTGTTCCGTTAAACGCTGATACATGTAGAAACCTCCCAAAAAGAGTGGAGTGGGCGTCGGCAGTAATTTTGCATTGACATCACTGATCATTTTTCCCTTCTTTTCATCCATCAGTTTCCGCTTTCAATCGTTCAATAAGCCATCATCAGTCTTGCTAAAGCCAAAATCAAACAGGAGTGGATGCAAAACAGAGATGACCAGTAGATGGGATATTTGCATGTCCTCTGTGTTCTGTATCCACTCCTATTCGATATCGATCTTTAAGCTTTTCATTCCTTCTGACAGATTAAATGAAGATGAAAACCAAACATAGTGGCAACATCATAGAGTGGTGGAGGGTTAAAACGGCATTGTGGAAATCACAGGGTGTTCCAGGAAGACAACGGTCAGTTGGCAGCAGCACGAGTAGGCCGCAGAGCTGCACAATGACAAATTCTGGAGCTGGCAGCAACATGGAAGGCCATAGTCTGGCACAATGACAGTGTGGAGGTGGCGGTAGCAAGAGGAGGTCAGAGAGTGGCACAATCACAGTGTGTGTAGGTGGGTGGCAGCAGCAGCATCAGGCCAGCGAGTGGCACAAAGACAAATTCTGGTGGTAGCAGCAACATGGCAAGCCACAGTGTGGCACAATGAGAGTGTGGAGGTGGCGGCAGCAGCAGGAGGTCAGAAAGTGGCACAATTACACATGTGGAGGTAGGTGACAATTCCAGTCCCTGTAAAAATGGTGGGAGGCAGATGCAGCAACTGGCAGAAGATGTGTGGCATCAGGCGGGTGGCAGCATCAGAATAGTGGCTGAGGCAGGTAGTTAGTATCCAGGCTCATTTCTCTACGTTTGGGGGAGGCGTCATGGCTGACCTAATCTGATGCATTGGTGTGTTCAAATCCTGGCCGAATCAGGCCTGATTCATCTTGACAAAGGTCATGCTCTCCACATTACGGGTGGACAAGCGGGTTCTCTTTGGGGTAACAATGGCCCCCGTCGCACTGAACACCCGCTCTGATGCCACACTACTGGCTGGGCAGGACAGCTACTACTGCAAACTCCGCAAGTTGCAGCCACACAGCAAGTTTGGCTGTCCAGTAGTCCAGGGGATCCACTACCTGGGGTGGTAGAGTGCTGTCCAAGTAGGCCACCACCTGCTGGTGCAGGGTCTGCTCCATATCCTGCTGCTGGTGGCGGTTACCCTCTTCACTAGGTGGGTGAAGGAAGCTGCTCATTAAGGACTCCAGACTTAAGCTGCTGCTGATGGAGCTGCTACTGCTCCCCCCCCCCTGCTGCTTGAACCAGTCATCGGCCACCATCTTATATACAAGGTCCATGGTGAATGTGACTGCAAAGAACCCTGGAGCTTGGTATCTGGTGTTTGCTGGATAACAGACAGGAGGAGGAGACAGGACGGGCAAGTAAAGAGGGTTGAAATTTAACGCAGTTAGCGAGTGTGATGGGCCTGCCGAAACAGATGGGTTTTCCAGGGAAGGGCATTCTACAGAATGAATGCAGCTCTGGACATGTAAGGGAGAGGTCCAAATTAAGGTAGATATTACAAGATCATTGGCAGATCGAAGAGCACAGGTTGGGTAATAGACTCTTGGGTAATAGTTAGAGAAGGCCAAATTTTTAAAATTTTCAATTCGAATCACATTGTTGTGCCATGCTCAAATATGCATAGGGAGCGTGGTTTGGTCTTCAAACAATGCTGTGTTTTAGTATGACACGCACATGACAGCCACTGCTCTTAGAATCGCTTCACTCTTCACTTCCATGTGCACTTATAGAGGCCAACTTGACCAAATAAGTGAAGTGGAACGTAGCCTGACAAGGTAATGCCTGTGCCAGCTCGAAAGGACTCAGCTGAGGACCAAGATCCCACTTGGCATCAGATGACTCCATAGATTATAACAGAACCTGTTCCGTTAAACGCAAATACATGTAGAAACCCCCCAAAAAGAGTGGAGTGGGCGTCGGCAGTAATTTTGCATTGACGTCACTGATCATTTTGCCCTTCTTTTCATCCGTCAGTTTCTGCTTTCAATTGTTCAATAATCCATCATCAGTCTTGCTAAAGCCAAAATCAAACAGGAGTGGATCCAAAACAGAGATGACCAGTAGATGGGATATTTGCATGTCCTCTGTGTTCTGTATCCACTCCTATTCGATATCAATCTTTAAGCTTTTCATTCCTTCTGACAGATTAAATGAAGATGAAAACCAAACATAGTGGCAACATCATAGAGTGGTGGAGGGTGAAAACGGCATTGTGGAAATCACAGGGTGTTCCAGGGAGACAACGGTCAGTTGGCAGCAGTACGAGTAGGCCACAGAGCTGCACAATGACAATTTATGGAGCTGGCAGCAACATGGAAGGCCATAGTGTGGCACAATGACAGTGTGGAAGTGGCGGTAGCAAGAGGAGGTCAGAGAGTGGAACAATCACAGTGTGTGTAGGTGGGTGGCAGCAGGAGCATGAGGCCAGCAAGTGGCACAAAGACAAATTCTGGTGGTAGCAGCAACATGGCAAGCCACAGTGTGGCACAATGACAGAGTGTGGAGGTGCCGGCAGCAGCAGCAGCAGGTCAGAAAGTGGCACAATTACACAAGTGGAGGTGGGTGACAATTCCAGCCCCTGTAAAAATGGTGGGAGGCAGATGCAGCAACTGGCAGCAGATGAGTGGCATCAGGCAGGTGGCAGCATCAGAATAGTGGCTGAGGCAGGTAGTTAGAATCCAGGCTCATTTCTCTACGTTTGGGGGAGAAGGCATTGGTGTGTTCAAATCCTGGCCGAATCACGCCTGATTCATCTTGACAAAGGTCATTCTCTCCACATTACAGGGTGGACAAGCGGGTTCTCTTTGGGGTAAAAATGGCCCCCGTCGCACTGAACACCCGCTCTGATGCCACACTACTGGCTGGGCAGGACAGCTTCTACTGCAAACTCCGCAAGTTGCAGCCACACAGCAAGTTTGGCTGTCCAGTAGTCCAGGGGATCCACTACCTGGGGTGGTAGAGTACTGTCCAAGTAGGCTCCATATCCTGCTGCTGGTGGCGGTTACCCTCTTCACTAGGTGGGTGAAGGAAGCTGCTCATTAAGGACTCCAGACTTAAGCTGCTGCTGATGGAGCTGCTACTGCTCCTACCCCCCCATCTCCCCACAGCAGCCGTGGCAGTGGTACGTGAGCGATGACTGCCAGGAATCCCCTGGTCAGACCTGACAGAGGATGGACAATGGCGCACATAGGCAGTGGCCAAGTGTATGCACAGTATTTCTGTATAGTACGCCAGTTGTTCCTCCCTCTCGGCAGCTGGAAAAGTGTCACACATTTTGGACCGGTAGCAAGGATCCAAGAGGGTGGAGAGCCAAAAGGCATCCCTATGCCAGATGTTGACACCTGAGCAAATGGCAGGTGACACGCATGAGCTGCCAGGGGCTGATATCAAAGTTACACAGGGGAGTACACCTGTCCAATTGCATCAAAAAATCATCAATGGCACAAGCCATTTGTTCTTGTATGGCAGAGACTTTTTATTGGCATATGCATTGACCAAGAATAATATTGTATATTGAGTGGTAGGGATTATTGAGGACCACTGAGTACTCGTAGCAGGGGGTGTTCACTGTGAAGACCCATACCGGGGTCTCCGGTTGTCATTTCATGTATATTGCATGTTTTAAATGATTTTAAATGTATGTCTTATGTTGATCTTGTTTGGATACTAATAAATATTTGAATTGCATTATCTATGAGCAACTTGTGGTGCATCTTGTCTCTCAGCTAGATTATTTGTATATATTCATGCACCTGCTCTACTGTATTGTTGGTTGTGCTACCCACTATATCTTTTGGCAACAAGCCATTTGTTCTCTGAAGGGTGCAGAGTCCACAACTTGGAAAGGGAGGGACTGCAGTACCAACAACTTGGACAGGAGAACGGTCAGCTTCTGCACCTTAGGATGGATGGACGCATACAGTTATCTCTTTGTAATCGCCTCATTCAACGACTGCTGGCGCCATGCATAGTGAGGAGCAGGAGCATCTGGACCGGGAGATAATGTCAAAGACAAACAGCTCCCTTCAGCAGAGGTGCTGAAGCCTTGACTAGCTGAAGTGGCATGTGTGCCACTAGGTGCTGCTGCTGTTCTGTGGTGGCAGGATGGGACCACCACATATAAGACACGTTTCTCCCAGGCCACTGGATGGTGAAGCTGCATGTGTTGACGCAGGGCCGTGGTGCCAATGTTCGTTCTCTGTCCACGCTTCACTTTCTGCCTGCAGATTCTACATATACACACTCTCGGCTCCTCTGCCACACCGCCGAGTTGGAGATTTTACCGCCTACACTCTGCACTGCTACTGATGCAACTACTAATGCCGCTGCCTCGCTGAGCCCCTGTGCCACTTCTTACTTGCACCTGCAAAGCGGGTTTTGTACCCCGCGGCCGTTTGGCTCCAGTCCTCGCACTGCTGCCACCCTGCTGACTCACTGCCACAGTAGTGAATTGCTGTCTGCTTCGTTGCCTGACCCGCAAGCTGACACCCTCTTCTCCCGACGATGATGAAGCCCCTGCAAGTGTGATCGGCTACTTCATCATCGATTTGCGTTTCCTTGACAGTGCTATTCTACTCAACGGTTCCAGTATGCACAGCCTGACTACTTGCAGTGTAACATAACCGCCCATGCCACTCTCCACATCTGTACTTTCCCGCCTACTGCACGAAGCAGCGGATGTCTGCCCCACCTTCACTGCCAAGCAGCTGCTGACTTTCCTCAAAGAGTTTGTCCTCGCTGTATAGTGGGGCTGAGCCCAGACCACCTAGTAGATCTCTGGCTGAGGAAAATGAACAGGACAGAGGCTGGTTGAGGACAGGCAAGGGCTGCTGACCTGCTCCTGGGCCATGCCTAATAAGGGTTGTATCTGACGAACACACGGACTCTTGACTGGGGTTGTCAGATGTCACTTGGGAGGAAGTGGATGACCTAGTCAACCAATCAAGAACCTTTAAGTTGTTTATCAACACACTGCCGCTAGATGACACCGTCAGTTCTATCCTTACAGAGTCACCCCTACTACGACGTCCCCTTACTGTGCTGCGACCTGTGCCTGATCCACCTGCCACCTCTCTGTCTGACATATTGGTTAATAAACTATGTGGATTTGACACGGATGTCTTGATATCTACTACAGCAACAAAAAAATAATTGAAATTTGGGGTATACCGATCCCTCCGCAACTGACACCCTGGACTTCGTGCCAAACCAAAGTTTTCCTTAAAATTCTAAACAAATTCCACTTTGTTAGAATCCATTCGCCCAACTCTAGTAATAGTCCGCAATAAGAATTTGGGTATCAGATTGGATAGGCCTGTTCAGAGGAGGACTGCAGGACATGTGTGAGATGAAGAGACGTCAGAGCAAATCTCCTTTGCTTTTTTTTTTTTGCTGACCTAACTAACCTTTGATGCATGATGGGAGGGGAAAGGACTGCTATACTGGAATATCATAGAGCTACCGTCATGTTAGGGGGAAGACTGTATGGACCATCTTAATTTTTGGGTGTGTTTACCTTTAATGTGCCCTTGTTAGCAGTGGGGAAGCCTGGTATTAGCACAGTCACTTGCAGTTCAGATCACAACTTGCACTCGGCTACGAAGCTAACCCCTTTGCCCCTCCTCCTCTCTCACCTGCTATTGGCTGTCAGAGAAGTAAACAGACAAGCAGAAACTGAATCCTTCTGCACAAACTTGACCAGGGCAGAAGGAACACAGGACGGGCAGACCTACCAGCAGAGGGAGCCAACAGTCAATTAAAAAAAAAAAAAAGTTAACTCCGTAAGCCTGGATATTTTTTTAATAAATGTTAAATGCTGAAAGTATTGTTTTACTGGATGATTTTCTGGTCTTCGGGTGGGAAAGTCGTTCAGTAACACTTGTATATCATTTCTTAGTCTTTAAAATCACCAATTATGAAGAACAATTAAATAAGAATTTAATAAAAAGCACTTTACAACAATCTATGTACATTTACCAGGTAATCGTATTGCAACACTCGGAAAGTAACAACCCTGGTGCCAAGGCACAGACCCAAATATCATTTCTATCTAGAACAAGCAGCTGCACCCAGCTCTGTTTAACACTAATCAAAAGTATATGATATAAATAGCAGTCCTATTATGTAATAAACAGTGTGCCAGATTCATAGAATGAGACAGACTTCCAAAACAATAACAAGAGAAACAAATCCACATGTACCCACCAAGCTCAAACTAGGACTTTCCCCTAATATAAAGAGGTAAGCCATGTTTATATTTGTTGTAGAAAGACATACTTTACCAAAAATTCACTTAATTTGTACTGAACATTATTGTGCTGTGCCAATATACGAGAAGCAGCTTGGTGGGGATTGAACTGAAACAATAGCACTAAACACATTCATAGAGACTAACCAAAAAAGCCAATGAATACTGAAGGACAAGGCACCCCTAATCTTGGGATTTGTGGAAATTCAGGCAGACACCCACTTGGACAATCATTGTCTATCTAGTCAAAAACCTACCACATGGATGCAGTGCTTCTAAACCAAGTATACTTACACATTGGCGCGAGTCTCTTGAAAGAGGATGTGTTCTTCCTTTTGCTTCTAATAGCTTATTTTTTTTTTTTTTTTTTTTTTTTTTTTTTAAAGTCTTTTAAAATTATACAAAAATGGGCCTTAGGAGCTGCTGGCTACATCAGAGAAGCCCCTTGTGGCTCCATCATCTGCCAATTATTTGCGCCTCCATTCAAGGAGGGAGGAGGCAATTAGAAACCCTTCTATGGACAAATGGGCTTCTTTAACATATTCAGGAGCCCCTGAGGCTCATTTGCATACTTTCAAAAGACGGGTTTCTCAAAAACTAAACTAGAAGCAAAACAAGAACTGATCCCATTTCAGGAGGCATGCAAGTGTACTTGGTTTAGAAGCAGTGCATCTGTGTGATTGATTTCCTTAATTTATGTAGGTCTCCCATAAACATTGGGGCGACCAAAAGCCAAACTCCTGCGAATATTAAAGTGATGTTATGAAACATATTTATAGAGGACAATAACAAGATTCCACACTAATTATTATTTTTAAAATGTTGTGCCTCTGATGTTGGGTAATGTGGATTGCTTCACATTGATGAAAGTCTGATGAAACAGCACAGTTAATGACAGCCAGGTTGGCAGGCTCCAATGCAAACTTATGTGTGACTAGATGTTTTGTCTAATTTTTTTCTTAGAAATTAATGCAGTTAATAGAAATCTATTTACATATTTATGAAAAGGATAAAGCTTTGGCATCCTATTTAGATTGCCTTAGCAGCTCTTTAGACGTCTTTTGCACGTCAGATTTTTTATAGTGGCTAATACACCTTAACAAATGGGGCAAACAAGGTCTGTAGTGGAAATGGAAACTTTTAGTTAAAATCATTAAAGCAGTTGAGTCACTAACAATAATGGACCTCATTAAAGCATATCATTTTGGAAAAATTTGTAAAATCAGCCCATTAACAAATATTGCCTAGATCTCAAAATATAGATCTCCGTGTCGTCAGTATCTTAGAAGTTTCATTTTACAGTTAACAGCCATGTCCTACAAGCTTTATCATTCAACACAGACTAGATAAAAACACACAATGTGAGTTCAGTCAGAGAGCAGTGTAGTTCTGACTCTAAACTATCCCACTCCACTCTTGCTGGTCTAGCCACAGTACACAGATCAAATATAACGCATTATTGACTATGTGTTAATATATAGGATATCATGGGTCTTAGTTATCCCAATACCTAGAGCGCACAAAAAGTCACAGCAATACCATAGGTCAAATATCAATGCATTTCAATAGGTATAAAAAGGTATCACTCAGAGGACAGGGGAGGGGGCTGGCTGCCCAACGCGTTAGGCCACCAAACCTCATGGCTTCTACAAGCAATGCAATACTGCCACCATTATTGGTCAGTGACGCAACAATAACTATAGCATTTACTATTATCACCTGCACTACAGATTTAAATTTAAGGCTTTAAATTATTAATTACACTTTAACTTACAAGATGAAATACAAGATCTGGTGGAACATTTGAGAAAATGATGGACCTGTATAACATATTGTACACCTATAATTCACTAAATCCAATAATACATTTTTTATGTAGCCCTTTCATATTTTGCAGAGCTTAACTTCTAGGATGAGATTACAGATTATGATCATAACAAGAAAGGATTGTTACAGGAGACAAGGATCACTAGATTACAATTTTTATTGCTTTCCACTTATGAGACCACCAAAGGACTGCAAAACAATTATAAAAGAAAACAGAACAAAAATGTACTTACTTCTGTTCTTGCAAATTTTCCCCCGTATGCTGATCTGAATCAGTCTAGTAAAAAAGAAAATTTTAAAAAGTTAGCCAATATTCTACATAAACAAAACAATTGCATTGCACAAGTTGATTTCTGCACCACAATCCACAGCTGGATGTCATAATTCTGGCTGATTGTAAATCCGTTTCCACTGCAGATTATTTCAGCCGTGTGTGTATGGGAAGGTCATAAATACCATACATCCAAAATGTTCCTGTATTGTACTACGGATTTACCATGTGGAAATGAATTGCAGAAAATCCACAGGTAATGTGGACAACTTGTGAAGGTAGATAATCAGGGTATGTTAAAAAAGCAGTATTCTGCATCAGTAATTGTAAGACAAAGCAATAGTGAATCTGGTAAACAAGAAAACAGAAGGTGTAGATCCAACAGCATTAAAACGTAGAAGAGTTTCTTCATCTCCACACAACGTCTCTGTCTCCACATTCTTACATTTTCCTTAAAGGATCAAGTTGTGACAAAAAAGATAATAAAGCTGCATGAGTCAGAGTTAACCACAATCTGAAGTCTACAAGTCCTACTTCTCTTTTGTACAAGTTTCTTATAAAACTGTTCAAGTTCTCAGAAAACACCAATCATGTAAAGTTAGCAATATACTGTATACTGATAGCAGCCGAGGCTGCCAAGTGTTGTGGGATGAGATCACCCTCTTATATGTTCGGTAATTGGGGGCTTCCCGACTTTCCCTAGAAATCTGCCAAAGATTTCAACAAGCTCCCCTTTTTGTAAACATATGAAGTAAACTTAGACTAACAGGCTTAACCCCTCTCCCAGAAAATACATGCACACTTGGTCAATCCAAGCATGCCCGTGTGGCCAGCCTAACGTCAGGGCTCCAGAAAAGATTTGGATTCCTGAAAAAGTTTAAATAATAAGAATAATAATGAATAAGAGGATCCAAGAGATTATAGCCTTCGGTATTGCACATTGCAATAGGATACAAAGTCCTTCACCTCCACATATCATCATACCTTCCAATTACCCCTCCACACAATCTTTAGGAGTAGATGTGCCTTTTAACTTCTTAATAAACCCCCTGCATATAAGAAGGGGGCATTGAACAGTCCCAGTCAAGTCAAATTTGTTTCATTTTACATATCTATGGTTTGGGAATATAAAAAGTATATTTCCATAAACCAGAACTTCTGTAAAGAAAAAAATTGCAAATGTTTTCCTCTAATAAGATGTGAGCTTGTAGCTTATTTCAATATGTTGCTGGTTTAGACACAAGAGGGATACTGGAGCGGATACCAGTGTACAAGCCTTGTAGAGGTCTGACATACACCATATGGACAGGAGGGCACAAAAGTGGTGGTGGCTGTTCCCAGCCCAAGAGTCAGCAATTGCGTTCGCTATTGGGTGCACTAGTTCCTAACAGAGCACAAATTTTACACCAGGGAACATGGCTGCACGGAGCCTCTTATTATATCTGGCACAACCGTGGGTGGAAGGGGGCGGTTGAATCATCGATAACATTCCCCCGAAGCAGTCTTCACCTTCAAATCACCTCTTAGAAATGCTTGCAATATGTGCAGGAATCTCAGTAGTGTCAGAGTAGTGGGAGGTGAACATTTTTTACCATTTCTCCTAAATTTAGAGTGTGAGGGTGCATCCACACGTTCAGTTTTTCAGATGCAGATTTTGAAGCCAAAAACCGGTGTGGATCACAATGAGTGAGGATTATCATTGAGAAGAGTTTCTCCTTCTCTATTTTCACTCCACTCCTGATTTGAACATCACTTTTTTCATATGCAGTTTTTGAACGTGTGAATGCATCCTAAAGGATAGTCCCGATACAGGTGTGACATTTTATTCCTACTGACAGAAGTAAAGGCATTTCACATAAACTTGTTAGCTGTAGAGTCTTTGCACTGACGAGCCTACAATGCTGAAATATGGTGGAAACCAATGATCAGTTATAGTTAGTCCAAATCAGAATTAGAGACCACAAAGAAAACAGTATACGGGAAATACTTAAGGGAGTTGTCTGACTGTTATAAAAATTTATTAGCTGGGCTGGGGAGGTTTTTTAAAGCTGTACTCACCTGCTCCATTGCTCCCGATGTCCTGTGCCATGGTCCGTCAGAGCCCTGTCCCACAGCGCTGGAACAGGAGACTGGTGGGCGCATCAGGACATCTGGTAATTGTCGGAGCTTCCAAGCCCCTGTATCTGCACCAGAGCAGATGAGTACAGCTTACTTTTTTTTATTAAAGCTCTCCCCAGACTGGCTGATATATAATGGTCAGAGAACCACTTTAACTATATTATTCTGTATGTATCCGACTCCTGGTTCACAGAAACTGGGGGAAAACTGCTGAAATAACCGAGATGTGAAGTGGTTCTTACAGCCATGAAGGCTAAACAATACTTCTATGTAGATCCAGCTTACACATACATGTAGTATAAAATTCTGGTGGAACTGGTTGTTTTCTTAGTTGGTGACTGAATACTTAGCAACAGCAATTCAGTTATATGAAGGTTTTCAGTCCCCTGGCCATTGAAGCTGTATAGAAAAGCACAGTATAAGCATCTAGTTATATTCTATTACATCAACTAAAGATAATAGTTATATTACAGAATACACATCGTGGGAAGAAAGGTGAAATAGGTTAACAACAAAATGTTAATAGGAAACCAAGAATGATGAGAGTTCCTACATTCACAGGAAGTGGCAACACATTTTAAGCGAGTATTGAGAGAAAATTGAGCATAGCAGTTTATGGCAAATTTAAAGTTTGGTGTGTGTCATTTAAAAGGTTAACTTCCAGACAAAACATGGGAACTTGCCATTCAAATTAGCCCACCCAATATAAAAACTTAATTAAAAACTTTGATTAAAACACATTGCCCTTACCCCCAAATGGTTCCTTTCCATGGCTGTAATGTTACAAAATCATTTTCTAAAATTATATGCAACTCGCCTGAGGCGAGTCCAATGGTATAATTGGAGTCCTGTACATATTTAACTTGTACTGCTCTGCCTCCTTGTTCCTGATTGACAGGTCTCACTGCTAGAAAATGCTGCTGTGTTGAACATTGAGAGAGAGCTCTGTTACATCATTGGGCACTCCATGACATGTGACCAGGGTGATGTCATCTACGGTGCTGTTATATTTGAAATGTCTACCACATGTATGTATCTGATCACATAAAATCATAGCAGCCTCCATGGACTTCTACTTCTCCCCATCCTCCATGGAGACTTCTGTGATTTCATGTGATCAGATACATACATGGGGTAAACCTTTCAAATGAAACATGACCTTAGATGACATCACCTTGTCATGCTGGGAAGAGGAATGGAACATGGGGAGGAGTAGATGTGAGGGGCCGGCTGAGCAGGACACACCCCCTCTGATGCTAGGTAATATAACATTGATTGAAAGTTGATTTATGGGGAATGTGAGGGAAACAATTTTTAGCTAAATGAAGGGTGTCAGTTAGTTAGTAAAGATTAGTAAACGCCATATCTAACATATTCATGTTGAGCTGCGAGCCTTTTGTCCCCCCCCCCCTTGCAGCCATGCAGAATGACAATGAACGCAGGCTTCCCCCCCCCCCTTGCAGCCATGCAGAATGACAATGAACGCAGGCTTAACTCCTTGTGCTGGTATTTAGGGAGTACATCAAGGACTTCACATCTGCTCCTCCCTCTACTTGCGATGGGAAGGGGAATAGTCAGCGTGCTTCTCCCTTTGTGTGACAGCTCGTGTACAATTACACACACACACTAATGATTATGGCGTTACTCCAGGCACCGTGACCGCGCTATTGTCTCTCCCGTAACCAGACTGCACAAAAATGTGAAAAAGACACAAACACCTACATGACTATATGCAATTTTGCAAATAATGATAAAAACATGGTCAGGGACTTGACAAAGGAAGCATCTTCACTCACTCTATAGCGAGGCATGAAGGTCTATGTATTACTTTCTCCTGCACTCTCAGGGAGACTGTATAGTAGTTGGAAAAAAAACGGTATTATTACAGCTTACAGCAATTAAAAGTGTATTAGCAATTAGCTAACGAACCTAAAACATAAATCCAGGATTAGCAGCCATAAAGCATAAGAACTGCCAAGGCTAAGCTTCTCCTGCTCGTGTACTTTGGGCTATGGCGAGTTTGTGATCCGATATTACGTCAGACACCTTTTACAAAGCGTTGACAGAACCTTTAGCTTAGAAAGTGTCCATTAGGTTCCAGGGCTCCTCCTATCTCGCATTAGACAAAAGTCGCCAAGGCATTAAAAAACGCAGTGAAGAATCAGAGTTCTTTCATTGGCACTAGAAGGGAGCGAGTTCTTTCTTTCCCCACGCACGCGCTGAATGGTGCTATACACAATAAAAGTAATTGCACAAAAGGACATCTGCTCTGCTAAAAAAACTACGGGCCAGGATTCTGCTACCTGAAACATTGCTCAGAAACCACGAGTCAGCATAAAGCCAATAGTACATATCCCGATGCCTCACATGTGTGTACTTGGCAAACAGATAGCTAGTCACTTCCACACCCTGCTATAATCTTATCTGAGAGTGTGGCTGCTGAAGCCAGGGCTGGGCTGCCGTCACATCACTCCCCTCCCAGCACAGGTAACAACCGAGAGCAGCCATCATACGCTATGGCGTCTGCCTACAAAGGTGTAATGCATCCACACACATACCAAATCTTGTGAGTAGTTCCAACCTGTTGGGCTGCATTTCCTGCCTACAGGGTTTTAGTCTTACTCACAAGAAATTCTATTAAAATGAGAACTCAGCAGAATATTCACGAGTGTCCCAAAAGCTGAATATCTCGGAGGTCATCCAGAAAGCCATCCTAGCACATACTACCGGGAGAATTCCTGGGAAATATACATTTCTGCTTGTGGCCCCATTAGAAAACAGGCACTTTATGGGAATGGAGACAATAGACAGTATTCACACACTACAGGTTGTGACTCTATGTGACTGTATTACACTGATAGCGCTGGGAGGCTAGTGACTTTAGTGGCCATGTTCTATTATCCCAGGTTAGTTATGATTACATATAGGACTCCAACATAAGAATAAATCAATATTTATGAAATGCACTCAGCAGCATGAAAGCAGAAATTTATCTGTTAGTAGAAGTATAGTATATACTAAGTATTACACTAGTATACAAGTCCAGAGATGCTGACTACTAACAAGTCTACACACACTTCTATACGTGACCTCGTCATCATATTATCCATTATCAAGGGCAGAGGCGTAACTACAGGGGTAGCAGCCATAGCAACTATTATGGGACCCACAGTGAGTGGGGGCCCCCAACATCAGAAGTATTAGGTGTGTATATGGTATGGTATGTGTGTGTGCTGAGTATGCATCTGAGTATGTATCTGATGTTTATTTGGTGCAAGTTTACGTGCATATGATATGTGTATTTGCTTATGTCTGTGTATACGGTGTACGAGTGTATATGGTACTGTATGCTGTGAATATACTGTGTGTGTTGGCAACTCATTTGCGAGTATACAAATATCGATATATTTGTCTAAATCATTAAACATTATTGCTTATAACAACATAACAAACAGTCACAGGGAGACAACTTTCAGAACTGAAAGCGTAAGCAACGCTACATGTCATGTGACTGATGACAGACAAACAACAGATCCAGGGCTTCTCTCAAACCAGACACGGACCATACTAACTTCCAGAGCCGCATCCAAGTCTTCACAGGAAGTCCTTCCCTCAGTCCCTGCCTATTTCACAAGGCACAGAGGTTGGGGTCTTTGCATTGGTCTTAAACTAACATAAGATTTCCTTGGGATTTGCATGTGTGGTTTTACTCGTTAAATCGGGTTTTTTCCTATATTCTTAGTTATGGACAAATTGTGGGATTGCAATGGGTTGGCCAACACCAACTTACCTATGCTTTACCTGCTACAATGTACAGTAGCAGCATTGTGGATGAATTTCATACAATTTACGAACTCTAACTGCAATTAAACCCCAAAGTGAGCGGGGGTTAGGGACCACAACAGAACCACAACATATACACAGGCATACAATATTGTTACACACACACACAAAAAAAAAAGACAATGCAGTGTTTTGGTTCTTCCTCTCCCAAATATAGATTTAAAAGTTCATTTCATCCCCTTCAGCCCCGGCCCATAAAATAACAACCTTTGGAGCATCTTTTGTGTTGTTCTCAACACTTCTGGTCCACAAATCAATCTGGGCATAAAAGTCTGAGCAGGTTCCTATTCCCATTTGATTTATTACATATTCACCAGCGTTCATGGGATGATACCAGATCCAGCCTATATAAAGGATAAGTGAAGATCCCAGCCATGAAACCACTACCATCACTCTTATAATAGGTCTGAACAAATATTATCACTAAGCTTAAAGTCACTAGGAAACATAGTAAATAATGTAAACAATGAAAATATAGAGATGGTGTGTTTCACCTGGACCGGATATTTGACAACACTGCACTCTGTATATTACACAGGATATTATAACAACACAGTATAAGTGATTTTGCTATTCTTCAGCCCATGAGGTGGCAGGAGAATCAGTTTTAAGTAAATGTGCCAACCAAACGCACTCATTTTAACAAACCGCTTGCCAATGCATTACAACCTAAGTACACAATGCAATCTACAAATATGAACTAAACATAGCAACTCAGTAAACACATGTATAAGAAAACAGCAAACACAATGTAACAACCGCAGGCTGGCATGGTGATCCTAGGTGCAGAACCAGCGCCACACATTCCCATACAGGAGGCTCCACACACGTAGACCTCATTGTTGTCCAAGGTCCGCACCTCATTTGTTTACAGCGGCAGCATCCTGGAAGTTCATTATCTCATCCAATACACAAAGGAAACACAATAATAGCCATAAAACTGCATCTGTCAAAGACATCACTAGTCTCCACTGATGGACACACAATTGATGGCTATGACAAGTTTGTGGAGTACATTGTCCTTTATCTCACCTGAGCGGGTAGCACAAGTTCAGCGTCTTCCGCTTGCCACAGCTCCACCATGCTGGGGACAGGTTCGATTACTAAAAGTGGCAGAAAAAACAAAAGAGCCCACATTACTGGCAATATCAGGGGGAAATGGGAATGATAAAAGGCCTGATCCAGTGCACACTGTGACAGCTCCAGACTGGCCATACATCGAGGAGACAAAGACTTCTCTAAGGAGACCACCGTACACAGCGGGGTCTACATGCAGCCACTTATCCGTGGATGGCGAGGGCAATCCCGGGCAGCACACCAGCTCTTAGAGGGATGTGCCACATGAGAAGTTGTAGAATGTATACGATTATTTAGGTTTTCCTTATTTCCAAGTCGTTTCCATCCTCCACAGAAGGTAAACAAAAAGCAGGTACCATCTCATAAGAAGAGTCATTGTCTATAACATGACGGGCATGTGCCAAGGAGGCTGCCTACACCTGGCACCAGGACTACAATACAAGTGGTGATGCCAGGAGACCTGTGAGCAGACCATGAATATCCAGGGTGACACTGCAGCAGCCCCTGGCATCATGCACATTGCCCCTGAACAAAGCCAAACTCCTGGGCAGGGGGAGTGTGCGGCCAGGGACAGGCCCATATCCTCTGCTCCCCCGCCATCCTCCTCCTGCACCCCAGGCCCTGCCTGGAGCGGGCACCCACATTCCCCAATATGCAGCCGCCCCTCACCTTGTCCCCCTCCTTGCCGAAAGCAGGGCAGCAGGACGTGCAGCAGCCCCAGGATCACATTGATGGCTGTGGCGCTGCAGCAGCGGCCGCCCCGGAGAGGGACCAGCAGCCCCGCCATGCTGCTGCTCTTGCTTGGACTTCAGTGCTCGCTCGGGTGTCAGCAGCCGCGGAGCGGGCGGGCCCGCCGTGCACACGTGGGGCGAGGTGTGAGCGCGGCCCGGGGAGGGGACACACAGCTCCGGCGCTGCTGTCACTGCTTGCGTGCACCGCGGGGAGGCGGGCCCGGCCCTCCCAGACAAAGAGGCAGCTGTACCCGGCCACAACAATGACAGCCCGCACCTCCGCCCGCCGCGTGTTACACACCGAGCACCGCCCGCTAGCTGTGTACACATGTCACCGACTACAGGCCACACAGTGCCTGCTAATGATGGCCTCTCATACCCGGGGAGTACCCCCTCATACACACAGCAAGGCCATTACCCCCAATACCTGATAGTGCTAGTGTATCCCCAATACCTAATAGTGCTGGTGTACCCCCCTTATACACGTCACCGACTACAGGCCACACAGTGCCTGCCAATGATGGCCTCTCATACCCAGGGAGTACCCCCTCACACACACAGCCGGGCCATTACCCCCAATACCTGATAGTAATAGTGTACCCCCCTTATACACGTCACCGACTACAGACCACACAGTGCCTGCTAATAATGGCCTCGCTCTATCCAGGGAGTACCCCCTAACACACAGCATCGGCCATACCCCCAATACCTGATAGTAATAGTACCCCCCCTTGATAACACGTCACCGACTACAGCCAACAGGCCTGTTAGTAATGGCCTCTGTCAGTAGCACAAGGGAGTACCCCCTCACACACACAGCCGGGCCATTACTCCCAAAGACTTGATAGTAATAAGTGTACCCCCCTTTAATAACATCAGTGATCAGTGTATCCCAATACCTAATAGTGCTAGTAGATACCCCGATTATTATTTAACTTAAAATTAAGAATGTTACTATAGCCAGTGTACCCCCCTTATACACCATGTACCACCGACTACAGGCCACATCATGCCTGCTAATGATGGCCTTCTCATAGCCGAGGGATACTCCCTCACACACACGCCGGGCCATTATCACCCCAATACCTGATAGTAATAGTGTACCCCCCTTATACACATGTCACTGACTACAGGCCACACAGCGCCTGCTAATAATGGCCTCTCATAGCCAGGGAGTACTCCCTCACACACACAGCCGGGCCATTACCCCCAATACCTGATAGTAATAGTGTACCCCCCTTATACACATGTCACCGACTACAGGCCACTCAGTGCCTGCTAATGATTGCCTCTCATAGCCAGAGAGTACCCCCTCACACACACAGCCAGGCCATTACCCCAATACCTAATAGTGCTAGTGTACCCCCCTTATACACATGTCACCGACTACAGGCCTCAGAGTGCCTTCTAATAATGACCTCTCATATCCAGGGAGTACCCCCTCACACACACAGCCGGGCCATTACCCCCCAATACTTAATAGTGCTAGTGTACCCCCCTTATACACAGGGTCAACAGAGTACCCCAATACCCAATGGTGATAGTGTATCCCCCTTATACATAGGGTCAAGAGAGTACCCCAAAAGTGATAGTGTATCCCCATTAACTAAGATTGCTGGTGTAATCCCTTATACACAGAGCCAGACGATTAAGCCCAATAACTAATAGGTGTGGTGTATTTCCTTATACACAGGGTCAACAGAGTACCCCAATACCAAATAGTGCTAGTGTATCCCCAATACCTAATAGTGGTAGTGTATTCCTAATAACCAATAGTGCTAGTGTATCCCCCTTATACACAGGGTCAACAGAGTACCCCAATAATGATAGTGTATCCCCTTATACACAGGGTCAACAGAGTACCCCAATACCAATGTGACAGTGTATCCACTACTAATAGTGGTAGTGTATTCTCATAACCAATAGTGGTAGTGTATCCCCCTTATACACAGGGTCAACAGAGTACCCCAATAATGATAGTGTATCCCCTTATACACAGGGTCAACAGAGTACCCCAATACCTAATAGTGGTAGTGTATTCCTAATAACTAATAGTGCTAGTGTATCCCCCTTATACACAGGGTCAATCCCCTTATACACAGAGCCAGACGATTAAGCCCAATAACTAATAGGTGTGCTGTACCCCTAATACGTATTGGTATATCCCTAATAACTAATATTGCTACTGTAATCCCGTATACACAGAGCCAGACAATTACCCCCAATATCTAATAGTGCTAGTGTATCCTCTTATACACAGGGTGAGAAGAGTACCCCCAATAACTAATGGTGCTTATGTATCCCTAATAATTAATAGTGCTAATATACACAGGGTCAGGATAGTACCCCAATAACTAATTGTGATAGTATATCCCCTCATACACAGAGCTAGGCGATTACCCCCAATAACTAATAGTGAAAGTGTATCCTTAAAAACTAATAGTACTAGTATACCCCCAATAATTAATAGTACTAGTGTATTCCTTTAAAAATGGTAACCACAAAATACCCCCCAATGACTAATAGTGCTAGTATATTCCCTTGTAAACAGGCAGCTGAAGAATTTATTCTTTTGGGATTATGTTCGTCCACAAAAGTGGGGCAATCCGTGCCACAAAGAAGACCCAGAATTGCAGAGTGTAGGTGGGCTGGTTTTCTGAACTTTAATACTGCCCATCACCTGCCATATACAATCACAAGAGTGAAACGTGGTGGCAGGGACAGGACGACAATTGAACGCAAGGAAAGATGAATGCTGCCAAGACCAGAGATATCCTGGATGAAAACCTCTTCCAGAGCGCTCTGGACACAAACTGAGCCCAAGGTTCACTTTCCATCAAGACAGGGCGAGGTATATTGGAAGTGTATGAGGTAAAACTGTTCTAGTTGCCCATGGAAACCAATCAAAGCTCAGCTTTAATTTTATAAACATCTGTGGGGAGATAAAAGCTGAGCTCTGATTGGTTGCCATGGGCAACCAGACGAGGTCTGTTATCAGGCCACCCCCATTCTCCCACAAATCTCCCCAAATGGCTCTAAGTACACAGCTAAAATAACAAAGTATGTCTCTGAACATTCCTGACCATTCCGTCTCTGAACCCTGACCTAAGCTCATTAGAGCATCTCTGGAGAGACTTGAAAATACCAATGTTCATCATTCAACCTGAGGGAAATGGAGAGGATATGCAAGGAAGAATGGCAAACTTGCATCTGCAACATCCCCCATCGGGGTCTAGCCTTTTCTTGGGGCCTAGAGGCAGCCGGGGCTCAGAATACCGGAGTCGCTGGTGGTTGCGGCCTACATATCCAGCACTATCTTGGCGTCCCTCCGGGGGATCACAATTTGGTCATAGGTAATAGGATCGATCCAGAGTTCTCCTTTTCAGCAGGCCCTGATGCATTCTCAGAGTCTTCCTCTGGCGCCACAATTGGGACAATTCCCCGTCAGCTCTTCTCCGACAAATTCTTTCAGGCACTCGCCCACTGGAGAAATAGTCCTTTATAGTGGGGTAACCAGGGAACCCCCGAGATAGTAGTGCATAGTCAGGAGCTTTATGGTGGTGGCACTGGCAGCAATAGGGCTGGACGGGCTCTCTGGAGGGTTTAGCATGCTCCGATACCCTGAGGAGGGCCCGGGAGACAGGTGTTGCTCCAGTTCAGTGTCTTCATCTTGGGCTGACATGATTGGGCTGGTTTTGCGGAGTTGAGGGGGTTAACAATGTCCATTGCTATGGGCGATGGCTTGTAATGGGGACGTGGGCAATTTAAGGCACAGTCACTATTCCCTGGGAGGTGAGCCAATTAACCTAGCTTCAGAAACAATCTCTACCCCCCTTTAACTTCCCCAGCGGTACTCACTCAGGATGAGCCGCGGTGACAGGACAGCTCCGGTGCACGATGAACTCCCTTGCCGATGTCCAGCAGGCAGCAGGGGCTCAGCGATAACCAGCGGTGCTCTCTCCCGGTGGCAGGACACGTGGGTCAGCACTCCGAATGATGCGCACGCGGTCGGCATCCGCGGGGTGTTCCAAAATCCAAGATGGCAGATTAACCCTCTTCATTGTCGGGCTGCAATTGCGCCGGCTCCGCCTCCACGGTACTTCGCGCCACACGCGCAGGGGGCGGACTTGGTGAGTCACCTGGATTTCCCTCCAGTGAGCTGCACCACAAGCTTCCAGAAGTTAACTCTTTGGGCACTGTAGCACCTGATGTGGCAGAGCTGACAAAGTTCATTTGCAGGGATTAACCTGAGTGCTGGAGCAGGGCTCGACTGCACAGGGCAATGCAGAAACACAGTCAATGTTAAATAGCCCCAAATCACTTGGGCCTAAATGCGGATGGCAGCAGGGTTAGCTAGCACAGTTTTTTTAATAAAGGGCAGTCTATAGTGCCAGTATAAGGCACAGAAGTCTATATCCTGTTCGTGATGCCACTTGCAACATCCCCCATCGGGGCCTAGCCTTTTCTTGGGGCCTGGAGGCAGCCAGGGCCCAGAATACTGGAGTGGCTGGCGGTTGCGGCCTAGGCACGCTGATGTCACAATGCTTGGTATGGGGACCGGAGGTCTGTACTACAGCCTTGCAGGTCTCCAGCAGGTGGTGTGTGCAAGAAAATGTAGAGGGAGCGGCTGATGTACTTGAATCTCCCTTTAATGTCTATAGTATGAGTCCTTGGGTAATGGATGGGGCACCCTTGGTGTTACAGCCATATTTAGGGAGCAGACGGAGGCAACGTGCAAAAATAACTCACGGTTCTTTATTCGAACAGCTGCAGGCAACGAGCCAAACAATCTCGTTACAGATGCCGGATTGTTGGAGATTCCGGATTACTGGAGTGGTCATGGAGAGTGATCCTCAGGAGTAGATTCACCAGCCTAGTAGTAGGTGCAGGCTGGGAGGTAGCTGTATCCAGGTATGGAAGCTTTAGCTTTGTCCTAGGTGTTCTGTGTGTGGCACTGGAGGTGTGTCACACTATCTCTCTGGTCACTGACAGTCTGGGTTCTAGCTGAGGCCTAGGAGCTCCTTATGTGGTGAGAGCTGGGCCTCAAGAGGTGTCTCTAGGTTCCAAGAGCCTGTGCTCTAAGAGGTTTCTGCAACTCAAGAGACCTTGCCCCTTCCTGTCCCGGGGTTTTGTCAAATCCTGGTCAGGTGGTGGCTCACTCTCCAATCACACTCCAGTTTACAGATTGGAATACAATTGGATGACAGTAAATCAAAAGACATACCCTGTTAACCCTTGTACAGGCAGGGTCTACCACTGCTAATTACCTTACAATGACTGTATTACCCTAAAAGTGAGTTGATCAGACGCCTTTACAGGGATCCTACAGGTAGAGGGCCTTATTCGCAAGCACTCCCTTGCCTATACGTCGTCAGGGGTGTTGCACATCATTCCCCAGAAGACTCATGGTTGTACTAGCTCAAAAGGAGCTTGTACTAAATACTGAGCAAAGGGGCTGAATACTTATGACCATGTGATATTTCAGTTTTTCTGGTTTTAATTATTAATTTTTTAAAAAAATCTACATTTCCGGGGGGTTTTCTGTGAAGCTGAGATGCAGAGTGTACATTAATGAACAATAAAAGAGGTTTTGATCAAAAGCTTTGCTATGATTGTTGCATAGTTTGGTTGTTAATGGGTTCAGAGACCAGCTACGAAAGGATGGACAACAAGGCATAGAATGACTACAAAAATGAGGGTTACTTCAAAAAAGATGGCTATGGAGGCCTAATAACTATGTATTGATGTACATTGCTCACAAAACATAGGAAATTTGGCTAGTGGGCGATGTTGGCTTGTCGACAGTAGTGGCACTTGCCAGATTTCATGGGCCAACTATAGTGCAGAGGGCAGGGCTCTCAAGATCATAATGATACAGGATGTAACGAGTCCCTTCTCCACAAAACAGCATCACAGACTTGTAATTATGATTACTGGTTAGCACTTTTGTTATTCTTTACAGGTGAATGTGGACATACTCTAAACAACTGTTCAGTGCTTCATTATGTTTTTCACAACTTTCTGTTCAGTCCTCTTGATTGTGCTGCTAATATTTTGATAGCATGACATATAACAAGTGATCAACAGTAACTCACCATTGCAAAATTTCAAGCAGGATGTGCTCATATGAAAGAGAGCACTGAGCTTCCAGTGTCATCAGCAGATTGTAACAGAGATTAGAATTGAAGAATCACAAAAAGACATAGAGATGGGTGTTCTTTGGCCACATTGTGAACAATGCCCTGCCAACTCACATGATTAATGTCACACAACTCCAGGCATATTTAAGGGAGGAGAGATGCACCAAAGTGTCACATGTAACCATTTAAAACTTCTTATATCAGCACCTATCTACCCTGAATTAAAGGCCTGTAGGTCTCATTGCTGTTCACTGATGAAAGTTGATTCAAGTTGAGTACTGAGCAAAAATTATGTCTGCCACCGAATGTGCTAATTAAGCTATCCTGTGCGGAGGAATATCTTCAGCTGAAGTGAACAGCCCGGGGCGCCAAAGCTAACAGCAATGACCAAACAAGAATGGTGGCTACATAAATAAAGACAGCTGTAGAACAGCACTTATTGCTCTGATATAGTAATGTGATATAGTAATGAGCCCCAAGGTCCAGCAGAAAGCAACCCAGTTTATCTATTTAAGCATGGAAAGAGCAGAAGGTGTTGGAGTTGTTGAAATAATCTCTTTAAAGGGAACCCGTCATCATAAATTGACACAATTAACTATAACCAGTATGATGGAAACAGATTAACACCTTCCAGATCATGTTTCTTGCATGGCTCAGTGTGGTGGCATCATTCAGAAAATCAACCTTTAAATGAGATGTAAAAAGGTTGTATAAAGTCATGGAGGTGGAGAACTCAGCATTCAAGAAGTCAAGCTCTCCTCACCTCAGAATGAAGATCTGGTTAGTGATGTGTCTGAATGCAGGACCATTAAGGGGCTTTCTGAAGTGAGTAAACCTTGACTTCAGTATTAAACTCTCCGCCTCCTTGACTTTATACAACCAAATTACATCTCACTTCAAAGTTGATTTTCTAGACCATACCACCGCACTGGGCCATGAAATAGACATGATGTGGAAGGTGTTCAGCTGCTTAATGACATACTGGTAGTGGTTTATTAGGTTCCCATTACTTTTTATGAGTAGTGTATTTAAAGGGTGTTTGGCTTGTGGATAGAATTTTAGGATAAACCTAAAATCAAAGCTAACCTTTATAGCTGAACTTCATGTGACCTTCTGTAAACTTTTGAATGCACATTTACTAGTGTGAAATGTTTTGGGTTTTTGATTTTTTGCACAGTGTCGCAGAGTGTAGTCAATAGATTGCAAAAAAGAGATTGGAAGAGTTACATAGTAGTATGATGACCTCTTCATTGTGACCTGCAGAACAGGATGATCATTGTCACATAACTTCAGGAACATTAAGGTAGTTGAGAGACACCTGTGTGTCAGTTGAGACCAATCACAACTTGGAAGGGTACCTGACCACAACACGATGTACAGATGTCATCATCTTGCGTGGGCCAGGGAGAATCTTCAAGGGACCAGGGTCTCAGTGTTCACTGCAGTTCAAGTTGGAGACATCAAGGAGAGCGCTATGGATCAGCCACTGTTGTTACCTGGTGGTGGGGATTTTATAGAGTGTCTAGTGAATTCTGAACCCCCTAGCGCAGTGATGGCAAACCTTTTAAAGACCGAGTGCCCAAACTACAACATAGACCCGCTCAGGGCCGATTCTAGCCTTTTTGCTGCCTGAGGCGAAATTTTAAAATGCTGACCCCCCCCCCCCCCCCCCGTGTACGCGTGCACGTGCGTGCCCCTGATTATGCTACCTTACACACTAGTAGTCATTAGACACAGATATTAGTGACCTCTAGTACCTTACAGGGACCATCTACCCATCGGAAGGTACTTCTTTCGCTTTCTTGGCCTTGGTTTTCCTCCGAATTCACAAAGAAAGTCTTCAACTCCATGCAGCACAAACTCACCATGGCGCCCCTAAAATACCACAGTCACAGTAATGAATTGTGATTCAATATATATTATCCTCACAACTGAACTGAACAAACTATTTCCCAACATAAACATCCTTAGTCACCCAAATTAGAGCATTATAGAGCAATTCAATTAGGTGCCCTAATTAGCCTCCCCCATAATGAACAGCCGAGTATACATAGTCTCCCTCTACCATTTATATACAGCCTCTCCCTATCCCCCTGTATACACAGCCCTCTTCTACCCCCCTGTATACCGCCTACACCCCCCACACCCCGTATACAGTCTCAGCTCCCCCACCACCTGATCCAGTCCACTGTAGACTGCCCCCCAAATTACCCCCATTATCTCAGAACCTCCCACGATACAACCCCCAACCATTCCACCCCATACCCAAGAGTTCCCCCCCCCCCCTATTACCCCCACCACCCCAACCCAGTAATAATGTGCCCACCCCACCCCCCCCCCACACAGCCCCCAGAGTAATGTGCCCAACACAGACCCCCATAAGTATGTGCCCACACACAGCCCCCCACTAGTAATGTGCCCCACCACAGCCCCCACTAAGTAATGTGCCCACACACGCCCCCACTAAGTATGTGCCCACACAAGGCCCCCCCCTAAGTAATTGCCCACACACACCCCCATAGTAGTGCCCACACACCAGCCCCCCACTAAGTAATGTGCCCACACAGCCCCCCATCAAGTAAGTGTGCCCTCAAACGCCCCCCAAGTAAGTACGTGCCATCACCACAGCCCCCACTAAGTAATGTGGCCTCACACAGCCCCCCCACTAAGAATGTGCCCACACCCCCAGAAACGTATGTGGCCTCACACAGTTACCCCCCAGTAAGTAATGTGCCTCACAGCCCCCCAGTAAGTAATGTCCCACACAGCCCCCCAGTACAGTAATGTGCCTCACACAGCCCCGTAAGTAAGTCCTAACCAGCCCCCCAGAATAAATGTGCCTCACACAGAACCCCCAGTAATGCCCACACCACAGCCCCACACTAGTAATGTGACACTCACACAGCCCCCCACTAAGTTATGTGCCCACACACAGCCCCCCACAAGTAATGTGCCCAACACACGCCCCCCCACTAAGTAAGTGTGCCTCACACAGCCCCCCAGTAAGTAATGTGCCTCACACAGCCCCCCAGTAAGTAATGTGTTCACCACGCCCCCAGCAGTAGGTGCCCACACAGCCCCCCACTCTAAGTAATGTGCCTCACACAGCCCCCCAGTATAAGTAATGTGCATCACACACGCCCCCCAGTAAGTAATGTAGCCTGCACACACAGCCCGCCCCAGCTAAGTAATGTTGCCCACACAGCCCCCCACACAGTAATTGTGCCCACACACAGCCCCCACTAAAGTAATGTGCCCCACACAAGCCCCCCATAAGTAATGTGCCCACACACAGCCCCCACTAAGTAATGTGCCCACACACAGCCCCCAGCTAAGTAATGCCACCACACAGCCCCCACTAAGATGTGCCACACACAGCCCCCCACTAAGTAGTCCCACACACAGCCCCCACTACGGAATGTCCCACACACAGCCCCCCCACTAATAGTAATGTGCCCACACCACAGCCCCCCACTAAGAATGTGCCCCACACACAGCCCCACCTAAGTAATGTGCCACACAAACCCCACTAAAGTAATGTGCCACCACAAGCCCCCACTAAATGGCCCACACCAGCCCCACTAGTAAGGTGCCTCACACAGCCCCCCAGTAAGTATGTGCCTACACACAGCCCCCCCAGTAAGTAATGTGCCTCACCACAAAACGCCCCAGTAAGTATGTGCCTCACACAGCCCCCCCCCAGTAAATAATGTGCCTCACACAGCCCCCCAGTAAGTAATGTGCCTCACACAGCCCCCAGTAGTCAGTAAATAATGTGCCCTCATCACCCCCCCCCCAGTAAGTAATGTGCCACACACACAGCCCCCCAGTAAGTAATGTGCCTCACACACAGCCCCCCAGTAAGTAAATGTGCCACACACCGCACCCCCATGTTCTTCCCTGGTCCCTGTCATGTCTCCCCTCACCTCACTCAGCAGCTCTCTGTGTGTGTACTGCTTTCCCCGGCAGGTCATGTGCCATTGCATCATCAAAGGTCCTTCAGGCCCTTCACCCTCCGGAGATGTCTTACTCCAGGAGGGTGATGAGCAAATGTGGGGAAAGCAGTCCCTGTACATGGTCTCATAACGATCTGTGTCCTGAGGACACAGATCGTTATGAGAGAGGGAAGGAAGATCTAGCGATCCCCCTGCTGCACTCACCATTCCGTGCTCCCACGCAGCTCCCTCATCTCCTCCAGCCAGTAGCCCTCTGTGAAGGGACACAGGTCGGCACGGGCACGTGGTTACGTCATCACGCCGACCTGTGTCCTGCAGAGCGGTGCACACAGGCGCCATGTGCTGCGCCGCTCTGCCTATAAATTACATCACCGCCTTGAAGGCGGCGATGTAATTTATTTTACAGGTGGCACGGACCTGCCAGCCATTGGCAAGTCCGTGCTACCAGCGGCAAAATGCCGCTTTTAAATGGGGTCCGCTATCTGCCGCCTGAGGCGGGGACTTCACCTCGCCTCATGGCAGAAGCGGCCCTGGACCCGCTTATTTATCGCAAAGTGCCAACACAGAAATGTAATTTGTGATTTATACTCCCTTCTCTGTCACAGTTTTCATTGATACCAGCACCTGAGGACACCAATGAAGCAGAAAATAGTCCCAGGTAGAGCTGTCACTTTAAAATATCTCTGTGCACAGCAAGTCCTGGGCTGTCTGAGACTGCAGGAAGATACCTGGAGTCATCTCTGGTGATGGCCTGAGTGCCCACAGAAAGGGCTCTGAATGCCACCTCTGGCACCAGTGCCATAGGTTAGCCATCACTGCCCTAGCGCATTGAGAAGCCTTTACTGCTTGAATAACATCAGTGATCCAGACATTCTGCATGTACAACACACATGGTAGTTTCTTTTTTTTTTTTTAGAGTTGCTGTTCGGTCATGATTGTATATGCTAACTCTATAAAGTCAAGAAGTCAACATCTTCTCTTGTTCAGTTGACCAGAACATTTATAAATTGAGCAAATTGAGTGGAAAATAGAATTATCCATGTTATGAATCATGTGTTTTATTGCAAGCATTTTTTCTTTCATCTGTAGCACCATTAAAGGGTTAAGAAGATGTCACACCATTTTATCATAACAATCATTAGTCCTTGTTCACAGGGCACATGTTTGTCAGCTGATCACAACATTTACGTGGGCTTAAAGCCACGGCAGAGAATCTCCAGAGTAAACATTGTACTACATTGAAATTGTATGACACAATTGGGAGAATTCTTTAAGACTGACCATGACCATGGGGAATCTAAGTATAAGTCGACCACAGTATAAGCCGAGAACCTTAATATTGCCACAAATAACTGAGAAAACGTATTGACTCGAGTATAAGCCTAGGGTGGGAAACGCATTGTTCACAGCCTCCCAGAGTAATGAAATTCCCAGCAGCCTCCCGGATAATGAAATGCCCTATAGCAGAGCCCCTAGTAATGAAATGCCCTGCTGCCAGCCACTGCCATTGATGAAATGCCCTGCAGCAAGCCCCTCCACCAATGAGATGCCCTGCAGTCAGCCGCCCCCTATTTATGAATGGCCCTACAGCTCCTGGGTGTATAAAAAAATAAACTACTATACTATACACCTTCCGGCATTCCCCGCAGCTCCTCTTCCTTCACCTCTTCATCTGTAACAAAGTGGGCAGAGACGTGTCCATGCTTTCTGCCCGCTGACACACAATATGACACGTCTCTGCCCGCTTTGTTACAGATGAAGAGCTGAAGGAAAAGAAGCCATGGGAAGAATTGGATGGTGAGAATGGAAGTTTATTTTGTTTATACACTAGTGTATTAGCCAAGGTGGTGTTTATCAGCTAATTTTTTTGTGCTGAAAAACCTGGCTTATACACAAATATATATGGTACTTTCTAGAAGATTTCCCATGGTAGATTCCCCCTCTGCAATAAATTTTAATCCGTGTAATATGCAAATTCATTTCCGAGGCTACTGGGGGCTTGGAGTAGCCTCAAACAACTCCAGGGGCAAAGTTTACTTCACGCCACAATGCGAGATCTGCGCAAGTACAGTAGCTCCTATTCATCTGTTGGCAACGGGCCGGCAGCAGGCGCATCTACAGCAGGTGTTGTTGCACATAGCTCACATGGTGCCTGAGACGCGACGAGCTGCTGGAGGGTATGCAGGAGCATGGAGAAGCCGTCACCCATGGAGCTGCCTGCGGCTACTCCACGCCCCCAGTAGCCTCTGAAATAAACTTGCATATACACAAATAAAAGTTTATTTCTGCAGCATCTGCATCCCAGAGTTAGGAAAAAACCGGATGCAGCTGCTGCAGGGTGGGAAGATCCACCATGCGGAATCTTTCGGAAAGTAGATTCCCCATCTTTGATTTAATTTAACCCTTTCCCACCGAGGCCCTTTTTCGTTTTTATTTTTCACTCCCAAACTTAAAAAATCTGTATCTTTTTTAATTTTCCATGTAAAGGGCTCTGTGATGGCTTGTTTTCTGCATAACAAATAGCACTGGTATTTAATTACCCATGCTGTGTACTGGGAAGCATGATAAAAAATCCAAATGCGATGAAATTGGTGAAAAAAGGCATTCATGCCATTTTCTTGTGGGGCTGGATTTTACGGATTTCACTGTGCGCCCCAAATGATACATCTTCTTTATTCTTTGGGTCGGTACAATCACGGGGATACCAAATTTGTATAGGTTTTATAATGTTTTCATACAGTTTCAAAGATTAAAACCTATACAATTTTTTTTTTTATTATTTGCCATCTTCTGGTGCCAATAACTTTTTCATACTTCGATGTACGAAGCTGTGGGGTGATGTCCTTTTTTTTCGACTTTTGATGATGTTTTCAATGCAACCATTTTTGATCACTTTTTATTAAAATTTTGTTTTTCAAAATGGCAAAAAAGTGCCATTTTCGACTTTGGGCGCTATTTTCTGTTAAAGGGTTAAACACAGTGAAAAACCCAGACATTCTGTTAAACCAAACAAAAAGTAGATGTCAACATGACTTACGGAGTTCCCCTTGATCAATAGAACACTCTATTTTGTTGATTTCCATTTTTTTTTTAAATTTTACATTCATTTTTCTTTAATATAAGACACTGGAACAGTGGGAGCAATGAGCAGTTACGCACTTGCTGATTTCCTATTTTGGGTTTCTTAGCTAGATGAAAGACATGAATGCATCATGTATAGTATTATCTGCTCACCAGGGATTCTTACTTCACATTTCCTTATTTTTAGAGTCATACAAAAAAAAAAACCCGGAAACTTCCTAAACTCTGTGCTGATTTGGTACCGTACTGGCTTGTTTCTATACACGTCTACAGTATATGCACGTCTGTGAGTCAGTGTACGTGTCATAAACCAGCTGTGTTTATTTTAATTTGTCATCAAAACATAGAAATTGAATAACGCTTTTTTTTTAATGCCAGAATCAGCAAAGAAGATGACGTCATCAGTGTTGTTATGGGAATGTTCTAAAACAAGCCGCCTGAATACCAACAATGTTCCTACCTTAGTCCCCGGGCCCTCTGAAGCTGTAATTCAAGATCTTTACGATCATTAATATAATTGTGTTGTGAACATGTGTGTAGGGGGCTGTAATGTAGATGTATTACATTTATTTATACCATTTAGTTACTGAAAAAAAATAAAATGAAGGTTAACCTATTTGAATTATCTGGAGTTAGGTTGCGGTCACACGTCGCGTTTAACGCATGCGTTTAAAAACGCATTGGAATAGTTGAAGAGTGATTTGCCTAATTAAACAGCTGTTAACGCTTGCGTTTACAAAACGCAAATGTTAACGCTTGTGTTAACGCATGCATTATCATTGCGTTAACAAGCGCATGCATTAACCATTAATGGAAAAGACAAAGTAGCTATATTGCAAATTGTTTAATATAAAGATATTTTCCTAGCTTAAAAAGGTATGGTGTATCTATGATGTAAATGATTACGAGGTTGGGGTACCAATTGCAGGCAAATACAAAATCAAGAAAAGTCAGTCAAAAAACGAGCAGATTAATAAAAAGGGTAAGTAAAGATAGTAGAAGATTGGTGAGTACTTTGGGGGACACTTTTTCTTTTATGTCATGCAACATTTTTAATATACAGACGGTCCCCTACTTAAGGACACCCTACCTACAGACGACCCCTAGTTACAGACGGACCCCTATGCGTGCTGTGACCTTTGGTGAAGCTATCTGGATGTTACTATAGTCTCAGACTGCAATCATCAGCTGTAAGGTGTCTGTAATTCAGCTTTGTTGATAATCCTTGGTTCCATTATGGCAAAAAAAATTTGAAACTCCAAGTGTCACTGTGGCAAATATTTTCATTTGTCTGAAACTACAATTATAAAATATACAGTTTCGATTTACATACAAATTCTACTTAAGAACAAAACTATGGAACCTATCTTGTACGTAATCTGTGTACTGTCTGTATTGCACAGCTATGCCAAATGTGCCGTTTCAAAGTAAGGACATAGTAAGAGAAGGTATAACTCAATCAAAGAAAAAACTGGGGGTGTACAAGTAAAATATAAAGTAACTAAGACAGTGGTGCACATTTATATATAAATGTGAAAAAATCTGTTTCCCATAGCAACTGATCTCAGCATCTCTTTTCTCCATTTTTTTTTCAAAAAATGATTGGTTTCCAAGGTCGTTTTGTAAAACAACTGTTTTAATAAATGTTCCACATTATAGATAGTTAATTGTGATTTAGGCCACTGTCATAAAAGCCTGTTCTGGTGACAATATAGTTAAAAAATGAGGTCATATAAATATCTAACAAGCTGTTGTAGAATAGCCAGCACCAAACATCTTAATTATATGTTGACACACTGTATACAGCGGAAGCATGCATACAAGAGAAGCATCAACGCTCGTCTCACATTTCTTAAACACCTGGAAGACACAAAAAATAACACACCAAGAAGTTGTTGAGTCCAGTGAGACTAATAACATTTTGCTATCTCTATTCTCTAAGATTAAACATGGAAGTACACAGGTTCCGTTTGCAGTTGGGTCTGTATATCTGGCATATGTGGAAGTCGCTGAAGCTGGCACGCCAGCTGGTTATAATTGGCACTAAAACTGACAACCCAGTTGCCCAAGGAAGTGTGGCAATCTAACACTGAGCTGTTCATGTCCAGAACCAGACTGTCATCCCAAAAAGAACCTGAATTCATAGCTAAACACAATACATGTCAGTTTTGTAGAACCTTTGTAAACAAAGTGCCCGGCTGTTACATGGCCGAGTGTTATTGGCACTGTACCAATAAATTTAGTTCTGTGAAACACCTGGAAATAATCCAGCAGCAAACAATTATATATAATGAAGGTGCCACCCATGTCTGGCATCATGTGGAAAAACAACTAGTGACTGGCTTTGTATTCAGGAGTATAGATACAGTGCAGGACTTTTATCGTAGCCCCCGCTCCACGCACCCGTCGCGACAGATACATCATGAGGCTTAAACCTTCTGATGTATCCATAAGGCGGCTGGGCCGCCAGACCGATCCTGGCGTAGTTTTGTTTAAAGACCTGCGAACACTCAGAAATGAATGTTCCCAGGCTTTAGCAAGTGTGAAGGCATGGGACAGGAACACCCCACGCTGGTCCACTCCTCCAGCGCCTGTACCCCCCTTGGCATGGAGTTGGCATAGTCGCAAGAATAATTATTTCAGTGCTTCTATACCACAAAACTGCCATAGAAGCACTGATAAATCTGCCCCTATTGCCTTTTGCAGGGTTCATTCATACACCTTCGCCAGGAGCAAGAGGCCAATGGCACTTTTGCCAAGACTGTAAAAGACTGATATAACAACTATTTCAACCAAACTCTGAAATGTGATGTTTCTTGATAATTAAATGCCTTTCATAAATGTTGTATTGGAAAAATAACTTATATTACATTGCACTGACAGACCAGAGGATGTATATGGTGTTTCCCTGTAGGCAGAATACTGGTTGTTTGTTGTGTAGTGACTAAAACAGATTTGAAATGTTGATAAACTGATTTATTGTACCATAATATTACATATTTAATATTGCCTTGTCCTGTGTGTTCAAAGCACACAGAACCTGGTCATTAGAAATGTACTGAATCAAGCCCCACACCAATACACAGAGGCGAATGAATGTGTGACTCTTCCCGATAAGGAGACATTCACACTTTCCAGATCCCTCAACAAAAGTAGGCTTCTGTCATATAAAATGGATATGAACCATTTTCTCTGTTGGCTCTTACTTTAAAAACACAATTTAATATAATTCCATAAAAGGTCTTAAAATTATACAGAGTTCTCCTGTTTAAGGTTCCATCCACTTAAAGGAAACCTACCATCACAGAACTACCTAATAAGGTAGATCCGGTGGCAGTATTGGATTTCAGCCCAATACTTTTTTACCTAATACTTTAGTTTGACAAAGTTCTGGGGCACTTATCTAATAAATATGCAAATTATCTGAAGAGGCTACTGGGGGGGTGTAGTAGCCCCACCGTGAAGCGGGAGCTACGGCTGCTGCACGCCCCAGTAGCCTTTTGGAATTCCTCCTATCTTCAGGGAGAAGCTCACAGCAGCTGTGTGCACCTGACTGAGAATGTGGAATTCTGCGCATGCATGACTTTTCAGGAGAATACGTGCAGCTGCTGCGAGCTAAAGAAAGGCGGGTAGGAGGCTACTCCACACCCCAGTAGCCTCTACATATAATTTGCATATTTATCAGATAAAAGTTTTACAAAGTTCTGGGGCACTAAAGTAATAGGTAAAAAAAGCATTGGCCTACAATCCAATACATGAACCTGCTACCGGATCTACCTTGTTAGGTAGATCTGTGATGCTAGATTTCTTATAATAGAGCAGCATTTCTTCTTTGTCAAAACATGGTAAAGCCTTTCTCAACAGCCAAAGAAGCTGTGAAGGTTTACCTCTTTCCACCTACTTACATGCTGTCTGCTTAGTAGTGTAGTAGTACTCACTGTTGCTAAATGGGCCACAGACTGCAATGGTTCACACAAGTCCATAGTGGTGTTTTTTAGTCATGCTCTGTGATCTGTAGAGGAGGGGCTTTAAACATCACCTATCACTAATGGTGGTCCCTACAGTGGACATAACAGGAAGTGTCATCCTTTTATAAGACTTAGCCCTCAGTGTGAAATCTGCAAATTTTTTTGAAAACGAAAATGACATATAAAAGCAACATCACAAAAAAAATTCTGTATCCATGACAGGTTTCTTTTAAAGAAAATCTACTACATCCCCAAAATGTTTAAATCCGTGGGCAGCATGCTGAAGAGAAATGCTCTGTGATTTCCAATATTCCTGTATTATTTCTATCCATTATATTGTTTCTCAATAATACCCATTTTAATCAGTATGCTAATGAAGCAGTTGGTGCACCTAGGTCATGTCCTTAGCACCTGGACCACTGCCCCCTAGTCAGATAAGGAGATTTGTCTAGTCAGAAACCTCGAGCAACAATAGAAGAGGGAGATGATTTAGGTGGGATAAAAGTAATAAGGGTTTGTAAGAGAGGAAGTGCAATGTTCTACAACATGCCATCAACAGATCTGAATAACTGGTGGAGGTGGTAGACTCACTTGAAGCATAGTTGAGCTTCAGTAACACAGTCTGGCCACAATGCAGAGAATTAAGCTGTTTATCTGGTTACTTTCTCAGTGATGCTTGTAGCACAGAGAAGACTGGGATTACCTAACGAGTGGGTGTGTGTGGGGGAGCATCAATCTTCAAGGTCAGATACACATGATTTATTATCGATAGAAAAATAGCCACAACTATCCATATTTATCTGTTGTTCTTGTATGTAGCAATATTTGCTCAGATTAGACTACTTTTTATGGTCACGATTGGTACATAAACACCGTGCTATGATTATTTTGTCTTTTCATCCCAGGAGGATGCAGCAATTAACTCCCCCTATCATTTTTCTGACAGACAGGATACACAAGCATAGTTTTATAGCCGCAAGTAAACACCAAGTTCCATTAGGGATTGCAGAAACACCATACAGAATTCTGTGCACAGCTCCCTTAATCCCATCAGATATACTCTCTGTGTGACTATTACACAGTTCAGAACACTCAGAGGTGTGTCTGAAGAACAAAAGCTCTTAGCATTGACAATCTCAGTAATTAGCTCTTCCCAAAGGCTCTAAAGTCTCTAGAAACTGTTATTGAAGGAAAATGCATTTAATCAAGTAATGAGAATTAAAGTATATGACTGGAAAAATGATTCAATTATCCCGATCATCTTTATAAGTCTGGTAATGAAACAAATGGTTCAGACTAATAGAAGTGCATTCTTTGTCTGTGTGCTTAGCCTAATGCAGAGGTGGCGAACCTATGGCACGGGTGCCAGAGGTGGCACTCTGAGCCCTTTCTATGGGCACTCAGGCCATCAGCCTAGGGCAGAATTCACCAATCACTGAATCTTTCTGCAGTCAAAGGCAAATTAGGAGCTACTGCTTTCAGTGCTATTTGACACTGCGTTGGCTGTTTGGAACTGAGGGAAAAGTGAGAAGGTTTTGACAGAACTGCATTATCTTTGGAGGTCATCATGCTGGACCAACCATTCTTCCTTTACAGAGAGACCCTGGAGAGAAGCTACAATGATAATCTGAATTTTCCCTTCTTCTTTTAACTGGTGGCCTCAGACCGCCAATACAGTTGAAAGATGTGAATGAACAGGTAGCAGTAAGTTACTGCTTAAAATTTCATGTTGGTACTTCATGGTAAATAAGTGGATTTGGATTGAAGTTTGGGCACTCTGTCTCTAAAAGGTTCGCCATCACTAGCCTAATGTATATACCAGGATAAACCTCTGGTGCAATATTATATATAGTAAAAAGAGCTGTGACCATTCTTGACTGGCCCAACCAGAGACCAATTGAGCATCTCTGGAGAGACTTGACTTGAAAATAGCCTCCACCAACATTCACCATCCAACCTAAGGAAACTGTTCTCGTTTAAATAGCAAAAATATCTACATTTCTGCTTTTTGTCTGTCAAGATGAGGTACACATTAATGAGCAAAAAAGAAAAGAACTTTTTTGATCTTACCAATTGGCTGCAATGAAACAAAGTGGAAAATGTAAAGGGGTCGAAATACATTCAGTACCAACTGTAATCGACTGGGTATTACCAATTGGAAGTTGTATCCCATTTCCCTAAAATATGTTACAGGGGTTCTCTGCTTTTGCAGAATACTCCTGGAGGGACAGCATTTGAAGGGTGGCTAGAAGAGATTGTTATACTTAGCCCATGGATGTCCCTGGCTCCCTGGTGACCACCCACCCCATGATGCCTAGTAATGTTACATTCATTGCATATGTGATGTTTTCCATGTGTCATCCAAGACATGATAATGTAAAACATCTTTATTTATAAATAAAGGTTTAGAACACCTTTAACCAATGTTAAACAATATAACAAAATATCTATTAATGTTAGTAAATAGCAAAACAATATAACAAAATATCTATTAATGTTAGTAAATAGCAACAAATACATTCATCAAAGTAATTCAATCAATGTAATCAAATTCTTCTGGTATTCCAAATGTCTTGTCTATCTTGCTTTCTTCAAATCCAAACTTCTTCTTTGCCCAAGACTTCACCGAAAAGATATTATCTGCAAATAAATGTTAGAGGTGAATATCACATCTTTAATCCAGCCAAAGGCTTTATTTTTTTTTTTTTTTTAAGGGAAATCTACCATCAAAATCCATTATGATAAACCAGGGACACTTACTCAAAGATCCAGGCACCGTGACTGTGGTAATATTCTTATATAACATAATATTTTAACAAAAGTATGCTAATGAGCCTGGAGGGCTCTGGAACCTATTACCAGTGCCCCACCGTTCTGTGGATTCACAGGCTGTTACATTGCACAGAAGCATTTCACTTCCCGCTGTGTGCTGAAACATGTGCTGCAGTGAGATTCAGGCGGGGTAGTGGGGGAGTGCTAAGGGAGTAGAGGAAAGACCGTGTAACAGCCTGTGAAGTGCATGGAGGGGACTCTAGCAACACCCCATGAGAACATTAGCATAATTTAAAGAATTCATTTTAGAATTAAGGAGGCCTTGGATAACAAATATAAGAAGATTACCACAGTCACGGTGCCTGTATCTATGTGTAAGTGTCCCTAGTTTATCATGATTGATTTTGATGGTAGATTGCATTCAAAGTAAAACTCTTCCAAAGGCCTGTGTAGGATATAAGTTGTAGTGTAATCTTCATAATGGCCCTCATATAAGTCATGTGAGTCTTCACCTGACACAGGACTAAATACTGAGCAAAACAGGCAGCATTCGATCGCAACTATTATTGCAAATATATATGTTTACAAATACTCATAAACAAGGGAGGTTCCTGAGCAGCACAGCTGAAGCAGTGAGTGCAGTAGCCGGTGATTCCTAGATAGATAGATAGATAGATAGATAGATAGATAGATAGATAGATAAACAAACAAGGGAGAGTCCTGAGCAGCACAGCTGAAGCAGTGAGTGCAGTAGCCGGTGATTCCTTGGCAGAGAATCCCAAATATATAAAAGTGAAGAGGTAGCACTCCAAGTAGTGTTGAAAGGGGGTGAACCTTTATTCCATGAACCGTGATAGATAGATAGATAGATAGATAGATAGATAGATAGATAGATAGCAACGTTTCACACCGAAACGTTGCGGTTCATGGAATAAAGGTTCACCCCCATTCAACACTACTTGGAGTGCTGCCTCTTCACTTTGATACAAATACTCATAGATAGATGCATAAAATAAAATGAAGTCCAGAGCAGCACAGCCTTAAAGGAAACCCACCACTTCCGATGGTGGTTATAAGCTGCAAATGCCATGCACTAGATCAGGGTGAGCTGGTTCCGGCGCTTATTTTCGTTATGTTTTTAAACCGATATAAAGATAGTAATCTTTATAAAGGAAGTGGCTGCACCGCACCGTGGTACGCGCTTGGTGCACCGTGCGCGCAACCACTCTGTGCACCTGAATAGGAAGTGGTCGCGCGCATTAAGTGGTCGCGCGCGCATTAAGATTAATAAGGCATTTAAACGCTCTATATCGGTTTAAAAACATAACGAAAATAAGCGCCGGCACCAGCTGCTTATAACCACCATCAGAAGTGGTAGGTTTCCTTTAAGTGGTGGGTGCCGAGCCGTAGATCCCTTGGCATGGGTCACACATGACTACTAATGAAGTCCAAGGTACAATCAAAATCATTGCTATATTATAATCTATATATTGTAAAAGAAAGCGGGCGTTGCCTAAGCTGCCACAATTTCCCAAAATGTGCAACTAAATTTTTGGGTGTAAACTAAAAATTCATATACAAATTCATATGCAGTGTCAAGGCAGAGTAGGAAATGGAATCTACTATTGTGATCAATCCTGAGCAGTACAAGTCTGTCCAACACTTTTAGGTGATTTACCAGAAGTCTCTAAGGTAAAACTGTATTCACATGGAATAGATCCTCTAATGTATTTTTTTACTACAATCTATGGTGTGCTGACTTCTTTTCATTTGTCTCTATAACTGAAGGAACTGATGCCCAGGCCCTCTTAGGCGAGCACCCGCTTTTTATTTTGTTTACTCCTTGTGTGTTTTGCTGCTTGCATCTTTTCTTACTGTAAGGTAAAACTGTTCTAGTTGCTCATGGAAGCCAATATGAGTTCAGCTTTCAAATAACATCTGTGGGAAAATTAAAGCGGAGCTCTGATTGGTTGCTAGGGGCAACTAGAACAGTTCAGCTCTAAAAAGAATAAAAGTCTGCACAGTTACGTAACGTATCAGACGGACACTTGAGTAATGTATGGCTGGTTGAATGGTAGCCAAGTCTTTACATCTCCATCTCATTTCATACTACAATCTGTGCTTACATTCCTGCAGCCTGTATCCTATACAGTTGTAATGCACATATGTTTCATGCATTTAGTGGCAGCTTCTGTTTCATTGCAGAGAGGCAGCACAGACATCAGACTACTATAGTGACAGCCTTATCTACACAACAAGACGCGGAGCAGAAGTGATGTTTCCTGTCACTAGTTGCTACACACATTTCTCAACCAGAGCATTGTGCGCTGAAAATGAAAGTGCTGAGCAGGTACCAGGTTTTCCGTGAACGGAGCTAGCCATGGCTCTTGGAATTGTTTTTTTTTTTTTTACACCACCACTTTTTTGCTATGGTCTCAATGTACCACATCATATTATAAGGGGTCAAGAGCAAATGTTACTTATTGGAGGGTATTAGAATAAATATAGTTTGCTGGTGCCACCAGTAAAGAGTAAAATCCAGACAATAAGAATATTTATTCTTCAATATATTAAATCAGCTATTAACCATCAGCTCTTTCTTCTATTCTAAGACAAAAATATTCACTTTCTGTGGCCTATGCTGCATGTAACGCAAGAACCTCAGAAATGGAAGCAGAACACTGTGGGTTTCCTTCCTCCATTTTGTAAGGAGCAATACACATTTCAAGAAGTATTCAATAATACTTAGCACTTTCAATATTCCCTAGCACTTTACAGATCATGGGATGCATATACAAACAAAATTAGACATTACAGAGTAATAACGTTGTCTGTTGAAACAATAGGTATGAGGGTCATGCACACAAGAGCTTACAATCTGTTAATTTAGCAGAGGTTCCCTTACTAAATACAAAACATCAGGAGTGCACAGCTTTATATTTGAAGACTCTTCAGCAAATATAGCCTGAATATTACCTGTGCAATAACAAGATGTTTAAAAAAAAAAAAACCTCTTCAGAAGTCTCGTTTGGATCTATTAGTAGTTTATCAAACAGCTCAGAAATGGTTACATTATTTAATAAAAGCATTAACACTCATTCTGCTGATCTTTTATCAATGTGGCCTAGGTCCATCTGCTTGTCTCTACTTCCTGGTTCCTCTGGACTTACAGGAAAAGTCAATCACTGGTTTAAAGGGGTCAGCAGCCAGTGACAGGGTTAACAATAGTTCTTGGGAAAAGTCATTTTCTGATGGAAAACTTCTCAAGAAACACATAACAATATGCTAATCCGACAACTTACCAGTCCATCTGTTAATGGCTTCTTTAGCTACTTTGTTTGCTTTGCCTACAAAGATATAAAATAGAATAATAAATAATAAACTTTTACATAGAGGAAAAGAAGTTTTGCTGGGCGGGGCTGGGGGCTGGGAGATTATCACGTTGACTGGGTTCCTTTACTATTTTCAGACTTTTTTTTGTCTAAAAAAAAAAAAAAAAAAAAAAAAACCTCACAGATGAAACCAGACAACTCTGTAATAATCCCCTCCCCCTTGGACCATGGGGAAACAACTTCATATCACTTTACTGATCACAGATGAAAATTCCGAGACCTTACATCTGGGAGCACAAAAAAAAGGACATTGTTGCTGCTGTAAAGGTCCCTACATTTCTATCACCCGCAACTAAACTCAAACTTGAAGCACTTCACTTTACATGGCAGAAGGTTAAAAGGGACTCTCACCAGATTTTCACCTAATAAACTACCAGCCCCCTAAGCTAAGGTGTGGTATGTCCTTTCTAGTATTCCCTCTTTTCTGTAAAATCTTGTGTGTCTACCGGTAAAAATCTTCTCCAAAGACATGTGAAAATCAGCAGAGAAGAGTCAGTTTTCCTAAGATGAGTCAAGTTTAGTGGTTGCAGGAAGAGTGTTCATCGTGACATTTATATTTTCGGTTCTATAGTACCTAGAAACATAATGGTGTCATAATAAAGAATGTCTTTCAGTTGACATCAGGCCTGTTATGTCATCTACACAACCAGAGACGCAGGCAGTTAAAGACATATTTGGAGATGCAAGTTGCATTTCTTTATCTGCCTTATTAAAGATGAGATTATATTCTTTAATATAACACAACCAAAGGCTTGTTATTAGGAACTATAGAACTAGAGATATTGGTATCTGAAGCGACTTCCCCCTGCAGACTCTAAACGTGACTCGTCTATATGACTGTTCTCTGCTCATTTTTATATAAATTTGGAGATTTTTTTAATGGGTGAAAGGGGAAGATTATACATAAAAGAGGGAACTCTAGAAAGGACATTTCATACATACCTGAAGGAGCTGGTAGTTTAAGGAGGTAAAATCTGGTGAGTATTCCTTTAAGAGAAGTTAGTCACAACCAGATTGGCACGGATATATATTTAGCTGTACCTGGTGACGTCGCTGATGGCTCAGCGGGCATAAGATCTACACTGTTTGTTTATACATTCATTGCCACAAAGCGGTCTCCATGGTAAAAGTCAATAAACCCCTTTCTTTCCTTACTGACAAGCGAGATTTACATCAGAGATGGTCAGGAGCCAAACTATTATTAATGTGCCAAGCTGTAATCTAACAGCAAAAAAAAGTAATTGCTCATATGCTCCATCTGTATATTCACTAAACACAGGCTGCTCCATGGCAGGATCACATATGTGTAGATAATAATAGCTCTGCTAGTTCTCCTTATTTACCTACAAACTATTAAAGGACACCTGTCATCAGGTCTCACTATTTCTGTCACCACTACCTGTTGGAGCAGCTCACAAGCCTTTTTTCTAGTCACTTCATACATTAATCATTGCAAAGTCATCTTTTCTTATTATGTAAATTAGTCTGGTCACATGGTCAAAGGCAGTGATGTCTCCCCTGTTACCCCTCCCCTCTCCTCCCCCTGCTCATGTCTGTGTGTAATGTATAGTAAAGAATTGCTAGTGTCTGTGCTTTATCTGCTGACATGCTCTCCCTCCTAATACACAGACACAGACATCAGCTACACAAGTACCTGACATGTTCTGCTATAACATGGCTGCCTGGAGCTGTTGTATCTCTCCTATATATACACACAGGCTGCAGGGGGCACCAGCACCAGGAAGCACATGGAGGAGACACTATAACCCAGATCATCATTATACAGACTGTCAGTCAAGCACTGGGGGGTGTGGCTGTGCCTCCCACTCATGAATAAGCTGGAATTGAATAGCTTGAATATGCTAATGACTCATTGGACATCTTTCAGGTCATTTACATACAGCTTTAGGACCTCATTGCTTAGGTTTACAGGCATGTAGAGGGACAATGAAGGGATAGAGGCAATGCTCTCTAATGGCAGTTTATGAAAATCTATTTAGTTTAGGGGGTTATTTTGCCTGACGGGTTCTCTTTAAACCTTTTGGGGTTGTCAGAGATTATGAAAAAGCCCTTGTTTCTTATTTTTTTTTAATCTGGGTTGAGACTACACCCAAGGCTACATTCACACAATGTATGCCCGCTGTACCGTAGTATGGTGGGCAAACATCGGCGCTGCGGAGAGGAGCATGGGATGAGTGCTGCTCACCCCCTCCCCTCTCCATAAGAATATACAGCGCACGGCGCCGTATTCCATATAAGGATAGGACATGTCCTATCTTTCTATAGGCTACATAATGGTATGGTGCCACACGTGCCATACGTGTACGGCAGTGTACGCCGTGAGGCCATAGAAGTGTTTGGGGGCCATATATACGCCCCCCATACGTTCGTGTGAATGTGGCCCTACAATGTATTTGAACTTAGAATGTAACTAAACCTTTGAACCAGAGATCGCATTAACCCCTCCACAAGCGTCATAGACGCTTCCAAATACAGTATTACTCTTTAAAAAGTCACGCACTGACTTTTCCCTGTGACTGGGGAGACTAAGGAGCTGAGCAGCAGCAGTTGTGCTGCGTCCTGACAGCTCGGCCCCCGCACAGCTGCTACTGTGGAGTTATTGTGGAGGCGCAGGTGACCTGTTTTGTGTGTGAGCCCGAGCAGTGCAGCAGCGGGACACAGCCCCTCCCTGACCTGATGCTGTTTCTCTATAGCCGGGGCAAAGTGGGCGGGGCTACCGGAAGCCACGTCCACTCCATGCCGATGTCTCTGTGTGATAGTTGTGGCAGATATTAAAGGCTGGGGCTGTACAAGAGGAAAAGGTGACAACAGATCAACCAGAGAGCTGACTCCATAGTGAGTAATCACATCAGTGTAACACCTGCAGCAGCCTGCTGCCCAGGCAGGGTTATACATGGAGGTGCATATATCATGTATACAATGTGTAAAAGCAGCCTTACATGTTGGGTGATAGTGGCTTAATACTTTCAGTCAGTTTCTGAGACCATAATGATTTTTGGTGGATATGGCCATCCCTGGCCAATCATAGTCACAGCTAGTTGCAAGGAGCTTCAATTTGCTGCATTGTCGTTTGGGCTGTTTGGGTCCGGGACTCGCGGTAGAACCAGAACGCGGAAATCGTGACCGCTTATCTCTGGCGGCCAGCATTGTCCACAATCAGGTCTGCATGACCAGCATCACCACCCATGCGTGATCAGGGGTGGTCTGGAGCGTCATCCATGGTCTGGAGGGGAGTGCTAGGGGTCATCTATGGTCTGGAGGGGGGGGGGCTGGGGCGTCAGCCATGGTCTGGAAAGGGGAGGGGGGCGGCCATAGTCTGGTCTGTAGGTTGAAATAATTTAAGGAGAAAAAAAATAGCTTATGCTCCATTATTTAATGCACGATGTGAAATTGATATAATTGTCTCAAATGGCAATATAAGCACTCAAAACACTGGCTGCAACCATATTCATGCATAAATGAATGATTGCAGCCAGTATTTATTTATATGTATTACTGAAAATTTCATACTCCTCCTCGCCTAAAAATACTCATCAAAAATGGTGAGAGGAGTATTATTACCCTGCTGGAAAAATGTTAGTGCGACCTCTGCTTTGAACCATTTTTTTAATTTTTTTTTAAGAAATGAATAAAAGACATAATAATAAAGTTTGCATTGTACTTCATTAACCCCTTTCTGACTAGGCCTTAAAATGCTTTACTGACCAGGTAATTTGTAACAAATTTTCATACTTATTGGTTTTTGTGCAATACCGTAAAAATTTTTGCTGCATTTTTTTGGTGACACATAGGGATAGTTAAAAATAAAAAAGTTAAAACTACTGAAAACTACCAAGTTGCTAACATGGGAAAAAACATCAATATGTTGTTTTATGAACTGGAAGCCATAAAAATGGTATTAATGCTACACGTATGAAAATGACCATTACTTACGAATTTCATCTATAACATCTGGGTCACAGTCTTTGTATTTTTCCAGCTCAGTCCTTAGTCCCTCCTTTTGCTGCCTCAATGATGATAGTTCCTCAGATAACTCTGTCCGTTCCTCCTGTAAAAAACAAACTGGATCAGTTTGTTTAATGATGAATAATCTCACTAACCAGTTGTCCTATAATAACTTATCACCTACCTACAGGATTGGGGATCAGTGTCAGAGGTGAGGACCCCTCTTCTGGAACCAATACTGATCATGTGAACAGAGTTCTTGTGTCTCTAAAGCTCTATGGCACTTCACAGAGTCAATATGGTGACTGATTGTGACATCTGAGTACAGAACTCCGCTACCCTATGTTTTTGGGCGGTCCCATGGTTTATGAATAGAGCAGATACTATTTTCTTTAAGAAAATGTTGACCACTCTTTCCAGTATCAATCCCAAAATAGTAAATACAGTTCTGTGCTGGGGACTATAATTCATACCGGTAGCCAAACATTAAAAGTTCTTCTGTGTACATTGCAGATGACAGTAAGGACAAAGCTCTTCTATTTATCATCTTATAAAAGCTACAAGCGGGCTTGAATAACAGCAGTAGGCATTATTCCAGCATTGTAATCATGGATTAAAAACCCCCCCAAAGCTTTTAGGAATCACCGTCCATGTAAGTGATGGGCATGATTTAAGGTACACAAGCTTCTGAGGTACATTGGGGTGCAAGGATGACCCGTCAGGCTCCCTATGACCAGCACATGTCCCCTAGTTGTTGCAGGCATCTGCCCTGTGCATAATACCTTATATACAGAGCAGATCTACAGGGACACATTGGCTAGACATGTCATAGCACCCCAGCTGTCATAACAATAGTTCATTGCTCTCCAATGACCCCCTATGAGGGCGAGGATCCAGTCCAAGATGGTGGCGCACATGTCCATGAGCCATTTCATACATTCTTAACATCATGATGTACAAATCCTTCATGTGTCTTTAAAGGTATTAAATGGTCACTAACCATTTATCAAACTTCACATAAATTACTATAGAAAGTGACTTCATGATTTTAATCAGAGCACAATTCAGAAGTATCCACTTATATCTTCTCTCCTTCCCTGCAAAACCGCTTTTCACTATGAATTTCATCTTGCTAGCAACAAGACAGAAGGAGAAGGAACAGCAGTCTCCACCCACCGGCTGCAAGTCTACTGTTACCTTACATACAAGGTTGTACAGATGGACAGCTACTGGAAAAATAAAACAACTAAATAAAAGGAGAGTTGTGACCCATTCACACATTATTTATTCCACCAGCTATTGTGAACTAAAACTAGGTGTGGAGACTACACAGAAATGAGTTACAATAAAAATGGTCACCTTCTGGATGACCACTCCTGGTTTTGGCTCACAACACACTCAGAAGACTCACTGGACTATTGATTCTGGTTAGTTTTCACGCAAAACCTAGAGTTTTTACCCCAATCCTTCCAGTCCACCAGGTATCACAAATTTTTAACGTTACTATAATTGAGGAACAGATAGTGGGGACCCAATAAACCTGTGCAATATACAAACAAACATGATGATATGACTGCTGGTCAAACAAATGTTGAAGATCCCCCCCCATAACTTCTATTTGTTACCCATGAAAGAACATGTATAGGTAAACCAGAGAAATAAAGTTCCCTAAAGTCTGCTGCTTATGTTCAAGTCATAAATTCAGCTTTAGATTTGTGTTCTCTGTTTTGAAGTATGAGATTCTCCATGAAATAGATGTATCACTACAGGGAAAGTTGGAAAAGGTCAATATTCTGCAGATGTCTAAAGAGATTAGAAAAGGTATCCACAAATCATCTCTACATGTCCTGGCTGGTACAGAAGTAAATAATTCCCGGGCTACAATCAGGGGTTGGAGATCTCAGGTGCTAAATATATCAAAAAATGGAAGCTTACAGATGGCAGAGTCCCCTTGTAATTAATAAATGGCCACAAACTACAAATCAAATGAGAGAAAATACTTTCACCACAAGTCTAGAGAAGTATGTGACAGGGGAAATACAAGTTTCTGTTACTGGCCTCATTCATGGCATACGGCTCAGTCCATACTTGAGGTTTAAGGGGCTTTTAGACAAAGGCTTGGGTCAAATGGTTTTGCTAGAGTTTTTGTCTTTCTCTAGATGTTAATTTCATAGGTAAAAAATTTACAAATAGTAAATGTGTTTCACCTGTTGAAGATATAACTGCATGAAAACTAGAGAAACAGAAAGCAATTTACAATATGCTTATTTCCTATATGGTTTTTACAGCACCAAACCCCATGGAATAACTATTTTCATGGAGTTGGATTTGTGTTCAAATGGACTGACTAAACAAACATATAATGAAACAGTATGCTCAGTACATAAAAAAAAATAAACTCTGTACTCACCTTTCCGACGACCCCCACAGGTTCTCGTCATGCACAGTGCTAGAATTACTTACACATGGAGCCTGGAGGGGGCGTAGAGGGTCGCGGCCGCCGGCGGAGTTGGCAGGTTTGTACATAAAACTACAGTAGGTTGGACTGGGTGTAGTTTTGACCAGCGGCAATGACAGCTGCCAGATACATCAAGAGGCCTAAGCCTGCGCTGACCAGTACTCATTTCCAGAAGTGGGCAAACCCCTGTGCCTCCCTCCCCCTCCCTTGGATAAAGACCTTATCTGTCTGTAGCTTGTAGCTTTACCCTCCTCACGCTGTCAGAAGGAAGTCTCTATGTGCGAATGTGAGCTCATCTTGGAATGCAAGGGTGGGAGCTAAAGTGCAGAGAGGAGCTCAGTGCAGCGTCTGATACGAGACTAATATGTCTTCCTGGCCTTAAGGTCAGAAGATTCACGGTCGGATCCTGTGGCAACCAAAATTGTGTACACCAGGACTGATAGAGGTTGGAATTATATCTGTGAAAAGTTTTTTTTTTGTTAAAGCAGTGAGTTAGAGAATGTGTTATTTTGCTATACTGAATATATTTAAGAATCTTGTCTTTTGGGGAATACTCCTTTAACACTTTAACACCTGTGATCAGTGCCTGCAAGGGTTTTGCAGTTTACTGTATAAGGGATAAGATGCCCTGAAGTGAAAGCAGCGTAGGGAGGGGGGTCTAAAAAAAAAATGTATATATATTATTTATACACATACATACACACACACACACACACACACACACACACACACACATGCTATAATTTTTTTTAATCCACCCCCTTCTCCTAAAGAACACATAATATACATTTTGTAAACATTTTCACATGATTTGTATATTCAACCCATACAAAAGTTCTCATGTATGCATAGTTTACACTACTCTATCATAATACAATTGAGAAGCAAATCAGACCTTAAAGAATAAGATACATAAAGTGAGAGAAGTTCTCATTATATGCGATATTCCCCTATTTGTGTTATACAGAATAATGGTATCTATACATTATAAAGTTTCTTGTTCTAGATAAAACCTTGGTATGTGAATAACGATGAAGCACTTAAAAGCAGTTTGTATATTGTCAATGCATTTTAGAAATTCAATGATATATAATACAAAAGGATTTCAAAAACCATTTTCAATGAATTCCCATGAGAATTATACCACATCAGTGTACTCCATATAGACAGTATTCAATTCAAACCTGTAATATATTCTCCTCCAAGCTTACTAAAATCTTCCAAACACATTTAAATGAATTACCACATGAAGACTACATGTTTATGTATAAGGCTTACAGACGGCAATGGTTTAGGGGAATTCATGTAATCTGTCACTCAAACCTGAAGATCAATGGATTACACACTTATAAAGGATTCAGACTACTGCTGACCCTAAAGATTATTATTATTATTGAGTGTATATCGTCAGCAGCCACCAATTGGCTGCCCCCAATGAGTGTGTGTGTGTGTGTGTGGGGGGGGGGGTTCCCCCAGTGATGTCATGGTCCTAATATGGACAGTGACATGACCGGGTCCTCCCTCCTGTCGAGCGACTTGTGCGCTTGACGGGGATGTGAGGAGAGATGCAATACATTGCATCTGCTCCCCTTAGCGATCTATTGCCTCCTCTGAGCGCATGCCTCATTCCATCCTGCTTTTTTTGGCGTACTTTAGGTATAGTGGTCAGACGGAGGCAACAACTATGCCTCCGCCTGCCACTATTTGTCAATGGATACGCCAAACGTGTATGTCGGGTGCTTTTCCAGCGTATACGCTTAGCATAAACCAAAAATATTACGTGAACCCAGCCTTAAATACAAAGATTAAAATTACAATTTTGTTTAAAGGGAACCTGTCAGAGTGATCTTTGACACCTCATGGACTGGTGGTTTAATTTCCCAAATCACCCTCTACATGGTTGTATTAAAGAAAAAATAAAATTCATACTTCCATTCATCCGGAGGTCCCGGCACAAGCACAGTGTAGACAGGATATTATCCCCACTTCACTTGCCACAGACCTGTGGTCGGGGTACGGTCCCCAATTTACTTGACAGGTCCTCTTTAAGAAATTACACGTATCATGCTTGTAACACGTGTGGTCTGCGGATTCATTAATATGGGGGATTAGGGACCCACCAATCACATAGTGGGATCCTATTAAATGTATAGAGGACAACTTTTAATCAATTCAGCCCCCCTTTAATAAACTGCCATCCCTTTCACTTCATTACTGTTTAGACAATGTTCCTGGAATACGGAAATGCTAAATATTATAAGAAATCTGTACCGTATCCTGACGTCCAACTTTAGCTTTCTTTACCGCCTCCTCTAGCTGCTTTTTCTTTTGACTTGCTTCTGAGAACTGAATTAAAGAAAAAGAAAAGCACATTACTACACATACATAAAATATATACTGTAGCTTCCGAATGATCAGAACAAATATTAACACTTTTTTTTTCTGTTAGCAGCATATAAAGAATGTAATCCTAGCTGTGATGACAAGGAGATGACTGCAGTGAGGTGATATGTTCAGGTTGGCCATTGTCATTAATGTTACCAAAAAAATTATTATTTTTTTTATTTTTTATTTTTTTAAATAAAAGGTTACATTAATACTTCATTTAACAGATCATTTATGGAAACCCTTGAGGAACACCGTCACCAGGGGTTTTTTCCTTTATTATTTAAATTTTTATTACAGAACAGCAGGGGATACAATAACAATATATCATCATCATCACATATTATACAAATACATATATAATTATACAATCCTAAACTCAGCACAGGATTAAATACATAGAAACCGTCACTAGGTTTAATCGACCAGGTATTGTATATCCTTTCTAGAATTCACTCTTAAGTGAAATCTCGCCCTATTATCAAGACTGATGCGATCAGATGATATTTGTATCTTTAATAAGACACCAGAAGACTGTATTATATGTACTATAGAACTAGAGGCGTCCGAAGTGACACTCCTCCTGCAGTGTCTGAACTTGACCGTTTTCAGGCAAAGAAAATGACTCTTCTCTCCTACTAATTTTAGAAAGGACATTTCATACCCTACCTGAGACGGCCAGTAGCTGAATGGGGTAAAATCTGGTGACATTCTCTATATCCTAACCCTGGTTAAAAGCAGACTTATGTTACTGTAAGCCAAAATCTTCTAATACTTAAGTTCAGTTGTGTGTCCATTGTTTTATTCATGGAGTGAAACACCAGAGGGCTACTAAGATTGCTGCGGGGGTTAAACCCCAAGGATTTAGACACTTATACATGGTAGAAGTGTCTTTAGCTAATGATTTCTTAACACTCAGTTTGCCTTAGGCTAGGATTAGGCTTAGTTTGCAGTTATGTATAGTTTCTGTTTGCAGTAATGTCTAGTACAATTGTACCATGCATGTTATCTGTTTGTCAATGACCATTTGCCAATGATTAGGCAATAGCTGAACACGTGGTACAACTGTCAATCAAACCTGAACACCCTTAAATACTCCGGGGGCCCTCGTGCGACCAAAATTTTAATGCAACATGTTTATTTCAAGATCAGCCAAATTTATGATTTGATAAATCTGGCGCGTTCCTAGGTTTGTCCGGAGAAATTTCTACAATTTTCCTGGAGTCAGTTTTGAAACACTTTTTGCCACTTTCTCAATGAATGCTTCTGACTCAGCAGGCTAAAACCACACACTTTCCAAAACTAGAATGGTGTACACATCATAATGTTCACAAGAATTTTGTGAATACAAGGCTGAAAAAGTTGCAAATACACTTCTCAGATGGCTTGTCAAGACACACTACATGCTCCATCACTTATGATGCTCCTGTTCCAAACCAGCTGAGAAGTATATGACTTATGGGTCTCTCTCTGGGTTTCTTCCTGTAGCTTACAATGAAAGAATGCAAGAAGTCAAGGATATTAGTCTAGAACATCACTGTAAAGCTTCTGTATTTACTTGTCCATCTCTCTCTGGTAACATGAACAGCAGGGAATACAATAACTTAACATGGGAAAGAAGTACAGTGTGGGAAACCAAGCAACTAAAAATTCCTCCCGAAGAAAAAAAGTTTCAATAAATAACAAGGGTTGTGACTCCAGGGTTAAATACATTAGGATCCAACAGAGACTTGGGCGATCAAACATATAAAAGAGATGACTGGGAGCTATGGGTCTTCAGTAAACAAGTCATGTCTCTGAGTATTGTGGGTGGGAGAACCGCTATACCTGGCCCACATTCCAGCTGCATAACATACACACACATAGAATTAGGTGGTGCTGGAAGTTACTACCTATTAATAACCTATCCTGCTGGTGGCAAACTTGTGGAACGGGTGCCAGAGGTGGCACTAAGAACCCTCGCTGTGGGCATCCAGGCTGTAACACTGCAGTACAAAGTCTGTCAGGCAGGACTTAAAGGGAACCTGTCACCACATTTGCACATACAGCCAGTGACAGATTCCTATAGAGCTCTATTAACTGACTGACACCATTCATTTAGCTAAAAATTGTTTCGTTCTCATCGACATAAATCACCTTTTATCTTGTATTACCTGGAATCAGAGGGGGCGAGTCCTGCTCGACCGGCCCCTCCCATCTAATCCTCCCCATGCCTCATGTCTCCTTACTGGTCACAGTTCATGTCATGTGACCAGCGTGACATCATCTCAGGTCATTTAGCCACTTAATTATAGCAAACTGTACCCGATGCATGTATCTGACCATACAAAGTCACAACAATCTCCATGGACATACATGGTGTACAGTTTGCTATTGTTAGAAGGCTGAGAGATCTGCGATGTTGTCACTGGTCATGAATGTAACACAAGACACTGTGTAAAGAAATTGAAAAAAATATTTCCCATCTGTACATAGAGCTTTATATGTCTGTAGTTGAATACTAGCAGACGGTCCCCAAGTACAAGGAGGCAGGGCAGTGATTTGAAGAGACACACAGCTGTCAGTCATAATGGGGTGTGGCTCACTGCCGGCCTAAGAGAGAGAGGAGTCACAGATACCAGAGGTAAGTCAGAAACTCTAATTTGCATATCAGAAAACCATCTGTTTTAAGGTACAGTGCCTTAAAACAGATGACTGAAAGCTGTAACACAGCAATAATAAGTTACTGCTTAAATTGCCTGTTTGGCACTTCGTGATAAACTAGTGGTAATTGGTTGTAGTTTGGGCATTACTCACCTATCATATTATATTATATATACACATACACACACACACAGGTCATTATCACTTTAGGGCCCTAAAACCCCTCTAAGTAATATGTGTTACCCTTTCTTGCCAATCTCGTAAATACTTGTATTCCCAATGAAATGAGAAAAGGCGATTTATAACAGTTATTTATAAACAGACAATTGGGTGTTACCATGCTATTGTCAATGGGGTGTGTCCTTACACTGCCTGACGCTATAAGTGCTGATTAGACTGGGTCAGACAAGAATTCACACCCAGATATCCATTTGTAATGTCCTCTGAGAAATAAGATAGCAAGAGAACATAAAGTTATAAGAGAAGATGCTGTAGAACTGTTCCTTCAGGTATTTGCTCAATCAGATATACAACACAAGTGATAGGTTTTCAAAATACTAAAAAGCTGAGTTACACTCATACAACAAGGAGAAATAATAAGTGAAACCATATAACTGAATATACTGTACTATAAGATGCTGTACGAAATACAGAGCTGCATATGTATAAGGCAAGTGAACACATTTTCAGTAAAAGAAAAGGTTAACTACAAAAGACATCAGGAGGTTTCCTGTGCAAGATACAAGTGCCTGGCTGTAGGTGCGTGGGGGGCTTACGGCTTAGTGTTGTTAGTAAGAAGGCTTCAGAGGAAGTGTTCATAGACCCAGGTACATGTGCTGAAGAGGTGGCACAGTATATGACAAGTAAAGGAAACTATTAAAAAGTAAGGTTATATATTCTCACCTTAGAGATTATCTTTTTAGGTGAAAACTGAGAACTCATTGATATGTAAGAAATACAAGAAAGCAAGGCTATGTTCCCACAGGTGTTTAGGTCCTGGTTAGCAGGTTTAAATTGCCCTTACAAATCTACAGGTGGAATCTCGCTGCACACCCTATGGCACGTTCAGGTGCTCTGAACAGGGACTTAATCTGTTTTTCAGTACAAAACTGTATACAAACTAAGTGCACACATGGAATACCAGAGGTGCATTACAGTAGTTTGAAAGAACTAAACAGAAAAAAAAATTGTAATAAAAAATGTGTACAAGAAGCATTTCTAGATACTCCTTTAAAAGGAGTACCAGTGCCTTGTAATAGCCAGTTCATCTTGTATAAAAAATGTAATATATTTATGCAAATGAGGCTGAGGACCCCCTATTCCCCCCACTTACTGGCGTTTGCTAATTACACACAGTGGGGCACATTTACTTACCAGTCCCGTTAACGCCGCAGATCCGGGAATGTCCAACGAGAATTCGGGTCTGCCGTGATTCACTAAGATCGTGAGTCCAATTTCCTGCATGTGTCGCTTCCCCCGCTGAGGTCTGCTGGAGTTCACCATCTTCTTCCCGATACATGTGGGTGCTGATCTTGGAACACAATTTGCTTTTTAAATTCCGCGGTTTGTCTGAATCAGTCGGGTTGTCCGACGTCCACCGATTTGTGTCGCATGCAAGCCGATCGCGTGCGTCAAAAACCCGGGCCAATTCAGGGCATAACGATAAAAAGTTGGGAAACCCAAGGAAAATGCAGTGTTTGGACCCTTCGTAAATGTGCCCCAGTGACCGCACAAAGCAGAAGTGCATTGGAGGGGCTTAGCACGCATCAGAAAGTATTCCTGAGAACGTCAGTACTCTCGGGACGTCAGTAAGTACATGGCAGTAGTTCATTGGAGGGGCATAATGTGCACGTGCGAGTCCTCCCCTCCAATGCAGTGCTGTCTGCTATGCTTTGCTGATTTAGAGGCACTAGGCATTGCTGAAGGTTCCCCGGGAAGTTTAATACCAGAACCTGGAGGGACTCTAGTGAAACAGCCCAGAGCCCTTCGTCCTCATTTGCATAAACATCCGAAACAAGCGGGCCAATTTCCCTAATAAAGGCATACTACTATACAGGTTTTAACCTCTACAAAGCACCACCAGTTAATTTAAGAGACAGATTTCCTTTAACTCTTCCCAAACACATACTTTATTTAGGAGGCACAGGAAGTCAAAATATAGGCAGGAGCTCTTTCGCTCGTAAAGCAATGTAGATTATAGACATACTGTAACTTTATGTTTTTTTTTTTTTTTTTAACACTGAGCCAAGATAGACCATTACTGGGATATGCTCTTCACACAATCTTTCCCAAGAACGTCACGCATAGGTTTAGATGAAAGTCAGGCTGCTGTATGTCATATGAGGCAGGAGACAAACATTCTTTTTTACTTTTATAAACACAATATAAATCATGTGTGTTCATGCGTTGAAATATGAATATACACAGTCAGCGAATAAAAATACAAGCTATAGTGCCAATCTGTCAGCATTACATGAGTGGCCAAATGTACATGAACAGCTGAAACAATACAGCGCACAGTATCAGGACACTGTGACAACTATCTTTGTTTAGAACAGGCTAAGACCATTCTTTCTGCTGCCAAGTTATTTCTTACCGAGTTCTCAATATCATATTAGCTGAAGTGTCAGAAATAGAAATAGCGTTGTGATTCTGTATTCTAGAACCTAGCGCCTGAATGTTACTCCTACTTTTTTCTGTTGGGCTTGTAACATTGTAAGTAAATTTTGTAGTTCAATTTGTTCTGTCTACACCAGGACTTCCCATCCTAATCCAGTTGCCAGAGCATGAGGATACATTATTAGTCAATGTACCAAATAAGATAATCCAGTACCACATAAACCCTTTAAAAATAAATTTTCCTTATTCAACAAAATTTCAATAAAAGATAGTCTACACATTTCAAGTGTTTCCACTCTTAGGCACCATGCACACGGTGGCATGTTGGTCCGTGATACAGCTACACAATTTGCGGCTGGATCACAGCCCATATGAAGTTCTATGGCACACTGTCACTATTTTTGTTACTCGGCTTTCTATGGAGAGTGGACGGGTGAGAAACCACATGCCCACTTAGTTATGGCCTGGGAAAGCACACGTTCATGTGCAAGGTACTTCGTCATGGCTAACTGGTTTATTATTGGTGTGTGTTACTGTATAAATTATATAAATTGCAGAATTATTAACATTTTATTTGCTTAATCTAATAGTATTTAGTGGAATTAAATGTGCTATAGTGATTGTAAAGACTTTTTTTCGTTTTATTTGTACTAATTTTGTATTTCTTGGGGAGGGGGAGCTCATAAAGACTAGAAAATACATTTTATTTTTTTTGCTGGGTTTGTTAGATTTTGGCAGGTAGGTGATAACATCCATCGGCTAGCCAACATCCCGGAGGTAGTCCGGAAGGGCAAATGGAAGATGGTCTTGCAGTGGTGCGTCTTCATGCTCCCTCCCACTATTTTCCTATATGCCATGGCACCCATCAAGGTTGCCAGCTTTCCATAAACCAAATATAAAGATATATCAACGGGATAGGGCCTAATTTGCTGAGGGTCCGACGGACTGATCAGAAAGTTAGGCCCTATTCCGTGGGTAGGGCCTAACTTTTGTGGGAAAACCCCTCTAAGGTAAAATCTTCCTCTACAGTTGCACAGCACAGAAACTGGAAAAAGTCTCAGTTTGAGACCTTGGGGTCTGTACTATATTCATGAATAAATAAGCTGTATGCTTCACCATGCCAGTGGTGCTGCCAGTGAGCTTTTGGGAGGACACCCCACACAGACAACACACAGCGGGGATCGCAGGAGGACCGGGTAAGTAAAAGTGCCCCTATTCACTGTGCATTGTCCGACGATAATGCTTTATGCCGCAATTTAAAAAGATTGTGCGCCAGATATCCTGCATGTGTCGCTTCCCTGCTCAGGTTCCGAAGGAGTTCACCTTCCTCCTGGTGCATGTAAGTGCATGTCTTGCATCACAATTTTTAAATTAAATCCTGAGGTTTGTCCGAATCAGTTGGCCTGCCCCCCCCCCCCACTCCCCAATTTATGTCGTATGAAAGGAATATCTGAACCAGCATCTGGGCATATATATATTATATACACACACAAACACAAAAGTGCTTCTTTATTTTATGTTTTTCTTCTAAACGCTGTTATACAGTCTAAACAGAGAATCACTACATTGACCAAAAATTACAGGAGGCTAAATCTTAACTCTTTACATGCCTAGATAATATTCAGGTTTAACCCCTTACCGATGAGCGTCATAACAGTACAGGCTGAGCCCTCTCCATAGCCAGTAGGTCTTTGCTGCATATTGCAGCAAAGACTTACCGGTAAAACCTGCGATCGGTGCTAGCAATGCTGCCGGCGGCTTCTTGCCAAGGATCGTTTCTCCGCGTGACGTCATCAAGGCTGACTTGCGTTAACCTTATAATTACAATGTGCTATCAGCACATTGTAATAAGTGAAGAGGAAAATCCCCATATACTACCATACTGTAGTATGCTGGATATCTTAGGGTTGATCAGACAATCTAGGGTTAATGTACCCCAGGGAGTCTGAAAAATAGTAAAAAAAACAAAAAAACATTAAAAATAATAAAAACCCCCAAAAAATAAAAAATCACCCCGTTCCCTAGAACTGATATAAATATTAATAAACAGTAAAAATCATCAACACATTAGGTATCGCCGCGTCAGAGAATGTCCGATCAAAATATAACGGCTTTTCACTGTGTTTAACCCCATAATGGAAAATAGTGCCCAAAGTAAAATATGGCTCTTTTTTTTTATACTTTTTTTGAAAAATATAAAAAAAATCCATAAAAAGTGATCAAAAAAGTTTGCAGAGTCCTAAAAATGATAGCAATGAAAGTGTCATCAAAAGTCGCAAAAAATTACACCACCCACAGCTCCGTAAACCGATGCAAAAAAGTCACTGTTGCCAGAGGATGGCAAAATTAAAAAAAAAAAAAAATTAAAAATTTGTACATGAGGTTTTACGTTTTGTAAATATATGAAACCATTATAAAACCTATACAAATTTGGTATCCCCAAAGAATAAAGTAGACATGCCATTACAGTAAAGCTGTAAACGCCAAACCCACAAGAAAACGGCACAAATGCGTTTTTTTTTCACCATTTTAAACTGCATGGATTTTATTTCCCGCATGGAATATTAAATACGGTCACCATGAAGTGCAATTTTTTCAGCAGAAAATAAGCCGTCACACAGCTCTTTATTTGTGAAAATAAAAAAGTTAGATTTTTGAAGGTGGAGAATGAAAAATAGAAATGAAAAAAAAAAAAAAAAAAAAGAGCTGTCACCCTACAAATCGGAAGATCTACCCCAATATTAGCAGTTTTAAACTGCTAGCGAACACTGCAGTGCCATACCCATGAGGGGGCGATACGAGTTCTCGGCCCAGTGTTCTCAGAGTATGGCAGTGCAGTGTTCAATAAAGCCAGCAGTTTAACACTGCTAATAATGGGGTATGCTCCTAAAGTAAGTAGCTCCTAGAGCGCTTTTTTTAGGGAGACAAGCTCAGAGGCCAAGCCCAGGTTCTATTCAAGGCTCTAGACAGAGTCTTTAACCTCTAGAATACCCCTAATATAGAAGAACTTCTAGAGGACCTGAAGAGAGAATTCTATATACAGGACCTCAAAAGTCACACAAGCTTTTCCATTCTAAGAACAAAAAACTGTTTTTATCTTATGTTTATGTGCAGTGAGTGGAATGTCTGAAGAGGAGATGATGTCTTGGATAAAAGAAAATATAACATAAAAAAAAACATTATACATTCATTATGATTCTAAATCCCCCCACAACAATGGCTGAAGTAGGTATTTATCTAATCGAATTTAGCCAGTTATCTTCCAGTTTTAAAAAGGTGGAAATATTGCTGATGCATACAAATGTAATAAACTTGGGTGTATTCATGTTGTTGTCTTCAGATTTTATTACATTGTTATACAGTTGTTTGAATGGTCCAGTACATTCTTTAATATGAAATGTATCTTAAGTTGAAGTACTATTTTTAGTGCTGACCACCAATATAATTTATTCTCCTAGACAGGAATGACTGCAATGTTTTCACACAGTTTAGCAGTGGATTCATAGGTCACAGCATCTAACTCAAAGAAGGTCACGAAGCCGAGGATTAGTGTAAGGCAATAGCATAGACAGAGCTAAGCGTTAATTCCTAAGGCATTGGTAGCTTTTCAGGCTGCAGTCCAAGAACATTTAAAACACTTTCACCAGAGAGCTAAAAATATATGAAGGAACTTTACATTACACTAGTACATACAGACTTTCAAAGTGGCTATAAATCAGTGGCTAACCAAACATAAGATGTACTAGTTACATCTTATGTAATCATTTACATATCTGTACATGCAAAAATTCAATGAAGAGAAACTTTCCCCAAAGTTAAGAAATTACGAAGAATAAAAACAAAATGGTTAACATAATAAATCAATGTGCCCTCCAGAACAATGTCATTACCCTTGTTTCCTGGCCTAGTTTTATCATCCATATACTTTATCAGGGCACATGTAGTAAACTGAGGGATAAGAAAAGTAAATCCGTCACACACGTTGACTTTGAAAAAAAAAAAGAAAAAAATGAAATGTGTCGAGTGCAAAAATCAAGCAACGCAAATCAGCTATAATTTGAAGGCACTGTGTCAGAAGACACAGGGGCTGTCATGCAGGTATTATGACCATGAAATCAGACCCACCAGTGCCCCTAGAGCAGCGATGGTGAACCGATTGAGTGTGTGACCATACAAGGTAAATCACCATCTCAGGGAGGCCATCTTCAGTGTATTTCCTGCTGGTAGGTGTTCAGACTTGAATTCCCAACCATGAGCATAGAAGGCAAGAACATCACCAGTGAACCATGAACTCATCATAGAAAACTTATGATGAAAGCACCGCCCCTACTCAGATACTCCTGATGTATCCGCCAGACGGCGGATCACCCAATGCTGGCTTGCTCCGCCGCTAGCTGCAAGCCTTCACGAGAGGAAAATAATTGCAATTCCTGGCTGTCCGCAAGAAATTGAGATTTTCTCATGGCTTGTAAGCCAAAAACTTGCGTTCAAGTCTGGATAGATCTATCCAAATGGCTGTCTATGGGAGGAAAAACAAGAAAAACTGGAAAAAATAAAAATAATAATAATCACATGGTCATATGTATTCAGACCCTTTGCTCAGTATTGAGTAGAAGCAAATTTTGAGCTAGTACAGCCATGATTCTTCTTGGGAATGATGCAGTTTTTCACACCTGGATTTGGGGATCCTCTGCCATTCTTCCTTGTAGATTCTCTCCTGTTCCCTCAGTTTGGATGGTGAACGTTGATAGTCTCTCTAGAGAAGCTTAATTGGGTTGAGGTCAGGGCTCTGACAAGCATGGTCAGAGTTGTTCCGAAGTCACTGCTTTGTTATTTTAGCTGTGTGCTTAGGGTCATTGTCTTGTTGGAAGGTCAACCTTCAGCCCACTCCGAGGTCCTGAGCGCTCCTGGAGAGGTTTTGATCCAGGGTATCTCTGCACTTGGCCGCATTCAGCTTTCCTTCAATTGCAGCCAGTCATTCTGCAGCTAAAAAACACCCCCCATAGCATGATGGTGCTGCCACCACCACCATGTTTCACTATTGGAACTGTACTTGGCAGGTGATGAGCAGTGCCGGGTTTGCTCCATACATACCGCTTAGAATTAACACCAGATAGTTCAATATTCGTGTAAGCAGACCAGAGAATCTTATATCTCATAGTCTGGGAGTCCTTAACATGTTTTTTTTGCAAATTGTATGCGGCTTTCATATGTGCTTCTGTCGGGGCACACAAAATCCCCACTGGACTGCAGTGATAGTTGACTTTGTGGCACTTTCTCCCATCTCCCTACTGCATCTCTGGAGCTCAGCCACAGTAATTGAGGGGGAACTTCTTTACCTCTCACAACCAAGGCTCCTCTCCCGTGATTGCTTAGTTTGGCTGGCCGGTCAGGTCGAGGGAGAGTTGGGATCATCCCAACCTTTTTCCATTTTAATAAGAAAAAATTTCCAGCGCAACGTCTTCCACGCTCTAAAACTTGCTTTATTGGTGCATCAGTACATCGGGTATATTACATAGAAGATAAAACGATCAACGCGTTTCGGCTATGCAGCTAGCCGGCGTTGATCGTTTTATCTTCTATGTAAATATACCCGATGTACTGATGCACCAATAAAAGCAAGTTTTAGAGCGTGGAAGACGTTGCGCTGGAAATTTTTTCTTTATTGGACTGAACCCTGCCCTTGCCTTGGGCGTTCCGTGCTTGCAGCTCACCGGTCTGCGTAATGGGAGTAAGTAGAGCTGATCTGGACTTTTATGCTGCATAAGAGTAATCAGTGTCTGATTCACCCCCTTTTCACAGGCAACAACCATTATGCTGTACTAGTTGTAAAATTGCCTGAAAACGGTCTAAACCCTTGATGAATGGACAGTTTTTTGGTGCTGAATTCTGTAGTAAGAGGATTGATAAATCTAAATGACAATGAGAGGAGTAACTATTTCTATATTAGTAATATATCACACATCCAAGATTAAATTACCAAAATAAGAGAAGGCAGATGTGTATGGATAGCAATAATGAACTTTAGTGAGAGAATTGACAAATGTTAAAAACAATTCAAATCTCCCCAAACCCTGACCAAAGAGTGGGAAACAAATGCCAACAATAAAGGATGGTAGACACTGATGAAGGTAATCACATGTATGAAGAGTGTAAAGACTGGGACAGCATAGCATATAAGGGTGATCCTAGTACAGACGGTCCCCTACTTAAGAACACCTGACTTACATACAACCCCTAGTTACAAACGGACCACTGGATTTTGGTAATTTGCTGTACTTTAGTCCTAGGCTACAATAAGCTGCTATAAGTTATCACAGGTGTCTGTAATGAAGCCTTATTGTTAATCCTGGTTCTTATGAAAATCCAACATTTTTAAAATCCAATTGACACAGAGACCAAAAAAATTTTGACTGGGTTTACAATAATAAAGTATACAGTTCCGACTTGCATACAAACTCAACTAAAGAACAAACTTGCAGAACCTATCTTGTACGTAACCCAGGGACTGCCGTATACTCACAATTCCTTCTCCCCATCCATGACCATACTTATGGTAATGTTATTGTTATCGAATACTTTGTTATCTGACTTATCTGGGCCTCATTTCCATGTATTACCACAGGCAACAACCATTATGCTGTACTAGTTGTAAAATTGCCTGAAAACGGTCTAAACCCTTGATGAATGGACAGTTTTTTGGTGCTGAATTCTGTAGTAAGAGGATTGATAAATCTAAATGACAATGAGAGGAGTAACTATTTCTATATTAGTAATATATCACACATCCAAGATTAAATTACCAAAATAAGAGAAAGCAGATGTGTATGGATAGCAATAATGAAATTTTATTGAGAGAATTGACAAATGTTAAAAACAATTCAAATCTCCCCAAACCCTGACCAAAGAGTGGGAAACAAATGCCAACAATAAAGGATGGTAGACAATGATAAAGGTAATCACATGTATGAAGAGTGTAAAGACTGGGACAGCATAGCATATAAGGGTGATCCTAGTACAGACGGTCCCCTACTTAAGAACACCTGACTTACATACAACCCCTAGTTACAAACGGACCACTGGATTTTGGTAATTTGCTGTACTTTAGTCCTAGGCTACAATAAGCTGCTATAAGTTATCACAGGTGTCTGTAATGAAGCTTTAGTGTTAATCCTGGTTCTTATGAAAATCCAACATTTTTAAAATCCAATTGACACAGACACCAAAAAAATTTTGACTGAGTTTACAATAATAAAGTATACAGTTCCGACTTGCATACAAACTCAACTTAAGAACAAACTTGCAGAACCTATCTTGTACGTAACCCAGGGACTGCCGTATACTCACAATTCCTTCTCCCCATCCATGACCATACTTATGGTAATGTTATTGTTATCGAATACTTTGTTATCTGACTTATCTGGGCCTCATTTCCATGTATTACCTCTTAGGGTACATTCACACGCGGGATGCCCGCCGTGCCGCTATTGCCGTCTATGGGGACGTACATGTGGCCGCTTGTACGGCCCCGCAGACGGCAGTGTGAATGAGCCCTTATTGTGAGTATACTAGGATTACCCTTATATGTTATGCTGTCCCAGTCTTTACACTCTTCATACATGCGATTACCTTTATCATTGTCTACCATCCTTTATTGTTGGTGTTTGCCACTCTTTGACCAGGGTTAGGGGAGATTTTTGATGCATACCCAGGTTGGGTTTTTAACATTTGTCAATTCTCTCAATAAAGTTTATTATTGCTATCCATACACATATGCTTTCTCTTATTTCTGCCCCAAAAATAATAATAAAAAAAGCAGCCAAGTATCTGTCATGGGTGGTCCTGCAACCCATATCAGGGGTCGGTGGGCTCACCCGTGTCCCTCTGCCCCCCGCAAGCGCATCGTGCGTGTCTCACCTCTCCTGGCTCCTGCTACAACTCCCTCCGCACGCGCGTATCTGGTCCCTAGGGCACGCTGGCTTCTCTAGATTTAAAGGGCCAGTATGCCGTTAAGTGGCACTGGTCTTTTTTAGGAAACCATATAAGCCTGCCTCTTCCTGTGCAACCTGCTGGATATTCATGCCTTAGAGAAAGCTGAGTTTGATGCCTTGCGATATGTCTGTGATTTCCCGTTGTGACCCTGGTTCCATTTCTGACTTCGCTCCTTTGCCACATGCCCTGACCTGTTGCTACTTCTGCGACTTTGAACCTGTGCTGTCCGTCCTGCCTATCCCCACCTGCCGTTTCTGTACGTCGACCTTGGTTGCCACTGCGGACAAGTCACGCCTGTGGAACGACCTGGTGTTACCACACCACAGCACGTCCAACTCCCTTTGCGGTGGGCTCTGGTGAAAACCGGGTGCCACTTAGACTCCAGTCCCAGGTAGTGGGTTGTGTCAGCGTACGCAGTGGTTCAGAGGATCCACTACCTCTGAGCCTGACACTATTGTTTTGGTATTGAGAGTCGGGATACTACACGGTTTATTAATATGAAATGTCACATCCTAATCACTTGCAATTGCAAAAATTGCGGGTATTAAAACTGACTCATTTTAAAGGAAATCAACCACTAAAAAAAACAAAACAAAACAAAAAAAACCACCCTATAAATACTTATCATTGTTCCTCTTCACCCTGATCCCAGCGTTGTCCGTCGCTAGTCTTGAAATGCTGAGATCACCTAGAAAAGAAACTTATAATTAGTAGCATGGAGCGCAGGGCAAGATGTCCGGCACTCCGGGCTGCTTATTATGCACACCCCCGCACCTCCCTCTCCCATAGGGGGAGAATGGGAGGTGATGTCACACGTCTTTATCTTCCACTCCCTCATCTTGTCCCCGCACTGCCAATTATAAAAACTTTCTTTTCTAGGAGATCTTGGCGTGTCAAGACTAGCAACGGACAGCACCAGGATCAATGTGAAGAGGAGCAGGTGAGTATTCATATTTTATTTTTTTAGTAGTTTATTTCCTTTAAAGTAGTAAGTATTGGGGACAATAAAAGGTTAGTGGGGTAATTTTATAGTTTTCAAACATTCACTGCTGCAGGGAGAGCAGATACATCATGAGGTCTAAGAATCATGCTGTATCTGCTGTGGAGGCATGGGGCACAACATTTATGATCCCCTATAGGTCCAAGCACTGTGACTGTGGTAATCTTCTTATATTTGTTATCCATTGCCTTCTTCCTTCTAAAATACACATTTAAAATTATGTTAATAAGCCAAAAGGGGGCGAAACCAGAGCCCCTCCATGCTATAGTTTCACAGGTTGCTACAGTCTTAACCTTGGCATTGCACACTAATATACTGTGAGACTACAGAACAAAATGGCTTTGTTAACAATCCCACAGAGTCCTTCAGGCTCATTAGGATAATTTTAACAGTTGATTTTAGAAGGAATGAAGCCAGAGATAACAAATATATGAAGATTACCATAGTCACAGTGCCTGGAGTATCTATGGTTAATCATGCTTTTTTATGATGATAGATTTCCTTTAAGTAAAGAGCAAAATCTATGTCAGGTATATTTTGCTAATGATCAAACCTAAATCCCACGCAGATATGCACATGTTTGACATGTCACAGCATATGCTACAGATCGTATCAGGTACTTTGTTCTCTTTATTAAACCACTAACACTGCACAGTTCTTTCAAATTGCTCAGTTTCTGTTCTGCAGTTTGCTTGTGTTCACATACAACACAGTCTATACAAGTGTCTGTCCAAAACCATGTCGGATGGCTCTTTTTGGGTCCTTTAGCTACATTCTGCACTTTCAGAAGGCAGTCATGGCTTTAGATTGAAGTGTGTTTGGTTGCACAACTATCAGTCTTGATAAGTGTCCAGAGAAGGGGACTACAATACTATTGGTCAGTTGTACGCTTTAGAGCCCCTCCATGCTATAGTTTCACAGGTTGCTACAGTCTTAACCTCGGCATTGCACACTAATATACTGTGAGACTACAGAACAAAATGGCTTTGTTAACAATCCCACAGAGTCCTTCAGGCTCATTAGGATAATTTTAACAGTTGATTTTAGAAGGAATGAAGCCAGAGATAACAACTATATGAAGATTACCATAGTCACAGTGCCTGGATTATCTATGGTTAATCATGCTTTTTTATGATGATAGATTTCCTTTAAGTAAAGAGCAAAATCTATGCCAGGTATATGTTGCTAATGATCAAACCTAAATCCCACGCAGATATGCACATGTTTGACATGTCACAGCATATGCTACAGATCGTATCAGGTACTTTGTTCTCTTTATTAAACCACTAACACTGCACAGTTCTTTCAAATTGCTCAGTTTTTGTTCTGCAGTTTGCTTGTGTTCACATACAACACAGTCTATACAAGTGTCTGTCCAAAACAATGTCGGATGGCTCTTTTTGGGTCCTTTAGCTACATTCTGCACTTTCAGAAGGCAGTCATGGCTTTAGATTGAAGTGTGTTTGGTTGCACAACTATCAGTCTTGATAAGTGTCCAGAGAAGGGGACTACAATACTATTGGTCAGTTGTACGCTTTAAACGATTTAACCATTCCTACAGCCTATGCCAACAACAATTTAAAGGGAAGCTGTCATCACATTTGTTTCACAAATTCAGATAGGGACCGGGTCCCATAGAGTCCCATTAACCAACAGTCACCCTTTTTAAGCTAAAAGATTTCCTTACATCCCCATAAATCAACGTTATACTATCCTACCAGGCATCGGACAGGGCACGCCCTGCTTGGTCAGTCCCTTCCATCTACTCCTCCCATGCCTTATGTCTCCTTAATGTTCAGCACTTACTGTCATGTGACCAGGGTGATTTCATCTAAGATCCTATACCCATTACAATTGCAAAGTGTACTCGAAAACAGATAAAATCACAGCAGCCTCCATGGACTTCTCCTCATCCTCCATGGAGGCATGCTGTGATACATACATCGGGTACACTTTGCAAAGGTAAAGATTTAAGACCTTCGATGACATCACCCTTGTCACATGACATTAATATAAACACAAGGAACTGTGTATGCTTGGGGGGGGGGGAAAGCATTTCGCTTAATTTCATAGGTGCTAGATGTTGCCAAAGCGTTTCCCTGCATAAAATCCCTGTCAGAGTATGTACACAAACCAGAATTTAACACAGGTAAGTTGACAGGAAAAATAAACCAGTTACTGTCCTCAAAATGTGACAACTTTAAAGACATAAATAGTGTTTTATTGTATTTTATTTTTTATTGTAACAATGTATTTTAAAGATCAATTATTTATGTTGCATGGTGAAAAGTGTAAATTTATAACACATTAAAAAATGTGGTGTAGCTGCGTTATCCAAACCCCCATAAAAGACTTAATAAAAATTCATCAATACATAGTTATGTAGTTATGCAACCTTTGATGAAAAATAGAACTTGTCCAACAAAATAGAAAAAAAAGCTGACATTTAGCCGTTGACAGAAAAATAAAAGAGGTATGGTTCTTGGATGTTAGTTAGACACATTAAGATTTAGCAATGGTTACAGACTGCTTGTGAAATGCTTGGGGGAGGAGTGATAAAATGATCATTATGGAATCATAAGACCTTTCTAAGCAAATCTAATGCTAGCTACTGTGCAAATATTTATTTTTCACTGAGGAATATGTAATATGTGTGATGCTAGATTATGGTTTAAACCTTCCTCTTCTGCTCGGAGTCGAGAGGTCTTATATTGAAAGAACATAATGGACATTTTAACAGAGAGGAAATATACACAGTTGCTTTAAATAACCTACAAAACGGCTGCCATATAAGGTAAAGCTTTTGGACACTAATTTACATTGGTTTCGTTCTGAGACCGATTCTAAGCAGAGAAACCTCATGGTATAGATCACCCTCTAGTGGTCATAAAACCTGCGTGCTTGGTATAGGTAGACATGTATGTCTTATGTCACCATGATGGTTTATAAATAACACAGAAACCAATCACTGATGTAGGAAAGGTCTGCGATAGGTTCTTGCACATGTGTCACAACTCTGATGGTAAACATGTAACACTGTGCTCTATAATACACCAGACATAAGCAGTTCAAGAAGTCTATGACCTTCCGGTCCTCCACTTTTATACATGTATTCCATCTTCATGATTGTTTGGAAAAATGCCACAATTCTAAAGTACAGTTTTTCATTCCGTTGCTTGAGCCAAGGACAGGCGTGGATTCAAAAGGAATGTTATATACAAAGGAAAGAGGTGTCCTTCTCCGGCCTGCTTGATCCACTCCTGGCTTTAGCTTAAAACTATAACAAAAATAAGGGGGGAAAAAAAAAGCTGAAGCTCACCTCCCGTTATGCCGCTGCAGATGCCGATGTAAGGAACACTGTGTCGGGGACAGTTTACTGTGCAAGAAGCAAAAAAGGAAGGTTTCCAGCATCAAATGCTGCACATTATGCTGTGAGGTTTTTAAAAGTTTGACACTGTCTGGGGAAAACAAATGGCTACTCCTGGACTAGGGTCGCTGGCCCTACTAAGGGATTCACTGATCCACATATAGGATCAAAGACATACATAAGTGATGTTCCAATAGGGACCCTACTCTTGAATAAGGGATCCCATCTATTGGCCGAACCCTTATGGAAAATTGCTAGAATTTCTAAGCTAAATCTCCTGACTGGATCGGTAGGAAACAAGATACAGTGTAACTGTCTTTCACGGCCTGGTCTGGGGGTTCGTATTTTGTTTTTGTTTTGATTCTCATGATGTATCACTGATTGTGCAATTTGATGTTTGTACTGAACCTGTGTTACGAAAAAAAACTCAATGAAGAGAAATTTCCCCAAAGTTAAGAAATTACGAAGAATAAAAACACAAAATGGTTAACATAATAATCAATGTGCCCTCCAGAACAATGTCATTACCCTTGTTTCCTGGCCTAGTTTTTATCATCCATATACTTTATCAGGGCACATGTAGAAACTGAGGGATAAGAAAAGTAAATCCGTCACACACGTTGACTTTGAAAAAAAAAAAGAAAAAATGAATTGTGACCGAGTGCAAAATCAAGCAACGCAAATCAGCTATAAATTTGAAGGCACTGTGTCAGAAGACACAGGGGCTGTCATGCAGGTATTTGACCATGAAATCAGACCCACCAGTGCCCCTAGAGCAGCGATGGTGAACCGATTGAGTGTTGGACCATACAAGGTAAATCACCATCTCAGGGAGGCCATCTTCAGTGTATTTCCTGCTGGTAGGTGGTTCAGACTTGAATTCCCAACCATGCGATAGAAGGCAAGAAACATCACACCGTGAACCATGAACTCATCATAGAAACTTATGATGAAAGCACCGCCCCTACTCAGATACTCCTGATTATCCGCCAGAGGCGGATCACCCAATGCTGGCTTGCTCCGCCGCTAGCTGCAAGCCTTCACGGAGGAAATAATTGCAATTCCTGGCTGTCCGCAGAAATTGAGATTTTCTCAGGGCTTGTAAGCCAAAAACTTGCGTTCAAGTCTGGATAGATCTATCCAAATGGCTGTCTATGGGAGGAAAAACAAAGAACAACTAGAAAAAAAAAATATAATAATCACATGGTCCATAGTATTCAGACCCTTTGCTCGTATTGAGTAGAAGCAAATTTTGAGCTAGTAAGCCATATTCTTCTTGGGAATGATGCAGTTTTTCACACCTGGATTTGGGGATCCTCTGCCATTCTTCCTTGTAGACTTCTCTCCTGTGTCCCTCAGTTGGTGATGGTGAACGTTGATAGTCTCTCTAGAGAAGCCTTAATTGGGTTGAGGTCAGGGCTCTGACAACATGGTCAGAGTTGTTTCCGAAGTCACTGTTTGTTATTTTACCTGTGTGCTTAGGGTCATTGTCTTGTTGGAAGGTCAACCTTCAGCCACTCCGAGGTCCTGAGCGCTCCTGGAGAGGTTTTGATCAGGTGTCTCTGCACTTGGCCGCATTCAGCTTTCCTTCAATTGCACCATCATTCTGCAGCTAAAAACACCCCCCATAGCATGATGGTGTGCCACACCCCATGTTTCACTATTGGAACTGTACTTGGCAGGTGATGAGCAGTGCCGGGTTTGCTCCATACATACCGGCTTAATTAACACCAGATAGTTCAATATTCGGTAGCAGACAGAGAATCTATAATCTCATAGTCTGGAGTCCTTACATGTTTTTTTTGCAAATTGTATGCGGCTTTCATATGTGCTTCTGTCGGGCACACAAAATCACCCACTGGACTGCAGTGATAGTTGACTTTGTGGCACTTTCTCTCCATCTCCCTACTGCATCTCTGGAGCTCAGCCACAGTAATTGAGGGGACTTCTTTACCTCTCACAACCAAGGCTCCTCTCCCGTGATTGCTTAGTTTTGGCTGGCCGGTCAGGTCGAGGAGAGTTGGGATCATCCCAACCTTTTTCCATTTTAATAAAGAAAAAATTTCCAGCGCAACGTCTCCACGCTTAAACTTGCTTTTATTGGTGCATCAGTACATCGGAGGATATTTACTAGAAGATAAAACGATCAACGCGTTTCGGCTATGCAGCATAGCCGAAATGCGTGATCGTTTTATCTTCTATGTAAATATAACCCGATGTACTGATGCACCAATAAAGCAAGTTTTAGACCGTGGAAGACGTTGCGCTGGAAATTTTTTCTTTATTGGACTGAACCCTGCCTTGCCTTGGGCGTTCCGTGCTTGCAGCTTACCGCTCTGCGTAATGGGAGTAGTAAGTAGAGCTGATCTGGACTTTTATGCTGCATAAGAGTAATCAGTGTCTGTCAACCCCCTTTTCACAGGCAACAACCATTATGCTGTACTAGTTGTAACAAGTGCCTGAAAACGGTCTAAAACCCTTGATGAATGGACAGTTTTTTGGTGCTGAATTCTGTAGTAAGAGGATTGATAAATCTAAATGACAGAGAGGAGTAACTATTTCTATATTAGTAATATATCACACATCCAAGATTAAATTACCAAAATAAGAGAAAGCAGATGTGTATGGATAGCAATAATGAACTTTATTGAGAGATTGACAAATGTTAAAAACAATTCAAATCTCCCAAACCCTGACCAAAGAGTGGGAAACAATGCCAACAATAAAGGATGGTAGACATGATAAGGTAATCACATGTATGAAGAGTGTAAGACTGGGACAGCATAGCATATAAGGGTGATCCTAGTACAGAGTTCCCCTACTTAAGAAACCTGACTTACATACAACCCCTAGTTACAAACGGACCACTGGATTTTGGTAATTTGCTGTACTTTAGTCTAGGCTACAATAAGCTGCTATAAGTTATCACAGGTGTCTGTAATGAGCTTTAGTGTTAATCCTGGTTCTTATGAAAATCCACATTTTTAAAATCCATGACACAGACACCAAAAATTTCTATTTTATCCTATGTATCTTCATCCGTTTTAACAATACCAGAACAAAAATTTTGACTGGGTACAAATAAAGTATACAGTTCGACTTGCATACAACTCACTAAAAACAAACTGCGACTATCTTGTACGTAACCCAGGACTGCCGTATACTCCAATCCTTTCCCCATCCATGACCATACTTATGGTAAGTTATTGTTATCGAATACTTTGTTATCTGACTTATCTGGGCCTCATTTCCATGTTGTATTACCTCTTAGGTACATTCACACGGGGATGCCCGCCGTGCCGCGATTGCCGTCTATGGGGACGTACAGTGGCCGCTTGTAGGCCCGAGGACGGGCAGTGTGTGAATGAGCCCTTATTGGTGAGTATACTAGGATTACCTTTATGTTATGCTGTCCCAGTCTTTACACTCTTCATACATGCAATTACCTTTATCATTGTCTACCATCCTTTATGTTGTGGTGTTTGCCACTCTTTGACCAGGGTTAGGGGAGATTTTGATGATACCAGTTGGTTTTTAACATTTGTCAATTCTCTCAATAAAGTTTATATTGCTATCCATACACAATGCTTTCTCTTATTTCTGCCCCAAAAATAATAATAAAAAAAGCAGCCAAGTATCTGTCATGGGTGGTCCTGCAACCCATATCAGGGGTCGGTGGCTCACCCGTGTCCCTCTGCCCCCCGCAAGCGCATCGTGCGTGTCTCACCTCTCCTGGCTCCTGCTACAACTCCCTCCGCAGCGCGTATCTGGTCCCTAGGGCACGCTGGCTTCTCTAGAGTTTAAAGGGCCAGTATGCCGTTAAGTGGCACTGGTCTTTTTTAGGAAACCATATAAGCCTGCCTCTTCCTGTGCAACCTGCTGGATTTCATGCCTTAGAGAAAGCTGAGTTTGATGTCCTTGCGATATGTCTGTGATTTCCCGTTGTGACCTGGTCTTCTGACTTCGCTCCTTTGCCAATGCCGACCTGTTTGCTACTTCTGCGAATTTGAACCTGTGCTGTCCTCCTGCCTTCTCCCCACCTGCCGTTTCTGTACTTCGACCTTGGTTGCCACTGCGGACAAGTCACGCCTGTGGAACGACCTGGTGTTACCACACCACAGCACGTCCAACTCCCTTTGCGGTGGGTCTCTGGTGAAAACCGGGTGCCACTTAGACTCCAGTCCCAGTTAGTGGGTTGTGTCAGCTACGCAGTGGTTCAGAGGATCCCACCTACCTCTGAGCCTGACACTATTGTTTTGGTATTGAGAGTCGGGAGCTACTACACTGTTTATTAATATGAAATGTCACATCCTAATCACTTGCATTGCAACAATTGCGGGTATTAAACTGACTCATTTAAAGGAATCAACCACTAAAAAACAAACAAAACAAAAAAAAAAACCACCTATAAATATTATCATTGTTCCTCTTCACCCTGATCCCAGCGTTGTCCGTCGCTAGTCTTGAAATGCTGAGATCACCTAGAAAAGAACTTATATAGAGCATGGAGCGCGGGCAAGATGTCCGGCACTCCGGCTGCTTATTATGCCACACCCCGCACCTCCCTCTCCATAGGGGAGAATGGGAGGTGATGTCACACCGTCTTTATCTTCCACTCCCTCATCTTGTCCCCGCACTGCCAATTATAAAACTTTCTTTTCTAGGAGATCTTGGCGTGTCAAGACTAGCAACGGACAGCACCAGGATCAATGTGAAGAGGAGCAGGTGAGTATTCATATTTTATTTTTTTAGTAGTTTATTTTCCTTTAAAGTAGTAAGTATTGGGGACAATAAAAGGTTAGTGGGTAATTTTATAGTTTTCAAACATTCACTGCTGCAGGGAGAGCAGATACATCATGAGGTCTAGAATCATGCTGTATCTGCTGTGGAGGCATGGGGCACAACTTTATGATCCCCTATAGGTCCAAGCACTGTGAACTGTGGTAATCTTCTTATATTGTTATCCATTGCCTTCTTCCTTCTAAATACACATTTAAAATTATGTTAATAAGCAAAAGGGGCGAAACCAGAGCCCCTCCATGCTATAGTTTCACAGGTTGCTACAGTCTTAACCTTGGCATTGCACACTAATATACTGTGAGACTACAGAACACAATGGCTTTGTTAACAATCCACAGAGTCCTTCAGGCTCATTAGGATAATTTTAACAGTTGATTTTTTAGAAGGAATGAAGCCAGAGATAACAAATATATGAAGATTACCATAGTCACAGTGCCTGGATTATCTATGGTTAATCATGCTTTTTATGATGATAGATTTCCTTTAAGAAAGAGCAAAATCTATGTCAGGTATTTTGCTAATGATCAAACCTAAATCCCACGCAGATATGCACATGTTTGACATGTCACAGCATATGCTACAGATCGTATCAGGTACTTTGTTCTCTTTATTAAACACTAACACTGCACAGTTCTTTCAAATTGCTCATTTTGTTCTGCAGTTTGCTTGTGTTTCACATACAAAACACAGTCTATACAAGTGTCTGTCCAAAACCATGTCGGATGGCTCTTTTTGGGTCCTTTAGCTACATTCTGCACTTTCAGAAGGCAGTCATGGCGTTAGATGAAGTGTGTGTGGTTGCACAACTATCAAGTCTTGATAAGTGTCCAGAGAAGGGGACTACAATACTATTGGGTCAGTTGTACGCTTGAACGATTTTACCATTCTACAACCTATGCCAACAACAATTTAAAGGGAAGCGGTATCACATTTGTTTCACAAATTCAGATGGGACCGGGTCCCATAGAGTCCCATTAACCAACAGTCACCCTTTAAGCTAAAAGATTTCCTTACATCCCATAAATCAACGTTATACTATCCTACCAGGCATCGGACAGGGCACGCCCTGCTTGGCCAGCCCCTCCCATCTACTCCTCCCATGCCTTAAGTCTCCTTACTGCTCAGCACTTACTGTCATGTGACCAGGGTGATTTCATCTAAGATCCTATACCCGTTACAATTGCAAAGTGTACTTGAAATCAAATGAAATCACAGCAGCCTCCGTGGATGCATGCTGTGATACATACATCGGGTACACTTTGCAAAGGTAAAGATTTAAGACCTTAGATGACATCACCCTTGTCACATGACATTAATATAAACACAAGGAACTGTGTATGCTTGGGGGGGGGGGGAAGCATCGCTTAATTTCATAGGTGCTAGATGTTGCCAAAGCGTTTCCCTGCATAAAATCCTGTCAGAGTATGTACACAAATCAGACTTTAACACAGGTAAGTTGACAGGAAAATAAACCAGTTACTGTCCTCAAAATGTGACAACTTTAAAGACATAAAATAGTTGTTTTATGTATTTTATTTTTATTGAAAATGTATTTTAAAGATCAATATTTATGTTGCATGGTGAAAAGTGTAAATTTATAACACATTAAAAAATGTGTGTAGCTGCGTTATCCAAAACCCATAAAGACTTAATAAAAATTCATCAATACCTAGTTATGTAGTTATGCAACCTTGATGAAAAATAGAAACTTGTCCAACAAATAGAAAAAAAAGCTGACATTTAGCCGTTGACAGAAAAAATAAAAGAGGTATGGTTCTTGGATGTTTAGACACATTAAATTTAGCAATGGTTACAGACTGCTTGTAAATGCTTGGGGGAGGAGTGATAAATGATCATTATGGAATCATAAGACCTTTCTAAGCAATCATAATGCTAGCTACTGTGCAAATATTTATTTTTCACTGAGGAAATGGAATATGTGTGATGCTAGATTATGGTTTAAACCTTCCTCTTCTGCTCGAGTCGAGAGGTCTTATATTGAAAGAACATAATGGACATTTTAACAGAGAGGAAATATACACAGTTGCTTTAAATAACCTACAAAACGGCTGCCATATAAGGTAAAGCTTTGGACACTAATTTACATGGTTTCGTTCTTAGACCGATTCTAAGCAGAGAAACCTCATGGTATAGATCACCCTCTAGGTCATAAAACCTGCGTGCTTGGTATAGGTAGACATGTATGTCTTATGTCACCATGATGGTTTATAAATAACACAGAAACCAATCACTGATGTAGGAAAGGTCTGCGATAGGTTCTTGCACATGTGTCAACAACTCTGATGGTAAACATGTAACACTGTGCTCTATAATACACCAGACATAAGCAGTTCAAGAAGTCTATGCCTTCCGGTCCTCCACTTTATACATGTATTCCATCTTCATGATGTTTGGAAAAATGCCACAATTCTAAAGTACAGTTTTTCATTCGTTGCTTGAGCCAGGACAGGCGTGGATCAAAAGGATGTTATTACAAAGAAGAGGTGTCCTTCTCCGGCCTGCTTGATCCACTCCTGCTTTAGCTTAAAACATAACAAAAATAAGGGGGAAAAAAAAGCTGAAGCTCACCTCCGTTATGCCGCTGCAGATGCGATGTAAGGAACACTGTGTCGGGGACAGTTTACTGTGCAAGAAGCAAAAAGGAAGGTTTCCAGCATCAAATGCTGCAATTTGCTGTGAGTTTTTAAAGTTTGACACTGTCTGGGGAAAACAATGGCTACTCCTGGACTAGGGTCCTGGCCCTACTAAGGGATTCACTGATCCACATATAGATCAAGACATACATAAGTGATGTTCCAATAGGGACCCTACTCTTGAAAAGGGATCCATCTATTGGCCGAACCCTTATGAAAATGCTAGATAATTTCTAAGAGAATCTCCTGACTGGATCGGTGGAAACAAGATACAGTGTAACTGTCTTTCACGGCCTGGTCTGGGGGTTCGTATTTTGTTTTTGTTTTGATTCTCATGATGTATCACTGATTGTGCAATTTGATGTTTGTACTGAACCTGTGTTACGAAAATGGAAAATTGTCTGATTTAGAGAAAGAAAAAACAAATCAGAATTTTCTGGCGATTTTTGGTACAAAGTTCCATGACCGGGAGGTTGTTGACCAACCTCCAGGTGCCCTTTCCAGCGTGGCCTGGCACTTCAACCTATTTGTTTTAGAATTTTTGCTAAGAAAGGGAGGCTCTCATAAAGAATGGCCACCCTCCTGCAGCCCTGACACGGCCTGGGTTTGGGGAGCCAATTCTTCCAGCTGGGGAGAGCCAGAAACTGTAGTTTCTCAAGGAAATTCCACAAGCTAGCACTCTTTCTGCAAGCCTAGGAACAGGAGGATCCTGCAGGGTGCAAAGCCACAACGGAGAAGGCTCTAAGGCAGATAGATCTTCGTCAACCTTCTGGTCTCTCCTGGTGCCCTATCTGGGGATCTTTCCTTAGTTGCAGACTAATTTCTACCAAGCCTGGAGCCTCTAAAAAGTAGCAGTCTACCAAGACACCTGATGGGTCCTTCCACTTCCAGACTTTCATGAATGCACTGCATGGCAGACTGCAGCTCATGTTCTACAACGAGCCCTCCCCCCTTCCAAGTCAGAGCACCGGAGGTTGGCCGAACCTCCTGGTGCAAATTGGCCACACTGGGGCAATGCCAGGCCATGCCAGAAGGGCTCCATGACCTCCTGGCTTATACAGTTTCAGTCTGAACCCAGACAATATTTTTTTTTGCAAATATGTAAAATCATATTTTATTTTTTTTTTTAGAAACTTGCTATATCTCTAGTGCTTAAACCAAGAGGTTTCCTGCCTTCTGGATAAACATACAGAGTAATAGCCTGGACCATACTACAGTAGGTTCAAATATAATTTATCTATGTATAAATCCCACAATAACGAATTCTCTCTAATAGTTTACACAAATGTATTTATTAGGATGTGCACTACAGAGAACAAGTCAGAATTATTATTACCTGGCTTTCCAACATTTCCAGTTTTCGTTTTGTGCATGAAGAGCTTTGTGGAATGCCCAAAAGTATTGGAGGTTCCAATGCGCTCCGAATCTACCATTCCATCATCCACCAGGCTTTGCAGGACATCTTTCACAGACATGGAAGCTGTAACAAATTATTATCGTTAGTATGAATCTATAAATAGATAAGTAGATCTACAATGGCAAGGCAGCACATCACCTTTCTGATATTTCCTTTCCACATTGAGATCTATCAAATGTTAGTTAAAACTCTTACGCTGCACCAGATGCTAATGATAAATCTGGTTTAGTTTAGAATATCTACCAAAAAAAATAATAAAAACCAGGGGCACTTACTGATAGACAGGCACCATGACTGTGGTAATCTTCTGATATTTATTTTCCATGGCCTCCTTCATTCCCAAAATCAATGCTAACAGGGCCCCTCCATACCGCAGATTCACAGGCTGTTACACTGTGCAAGAGTACTCCCCTCTCAGACTGTGTCGTGAAACTACCTCTGCTGCAGTAAGACTACAGCAGGCAGGGGAATCTCCTATTCTATAACATGCTACTTGCAGAACCAAATGTGTTTTCCATTTGAAGTGTCCCATTATATACAGTTTTCTTTTCAAATAAAAATGCTACAAAGCTAGCACCATAGCCTTATTAATTCAGCAATCTTTTAAAATACGGGGAACTTCTGTACTCAGCTATAGTGCATCCATATACTACACCAAGTATTAAACCGTTCTTCGTGTGTTGAAAACACTAAATCTGTCAAAAGAAATATATATATATACTCCTTTTCCAACGCTACCCTGGGAGGTCCTCTTCTGTCCAACGATGTTTCAGCAGTCAGACTCCCTCTCTCTGTGAGGTGCTGTCGCTAGAGACGCCCACGGGGCACCAGCTTTTTACGCTGCCGGCATCTTTACCGGCTGTGTTGAAATGGTTAACACTAGCATTGCTCACGGGTGTTTACAGGTGGGTGTTGCTGCAATATGCCAGCAAAAACCACCTTGTAAGAGGACTCAGCCTGTGAGCCTCTCCATACACCGCAGCCAACGTGACACGACGTGACAATCCTCACACGACGGGTGGGGGTTAAGGCCGTCTGGAAAACTTATTTGCAGATTTCTTCAGTGGAGTGTCAATGCCTATAATACTCCACATGCCTACAAGGCAGCCTTAATTGGCAAAGTCCCGTAAGGAGAGCTCTTACAAGCTAAAAAGCATTTGTATGTTTTATACTAGTGGCAGATTATATTTTTATTTTGTTGTCATCTGGATAAACAACTCAGAGGTTTCATGTAGCTCAACAAGTGTGCTTGCCGCTTGCGTCAAGAAAATCATGAGTGGCATCATACTACTCACTGTCAGAGGACTCTGTGACCATGGGGAGTGAGTGCAGTGCTGGGAAGGTTGGGTATGCAGGCTATGACCTGGTGGACCGAATTAACAGTGTCGTGTGGTAGTTGGTGCTATGAGTGGCAGAGTGGAGTGATGGAAAAAATGTGACATGAGATGGCATCAAGTCGATTGCGACTATAAAGCCAAAGAGCACACTAAATAGACTATACTTCTTGAGAGAAATTCAGTAGCCACATCTGAAAAAAAAACCTCTGGTTTTATAATGTCAACTTGTGTAGACCAGGATCATAGCACAAAACATCGATAATTTCTAGTGAAAGTGGTGTGGAATGAGAGATTGACTGGCCTGGGCTCCCTATTATACCAGTAGGGGAGTCGATCGAAGGAGCCGAGACGGCTTCGGTATGAGCGGCTTTATGAGGCCAGCTACTAAAGAGCTGTAATTCCCTCAGTTTTCTGGCCCTTTTCAAGAAGCTGTGTCTATTGTGTTAACATGAGAGAATAACACCTGGCAGCCTTGTACAAACCCCAGGGATGAGACTTTACTCCTGTAAGTCACTTCTTCCCCCCCCTCTATGTAGCTTTCTGTCTTGTTCCTGCTAGACGAATAACGAATTGAAGAGCAGAGTGAAGAGCAAAAAGGAAGGAAAGATTCCTTTCTAGTTTACATTTACTTACTACTAGAAAAAAGTGAACTTGAAGGTTTCCATTTAAGTTTTGACCCCGTTACCCGGACTATTGCTATTGGTTGTGTGGGCCACCAATAATGTGATCTTACTGGGCCCACAGCCAAAACCCAAACAGAAACATTGGGTTGATTTATCTCTAGTTACTACTCCGACTTTACTAACAAGAAAATTAATTTAAATGATCATGATTAAAATATTATATATTTTAAAAAATCCCCAGCTCTATGCTTACTAAAACCTCTCAACCTCAGTCAATCATATGCCAGAGTGACAAGCCTAAGTCAGATGTTTGATGACCTTCCCTTCGTCATAAAACGCACCAGAAATATTTTTTATGTTGTATTTTAGATTTGTTTCTGGCTTTTCATAAAATGCAGATTAGTACAAATTATATAAGAAAGAGACAGATTGGACGTACGTTCTTACTATTCCTTTTTGCTTGGGGCAATTTTCTCCAAATCCTTTAGTTGGAAACATCCCTCTTAATGAAGCATGAATAAACTTTAAAGAATTGGAAATTACACATTTTCTGAATGTTTTTTTTGTTTACAGTCACACATGCCCGCTTTGCACTACACAGCTATAGCACCCCGTTTGTACTACAATATCCTGCGCAGCTTCTCCTGAGTGCCTGGGCTTCCTGGTTCGACAGCAAGGACAGCGAGCCAGAGCACTGAAGGCATTCATTAATGGACAAACCTAGCCAATCATGGACATAGAATCAGTGTTGCAGCTTGTGCAGAGTAAGAGAGGGAAAACAGAGCTGACAGCACCTGACACTGAGCTCTGCATCATAGTAAGTAATCTCCTACACCCAGAGGTGTAGTAAAACATGTCACACCTACAGAGAATGAACTCATGGCAGACAGACATTTATTTATTCATTGTCTGTTTATACCCCACCCCCCCCATTACTCTTTGGATGCGGTAATGGAAAACCAAAATGGGTCGAAGATACAACATGTCTGATCTGGAGATAAAAGACAGTTCATGGAACCTTATTTCAACTGTGAATGAGACCCAAATCACATATTTTGATCCTCATTACATTTGACATTTTTATTCTCATTAAGTTTGACATATTCTTATCCTTATTTGGCCTGTTAGGCATTACACACTGCTGGGATGCCCTATCTCCGGGGATGCGCTCATCCCTGATGCTTTCCAATGAAAACTGGCCACTTTCATGGGTAACTATACCAGAATAATGAGTGAAAACATGTGTGCTGGAGCTGATCAATGAAAGTTGACAGTGTTGTGAGTATAATCTTTTGATATTTAACTCTTTATATACTTTTGTATTACAATAAACCTTTTAAATATTGTTGACTGTGTAATTTTTCTTATTCTATAACACGAAATCCAAAGAACCTGTCACTCTCTGCAACACAGATGCGTTCACACAGAGCATTTTGGTTGCGTTTTGAAACAGCTGAGGAGAGGTAAGTGTTAATAATAGAGGTATAAAGAAATCACCTCTCTCAGCTTGTTCGATGCATTTCAAAGGGGAAGGAAAAACGCAACTTAAAATACCGGTGAACACGCCCCATGGTAGCTGTGATCTGCCATTTATTAAACTGATGGGGAGTCTGAGCTTCTGGCTTTATTTGTGCATCAATACTTCCACACATACACAATTCTACTGCATTCAAACTTTCAAAACACAACCAGCTCTGCTACTTATAAAGAGACTGCTTCCTTAATTTGATACCTGAAGCATGTGATCAGTCATATGGTTGTGACATCACTGGAGTTTTTTTACATGCTGCCAGCATATGAAGCTGAGTATTCTCCTCTACCCAGCAGCTACAGATCATCTCCTATTGCCCCTCCCAACCCAAGATCCATCTACCCTCCTCTTCTCGAAGAGTACAGGTATTGATTTGCATGGCCGACCATCCAAACAAGTGAGGGAGAGCTAGTTAGGAGGAACAAAGTAAAACCCCTGCTAGCAGGCTACGGCTAAGATGGCTAATGAGAGTAAATGAGAGAATTCCTTATATTAGCTAGTGCAGAGTTAGGCAAAAGTTTTTATACTATCAGTTCTTTAAACAAGATCTGAAGGAGAGTGCCACAATGTTTACTTATGTGAATGTATGAAGAAGTTTATGAAAGTCTACAGGTAAACCAAAGGACATGCAACTTAGTGAACAATATTCCCCACAGCACACCTATAGCGGCCCAATGTTGGCCATTCATTGTTTGGTACTGGGCCGTGTGGAGGATAAGACAGGAGCAGCTGAGACTGAAGGCAACCGATCGCCACTCCCCGATGACATTTCAGGGAGCGACTATCAGAACAGACGGCGGTGCCCACTCGGTGTTAGAGCAGTTGTACCAATAGCGGGCATTAGTGGTGGTGTTTGCTGCAATATGCTCAGCCTGTGAGCCCTCTTCATACAGCCCCACACCTCTGCACCATATTGTATGTGAAGGGGTTAATACATGGTCATCTGGATGTATAAAAATAATAAAGTAGCTTTAGTCTCCAGCGCAGGTGTGACACTTCCCATCACCTCAAAACTACAGTTCTATACAGGAGCTCAGACTGTTACGACAACAGCCGCATGCTAACTGCAAGCAGCACAAGCTAGAAGCTGCAGTGGGTGCTTGTGTCAATGCCTTGTCACTGATTAGCCCCTGTTAGAAACAGAGACGGCACTGACGGAGGGCACTGCAAGTGGGCCCCAATTGTTAAAAAAAAAAACTCTTAAAACTACCTTTAAACTAGAAACAGATTGCAGGTCATTAGAAGCACCATAATCCTGCCTCTTCTGGCATTTATTTGTTCACTGGCTGCTGATAAAGCAGGGGGCCCATAATGTTTGGTAGCTATTGCACACTTCTAACCTCACTGGCCTGTTTGGCATGTATATGTTACTAGCTCTTTGTTTTTGCTACTTTTTGCCATATATATCTGTCCCTGTCCTTCTGTATTACTCTCCTTATACTTTACTTCGACCTATTTACCTGGCGTGCATTGTGTATCTCGCCCTGTGATGACTATATATATATATATATATATATAATATATATATTTTATGTTTTCTTGTGTAATAAGATTACGATTGCCATTAATATTGTGGAGCCTTGTTTTCCCTTCCTCTATTTCTTTTGTTATGTCTTACCCCTACAAAAGCTGACCCAACATTGTGATTTGACCAGATAATTACCTAATGTGTACAGCGGCTCCCAAGGAGATGTTCAGAAACAGAAGGGTCAGGTATGTTAGATTTGAACATGCCCAATCATTTGCTCTTGGAAAAGAAATCGTGCCATGGCATAAATTTTCTCTCCTCTCTCCCCATACCACAAAGACAAGGCTGTGTATTATTGCTGGATTGGCTAACCGCACCTACAATGACTGTGATTATGCCGGGAAAAACGCCGCTTCACGCATCTCTAGAAAGATCTGTCTGCATTCACCCAACAGGTATCCCGTGTGCATAGCAAGCGTTGTAGGGGGAAGATAACTTAGGAAAGAGTGGGGTAGCTTGGACCTACAGAACCCACTCAGCCTGCTGCTGGGCACATAATTATACCCATTTCTGATCGCACTTTATGTGCTCGGTCCCTGAATCCCAGTTGTGTGGTTGTCAGATTTCATGGACTAAACAATGTACCGGGGGAAGGGACTCCAAACATCACAGTGATATGCTATTATATATGATACAAGGAGTCCCCGCTTTCCTACATAACACTAAGCCGCCGCAGCTCTACATGATATATCACATGATACTTCACGTCTGGTCCCTGGAAAACCGCAGATCACAGCTTGGACGGCACACTCATGTAATACTGTAATACATGTAATACTGTCTATAGTTTATAGCATGACATTTTTTCTTCATGTGTTTTACTTGTTACCAATAATACACAACTTACAGTTTCAAAAAATATTCATCATCTTGGTTCTTTTCTCGTCCACATAAGCCCCTTTCTTTAGACTGAAAAGAAAAAATATAATATATCATGTTTCTATGACTTTATCAGAGCGGTGGCTGCATTTCCATAATCTAGGGTCCGTATTCGGATAAGCGCGGGAATGGGACACTCACCATGCTGGCGGGAGGCGCTTACTGGACGGGCACTATTAGTGACAGGCCGGGTACCGGCACATGTGTGGTTACACTCGGCGGCACATAACAGGGGCGGGGCCTCGTACACTGGGAGCGGATGATAGTGCCGTCGCTGGTCACATGACGCATATCACGTGACCACGCGGGAGATTTCGTGAACCTGGGAGGGAGACAGTTGTTTTTATCAGAAAAGGAGTTCGTAACAATGGGTCACGTGGAACGGAGATATCACCGAGCGTCATAAGTCCGGCCTTCGTCCAGCTTATTGCGTACTGCGAGACCTACAACCTACATACAGTGACACAGAGATCAGTACAACTTCACTGTGTTCATGTTGTCCTACCACATCATGACCTCACAATCATTTATACTATCCACATATCAACACACACCTATTATACCCCTTAACACGCCACACCTTTATACATCTCCCACTATACGCCTCCCCATATTCTCCTCCTTCTTACATTATACGTCCTCCCACATGACACTCACATCACATGACTAGTCCTCCACACGAGTTCCGCTCACACAGTATACTCCTAGTAACTCACCCTTATACATCACTTACATAACGGAACCATTAATCATCGCACTATAAGCCCACACACAACAGCGCACTGTAATACGACCGTCCCCAACAAATATACCCAAACATCACAGGCAGAGACGACTCCCCAGGACCCGCACATAATGTATCAGCGCATAGACACCCCCAAACACTATATACGAGCGTCCCACATTATACACCTACGAAATGATATGATCGGATACCTCCCACTATACACCTCACACCTACATATATACTATCACTCACATTATCATAACCTCACTACACCTTATTCTATATCTCCCACAACATACACGTCCACAAGAGCCCCACAATTCCTCATACGACAGTTATAGACGTATCCTCCCAACATTACTACACCTCACACACATATGAGTTACTATCCTCCACATCATACACCTCACCCATATATACTAGCCTCCACATTATACGACTCACACACATTGATACTATTCTCCCACACAGAGTACACCGCACACAGCATTACTGACTGTCCGCCCACACTAGACACCAGCACACATCATATAAGATCCTAGCACCCACATTAACACCTCACACATATATACGTAGTCCTCCCAGATGTATACCCACAAACACATTAGAGTATCTATCCTCCCACAGTATACACCGCACACACCATTATAGCTACAACTATCCTCCCACGATATAACACCGCCACACGATATTACTTCTCCCACATTATACAACCTCCACACATTATATATCTCCCACATTCCTCCACACATTTACTATCTCATACGCCCAAATATATAATCCCTTGCCTCACACGACATGGATATACTATCCTCCACCACTGTAACACCTCACCACATTTATAGTACGATCCTCGCCACATTATACACGCACACCACATTTATACAATCCTCCCATCATTATACCCTCACACACTTAATCATATCCTCCAGCATTGTACACCTCACACACATTATATACTATCCGCCCCCATAGACCCTCACACACATTATTCCTATCCTCCCACATTAACCCCTCACACGACATTATATACTATCACTGCCCACATTTACGCATCTACACCTTATATACTATCCTCCCACATTATACCCTCACACACGACTATATACTATCCTGCCCAGCATTATACCACTCAACACCATGTATATACGCTCCTCCACATAGACACTCACACACATTATATACTATCCTCCCACTATTCATAACACCCACACACCTTTCTACTAGCCTCCAATGCTACACCTCAAACAGATATTCACACAGCTATGCCCACATATAGACTATCCTCACTAACACAGAGCAGTAAATAGTTGTGTATTGACTATCCTCCCAACCAAGTTTAGATACTCATTCAATCGTTCAACAAACGTCATCACTCTCTGATTCTCTAAGGAAAGAGGTGTCCTTCTCCGGCCTGCTTGATCCACTCCTCTCTTTAGCTCAAAACTAAAAAAATATAAAAATAAGGGGGAAAAAAAAGCTGAAGCTCACCTCCTGTTATGCCGCTGCAGATGCCAATGTAAGGAACACTGTGTGGGGGGACAGTTTACTGTGCAAGAGGCAAAAAAGGAAGGTTTCCAGCATCAAATGCTGGCAATTATGCTGTGAGGTTTAGAAAGTTTGACACTGTCTGGGGAAAACAGATGGCTACTCCTGGACTAGGGTCTCTGGCCCTACTAAGGGATTCAATGATCCGCATAGAAGACATACAAAAGTGATGTTCCAATAGGGACCCTACTCTTGAATCTACTGGCCGATGTAGCACTGATTGTGCAATTTGATGTTTGTACTGAACCTGTGTTACGAAAATGGAAAATTGGTTAAGTGGTTAATAAAAATTATCTGATTTAGGAAAAAAAAAACAAATCAGAATTTTCTGGCATTTTTTGGTAAAAAAGTTCCATGACCAGGAGGTTGTGGAAGTCATGACGTCAACCTTCTGGTCTCTCCTTGTGCCCTATCTGGGGATCTTTCCTTAGTTGCAGACTAATTTCTACCAAGCCCTTAAGCCTCTAAAAAAGTAGCAGTCTACCAAGAGACCTGATGGGTCCTTCCACTTCCAGACTTTCATGAATGCACTGCATGGCAGACTGCAGCTCATGCTCTACATCGAGCCCTCCCCCATTCCAAGTCAGAGCACCAGGAGGTTGGCCGCAACCTCCTGGTGCAAATTGGCCACAACTGGGGCAAGGTGCCAGGCCATGCCAGAAAGGGCTTCCATGACCTCCTGGCTTATACAGTTTCAGTCTGAACCAGGACAATTTTTTTTTTTTGCAAAATATGTAAAATCATTTTATTTTATTTTTTTTTTTAGAAACTTGCTCATATCTCTAGTGCTTAAACCAAGAGGGCTTTCTGCCTTCCGCTGGATAAACATTACAGAGTAATAGCCTGGACATACTACAGTAGGTTCAAAATATAATTTATCTATGTATAAATCCCACAATAACGAATTTCTCTCTAATAGTTTACACAAATGTATTTATTAGGATGTGCACTACAGAAGAACAAGTCAGAATTATTACCTGGCTTTCCAACATTTCCAGTTTTCGTTTTCGTGCATGAAGAGCTTTGCTAGGGAATGCCCAAAAGTAATTGGAGGTTCCAATGCGCTCCGAATCTACCATTCCATCATCCACCAGGCTTTGCAGGACATCTTTCACAGACATGGAAGCTGTAACAAATTATTATTCGATTAGTATATCTATAAATAGATAAGCAGATTACAATGGCAAGGCAGCACATCACCTTTTCTGATATTTCCTTTCCACATTGAGATCTATCAAATGTTAGTTAAAACTCTTACGCTGCACCAGATGCTAAATGATAAATCTGGTTTAGTTTAAGAATATCTACCAAAAAAATCAAGCATAATAAACCAGGGGCACTTACTGATAGATCCAGGCACCATGACTGTGGTAATCTTCTGATATTTATTTTCCATGGCCTCCTTCATTCCAAAATCAAATGCTAACAGGGCCCCTCCATACCGCAGATTCACAGGCTGTTACACTGTGCAAGAGTACTCCCCCCTCAGACTGTGTCGTGAAACTACCTCTGCTGCAGTAAGACTACAGCAGGCAGGGGGAAATCTCCTATTCTATAACATGCTACTTGCAGAACCAAATGTGTTTTCCATTTGACAAGTTCCCATTATATACAGTTTTCTTTTCAAAATAAAAAATGCTACAAAGCTAGCACCATAGCCTTAATACTATTGCAATCTTTTAAAATACGGGTGAACTTCTGTACTCAGCTATAGGCATCCATATATATACTCAAGTATAAACCGAGTTCTTCGGTTTAGACTAAATCTGTCTAAAAGAAATATATATATATACTCCTTTTCCAACGCTACCCTGGGAGGTCCTCTTCTGTCCAACGATGTTTCAGCTCAGACTCCCTCTCTCTGTGAGGTGCTGTCGCTAGAGACGCCCACGGGCCACCAGCTTTTTACGCTGCCGGCATCTTTACCGGCTGTGTTGAAATGGTTAACACTAGCATTGCTCACGGGTGTTACAGGTGGGTGTTTGCTGCAATATGCAGCAAATAACCACCTTGTAAGGAGAGGACTCAGCCTGTGAGCCCTCTCCATACACCCGCAGCCAACGTGACACGACGTGACAATCCTCACACGACGGTAGGGGGTTAAGGCCGTCTGGAAAACTTATTTGCAGATTTTCTTCAAGTGGAGTGTCAATGCCTATAAATCTCCACATGCCTACAAGGCAGCCTTAATTGGCAAAGTCTCCGTAAGGAGAGCTCTTACAAGCTAAAAAAGCATTTGTATGTTTTATACTAGTGGCAGATTAATTTTCATCAAAACAACTCAACATTTGCAGCATGTTTCATTAGCTCAACAAGTTCTTCCCTTTGCGTCAAGAAAATCATGATGCTCATCCACTCACTGTGGGACTGCTGTGACTGATGGGGAGTGGAGTGCAGTGCTGGGAAGGTTGGGTAGCAGTGCTATGACTGGTGGACAGAATTACAGTGTAGTGTGTGTGGTGCTGCTATGAAGTGGCAGAAGTGGAGTGATGGAAAAAATGTGACATTGATGACTGGATCATAGTCCTGATTTGGCGACTATAAAGACAAAGGATACACTAAATACTATACTCTTGAGAGAAATCAGTAGCCCAACATCTGAAAAAAAAAACCTCTCAGAGTTTTATAATGTCAACTTGTGTAGACCAGGATCATAGCACAAAACCTCATTAATTTCTAGGTGAAAAGTGGTGTGGAATGGAGAGATTGACTGGCCTGCGGCTCCCTATTATACATGTAAAAGGGAGCCGTTCAGGAGCCAGAAGAGCCGGCTCTTCTTGGTGAGCGGAGCTTTATGAGCCAGCTCACTAAGAAGAGCTGTAATTCCCATCAGTATTTCTGGCACCTTTTCAGAAAGCTGTAGTCTATTGTGTTAACATGAGAAATAACACCTGTGCAGCCTTGTATGCAACTGACCCCCAGGGATGAGACTTTACTCCTGTAACTCACTTCTCTCCCTCCCCCTCTATGTAGCTTCTGTCTTGTTCCTTGCTAGACGAAATTAACAGAATTGAAGAGCAGAGTGAAGAGCAAAAAAGGAAGGAAAGATTCCTTTCTAGTTTACATTTACTTACTACTAGAAAAAAGTGAACTCGAAGTTTCCATTTAAGTTTGACCCCGTTACCCGGACATATTGCTATTGGTTGTTGGGCCACCAATAAAGTGATCTTACTGGGCCACTCAAGCCAAACCCAAACAGAAACATTGGGTCTATTTATCTCTAGTTACTACTCCGACTTTACTAACAAAGAAAAATTATTTTAAATAATCATGATTAAAAAATATTATATATTTATACAGTTTTATTACAAATTATATAAAGAAAGGACAGCATTGGACGTTACTTACTTATTCCTTTTTGCTTTGGGGCAATTTTCTCCAAATCCTTTAGTTGGAAAACATCCCTCTATTAAATGAAGCATAATAAATTTAAAGAATTGGAAAATTACACATTTTCTGAATGTTTGTTTTTGTTTACAGTCACACATGGCCGCTTTGCACTACACAGCTATAGGCACCCCTTTGTACTACAATATCCTGCGCAGCTTCTCCTGAAGTGCCTGGGCTTCCTGGTTGCGACAGCTAAGGACAGCGAGGCCAGAGCACTGAAGGCATTCATTAATGTGGACAAACCTAGCCAATCAGGACATAGAATCAGTGTTGCAGCTTGTGCAGAGTAAGGCAGGGAAAACAGAGCTGACAGCACCTGAGCACTGGAGCTCTGCATCATAGTAAGTAATCTACTACAACAACCACAGAGGTGTAGTAAAACATGTCCACCTACAAGAATAACTCATGGCAGACAGACATTGTTATTTAATTCATTGTCTGTTTATACCCCCCCCCCCATTACCTCTTTGGATGCGTAATGGAAACCAAAATGGAGTCGAAGATACAACATTTCTGATCTGGAGAGAAAAAGACAGTTCAGTGTAACCTTATTCACTGTGAATGAGCCCAAATCAACATATTTTGATCCTCATTACATTTGACATTTTTAATTCTCATTAAGTTTGACATAGTTCTTATCCTTATTTGGCACTGTTAGGCATTACACACTGCTGGGATGCACCTATCTCCTGGGATGCGCTCATCCCTGATGCTTTCCAATGAAAACTGGCCACTTTCATGGGTAACTATACCAGAATAATGAGTGAAAACATGTGTGCTGGAGCGATCAATGAAGTTGACCGTGTTGTGAGTTAATAATCTTTTGATATTTAACTCTTTATATACTTTTGTATTATACATACCTTTTAAATATTGTTGACGTGTGTAATTTTCCTTATTCTATAACACGAAATCCAAAGAACCTGTCACTCTCTGCAACACAGAGCGTTCACACAGAGCATTGGTTGCGTTTTGAAACAGCTGAGGAGGGTAAGTGTTAATAATAGTGTAATAGGCAAATCACCTCTCCTCAGCTGTTCGATGCATTTCAAAGGGAAGGAAAACGCACTTAAACATACCGGTGAACACCCCCATGGTGCTTGATCTGCCATTATTAGAACTGATGGGGAGTCTGAGCTTCTGGCTTTATTTGTGCATCAAACTTCACACACTACACAATTCTACTGCATTCAAACTTTCAAAACACAACCAGCTCTGCTACTTATAAAGAGACTGCTTCCTTAATTTGATCCCTGAAGCATGTGATCAGTCATATGGTTTGCATCACTGGAGTTTTTTTTACATGCGTGCCAGCAATAGTGAATGACTGATATCTCCTCTACCCAGCAGCTACAGATCATCTCCTATTGCCCCTCCCCCCAACATCCATCTACCCTCCTCTTCTCGAAAGTACAGGTATTGATTTGCATGGCGACCAATCCAAACAAAGTGAGGGAGAGCTAGTTAGAGAGAACAATATAAACCCCTGCTAGCAGGCTAACGGCTAAGATGGCTAATGAGAGTAATGAAGAGATTCCTTATATTAGCTAGTGCAGAGTTAGGCAAATAGTTTTTTATCCTTTCAGTTCTTTAAACAAGATCTGAAGAGATGTCCACAATGTTTACTTATGTGAATGTATGAAGAAGTTTTGAAAGTCTACAGGTAAACCAAGACATGCAACTTAGTGGAACAATATTCCCCAAGCACCTTGATAGACGGCCCAATGCTGGCCATGTCATTGTTTGGTACTGGGCCGTAGTTGAGATAGACAAGCAGCTGATGACTGAAGGCAACCGATCGCCACTCCCCGATGACATTTCAGGGAGCGACTATCAGAACAGACGGCGGTGCCCACTTCGGTGTTAGAGCAGGTTGTACCAATAGCGGGCATTAGTGGTGGTGTTTGCTGCAATATGCTCGCCTGTGAGCCCTCTTCATACAGCCCCCCACCTCGCACCATATTGTATGTGAAGGGGTTAATACATGGTCATCTGGATGTATAAAAATAATAAGTAGCTTTAGTCTCCAGCGCAGTGTGACACTCTCCCATCACCTCAAAACTACAGTTCTATACAGGAGCCACTGTTAGACAACAGCCGCATGCTAACCTGCAAGCAGCCAACTAGAAGGCTGCAGTGGGTGCTTGTTCAATGCCTTGTCACTGATTAGCCCTGTATAAACAGAGACTGGCACTGACGGGGGCACTGCAAGTGGGCCCCAATTGTTAAAAAAAAAAACTCTTAAAACACCCTTTAAACTAGAAACAGATGCAGGCACTTAGAAGCCCACATATCCTGCCTCTTCTGGCATTTATTTGTTCACTGGGCTGCTGCTAACAGGGGGGCCCATAATGTTTTGGTAGCTATTGCACACTTCTACTCATCCACTGGCCTGTTTGGCATGTATAGTTATATCGCTCTTATTTTTGCTACTTTTTGCCATATATACTGTCCCTGTCCTTCTGTATACTCTCCTTATACTTTACTTCGACCTTTTACCTGGCGTGCATTGTGTACTCGCCCGGTGATGCGCTCATATATATATATATATATATATATATATATATTTTATGTTTTCTTGTGTAATAAGATTACGATTGCCATTAAGTATTGTGGAGCCTTGGTTTCTTCCTCTTTTCTTTTGTTATGTCTTACCCCTACAAAAGCTGACCCCAATGTTGATTTTACCAGATAATTACCTAATGTGTACAGCGGCTCCCAAGGACAATGTTCAGAAACAGAAGGTTCAGGTATGTTAGATTTGAACAATGCCCAATCATTTGCTCTTGGAAAAGAAATCGTGCCATGGCATAAATTTTCTCTCCTCCTCTCCCCATACACACAACAAGGCTGTGTACTTTATGCTGGATTGGCTAACCGCACCTACAATGACTGTGATATACCGGGAAACACGCCGCGTCACGCATCTCTAGTAAAGATCTGTCTGCATTCACCCAACAGGTATCCCGTGTGCATAGCAAGCGTTGTAGGGGAAGATACTTAGGAAAGATGGGGTAGCTTGGACCTACAGAACCACTCAGCCTGCTGCTGGGCACAAATATATACCCATTTCTGATCTGCACTTTAGGTGCTCGGTCCTGAATCCCAGTTTGTGTGGTTGTCAGATTTCATGGACTACCAATGTACCGGGGGAAGGGACTCCAAACATCACGTGATTATGCTATTATATATTATACAAGGAGTCCCCGCTTTCCTACATAACACTAAGCCGCCGCGCTCTACATGATATATACACTAGATACTTCACGTCTGGTCCCTGGAAAACCGCAGATCACAGCTTTGGACGGACACACTCATTTAATACTGTATACATGTAATACTGTCTATAGTTTATAGCATGACTTTTTTCTTCATGTGTTTTACTTGTTACCATAATACCCAACTTACTTTTCAAAAATATTCATCATCTTGGTTCTTTCTCGTCCACACTAAGCCCCTTCTTAGACTGAAAAAATATAATATATCATGTTTCTATGACTTTATCAGAGCGGTGGCTGCATTTCCATAACTACAGGGTCCGTATTCGGATAAGCGCGGGAATGGGACACTCACCATGCTGGCGGGAGGCGCTTATGAGGACGGGACATATTAGTGACAGGCCGGGTACCGGCACATGTGTGGTTACACTGCGCGGCACATAACACGGGCGGGGCCTCGTACACTGGGAGCGGATGATAGTATGCCGTCCTGCGGTCACATGACGCATATCACGTGACCACGCGGGAGATTTCGTGAACCTGGGAGGGAGACATTTGTTTTTATCAGAAAAGGTTCGTAATCAGCATGGTCACGTGGACGGACGATACACCCGCGCTCATATGTCCGGCCTTCTCCAGCTTATTGCTGTACTGGCGAGACCTACACCTAACATACATGACACATTATCATACACTTCACATGTGTCATGTTGTCCTAAATCATGCACTAACTTATACATCCTCCTACACCCACCATACCCCATATCCCACATTTAATCCCTACCTCCACATTTCTCTCCCTCACTCTCAACACTATAGATCTCCACATACATACGTTATAGATAGTCCTCCACATCATGCACCTCACACACCATTATAGTACATCCTACCCACATTGACACCGCACCACATTATATACACTCATCCCACATGACAGCTCACTACAGGTACGAGCCGCAGAACACCACACACTGTACCCCGCCTATCAGATAACGCCCAGGTAGCGCCTACAGAACCGTCACACACAGTATAGACTAGCCGCCACGACACCCGCACAACTAAATGATAATACAGCCGCCAGTCACCCAACCAAACATTATAGTACGAGCTCCCACCCCATATACACCTCACAACATGAATGTCGATCTCCATGTCCCCACACCATTATATATCAAATAACACCTCCATCACATTATTACGTATCTCCCACAGTATACACGTCTACACACATGGAACCTACATATCTAACCTCGCCACTTTAACACCTCATACAACTCACAATATATGATCTATACTCCCAATCATACACCTCACACAGCCTATATACTATCATCCACATATACGACCCTCACACACATTATAGAGCTAACACGCCGCCACCATCCACACCCACACACATTGAGTACTAGTCCGCCCACACAACACCTCACCCATGATAGTACTATCCTCCCACATTATACACTCACACACATTAGATACTATCCTCCCACATATACACCCACACACATTATAGACTATCCTCCCACACTTATACACCGCACACACAATTATTCTATCCTCCCACATTACACTCACACCATTATATACTATCCTCCCACATTATCACCTCACAAACATTAATATCATCCTCCCACATTATACACCTCACACACATTCTATACATCATACTATCCTCCAACATTATAACCCCACACATTTATATACATCCTCGCCACATTATACACACTCCCCACACATATATACATCCTCCCACATGATACACCTCACACACATTATATCATATCCTCCAATTGGTAACTGCCCACACACATTATATACTATCCTCCCCCACCATGTACACCTCACACACATGATATCTATCCTCCCCACTGTAACCCTCACCACATTATAATACTATCACTGCGCACATTGTAACCCGCACCTCACACCTATATACTATCCTCCCACATTATACACCTCACACACTTAGATACTATCCTCCCACATTATACACCTCACACACATTATATACTATCCTCCCACATCATACATCTCACACACATTATATACTATCCTCCCACATTATACACCTCACACACATTATATACTATCCTCCCACATCATACAATCTCACACACATTATATTCTATCCTCCCACATTATACACCTCACACACATTATATACTATCCTCCCACATTATACACCTCACATACATTATATACTATTGATGATGGTGATAAGATCTAAATTATGAGGGTTCAGACGTTTACTGTAAGTACAAAAGATTTTTATTGTCGGTGTGTACTGTGACTGGATGTAAGGCTCCTTCTAACAGATGTCTCCACTCCTCCAATGCCAGCTTAATGGCGAGAAGCTCCTTATCCCCAATGCCATAATTTTTCTCTGCTGCAGAGAAATTCTTGGAGAAGAATCCGCAAGGAGGAGTTATCCCAGAAGGAGATGGTTGAGCGAGCACTGCTCCAACCACAAAAGAATAGGCATCCACTTCCAGAAAGGATTGTAAGGCTGAATATGGCTGGTTGAGAATAGGGGCCGAAATGAAGGCTTGTTTAAGCTGCTTGAAGGTTTGGACAGCCTCTGAAGGCAATAATGGATGAAATTCCCTTGATGAATTGCCTGTAATAGTTGGCAAATCCCACAAATCTCTAGATAGTCTTTAAAACTGGGGGTTGAGGCCAATTGGATCCATATTTAGGCCTGAGCCTGACAGAATATATCCAGGAACTATAATTTGCAGTAGAGTTGATTCTTCCTGAGCCAATTGCGATGTTCGGGCAAAGAACGAGAAGAAAATGAAAACGTCATAAAGATAAACAACAAAAGAGTAGAGTACTTCCCGGCAGTTTCATTCGTAAAACTCTGGAATACAGCAGGTGCATTACAGAGACCAACTGGCATAACCAAGTACTCCTAAATGTCCATCATGGGTGTTGAAGGCCGTTTGCCATTCATCCCTGGGTTTAATTCGGATAACGTTGTAGGCACCCCGTAAATACGGCTTTGTAAAAAGAGTGGCACCGCGGATTCTTTCCAAAAGTTCAGAAATGAGGGGTAGGTCCTTCCTCATGGAGGGTTTTTGCCTAGAAGTAAGTTGATAGCACAATCCTAGGGACCATGGGGGGGAAGCTCCTCTGCCTGAGACTTACTGAACACATCAGCAAAGGAATGATAGGGCTGTGGAATATCTTCTCTTGTTTCAGAGAGGCACAGAGTGACTAGTTTCATTGGTAATACTTTTTTCAAGCAGGAAGATGGTCACTTAGGCTGCAAGCAAGTAATTCCCCTGTAATCCAGTTGAAGTGAGGAGTGTCTCCCCTTAACCATGGTAACCCCAAGAAGAGTGGGCTGATGGTCTTGGGGACCACTAGAAATTCAATATCTTCATGGTGCAGCACTCCGACATGTATAACTAGGGGTTGGGTGTGGTATCGGACAGAATCTCTCTTACCGGTTTACCATCAGTGCCCACCAGGGATACAGGATGAAAGAGAGCAAGCAATGGTATTCCCCATTTGGCTGCAAGCGAGGTAGTGATGGAGTTCCCTGATGCACCAGAATCTACAAAAGCATGTGTAGATAAGGGTCCTTTAGTGGTAATAAGCGACACCACAAGTGTGAACTGGTTTGTTTCTTTTTTCAAAGGAGAGAAACACAGTGCACCTAGGAGAAACTCTCCTACTTTGCCTATGCCCTGAAGTTTTTTTGGCTTTTTAGGGTACGTTTTCACCTGTTGCCCAGAACCTGCACAATACAGACACATATGATTTTTGATGCGGTTCTCTCTCTCTTCTGGTGTGAGTTTGGTTTTTCCTAACTGCATAGGCACTTCTGGGGTTGACACGGGTGCCTAAAATTTGGGAGCGAGCTTGAAATTAAGACACCTGAACCTCCGTTTTTCAATGACATGTTCACGGAACTTGAGGTCTACCTTGTTACATAGAGAAAGGTGGTCATCCAGAGAAGATGGTAATTCCCAAGAGCATAACTGATCTTTAATTGGGTGAGATTTACCCCCCCCCCCCCAAAAAAAAAGAACGATACAAGAGCTTCCTCATTCCACCTTACTTCAGAGGCCAAAGTCTGGTACTCGATAGCATACTCAACCACAGTTTGAGATTCTTGGCAGAGGCGTAGCGGGAAACACAGCTGTTGAAGACACCTGAGCGGGCTCATTGAAGAAATTCCGTAAGGTCTCCAGAAATGCCTGATAGTTATATAATAGTGGAAAATTTTGTTCCCAGAGAGTTGAGGCCCACGCAATAGGCTGTCCAGTCAGAGAGATAACGAAAGCAGCTCAAAATGGATGGAGCACTGGTTCAGGAACCCTCAACAATTCTTGGGATCCCTGTCGTATTTTGCGGGGAGTAGTGGGAGTAGTTGCTGGTTTAAAGTGTAACTGTCATTTAAAAACATTTTTGATATGTTGTAGGGCAGGTAATTTTAAGCCCTTTTGCAATTGGATTAGTTACCCGAATCTTGCTCCTTCCTCTTGTATTCTGCAGACTTCCCCTAGATGGCAGTGACTGCTCAGATAGCTGTTACTATGGACATTCCGTCTTCATAAAGAAGATTATGGAACAGGAGACACCTGCAATCAGCTGATTACCTCATCTCTCCCTGCACTTAGCTGTTACCTCATGTGTCACTGCCCCAGCACTCAGCCATGTGCAGGGAGAAGACCTCACTAATATAGTGACCAAACACCTAAACACATGTCTCTCCTCAGCTTCCCCTACACCTGTATACTGTATAACAAATAATCCACAATGACAGAAACTCCAGCCCCACCCACCCCCCATCACCTCACACACACAGGAAATGGCAGGAGACTCTCTCCAAGTCTGCAAGCTGTCCTGTCATGTGCTGTGCTGGAGTGTTACTTAGGTAGGTAGACAGATAGACATGGATACATAGATAGATATGATATAGATAGGATATACATAGATAGATAGGAGATAAATAGATATTAGATAGATATGAGAGATAGATGGATAGCTCTGGTGTCATTGGTCAGCAGCAGGCGCTTGTGATGAGGTGACAGGAGGAAGTCCCGCCCTCCATCTTGCTGATTAGGTTTTTTGAGAGCTGGAAACCCTGGCTGCTATGGGCCAAAAAAGGTACTTAATGAGGACCAAGAGGGAAAATACTTTGAGGAATGATTCCCAGGGACACCTGGAGCAGAATTATGTATTTTTGTTTTTTTTTTTTTGCTCAGAAAGACGGTTACACTTTAAGTCCTGCTTATCCACCCGTTCTTTTACTTGCTACAGAAGATGAGCAGCAGTTGGCAGACTAGCAGACTCCATAGTTTCCTGGCTTGAGTATTCTGTCCCGACAGTTGATAGCCTTGCAGGTTGGATGAAATGCTGCTTCGCCAGCTTCCCTAAGTACTTATAAGGGCTGTCCTGCAGAGTCTGCAAGCTGGTGAAAGCTTGACCGGTGGTGACTGGTACAAGGCCGGTGCCGAGGACAAGCAAATGGCGAAGCGAGACTTGGAGTCGGAGGAAGGAATAGCAGAGTAGTGGTCACAACAGATTCTGGAACACACAAGTGCATGAAGCAAACAGAGCAGACAGAGGGCGGGAGCACAAGGTAGAGACCTAATACCTAAGCAAATGCTACCCATTCAGGAAGCTGATTTATAGCCCTTCCCACAGAGCAGATAACGGACCACAAGAGGATATTTAGGGAATTGCGGGAGTCCACCAATCAATCCACATATTTTTCATTAGAAATAGCAAGCAATCGGCATATTTGCCACCAGAGGGAGATGGAATGCAGAGTCAGTGCAGAATCGTGACAGACGGTGACACACGTGGCGTCTTTAGTACTTTTTTTCATTACGTTTTTGCATGTTTGTAAAACGCATCAGTTTTGCATATGGGTTCTTGTATAAAGTCTTTAAACTTTGCATTTTCCCCTTTGCATTATTAGTGCCTGCGTTTTCAAGCTGCGTTTTCATTGCACTTTTCAAAGCTGTTGCGCTTTTGAAAACCCATGCGTTTGTGGTCTGCTTTTTGAAATGAATGTAATTAGTTGTGGGCGTCCTAAACTTTTTCCATTTAAGCATTTGGGAGGCCGCCGGTGCGGCAGAAATTCTTTTGTAACCTTGACCAGATCTGTACCTTGACACAATTCTGTCTGTGAGCTTCTTGGGCAGTTCCTTAGTCCTCATAATTCTCATGTGCTCTGAGCTGCACTGTGAGGGCGTACATAGACAGGTGTGTGTCTTTCTTACTAAGTCCTTACTAAGTAAAAAAAACAAAAAAACTCAATGAGCTTCAGAAAGAAATGGACAGCATGTGAGTTAAATATGAGTGTCATAGCAAAGGGTCTAAATTCTTCTGACCATGTGATATTTCAGTTTTTCTTGTTTGATAAATTCGAATAAAACTGAAATGTAGATATTTTTGCTATCAAGATGGGGCACAGAGTGAAATAACTTTTTTGATCTTACCTGCCTGCAATGGAACAGAGGGGTCTAAATATTTTCAATAACTACTGTGCTGGTGTGTGCCTACTCTGGCAAGATCTGCTTTTTTGTTAGCTTCTTATGCCCTTGTTTTTACAAAAAAATTTAAAATTATGCAAAGCTTTGGAGCCCCTGAAGCTCATTTTCATAGTGTTTGCACACTAACATCTAAGTGTGCTTGGTTTACAATCCTTGATCCTGGTGGTAGATTTCCTTTATTTACTTTGGTATTTTTGCACAAATGTATTTATCATCATAGAATTGTTACGTGGCCCAAGCACTAGTCTCACCAGCCCCACACCATCAGGTTACACTATACACACTGGACCATCAGCATGCTCTACATGGGCCCATCCCGACTCTCCTGAACCTTGGCTTCAGAATACACCACCCTGGCAGTCTCCTGCTCTGCCACAGTTCTCCCATGCCTGTACCACTGTACCCATGGACATCATATCACTTCTAGCCAGACCTCTGGTCTGTCACCTGAAATGGAAGTGGGAGAATAGGATTGGGCGTATATAAGTTATTTTTTAGTCCACAAGAAAATAAAATTGGACGGCATTCACTATTCTTCTGATATTCTTCTTGCTTTATTAACGCATACTTAAATACAGGAGATATATAAAATTTAGGGTAGGGAGGACATGTTAGAGCCTAAGTTGAAGCGACGTCCACTTCGCGCTAGTTGTGCTTCAGTATAGTTAGCAGTTATAGTGAAGAGGCTGGAAGAAGCGCAACTAGCGCAAAACGGCCACCGTCTCAACTTAGGCTCCAACATATCCTCCCTTCCCTAAAGTTTGTTTATCTTTATATGTAAATATACGTATACAAGAAGAATATCAGAAGATTGGTGAGTGCCGTCCATTTTTATCTTTTCTTTGGACTATATATGCTTTAACTAATAATGGGACACAGAGCACCACTATGTTAAAGCAATACAAGAGTTGTCACAGTCGTGGGAAACACCATAGACCCATAGTAAATTACATGTTTTTTTGGGGGGAAGAAAGGTAGTGCCACTTTCACTGGAAACAAAAAAGAAGTTCTTTTTCTATTAATAGGGTCAAAGTAGAACAAATATTGCCTGTAACCTGAGCTTCGGCCATTAGTCTTTCCAATTAGGTGGTGATCCATCCACATGCTGAGAGAGAGAGTGCCATAGCAGCCATAGAGGCTTATATTATCCAACCAAGAAGAAGAGTACAGCGACCAATTATGATGAAAGATATGATCACTATCAAGTTACACCACACAAGTCTGTAAGCTGGTGTAAGAGGAGTGCTGATCCACAGATGGGAGCAAGTCAAGATTTAACATCAGTGATGTAGATCTGAAGAGGATTGTTATATTTAAATGTAATTCTCTGCTAAACTGGTGGATTTAATTCTGATAAATTAGTAAAATTGCAAACCATTGAAAATTAGGATGTAGATTATTCTGATCATGTGCACATTTTATTCACAGTAGAATCCTTTACAGACGTGTTCTAAAAGAAACAATGAACTTGATAAATTACACGCTAGTGTTAGCTGAGGTGGCCCATCATGAATACTGCAGTCAGCACTGGGGTTGTTGTGTGGATTTTAAATTACATCTACCGCCAAGTCGCTTCTTATGCCCCTGTTTTTACAAAAAAAGGATTTAAAAATTATGCAAATAAGCCTGAGGTGCTCTGGGATCAAGTAATAGCTGTGGAGCTGGAGCCCCTCTAGTTCATTTGCATACTTTTTAAAAACATGGGCATAAGTTGCTAAAAGAAGCGGATCCTGGGGAAGGGGCATATACCAGTTTGTAAGTAGGCTTGGTTTACACCCCTTAATCCTGTTGGTAGGTTCTCTTTAAAGGGAAGGTGTCGTTAAAAACTTTATTTTTTTATAAAAAGCACTATATCACAATTTTCACCTTGAAAACTGGGCTTAATAATAAACTGACATTTGCTGGTAAGTAGGGGCTTTTTTTTAGCAGTTACTTCATTTACATCATATACAAGACAGTGAGTATTATAGTAGAAGATAAGTCCTCATTACCACTACTGACAGACAATCAGGTGATGTATGTACCGTATATAATTATATGCTGCTACCAGGGCTCAGGCAAGATGGAAGCCCCCATTATCATAGACAGAGAAACTATTTTTAGTAATCTGTTTTTGTTTTCTATCTGGGTTTAAAAAGTCAAAACAAAACTTGGCGACACATTCCCTTTTAAAATTACAACACATTGATTGTTTTTGCAGATTTAGGCTGCATTCACACTACCGCGAGGGGGGCGTATATACGGCCGATATACGTCCCCCATAGACGGCAATGGGCGCGCGGCGCCCTACGGGAGCGGTACGGTGCAGCACCGTACTGCTCCGTGCCCTGTGAAAAAATAGGACATGTCCTATTTGTTCACAGCGCCATTCGCCATATATCCCTATGGAGAGGGACGGGGGTGAGCACCGCTCTCCCCCTCCTCCTCTCCCCGCGCGCTGCCGTGTGCCCGTCGTGCTACGGTACGGTGGGCACCGGTCGTGTGAATCCAGCCTTGAGCCTTTAAAATACATAGAGATTTTATTGTGAAATCTGCAATGGATTTTTACAATATATGTGGAAAATATCCTTCTATAGTGATTTATAATGCAAAGAGTACCAGGCAGACAAGAAGTCCCTGCATCATGTATCACTATGATGCAAGGACTTGCGTCCTCTGCACTGTACTCAGTCTGTGGGATCTACCAACACACAGTTTTTTTCCACAGACTGAGGACATTCATGTGCAGGAGGCCTCAGGGCTCCCCACACACCGTGACCTCTATCACAAACCAACCACACAACCGGGAGAAGGAATACTTGCATTATAGTGATATAAGATAATTACACTTCAGCACTGCATTTGACAGGGAAGCAGATATTTCTTACATCATATATCAAAATGATGCAAGGATTCCCATCCCCAGCAGTGTGGTTGTTCTATGAAATGGCATAGTCCATGATTCACTAACTGGCCAGAGTGAAACTGGGTGTACTAAGTGTACAATATAAAGCCAACTTAATGCATGCAGCTATTCACACTGGTGTTTATTTCTGTACACAAAACAGATTTTTCAATAAGTTGCGCGTTTCATCAGATGCAGTTTATGGAGGGTACTCCCCTTTGTTGTTAAGAGCTATGCCCAGCGCCACATTTACCAAGACAGCAGAAACTTAGGCAAAAATGTACCATATTAATCAATCTCAACCACTGTGCAGAATATGTGTACTGTGTACTGACCACGTTATAATTTTTGATTCTGCATCGTTTTCTAGGACAATAAATAATTGTAATAACCAATATAAACACAGCAAATGCTCAACCTGGCAGAAGATTCCCACCATAGGGCTCCATGCACACATCTGGTATATGAGCTCGGCGCAAAAAAAGGCAGCCAGCTCACAGAATAGGGGTGCGTTATGCGGCTTCCTATGGAGAGGGGAGGGGTAAGGAGCCCTCACCCACTCCTCCTCCAACCAGGATAAGGGCAAGTGGAGCACATGGGAGTGTACATGAAGCCTTAGAGGGAGGCCATTGTGACCATTATACCAGCTCCACTATGCCTCTGTATTAAAGGACTATACTATGGTCTGCACTTTGTAAACCCATTATATCAAACAGTTTAGCAATTCTTCTTTTTAGCAAACCATTACAAAAGCAAATTTATGTACAATTACATTCACTTGTTACCTTATTTTTTTCCATTTTTGTTAGTGCCGTTGTTCTAGTAGTACAGGTCAATACTCAATATATGGCTATAAATCCCATACAAGACTTCACTTTAGAATAATTGTAAAGAGACTCCAACAAGTCTCTTATTGGAAGAATAAAGCATGCAATGTTTCCATAGTCAATTCTTTTTGGTATCTATGGTTATCTCTCAGTAAGGCATAGCTCCATTGCAAAGTATTTTAAGCTTCCCTCATCATTTATTCAGAATATCTTATATAAAAATGGAAAAAGATGCATGAAATGAAACAGCATATACTTCATGATGCTTTATCAATGTACCACAGGATAAATAGAAGTGCACATAGACTGCCAATGGTCGTGTAAAGAAGACTTAGGTCATTATTACAAATGTGACAATAATTTGTAAAGTTTCTGAATACACGTGTACATTTAATATGTTAAATTTATGTTATTTAAGACCAAGGTTTTTTTTCTCCTATGTTTAAATACAATACCTACCAGGATACACAGAGCTAGACTTCTGCATTTCAGTGCTGGGCAAATGATGTATGACAACAACTGGTTATAGCATGTGGGTGACCATGTCCATGAGTTCATTTCTATGAGGTCAAAGACCTAAGTGCACAAGATGAGTCATTTTTTAATTTGTGTTTCAAAGTTTCCAGTAACACGTTAATGGCATCCTAATTTACACTGACAAGTTCCTTTTTTTCAGTGTTCAGCGATAATGCAGTCTGACACAGACACGAGCCATCGCTAAGACGTAAACATGATCACATGGAGATTAAATAAGAGAAAGTCATTTTAAGATCACTTCCATCCATCTTGCTAGAAGTTCTATTGGTTCATATTGAGTGCAGTAAATCCCCCCAAAAAACAATGGCCATCAAGTTACTGTAAGTACCGATAAACCTTAAAACAGTGATTTCCAGAGTCTGCTACAACAACATGACCGTCTGAAGTCAGAGCCAGTCCTTGTGGACCATACAGGGGGTCCGCAGAAGTGTTGATGTAAGACAAAAACGATCCGCTTCCATCAAAAACCTATAGTCACAAAGACAGAATATTTACTGCTGGGTAAAGTAACTGCACATATAAAATATTACATGTATGACATACACATATTTGTTGAATGTTTGTAGTAAAGAAAAAAAGATGGAAAGTGCAAATATAGTGTAGAAGGTTTAGTATTACGGATCTCCAGTAGATAATTATAACTAAAAGATTAAAAAAAAAACAAGTAAAAAACTATTAAACTATATTAAAATCACAATAAAAATGTATAGTTATTGGGTGACGCGTACTTGTCTTTTAATCATTAATAATAAAAAAGTGAAAAATCCAGAAACGGGCGCCGAACGGGATTTTCTTTTCAAACTTGCTCACAAACTTCTGTCATAGACATATATATACACATATAGCTGTCAAAGCACAATAATGTTAACCATTTATTTAATGTGTATGCTCCTTTATCACACTTCAGTTCTACCAGGTCCCATCTCAACAAAAAAGTCCCGATTATTTGGATATTGTCAAACAGTTTAAGTAAGCAGTAATTGTTCTTCTGCGTGTGTCCATTGGGATTTTTAACGTGATTGACTGATTTTTAATGTGAATGGCTGTAGTACCATTTAAGCTATCAATAAGAAATACTTGCTAAAAAAGAGGTGGCTAGGAGAGAAGTCTTGTCAAAAATCTCAATGGACAACACGCAGAAGTAGAGGTGTATGTTTCTGGAACAAATAACATGCTGGCTCTTACTTGTATTCTGCTATTTCCCCAGTCAGCTACTATTATATTTCCATTGGAATCCACGGCCACTCCTGTTGGTGCGTTAAACTGTCCATTGCCTTCTCCATTTGATCCAAACTTCAAGATAAACTCTCCATCTTGATTAAATACCTGGATCGGAAGGTGACAAAATATCCCAATGATGCCACACATGGAATAACTTACAAGTCATACAATTGCCATAAATATTGTTACTCCTCATATATACACACATTATTCCAGAGTTATTATTTACAATATTAGGTCAGTGGCTCTGCAGTCATATCACACACATCATAATTCAATGGACATACGTTGAGAATAATGAAATCTGCAGGGAAATCATTTATCCTATGCATATTATATATATATTTACTAAATGTGGGAATGGGATATAATACCATATTAAAATGCTTCGCTAAATAACATATTTACATGGCAGAATGATAGTCACAATGTTCTAGTAAAAGTTATTTTAAAATACAATACCTTAACCGAATGGTTGTGGAAATCAGTCACAATGATTTCATTATTGCTATTTACAGCAGCAAAGTGAGGTCCTAAATAAACAGAGAATTATACATGCAGTTAACATTTTTGCAATACTGTTAGAAACTGATATACACAGCATTAACTATAATGACTATATACTAACTTTATTCTAAATGTACTATTAACTAATACATCCAGTTGTAGGATCCTACCTGTTCTCATACCCTACTTAATAGTAGAACACACTTTTTCTAGAACAAATCACCTTAAAACTTTAGTCTTGTATAGTTGCTAGTAATAATAATGTTCATGATCTTATGGTGGTCCCATCTGTCTATGAATTATGCTGATACCTGGAATACCCCTTTAACTAATTCATATGAATTACATGGTATTTGATATCTCAAAGTACGGCTACATTCAGACGGCTGTTGCCCACCGTACCGTAGCACGCCAGGCACACCGCGTTGCATGGGGAGAGGAGGAGGAGGAGGTGAGCTCTGCCCTCTGTCACGGGGTACGGAGTGGTATGGCGCCACACGTGTGTAACGCTACCGTAGGGCGCCCATTGCCGTCTATGGGGGACGTATATTGGCCATATATATGTCGGTAGTATATACATCCCCCATACGGCTGTCTGAATGTAGCCTTAAGTGAATACAATTTCCCCACGTCAGTTGGATATGCCATCACCTCCCTATTATGGAAGTTCACCTGTCAGAACCCCTGTCATTCTCAAATGAGAGGGCAGCAGAATCAGTTATTAACATTTGCTTACCAATAATGAAACATAAAACAGAAATCATACAACAGTATATAGCAAGGGTAATCTAAATATTACATAAACTCTACCTGCAAACTGCTTGTCTCCATTTCCTCGACTTCCAAACCTGGTTACTATTTTTCCATTGGGCTGGAAGATGAACACACAGCATGCCTTGTTGTCTACCACGATTATGTGTCCATTGCGATCAACTGACACACCTTTGGGTCCCATCAATTTCCCTGAACCAATTTTTGTCTGGAAAGTAGAAATACTACAGTCAGTATAAGGATAGATAATAGTTTTTGTTTAATGTGTCTAAGGCTTCACTTGTAGCTTATTAGCTGGAGATGCAGATGACCCCTATGTAATGGGCAGGGTATTCAAGTACCGGTAGTTGCCTTACATATAAAACTGTGACCCTGTCACTAAAGGGGCTTCATTAGTGGTATTAGAGCTACTTACTTGAAAATGGATGACTATGGGGATAGGGCCTAACTTGCTGATCAGTGGGGGTCTCAGTGCCGAGACTCCCACAGATCATGAAATGAGGGGTCGGATGGGGTCTCACGTACCTCCGTCAAACCTCTTGTCGCTCCGTCGTGGGGCAGACAGCCCTTTCTGCTCCATCAATCTCTATGGAGATGACAGAAATTGCAGAGCGCCGCAATCACTGATCACGGATGCGTGCCCGTCTGCTCCATTAGTCTGACAGACTCCTCGACAAACAGGCCCCTTGTTTTTGTAATCTGAGGTGTCTTAGCACTGAGACCCCCAGTGATCATCAAGTTAGGCCCTATCGCGTGCATAGGGCATACCTTTTGTTCGTAGGAAAACCCCTTTAAAAGGAAACCTTTCCTGATGGTCGATACCTTTCTATCTACCAAGCCCTACATTGCCTTTATCCAAACTTTTAACCATACCTAACTAATTAAAAACTTTATCCTTTTTTAAGATTAACTTTAGAGGCTACTGGGGCATGGAGTAGCCTTACCAAGCGCCTGTAGCCTCTGATGTCTTACCTGTGTGCACAGGGCCGCAGTGCTCTTCGGCTACTCAGCTGTGCCCACGCATGCCCCATCATATAGTTAAGAGAAGTGCATACCCAGCTTATGTGTCATATCAGAAAAGGAATTTTAAGGAATTAGTAACCAAAAAAAAGTAAATATTTTCAATTGATTTAAATGAATATCTATTTGTATATTTCTTTTCATGTTTTGTGAATTATTACAAATTAAATTTTGTTTTAGATTTACTACTGTTGGCCACTAGAGGGAGCATCATCTGTATACTGAGCACAACGCACACAGGAGTTTCACTTTGGGATTTTAATGTTGTCTTTTTTTGTGACATAAAATTTTGTGAGCAGAAAATGTAATAAAACTACAGTTTCTGATTTGGTTTTTTTTTGGTCTCTCTGAGCATTAATAAGGAATGTGGTTCACAAAAGTATTATTATTATAATTTGTTTACCTTGAACTTGCCGTCACTGGAGAAAATGCTGACCCACTTATTGTCATAGTCTGCAATAATAATGTCACCACTGGGGTGCACTGCCACGCCTGTTGGTCTCTGTAGCTGTCCTGGCGATCTTCCTCGAATGCCAAACCGGCTTTTGAATTGGCCATCATTTGAAAATATCTGGAACACAAATCTTTTATTACTAACACAAACCTCTGACTGCAGCGATTCTATTGTTACATCTGCTAATTGTATTGGTTGTGAATAAACTTATCTATTAAAATGCAATTTTAACCTTACGTTTTTTTAACCACCTACAAAAGAAGTAGGGATTAAACAGTATGTGCAGAAAAGTGAAATTGAGCTTTTTAACCTTAATTATTACTTTCTATTTTACTCTCACCAAGCTGTACTGCGCCAACGCTGTGTGCATGACCCTTACCGCACTGCGCCAACGCTATGTGCATGACCCTTACCGCACTGCGCCAACGCTGTGTGCATGACCCTTACCGCACTGCGCCATCGCTGTGTGCATTACCCTTACCGCACCATCGCTGTGTGCATGACCCTTACCACACTGCGCCATCGCTGTGTGCATGACCCTTGCCGCACTGCGCAGTTGTACTTCTATGCAAATTCATGTGTGGAACAGCATCCAGTCAGCCAACAAATTAATGGTAACTCACATATAGATAGGGTACACGGCAGAAGCTGATGCTAGTTGCCAGAATCCAATAGTAGATAAAGTAGAAAATATCAGCAGTCCTCCAGGATGAAGTATTGAATCAAAAGTTTTCCTTTATTCAGAGCTATTGTGCAACGTTTGGACCATATAGGTCTTTATCAGGCATGCTGCATGCTACCTCTGATAATTAAAGGAAAACTTTTGATTTAAAGGGAACCTGTCACCCCTTTATTCACATTTACAGCTAGTGTCAGGTTCCTACAGAGCCCTAGTAACTGACTCACAGCTTTTATCTCAAAATAGTTTCCCTCCGATCCCCATAAAATCAACGTTATAATTTTGACTGGTATCTATGCATCTTTGGAGGGAGTCGAGGTGGAGTGGCCTAATGTCATGTGACCAGGGTGACATCAAAGGTCCTCAAGCTACTTAAGATTAGCAAACTGTACCCCATGTACATATCTGACCACATAAAACAAGCAGCCTGCATGAACTGCTACTCCTCTCCATGCAGGCTGCTGTGATTTCATGTGATACAATATGCTGTGATTTCCTGAGATATATGCTTGGTGCACAGTTCTCTAATGCTACAAAAGCTATAGGACCTGTGATGATGTCACCCTGGCCACATGATATTATAGCAGCATACAGAGATAGGATGTAGAGGAGCTGCTGGATTCAGCCCGAGGAGGCCACGCCCACCTCAACTTGCTGTAGCCAAGCTTAGATACCAGGTAAAACTATAAAGTTGAAAATATGGGAATCTAAGGGGAATAATTTTTAACTAAAAGAAAGGTGTCAGTTAGTTACCAGGGCTCTATGGGAACCTGTCACTACCTGCAATTGTGAAAAATGTGGTGACAGGTTCCCTTTAATACTTCATCCTGGAGTGCTGCTGATATTTTCTATTTAAACCCCCTTCCCCTCCCAGTCGTTCAAACATCACTGTGTGCATGGCTCACCCATGTACTGCGAAATCACTATAAGCATGTCCACCTCCCCAAACTGTGACATGGCTGTGTCAATTGCATGACCCCCATACTGTGACATCGCTGTTTGCATGACCCCCGAGTACTGCGATATCGCTATGTGCATAACCCCCCCGTATGGAACATCGCTGTGTACATAACCCCGCCATACTGCAACATTGCTGTGCACTTGACTCCACCGTACTGAGACATTGCTGTGTGAATGATCCCCTTGTACAGCGGCATAACTGTGGGCATGACCCCAGAGTACTATAATATGGACCCCCTTGGTAATGTGACATGACTGTGTGCAACCTTAAGGTAATGTTAAATGACCGTAGGCATGACCCCCCGTACTGAGACATCGATGTGTGCATGAAGACCTCATACTACAGCATGACAGTGTGCAATACCCCCTCATACTACGGCATGACTGTGTGATTCACCCCCTTGTACTGTGGCATCTGTATGTATTATCCCCTAGTACTGAGACATGACTGTGTGCATGACACATCCCCTTACTACAGCATGACTGTGTGCAAGGAACCTCTCCATTATTGTGATTTGACTGTGTTCATGACCCCTCCCCCCCAGACTGCGGCCTGACTGTGTGCATGACCCTTCCGTACTGTGCCATGACTATGTGCATGACCCCCTATTGGGACATGACTATATGCATCCCCCCCCCCCCCCCCGTACGGTGACATGACTGTGTGCATGATCCCCCCGTACGGCAACAAGACTGTGTGCATGATCCCCCCATACTGCGACATGACTGTGTGCATGATCCCCCTGTACTGCCACATGACTGTGTGCAAGCCCCCTCGTACTGTGGCATAACTGTGTGCATGACCCCCTTGTACTGTGGCATGACTGTGTATATGACTCTGTACTGTGACGAGACAGTGTGCATGACCCCCCTGTACTGTGATGCGACTATGTGCATGCACCCCCATGTACTGCAATGTGACTGTATGTATGGCCTCCTTCGTATAGTGACGTGACTGTGTGCATAGCTCCACCTGTATTGAGATGTGACTGCGTGTACTGTTTCATGAACCACATGTATTACACCCTCGTACAGCGACACCCTTTCAAACTGCTACTTGACTGTGTTCATGACCCCCTCGTACTGCGACATGACTGTGTGCATGACCCATTCATACAGAGACACTGCTGTGTGCATAGCCCCCCTCCATACTGCGACATGACTGTGTGCATGACTCCCCAAACTGTGACATGACTTTGTGCAGGACCACACTGTACTGCAACATGACTGTGTGCATGACCCTCATCTCTGACTGTAACATAATTCCCCCCTACTGCGATACTGTGGCATGACTTTGTGCATGACCCACCTAGCGCTATATGCATGACATTCTCCCCTGTACTGTATCACTGTGTGCTTGAACCCCTGTACTGCAACCTGACTGTGTGCATGACTCCCTCGTACTGCTGTATGACAAATCCCACCTCCCTCGGACTGCAACATAACCACCCTTAATGCGACACCATAGGTGTGCATAACCCTCTTGTAGTGCAACACAACTGTCCATATGACCCACTCATAGTGCGTAACGATTGTGTGCATGGCCCACACATGACTGTGATCATGACCCCCCATACTGCAACTCGACTGTGTGCATAATTCCCCCCATAGTGTGACATGACCTCCCCCCTGTACGGCAATACGACTGTGTGCATGATCCCCCCCAGGAGCGTGACACAATTGTATGCATGATTCCTCTCTGTATTGTAACGTGACTGTGTGTATGACCTCTCCCCGTACTGCGACATGACTGTGTGCATGAGGGGCACATTAAGAGGGGCTACATGACACCAGAGTGGAGCAGATAAACATAAGTAGAGGACTTATTAATCTAAGGAGTGGAAAAGCTTTAGAGCCTGGAATTCAGGCATATTGTTTTCAGTCTGAATCATTTATTTCATGTTTTGTTATCAGGAACACAGTTTTTCTAAAACATAGTACAGATAACTTAGGATCTCATATGTCTGTAAGTGGTCACAATTTGTTGGGACAATAATCACATCAAAGCTATCATTAAAAATAACACCCATGACAATAAAACGAGCTAAATAAAACTATTGAGTGCGAAGCAACAATCTGCAGGAAGCGCTGCTCTAAAACGATGTACGGCATTAAATCCAAACCATTCCTCTGTGTCAGCAGGCAAATGGACTCAGTGGAAATTTCCACTCAATGCTGTGAGGTCAGAATCTAAAATGAGTCCATATCCTGTAGTATGAAAGCAGAGCTATCTACATTAATGAGTAAACAAAGCACGTTATGCAGCCCATTAAATGAGCAGCTGGATATGCTTTAAACACAATGGAAAGACTAACAAGCTGATAGCATTCACATCTAGCTTTAATAACATTTCGGACAAAGCTCTGGCTTAAAGCAAAAGCTATGGAGTGGAACATGGAGCTGTCACAACATTTTAAAGAAGATGTCCAGAAATATGCACATTTTTTCAGATATTATAGATTTAGTAAAAATGTGGTAAAGTTTAGGAAACCACCTTATCAAAGGTGTAACCCGATTTTAAATTTGGATCAGTGCCTCATATACTTAAACTTGTGCTCCAACACTTACACATTACACATGAATGCCCTCAATAAAATGTCCAGGAGCAGCCTTACCTCATTAATAAAACGTTTAGCAGTAGCCTCCCCTTGATAAAACGTCCAGCAGCAGCCTCCCATCAATAAAATACTCAGCAGCAGCCTCCCCCCACTAATACATCTTGAATTAGCAGTCACAGGGCCACTTGTAATATAAGTAACAGCTGGGCAGAGGCAGAGAAATGTTCCCTTACATTCTCTGCAGCTATAAATGGTTAAAACTGCTGAAATATTCACAGTGATATCATTCATTGGGCCACTGCATGTATCCCTATACCAGCTTTGTATTGTTTTCATGCTTCTATTTTGGTTTTAATGGGATTTATTGTTTACTTTCTGTAAGAGTATCTTTTTAAGAGTTTGATAACATTCACTGCGCAGATTGAAAATAATTTTGATATTATAGGCAATGTCATCATTTTTGCATTAAAGAATTTAATGGTATAAGTTGCTTCTTTAACCTTTATTTATTTTTAACTTTTATTTTTTTTCTTAATGAGAGACTTTGGCAGGGGATCTTGTATGGTAATTGCCTATTATTTCCTGATTCATATGGGTACCAACAGGGTGATACAGGGAATCCCCTGCATAGTTTCCTATGTAAATGACATAGTCACTACTGACTAAAGCAACAAACAAAATACAACATAAGGGGGTGGAATAGTCTATAGTCCTGGCTGTTGGACAAACATGGGACTGCCCTGTCTTACCTGCCCATTGTCTTTGTGTTTAATTCTGGTTGAAAAAATGCTGCAGTAAAATGAGGAGCAACACAAATTTATTTTTATGTTCATATATAAAAAAATACCAAGAGAACAGGTTGTTCCTATTTCTCTCTGCTATCAGATAGTGATGTCCCACATATATGCTAACACTAGGTAACACAAATAGGAATGCATATGACTGCAGTTGTAAAGAAGACAGACATACCTGGACACACTGGTTGTTACTGTCTGCAATCAATATTTTTCCATTGGTTGATGCTGCTACTCCTTGGAGATTAGTAAATTCACCCTTATTTCTTCCCTTTGTACCTAGAGGTGAAAAAGATAATCCAATTTGAAGCATCTAGCAATTAAAAATAAGCCCTTTCTGTACTCAGAAATACTTATTTGCCTTGCACTCTAAACATGTGTGCCGATACAAATGTATTGATCTCTGTTCAAAAAATATTATATATATTACACAATCTCTGGAAAAAATTAAGAGACCACTGCAACATTTTCAGTTTTTTCTCTTGATTGGTAGATTTTTGAGTAAAATGTACATTGTTCTTTTGTTATATAAACTACTGACAAAATTTGTCATAATTTATTTGCATCAAATAAGAAATTGTCAAAATAATACAACAAGAAGCAGTGCCATCAGACCTCAAATAATAGAAAGAAAACAAGTCCATATTTATTTAGAAACAACAACAACTCTAGAAGAGTTCACAAAGGAATATTTGGTGGAATATCCATGATTCTCATTCACAGCGTTCATGTGTCTTAGCAGGCTTTCCACCAGGCTTTCACACTGCTTTTGGGTGACATTATGCCACTCCTGGCACAGACATTTTAGCAGTTCTTCTTTGTTTGATGGCATGACAGAGCTTCTTCTACACGCGGAATGTCCTGCTAGAAAAAAACAGTCCTCAGAGTTAAAAATCATTGATTGAGTAGAAGGACACAAGTGCTTTTTCCAGGTAACCTTGTATGCGGACCAGTCCTCTATGGTTCTATCCTTATGGTCTTTGGCAAAGTTCAGCATGGCTCTCCTTTGCTTCTCATCGATGAAAGCCTTGTTTCCAGCTTTATATGACTTGAGCCCTGCTGCTAGGACCTGTTATGAACTGTTCTTGCCGTGCAGGTGACCCCAGCTGCCATTTGCCATCCCTTTTGTAGGTCACTTGATGTCATTCTATGGTTGCTGAGTGACATTCGAATAAGATGGCGGTCAGCCCGGTCATTGGTAGAGGGTGAAAGCGACTCTCCAATCTCTAGCTTTGTTGTCCCCAATGTCTGCTGCTTGACCTTGTTGTAATGGAGGCAATGGGACGATCACTGTCTCCCTCTGCTAGTGGATTTGAGCTTTTCTTTCTCACTCCCGAGTTTTCTTGTCAACTGCTTAGGAATGGTTGAAAGTAAATTTTTGATTCAAATTACTTTTGGGCTTTTCCCCAGCCCTTGTTTTGCCATCTTTTCCTATTGCAAGAGGATTGTGAAAACCACAGCAGTGCTTTTTATACTTTCCTTTTTTAACCCTTTAAGGACCTGGCCCTTTTTTATTTTTTCATTTATATTTTTCACTCCCCACAATCAAAAATCTATAACTTTTTTTTTTACACATAAAGAGCTGTGTGATGGCTTGTTTTCAGTGTAACAAACTGCACTTCACTATGAAGTGGGTGGTATTTATTCTTCCATGCGGTGTGCTGAGAAGACCCAAGGCTGTCATGGCAACCGATCGCTGCTCCCCGATGATGTCACGGGGAGCGTCGATCTCCAACAAGATAGACGTGCCCACGTGCCGCCATCTTTTTGAAGCCGCCAGCAGCTTAGCCGGCGGCAATCTGCAGGTTTACAACAACCATTGGTGCTAGCATTAGCCCGTGAGCCCTCTCCATGCACCCCCAGCTGACCCGTGACGTGCTGTTACATCATGGGTCGTGAAAGGGTTAAATAAGATTTGGTTCTGATGATCGCCTAATCCAAAGCACATAAAGTAGAATGAGGTGTACTTTGGTTGGAATGCAACTAAGACTGGAATAGAAAGAGATGCTGATTTTTTAGAAAACTGTAGTGGTCTCTTAATATTATATATAATATTTGCAAAGAATCACACCGACAAACGCAGTGTCCAAGTAAGATTTTTTAACTTCATTGTTAAGCCACCGAACTTTTATCTTAGAGAGTTGGCAAAGTAGTAGCAATAATATGTATGAAGATTATATGGTAAAGCACATGGGCTACATATGTAGAGGCTAAGCACAGTGGGTACGTAAAGATGAGCTTTCTTTGAGGTCGTGCAAGACGTAAACTTGAAGATCATGTGAACATTACTTCAATCTTAAATAACCACTAAAAAATCAAGTCCTATCCAAAACAAACATTAACATGTCAGAATATTAATGAATATATAGAAAAGGCAGAATTTCCTATGTAAAATTGTAAAGAAAAAGTTAGTAGAACGTTTAGTTGTACGTTACATCAAAAAAGAAACTATTTTCCTTATGGCGAGTTTGCCATTAAAGTCCTCTGTTTTTCCTGACCTGTGTCACTCATACAGCCAAACCAGCTCCCAACACTGTACCAACAAGATGTAAAGAGACCAAAACAGCGCTGTTCACAGTGTGGAAGTCTGTTCCTTTTTGTATACATATTCTGGTTTTGCTAGTATCTCACATCTTGTCACTAGGCTTCTTGAAAAAGTCATGCTTGGTGTTAAAGGGGTTGGCCACTTTTAAATAAATCTCTTCCATTAGACATATTTCTGCTTGTATATGTACCTGTACCTTTTTTATTGTCAAATTCATTGTCAAAGAATGAGTAAGATGAACTTTTACAATTTCATTGTAAAAACTATTTTCCACTTCACTTTTACAGATCAGTGTCGTCCCTGCTTCAGCCCATCCTATTCATCTGTTCTTAGACATGTAAACCAAGATCTACAGAGAGTTTGCAGACAGCACTAAAGCAAGTGTCAGGAATGCTGAATCACTTGATGTAAACATTCAGGGATTATCATTATAGCAGTAAATGCACATGGGCAAATTATGTCCCATACTCACCCTCCGGTGTCCCCGATGTTCGTCGCCGCTCCCGGCGGCTCCCGATCCCTGTCGCCGCTCCTGGCGGCTTCTTTTCTCTTCTGTCTTCTCTGGCCGGCAGAGTCGTGTCCATGCGTCATCAGCGGTGACACCACCGCATCACAGTGTGCGACGGCCGGCAGATAGCATGGACGCGACTCTGCTGACTGGAGAAGATAGAAGAGAGAAGAGCCGCGACGGGGATCGGGAGCTGCGACGGGGATCAGGATCCGTGTCGAACATCGGGGACAGTGGAGGGTGAGTATTACGTGGGGGCTGGCTGTATGCTACATGGGGGCTGACTGGCTGTATGCTACATGGGGGCTGACTGGCTGTATGCTACATGGGGGCTGACTGGCTGTATGCTACATGGGGGCTGACTGGCTGTATGCTACATGGGGGCTGACTGGCTGTATGCTACATGGGGGCTGACTGCTGTATGCTACATGGGCTGACTGGCTGTATGCTACATGGGGGCTGACTGCTGTATTGCTATCATGGGGGCTGACTGGCTGTATATACATGGGGGCTACTGGCGTTATACTACATGGGGGCATGCTGGCTGTATACTACATGGGGGCTGGCTGTATCACTACATGGGGCAGGCTGTATACTACATGGGGGCAGGCTGTTATACTACAATGGGTGCAATGCGTATAACTACATGGGGGCTGGCTGTATACTACATAGGGGCAGGCTGGCTGTATACTACACCCTCTGCTTATACTCTAGTCAATAGGTTTTCCCAGTTTTCTGTGGTAAAATTAGGGGTCTCTGCTTATACTCGAGTATATACGGTACATTATAAATGCATTGTTGTATGTGTTATCGTACATGCTAGAATACACTGTTGATTAAGTTGGTTGACTTTCATTTATTGCTTTAAATAGTGTAAATGGTGTTTTTACTAAAACTTTTTTTTAGTTTTTTACTAAATGTGTTTAGTTTACTTACTAGTTTTTTAACAGTATTTGAGTATTTTTATTAAATTTTTCTCCTCTGTTATTTTTTTATACAATTAACTTCCTCATCTGGACACATTTGTACAACTAAGTCTGTGAAGACGCAAGCGTTGTTTAGGACCATGTGCATGTAGTACAATTCATTTAAAATATAGGCGCACTATTACAGCTACTACCTCAAATCCACCAAGAAGCGGAATCATCTTATCTCCAACTAATAAATATTAGGCTTGGTATGTGTTAGTACAAAAGACACAGAGCTGATATATTGTGCCTCACACTTCTTCATTCATTGTTTGTAGTTTTCACAATGATAAAAACTTCACTGTGGCTCCTAAACAATATAAAATGTTTTCATCTAAATATTACATTTTTGAACATAGATGCCACTTACCTACTCTAAATATTAAATCGTCCTCTATTGGGTTTTCTTTCCTTTTCCCCGTACTGTACATACTTGCCGGCCTCTTCACTGCCTTCTGCTTGACGTGTCCACTGCCAGGAGACTTCACTCTCCTCTTGACCCCCTCTGTTGTGGGGGACACATCCGCAGACTTTACCACCTTGAGTTTAAAAGGGCTTCCTTTGATATGTTGGTCATAAAGTCTCAGAGATAGAGTAAAATCCCCCTCTTTTGGAATTGTATACAAATATTCATAGGTGCCATTTTTATTGTCTAATATCTCTCCATCTGAGACACTACCATCAGGCGTAAACAACTCAGCCGAGATGTAGGCATTGCCAGTTTTGCACAGTTCACCGTCCTTGTCCTTTGTGGTAATCGTAACAGACATAGGCTGACCGACCACACTCTGTCTCAAACCTTCACCGGTGGCCACAGTCTCAGACGCCACAGCATTCGTGGTCAGTATAGTTCCAAGATTGTGAATAGACTTTTTTAACCCTTCAGTTTCTACAATGAAGTCCAATTGGTCATTCTCATGAGGAAGTAATGGGAAATCCTGGTCTGCCAATTCGTTGAGCTTATCGCTCATCTGTTTTTTCACTAGTAAGACCTCTGTCTCAGTCCCATGGTTAAGTGCTTGTGCTGTAAAAGTGCTACAACTCTTTATACTGTCCTGCCCTTCAATTAATGTGTCTAGCTGGGCTTGGAGAACCTAAGACCAAAGTACAAAATTCAGTAGTTAGTTATTTAACCAGAGAAAAAAAATCCTTCCCTGAACAGAGAGTCTACAGGCACAGCTGATATTCTTATCTAGCAGCAGCCAATCGTATATATGGTCTAGATTGTATAAACGAAACTTAGAAATGGAAACCAAGTAACTGATGTTACACCTTAACCTATGTGTACGCAATTCGATATGTATACAATTTTTTTTACTAAAATGAATCACTTGCCTTGTGTTTTAGCCCATAGTTCACTTCCAGTTCCATGAGCAATACACTCTTCCGAACATTTAGTGTTTTCTGTAGGTCTTCAAAGGTGGAATGAATTTCATCAACAATGCTTGACTTCTGTACAGCCAGCTGGTTGATAATTTCAGATACAACCTGTAGCGCCGAGTCTATTTCAGGTAACCTAAAGTAATAAAAAGGACATGTACATTTCTAGTAAAACAACGGCAATTATAAAACAACACCCTTACATATAAGGTAAAGTTCACATTATTTCCAAGTAGAACATTGACAATTATGGAAGTGGGAAATAATGGACACCAAAACTAAAAGTCCTGTCATTAATGCATGGAACTGCTAAAAAAGAAGTCACAAACACTTAGATATCTGGAGCATCAGGGTTACAAAGCGAGGAGCAACTAACAGGCAACACTCCCGAATGTAGCCAAACAGAGTACGGTATACAAAAACCAAAAATTATGTTAGTGGTCAACTAACATGGGACATTTTGAGAGTTGAGCACTAACACAATTTTTGGTTTTTGTTTGCTGAAAAAGCACAATCCCCAGGTATGTATTTTGAGGATTTATATTTTTGTTACTTTTCTATCTATTGTACAGAAACACTGGTGTAAGCGGTTGGTGAAGGGGTTAAATTGTGCATAAGTTCCAGTTATTTACAATGTAATGGTAATTGCTTTTGGTAAGAAACACATTTATTTATGGCGAAGAACCAAGACACAACGTCCAATTAATCACATCATGCTACAGAGCGCTACATCAAGAAGCAAGCCTGTTCCGAAAGAAACACATACCTCTTCTTGACAGCATCCAGCTGAGCCTGCAGGGCCGCCTTATGCTGCTCCACCACATCTTTGAGGGGCACAGTGGGGTGCTCGGCATGCTCCCCTCCAGTACAGTCTTGGCACATAGCAGTCTCACATGACTGGCAGTAAAATTCCATCACCTGTGGCAGAGAAAAATCAAGAGGAAGAATATGAATTACCCTTTGCCATAACTGATGTAGAAACAGATGGCTTAGGGAATTTTTTTTTAAATCCTTGGAATCGGATTGTTGCTCACTATTATGGTTCAGGAATTTATCATTATTATCATTATAATAATCATCATTATTTTAATTTTAAGTGTTACTATAGTCTGCAAATTGCACAAAAAAAAAACCAATTAAATGGTCATTTAGACCCCAAAAGTTACATTACTTCAAGATATACGATTGATCGGTATTCATTTCTTTAATGAATGTATTTTTTACGTTGCGCCTGTTCCAACAGACCTGCACTGGGAAATTTATCAGAAGTCTCTGGAAGCAAAACTGTTCTACTTGCTCATGGCAACCAGATTTCTTAAAAAAAATATACCATCAAAATCCATGATGATAAACAAGAGACACCTAATCATAGATCCCGGCACTGTTACTGTGATTATCTTGTTGTATTTGTTATCCATGGAATCCCATCTTGTAAAATAAACTTTTAAAATTATGCTAATGAGCCTGGGGGCTCTGGTGGATGTTTTCAGAGCACCTCAGTGATGTCTTTTCACTGGTTGTTACAGCGAGCACTTTCTGCTGCTGCTAGATTACACAGGCAGAGGGAGAGAGCAGGGGAAGGGTGAGACATGTTCTGCTCACTGTAAACAGCCTGTGCCACTGCAGCAATGAGGGTGCTATGGAAACACCCACCAGAGCCCCTCATGCTCATTAGCATAAAGTTGTTTTTAGAGGAAACGAAGCAATATAAGAAGATTACCACAGTTACGGCGCCTGGGTCTAGGAGTGAATGTCCCCGGTTAATCCATGCTTGATTTTGATGATAGATTTCCTTTAAATAAAAAATGTATTCCTGCGAGAACTCCACAGGAGACAATAGAAGTAAAATACAAGATGAGACTGCTTAATAAAGCAAGACACTGAACAGGAGCTTACAATACCCTTAAAGTTAGTTAGTCATGTCCTGGTCTGTAATCCATATGATATTTCTCTGCACACACTTTTCTTAATTCTCTTGCAAATTTCTAGAGCTGCTGGTACAGGTCCAAGACTCCAACTCTCTAATCATGAAGGATATACTAAGGAATTAGCATTTTGTTTATAATTAAAGGTCAAAAGGATTAGGTGGGTTCAAGTAACAAGATTGTACACATGACAAGCTGAATTACTTGTGATCCTATTTAATCAGCTCCTTTCACTTCCTTCTGCTCCATTGTTCATTTACATTAGACTACAGATAGGAATCCAGTCATTCAGAACTCAAGCCGCAGAAGGATTCAGAGAAAAGAATCTGTATATTTTCATCATAATGATCTTTTTTATTCTCATCATTGAAGTAACTAATTGGATCTCACTACATTTAAAGAGTTTGAACAGAAATTTATACTGATGGCCCATGTCTAGGAGTTGGGGCTAAAACACAATTGCCATTATCAGCCTGTGATCATAGAATGTGAGAAGTGCCGACTACACCGCAGGGGATGGAACTCCATGCATCATAATGATATACTGTATAATGAGTTTCTGCTTCCCCAATATGTGGCAGAGCCAACTGTAATCACTACAGTGTCGGCTCTGCGGTATAATGGGGAGCAGAGAGGAGTCATTGGCGGAGGACAGCTCAAAGGGATGCTACAGTGCATCTACCTTATTTAGGCAATTTAAGTATTTTTAAATTGCACAAGGAACTTTGTTCATTCTTGATTTATGTTATATTTTATAACATACATTCTATCTCTATACATTGTTTTCATGTAACTATAAATAACTAAATATTCTAGCTATGGACCTTTTGGCCTATTTCTGGCATCGTTCCTTCACAATAGATAAAAGGAACCTTGCATCAGGAAATTCATTTTATATGATGACAGGTTCCAATAGACTCTGGCAAGTAGATAAAAATATGCCTTAGATTTTTAACCATTTTCAGCAAACCAACATAATAGTATGTTAGCATGAGGCAAGGTGTGCATATTGCACATTGCACCCAGCGTCAACCTCTATGAGTGGTGCTGGCCCGATCGCGAGTATTAACCCTTGACATGTCGATAGCTAAGCATGTAACATGGGCGCCGCTACCTTGGCTGTAATCGGGGACATCATCAGTGAGCGACATAATTGCATCAGAATAAAGGGGAGGTGTCATTTGAAGCCCAAGGGAAAGTCGCATATACAGGGCCCACCAAAAAAATGGCGCAAAATTATTTTCTCATCAAGTTGACTTCATTTGGAAATTTTTTCCCGCTTCCCAGGACAAGGCAGGTAAAATTAAATACCCTCACTAGAAAGTACAATTTGTTACACAGAATATAAGCTCTTATAAATCTCTGTACACAGAAAAATATGAGAGTTTTGGACTTTTAAGAAAATGGAAACGCAAAAAACTAAAAAGGTATTGGTAGGAGGGGGTTAATTAATTCTTTAACACAACCTAACTGTCATGATGTAAAAATGATCTTCCTAATGTGCATACAAGGGAAAGTGATTATACCAAAGATATTCAGTATGGTTTTTCCACCTGGAAATTGTTTGTGCAGAAAATCCATTTTTCAGCAGTAGATAAGCAGATGTGTGGTGTATTTGCAGGTTATGACAAATGGAAATCTGCACACAGACTTTGTATTGATGTGGATTTATTCTCGAAATAAGATAGATGGCAAAAATCTGCACTTAATCAGGATAAAATTATCGATGACTTTTTATCAATAACTATATTTTTATTGATTACCATTAAAAGTTAAGTTTTAATTCTGTTTACATCCTGTTATTCTGTTAAGTTTTCATTAGGATGTTGTGACCTCTGGCATCTTGTTGCTGTATGGACTAGAGTACGAGAATGACTAGTTTGAGTGATTAAATAGTAGAAGTGGACATTTCCCTGCAGTTTTTCTATATGACATTCTGGATCGTTTTGGATTCACTTAGATTGTCAGATTGCTCCTAAACTGTCAATGCTTCCAGGCAGTATTTAGCATGGCGATTTTGGATCAGAGTTTATGACAGTAGTTTGCACAAGGCAGCCAATAAACATGATGCAAAAATAACTGAAGTAAGGCCCATTACCCACAACTACAGTTTGTTGCGTGCAACGTCCAGCCTGAACGCTCAGAAACCGGGACTGAACTGACACGTTGGGTTCAGGTCTGGTTTCTGAGCTTTCGGGTCGGACATACCACCAAGAACATGATGCAAGTTTGATGCGAGTTCCTGTAAGCCTAAAATATCACAAACCCAACAAATCTCTTACATTTCCATCATGATTGGGACATGACAAAGGTTTTCCAGCAGCAACAGCATTCACTGTCTCCAGAATGGAGGACTCTTCTATCCCATTATCTGGACTCCGCTGCAGCACATCCATCAGGTTTGTAATAAAGAAATTATTCTGTAGCGCAGACACACCCTTCTCGGGTAGAATTGAGGTCTGGCGGCAGACTGGGCAGGAGAGGGTCAAGCTGTGAGCTGGAATGTAATTCTGCAAACACCTGAAATGTCATAGAAAAGATACCGCATTAGTTACACATTGTCTGGAATGAGGGAAAATATAGCTAGCCTCAACTAAACTTGTCAGCACACTGTCCCGGAGCAGTTACACAGCAGTTATCTTTATCAACATAAGGTTTACAACAATAAACCAGGGGATCATAACAATCAGCATAAACATGCAAAGGAAAATGACAAGCAAGATAGTGGCTTAGCAGCTTGGCTGGTTCTATGAAAATGGGTTATACAAAGGTCATTATTATATTATTGCTACATATGAGGAATGCTTCTTACATTGTTGGGGCAGTATTTTATTCACACAGAATTCACACAAATATCCATAATTCTGGAGGGGTTTGAGAGGATGAACTCCCATCAGGGCAATCAACAAAGTAGTCCCAGGTACTGGATAGTTTACCAGAACCTTTTTAATTGGGCTTTAAATTAGAGAAAATTTCTGGTCCCGAGGATAATTTTGGTGTTCATGACTTATCCTTAGGGTATCCTTCAATGTTCAGTATTTTCAGGAAGCCTGCGGTGCCAAGTGTACACAGTCGACACAGGCATCTGTTCCCTAGCACTATATACCAGGGTCAGATACTTATCTGTCAAATTAGAATTGGTCAGGGACCAGAAATACTATGTAATGGGATCCCATGTTTAGCAAACATAAGATTGTTTGTGAAGGGTTGAACCAATATTAACTGCAGAGATATATGGAAAAAAAACTTGAGGACCCCTTTAAGATTATCCAACGTTAAGTTAAAAGAGCAAAGACGTGAAAAGGTTAAATGGAAAGTCGGTGGTATTCATGGCAGTAGAGTACTGCACACAATAGTCTTTTTAATCAATGACCAATGGTTTATGTTTAAACAGTCAGCTGATATCTCCCTAGTCTAGGCTAGTTTAATATTATGTGACCACGGTTGAAAGATTTAATTTTTGTCATGTATTAAAGACTAACCAAGAATATATACTGAATGACATACTTCAACAGGGACATTATAGCCATAGGCCAAAGGGTACAGCTGCTTCAGGCCCCTTAGCTACGGGGGACACACATTATCAGCCCAACATGTTCTTGAAACATGTTCTTACCCTTCCAGTATGGCCACTGCACAGTACTGCTATACTTACCCTACATATATAGGGGCATAGCAAGACACAGTACTGCTACTGTACACATTACAATATAGGTGGTTTGTGGTGGCAGCCCGGGGCCCAGGACTACCTAACCCCCACCAAATTTGATACTGCCCTGTAGGGATCATAAAGAGAGGAAATTTCAGCCCTGAAATCATCATACATGTGTGCCAGTTCTCAACACACATGTATGTTATAGCACTTTCAAAACCTTTAAAAGGTCCTTAAACTACAGAACCAAAAGCCAACAGAAGAGACCCCTCATCCTCCACGCAGCTTGGTTCTGGTACTATATACAGGCAGTAAACGTCAAACCAATAAATAAAACTAGACTTGTGGAGGGAAGGGGCACATCATTTTCATATAGCCTAGGGCTCATGACAGTCTTTATCTGCCCCTGCTCCTACCCTGCATATATGGGCACTGAAAAGTACTGCTACTCCTACACTGCATATATAGGCACAGTAAAGTACTGTTACTCCTATCCTGTACTACTATTACTATCTGGTATATATGGGCATTACAAAGTTTTGTAACTTCTATGCTGCAAATTACACAGCAAAATACTGCAATCTGCATATACAGGCACTGCTCAGAATTACTACTGCTTCCAGCTGAACTGAGTAGGTCAGTTCTACTGCTAAGAAATGCTACATTTTCACATTTTTCATCTGGACAGGTAAACCTCTCTGTTCTAATCCCCCCCCCCCACTAATTGGAAACTTTGGATGAGGTTTATAACTTTTGCACATACTGTCAGAAAGCAAGCATGAGTCCATGTATATTGTGTTATTTGAAGCATATTATGGCAACAATGGTTACGTTCCAACAATAAACATTATGCTATTCACCTCTCACAGAACGTGTGAAGACAGGGAAGTACTTTAGGATTTTTGTATCGGTCAAGGCATATACTGCAGATTAGAAACTGCTTGTCGATCTGGCGCACCACAGGGCTAGGGATATTGGAACCTTCACTGGCCATCCTAGACCACTGACATGTGGGTTACCTTCCCTTCCACCTTGCACACTGAGGAAGAAATAGAAATGTTACATAAAACCAAGCACATTACTTATATAACAGTGTATCAATGGCCTGAGGAGAATGCAGTTACAGCATAGAAAATACCTAATACAAAAGATACAATAATTACGGTAATCTACTAAAGGGTTACATTGACTTCCCAGTAAAGCAAAGTAGTCAACCAAGAGGCCCTAAACAGCCCATTTCACAGCTTATTAGAACTATGGAAAATTAGATATATCCATAGTCAGATACATAAAGTTCTACAACACTGTACGTCATAGGATTCATCATTTCCACATTTCCCACTGTAGATAACATATTGTTTAAACATAATTTTATTTTTATATTCATTAGCATCTAAAGTGTTAAAACATGTATATAGTACATTTAATAGTTGCTTTATCTTTTCAAATGTGCTGGAAACAGCACCGCATCACATAGTCATAATGCAAATCACCCAACACGCAAAATAAGCATGCTTTTCTGTGAACAAATCACACCATGTTTATTTATGACTGTTCAGCTTATTTTTAGTGCACATTTGCATCCCACAGGGGCCCATTATCACAGTACAGCACATCTGACCAATAGATACTACTTAATTAAGCTATCTCAGCATCAAAGTGTACGAAAAAATAATTCCAGGTCTATAAATAGAGTCAAATACTTCATAGTTCTGAAACCAGCTACAAATATCATACGAATTCTCAGCCACTATTTTGTAAACCGCTGAGAAGTTATATACTGTATTAGTTAACATTAAAGTGGTTGTGAACATTCAGGAAATTATTGATATTGTTGGTGTAATGAAAAGTTGTAAAATTTTCCAATTTCCTTTCTATATCAATTCCTCACTATTTTCTAGATCTCTGCTTGCTGTCGTTCTATTGGAAGTTTCCTTTTTTCCTTCTTTTAAAATTGTCCCTGGTCATGTGATGTCACACAGGTGCAAGGCTTGTTATAACACACAGTGTTGATTACTCTCTCTAATACAACAAGCCGTGCACCTGTGTGACATCACATGACCATGGACCGGACTTTGTCCACAGGAAGTAAACAATGATGCTTGCGCTTGAATGACAGCAAACAGATCCCATAACCCATGAGGAATTGATATAGAAAGTATATTGAAGAATTGTAAAACTTTGCATTACACAAACCATATAAATTGTGTGCTGCGAGTGGGCAACTCCTTTAAGAAAATATACAAAAAAAAAATCAAAAAAATAATAGTTTCATAGTTTCATAGTTTCTACGGTTGAAAAAAAGACACTTGTCCATCAAGTTCAACCAAGGAAGGGAAGGGATTGGATGAGGAAGGGATTTAGGGGAAACAATTCTATATAACATAACCATCAATGTTATTTAGGTGTAAAAAGGCAATTGTAAAAGTATGAAAGTGTCTGTGCGTCTTCTGCAGACTATGTATAGATACACTGTTGCAAAAGATAGGGGACAATAAGGGCTAAATAATAGTGACATAGATCACATCTGTTTTTACAGAACGTTGGTACAACTGATCTGTCTCTATGTTTGGATACATACGGCCTAGTGTTTCATCTAATTATTGTTTAACCTTTCATTCCATCAGTCCAATTATTACAAGAGATGAGAAAGATTTGTTATTTTTCTGGAGTACAAAAACATAACCTGGATACTTGTTCTTACAGAATGAGATCACAAAAACAAGTTGTTCTGTGGAGTCATCCTTTCCAATTCTATTAGTTGTTTTGTCTTTTGCGTTTGTTTTTGGATCATCATTTCCAGACCTTATAGCTATGGGATTTGTTTTTAAGCTTTTGGATATACAGTGGATACAGTCAAATTATTTACTTTTGTCTGAACTTGAAAAAGTGTTGCATAACAATGGACAAAATGTATCTGATGAGCAATGGAGTAAAAAGGGCCCCACATGAGCTGAATACAATATAGATTTATGACTTATTAATCCTAAAAATAAATCTGAGTGCTCAATGTTCACCCACAACCTGGAAAACTGTTGTAGAAATGACTTGACAAGATCAAAGGGCTTTTCTATGAAAACACCCTTTAAAACAATGATGCTTAATTGGAACACAAATGTACATTGTTGTTTAAATACAAATGTCCAATTATAATTGTCAGAATTTCTCAACAAAAATAGTTATGTCAGATGTAACACGAAGATTGGGGAGAACAAAAGATAAAAAATAGACTTATTTAACTTGTAAGTGCACGGTTAAAAATAGAGACACTATTGCATGAGTATGGTAAGAACATTTAGGAATATGGTCACACACATTTATTCCTCAGGTGTGTGTCCATATTGTGGATCCACCACTAGCCTGGTATATCTGTGCACAACAGTACAGTAAGATATACATCAGAGGCAATTTACATGGAGTTGAAAAATATTTTTTGCAGATTTTGGGACACACTGTGGAAAACAATCTATAACTTGACTTATGTATTGCAGATTCTCAGCAAAAATGCGACAAATTTCTATATAGTTTTAAAATAGCTGAAATCCGACCATAAAGTCTCCCTACATTGCTCAATGGCAATTTGTAGTGAGCCACTAGCAGGCTGTATCCATGTAAATCATAATTGCGAAATTAACAGAACCCCACATTGTTGATAGAGAAATCACTGCATGCTAATTCACAGTCAGTCTGACATCTAATTGTATGGAGCATAAATAGGTCCCTACTGTCCAGACTAAACATACTCACAAAGCTATGTGTGTACTTAAAGGGAATCTGTAATCAGAATTTTTGCCTAATAAACCACTATCAGTATGTTGTCAAGCAGTTGAACAGTTTGTAGATCAAGGTATAATCCAGAAAATCAACTTTGAAGTGAGATGCAAGTTAGATGTATAAAGAAAAGGAGGCAGAGCGTTTATCACAGAAGTCAAGCTCTCCCTGTCTCTGAACACCTCCTCCCATGTGACTGATTTCATGCATTGGACTTTAGGAGATCTGATAAGTGATGTTCATAGACGCAGGACCATCAATTACAGTCAAAGGGACATTTTAAGGCAGGGAAAGCTTGACTTCAGTGTTAAACTCTCTGCCTCCTTGACTTCATAAAACCAGTTTACCTCTCACTTCAAAGTTGATTTTCTGGATGATGCCACCACACCAGGCCATGAAACAAATATGATCTAGAACAGTGATGGCCAACCTATGACACGCGTGTCAGTGCTGACACGCATAGCCATTTTCAGTGACACGCGGCCGCCGGAGAGTTAAGTTTCATCCTCGGCTCCTACACGGCCAGGTGCAGTTGCCGGGAGGCTGAGAGATTGTCCAGCACATTGTAATAAATAGATGTAGTATGGCAGTACATGGTAGGATCAATCACACAACCTAGGATTAAAGAACCCTAGAAGTTAAATAATTATACATATTTGTTATTTAAACTATAAATATCACAAAATGATGTTTTTTTTGTCAAGGTGACACACCACCCGAGTTATGCTCGGTTTTTTGGCGAATTTTGACACACCAAGCTCATAAGGTTGCCCATCACTGATCTAGAAGCTGCTCAGCTGTCTGACAACATGCTGCTAGAGGTTTATTAGCCCAATTTCTGATGACATGTTCTCTTTAAACTTGGATATAAAGACAAGGCTATAAAGCCTACTTAAAGGGTAACTAAACTTTTTAATCAAATTGCATAAATCAATAGTGCAGGTGATAATAACATACTTTGTAATAAGAATACTTCTGCTTCCTGCATTTTCCTTCTCTCCTTTCTGCTTTTAGCAGTGTCTATAAATCAGCTTTTCTACTCACTGTGGTAGCTCATAGATGGGTAACAAAAAAAAATTAATTAGGGATTTAAAAAAAAAAATTACTTAACTATTTAAAGTCACTGGATAGTCTGATCTCACAGAGAAGAATTATCCTGTAAAATATTCATTAGGTAATTAAAGAGTTAATTTTTAGCCTCATGTCCTTATCTGCTGCCTACAGACTTGAGATGGCTTTTAGAAACACTGATCACTGCAGAATAAGGAAGGAATAACAAATGGGCTAGGTTTTTATGAAGTGCATTACAAAGTTTGATATTATCCCCTGTTCTAATCATTTCTGAAATACAAAATGCTTAAAAGGTGTAATTACTCTTTATACCATAAGTACGAAATTTATCAACTCTACCTAATAATTTATATAACATCAGTGGAGAGGACTGCATAGACTATTATCATGCTAAGTCACTACATGACCAAGAGTAGAAATACTTCTCTTCCATCAGTCATTCAGCCACAGTGCACACAAATGTCAAAACCTTTGTTCAGCAAAATCTCACGACCCAAAAATTCCATCCAGGCAGTGAAATAGAAAACGTAGATTGTGTGACCATTCTTTACCTCCTTCTGTGAGACTGTGACTAAAGTGCAGAAAGAACACTCAACTCCTACAAATAAACACACAGTGGTGTAACTTGAAACTGATGAGCCCCAGTACAAAGTCTGTGCCAGGCCCACCAACTATAATGTATGGATTATAGTACTAGTCTAATATGGGAAAGTGACACCTTATGGGCCCCCAAAGCCTCTTGTGTCCGGTTTCGACTGCATCCTCTAAACCCCCTCAAGTTATACCCCTGTAAAGACCTATAAAATCAGCTATGTGAAGACTGGACAAGGTTACATGTTAAATAAACTGAGATAAATCCTGTTCACTTTGTATTATTGTTATAAAACTCTCAAAGCCAAAATGTTTGGTCCACACATGAAACCTTTATATATACACCTTTCATTATAAAGAAAAATCCAGGTGTACCTAATAATTGATTTGCATAAAGAAAAAGAATGATAGCTGGGAAATGGGAAAGATATATGTCAGTGGTGGCGAACCTATGGCACTGGTGCCAGAGGCGGCACTCGGAGCCCTTCTTGTGGGCACCCGGGCCATCGCCACAGCACATCAGACAAGACTCAAAGAATCTTCCTGCAGTTCCAATCAACTTAAAAGATGCAGCTTTTAGTCATATTTTGATACCGACTTCGCTACTTGGGATTGTAGGAAGAGGAAGAATTAGACAAGGTCGAATTATTTTTGGTGGACCTCCTGCTGGCCCCACTATTCTCTGTGTACAGATGGAAACTGTAAAGAAGCTAAAATGATGAAAATTTTCCATCTTTCTACTGTGTTGCTGTCCTCAGGAGGCCAATATTTTTGAAAGTTGTTGACCAGGGAGCAATAAGTTACTGCTTTAATTTTTGGTTGGCACCTCGCGATATATAAGCAGGTTTTTGGTTGCAGTTTGGGCACTCGGCCTCTAAAAGGTTTGCCATCACTGATATATGTCTAGTAAGTGTCATGAAGTCATGGAGTGTCTCAGGCTGTGGAGGGGAGGTGAACTGGAAGACTCCCTTTAAATTGCATTACATCATTACATAAAATTATGCAAACACCAGATAGCTGTAAGATGGGTCACACACATCTGACCTGTCACATTAATTTAAAGCATGCCTGGTTGCATGGGTAATTTTTATGTATGCCACAGTAACGATGTATGACAACGCAATGATATTTAACACCACTATTACATTGGGTTGTAGTTGAATTTTAATTGAAAACAATACATCTGGTAGCCTAGACATAACTTCATTATAAGGAAGGTAAATATTCTGTAAATATTATACGAGACACAAATATTTCAATAAAAAGGAAAGGCATAGAACATTTGGTAAGCAAAAGTCGGTCATCCACAGTTCACTGCGTCCCCTGTACTGAATGTCTCTGAAGGTCCAAAAGTTCTAAAGAACATGAAAGCAAAGCAGAAATTTGTATTCAGAAGGGTGTCCTTGCACACTTTATATTCACATGGGGATAAAAAGGCAGAATAGAGGCTATTTAGTCATGGTAAAACTGGAATCCGGCCGCCGGATTCAGTCTTTAGTACTGAAGATTACTAGAATCTGAAAATTAATAGTGGAAAATCTTCTTACTTTACAAAATTAAAGACCTATTACATTTCAGAATACTGGGTCAGAATTTTTATTAAAAAATGGTCTGATTAGCTTGATAATCTATTCTTGGTCATCTGTACAGAGTATATTAGCTGCTCAAATGTGATCCATTGCTATATAATCTATTAGCAACCTTTTGTGCAAGAATAATAAAGGTCAATATAGGAATATTCACTCATTTATATCCTGAAAATTGTTTTTAGTGTGGCACAGTGGTTCCTCTACCGTTTTTATATTTTTGCTACTATTGATAAGCAGATTGAACTCAGGTGGCGTCTGCTAAAGACTGAAACATTGTATATACTGGAGCATAGTATATATTGGGTTTAAAGTGAGAAAATCGCCAAATTGACATATGGTGTTAATACAGACATTGATTAACCACACCAAAATGCTGATTGGCAAACCTACAGGTAACGTGTGCGGGTGCCCTTAGGTTTCACAACAAATTTCTAGGCTTGCTCATCAATATGTGAGCTCACCAAATGAATGTGTTGCTAATGCCACTAAGGGATTGCACACATTACATCTGAGCCTTCCTTAAGATATAATGCAGTATATCAGGATTTGGAATTTTGACAGGGCCCTTAAGTACATATAACATATACGGTAGATATAGTAGGGTATGCAGTGTGATCAAAGCCTGAAACGCTTATTGATTGACTCACATGATAAGTGTTCCTGGGTCATGTAGGCAGAATCAGCAATGATCACTGAAGCAGAAGTGATCTGTGCATAACTGTTAGATTACAATATCCAAACACCCCTTCCTCTATTATTATGTTATACCTGAAGAAATCCAAACTGAGTATTGTTATTGACAAAAAAAAAAAGTTTAGAGGTGCATCCACTGTGCAGCACTACAACATCTCAGATTATGCCATATTCCTGTGCAATCTCAACAGATTGCTGTGCAGAGAGATGCAAGTGATGAACAAATTGCTTTTGCTGGTGTCCACCCACGTATAACGTACAGCTCTGCCAAAGATTCACTGGATGAGAGATAAGAGATCTAATTTTGTGAATTACTCAGTCCCATCTGTTATGGGTCATTGAAAGGTACATCTCCATCTGGCATATACAGCACATGACCTTATCCTATGCGCTTACATTTTAATCATTTATAGAAATCTGCCCCTGACCTTCCCTGCACTTTTGAATATGCATCTACAGGAGGAAAGGTGTATAATACGCTGGTGCATTGCACGCCCCGGATGTATCAGGAGGCACCAGGGACCGGCTACACCAGACAATTCTAAGGGCGCATTCACGCATGTGTTGCGTTGCGTTGTGCATTGCGTTTTTGACGGATTCCACTAGCTTCAGCTTTGATTACATGCGAAGGTTACATTGCGTTTTAGCAGATGCAGTGGAAACGCAATGTAACCTTAGCATGTAATTAAGGCTGAAGCCAGCGGAATGCGTCAAAAAGCCAGGTTCTACCTACGCCAGTCCTGCCCACTCCGCTGCCGAGAACGACCTCACTTCTTGCCCACTTGGTGTGGAGGTGGTATAATGGAAAAAATAGTGGCATGCGACTAGGAATTATGACTATTTCAGGGCTTGTACGCCAGAAAACTGGTCAACAGGCAATGATAAATGTCCCTTCCCAAAGAAAATGAGAACATTATAGGGGAGATTTATCAAAAGTATCCGGGAGTAGAACTGTTCTGGTTGTCCTTGGCAACCAATCAGAGCTCAGCTTTCATTTTCCCACAGCTGTTTATGAAATCAAAGCTGAGCTCTGATTGGTTTCTATGGGCAACTAAAACAGTTTTACCTCAGAAACTTCTGATAAATCTCATTATTGTTTGTATAATGAAAAGTTTATGATTCTCAAATATAATATCTGTATGAATTCCTCGCTGTTTTCTAGATCTAGGAAGTTTCATTGTATATTTACAGTGGGCAATAAACATGTCAGGGAAATGCAGTTTCACAGCATGATACAAGACAGAGTACAGGTGACTATGGAGTTCTGCAGCTGTGTGATGTCACACGATCAAGGACATATTTATTCACTGGAAGTAAACAATAAAACTTGCTAATAAATGAGAGCAAGCAGAAATCTAGAAAACAATTCTCAATTGATCAGATTGGGAATTAAAACCTTCTGGTCTAAGCCATTTTAGGAGGATCAGAGGGTGTCGATCGTCTCAGTCACGGTCACTATGACCATGGCGTCTATAGGGTTAAACAGAGGCTGTTACTGTGGGATCCTAGCTACTGTGTCCTGGATCCTACATGGACGATGGACATGGCATAGTTCTACGTCAAGGTGCGGGAACTACTTGCATCTTATTACATAAAATTACTTCAGGGTGCGGGAAGGGGTTAATATTGCAAAGGCTAAGGGAACCTGACATCCAGATGACCGATTTCGCTTTAAAGAAAATCTTCCACCTACTAGTAGAGCCATATGCAGATTCCCAATGGCAGTGTCATCCCTAAACAGTTTTTTACATTTCTGGTAATACTGCCTGTGTGAATAAAAACATAATTGTATTGATGGAATATCCTTAGCAATAATAGCTTTAAGAGGCCATTACATGCCCCCAGTAGCCTCTGCAGCAAATTCGCATAATAATAAAATAACTTTTGTATTAACACAGCCTGCAAACCAGAAATTATAGAAACCTGTTTAGGGATGGGAAATCTACCTCTAGAAATAATTCGGTAAGGGGATTCCATATGGTAAATTTCCTTTAAAGAACCTCTACTGCATGTCACAGAATTTATATCATTAACAACATGAAATATGTCCCAAACCTGTCACTGTTTTACAAATAAAGGCAATTCTCCAAGGTTCCTGAAACTGCAAAAGAACTTTGACAAAGACCAAAACGTCATCAAAAGTGGCAAAAAAGTATGTAAAAATTATTAGCGGCAGAAGATTTTTTTTGTACAGGAGGTTTTAATTTTTGTAAATGTATGAAAATATTATAAAACCTATATAAATATGGTTTCCCGTGATCGCACCGACCCAAAGAATTAAGAACACATTTAATTTGGGGTGCACAGTAAAAGCTGTAAAATCCAAATCAACAAGAAAATGTTGCAAACGCATTATTTCACCAATTTCACTGCATTTGGAATATATTTCCCGCTTTCCAGCACACAGCACGGAATATAAAATACCGTCACTATATATTGCAATTTGATACACAGAAAACAAGCCCTAATACAGCTCTTTACATGGAGAAAAAAATATATATACATTTTTGAAGGTGGGTAGTGAAATAAAAAAAATGCAAAAACAAAAAAGGGCCTGGTTGTTAAGGTTTTTTCTAAAATTGATATTCAAATCAGCCTAAGGCTAGAAGTACATGAATGTGGTCAGGATCAATGACAATGTGCTTGGCTGGATTTCAGCACATGGTGTGCCAGCGTATGATATTACTCCAGCCCCCTGCATGGACCGGATCTACTGAGAGGCTCCAACCTCCTGATATGTCCAGCACCATTTCTAGGAGCAGGTTATAGCTAGTGTGCAATCAGGAATGCCCCACTGCCATTGGCCCATCACACCCACTTGGTGTGTAATTGATGAAACAGGGAGATAGCTGCAATACCTGGCTGTACCATGTACCATTCTACCCTGAATGCATATACGTTTTGACCAAAATGCTTGTGTTCGGCAGCTAGCGAAAATGATAACTTTAACTCAACATTAATGCACATGTTAACATTACATTAACATTGCTGTTAACATTTGCATTTACAAAACTCAATGTAATTAGGCAAATCTCTTCTTCTCAGCTGTTTTATCGCATTTCAAAATGCAATGTAAATGTTACATGTCAATGCAGCCAAAGGCTTTCGGCATTTGTATTTATATAGGAATCATTGTCGGGCGAGTGCCACTCACCCAGCGGTGGCAATTGAAAAAGACTGTCTGGGCTGCAAGCAGGAGCAGGTCCAGGACTTGCTGTATTTTATGTGTCAGCAGTCAGGCTGAGGGCACCTTCCCACGTGGCATTTTTATCACGTTTTTAAACGCATCCAAAACAAAAGTGGGAGGGGGGTCTGCCTGAAACGCATGTGTTTCCAATTAAATGCATGGGTTTCATTGCAAACGCATATGCGTTTTGGCCAAAACCCCTCCCACGCTTGTTTTGGATGCGTTTAAACATTGCGGAAAAAATGCCACGTGAGAAGGTGCCCTGAGGAACCTTGTGCATGAGCAGATAGAAATGAGTGGGGGCATGTGGTAGCTGTAGAAAATACAGCTAGCGCACGTCCATAATTCCCAGTTCTGTGCATGAGCCCTAAGGGTGAAGACACACGTGGCTCTTTTAGGCCGGTTTTGGGCCGTTTTTAAGCATGCGTTTTTTGAAAACACGTGCGTTTTTGACCAGATTGAATTAAGATAATTGGTCAAACCTGTCAAAAATGCATGCGTTTTCCATGATCTGAAAAGTAAAAACGGCCCAAAAACGCATCCGTTTTTGTCCGTTTTTAATGGAGCGAATTTGGAAAACCTGTCAAAAACGGATGCGGTTTCAAAAAAAGCATGCGTTTTCAAAAACCGCATGCGTTTTTTAATGCATGCATTTTTTAACGGATTGCTTAAAAACGGACCAAAAACTGTTTCAAAACGCCATATGTGGTATCACCCTTAGGCTGGTGCCACACATGCTGCTTTGTCTGCGTTTGCAAACGCAAACAAAGCCACACCCACCAGGGCGGGCCGCGGCCCGATTGCATCGCCGTTTCTATGGAAACGGTTGCGATCGGGAACGAGCCGCCGGTGTTTTGCATTAATTTAATGCAAAACACTGGCGGCTCATTCCCGATCGCAGGCTTTTCCATAGGGTGGGTGCGGCTTTGTCTGCGTTTGCAAACGTAGACAAAACGGCACGTGTGACACCAGCTTTAGGCTGGCGCCACACGTAGCGCTTTGTCTGCGCTTGCAAACGCAAACAAAGTCGCGCCCACCGGGGCGGGCCTTGGCCCAATCGCATTGGCGTTTCTATGGAAACGCCTGCAATCGGGAACGAGACGCCGGTGTTTTGCGTTAATTTCGTTCCCGATCGCAGGCGTTTCCATAGAAACGCCAATGCGATTGGGCCGAGGCCCGCCCCGGTGGGAGCGACTTTGTCTGCGTTTGCAAGCACAGACAAAGCGCTACATGTGGCACCAGCTTTAGGCTGCATTCATATGTGGCATTTACATTCCATTTTGAAATACAACGCCGAGGAGAGATTTTCCTAACTACATTGCTGTTAAGACATGCATTTACAAAATGCAATGTTAATACAGTGCGCTTACATCACATTAAGGCTACATTCACATGGACGCGTGCTCTCCCCGCCGTAGCCAGGCAAGCACATGTCAGAGAACTGGAGAGATCAGGATAGGCCATACTTGTGGCCAGATATACGTCCCCATACGTGCAATGTGAATGGGGCCTAACATAGTGTTTTGTTATAAGCAATAAGGCAAATCTCCTCTTCTCAGTTGTACTGCGTTTCAAAATGCAATGTAAATGCCACGTGTGAACGCAGCCTCTGAATGCATTTTTTCAAAAGGTGAAAGCAGTAAGGAGCAAAAACATGTGTATACAACTAGGATTTCATTAAAATGCAACATAAATTAACATTATGTAATTCAAACGTATCGTGTACTCTAAGAAATTCCATTGACTTCCCAGGGAATGCAAGGGAGCTACCAACAGCTTGTCATTTTTTTTGCTTTGCCAGCTGCTTCCCACCCAAGCACACCAATGAGTCAGACTAGCAAGGTCAGGGGGCTGCTATCTCCATTCATGTAACAAGCTATTGTGAATAGAGAGGCTTCCAACAATCCCCTGTGCCTCCCATACAAGACAGGCAATTAAAAGAGGGAGGGGTGGTAGTCCCTGGTGGAAGCTGCTTTTTGTTTGCAAAAAAAAATAAAATAATAATAATAATAATGTTCCATTTTTGTTCCATATGAATGTTTGTGCTCGGTCATGTTTTATTTTATTTGTACATGTCCCATATGATTTATAAAGTGCTACGGAATATAATGGCGCTATATAAATAAAGATTATTATTATTATATATGTGTGTACACACACAGCATATAGATAACAGTACCTTCATATATATATATATATATATATACCTACATATAATATGTTCTGCTTATGGCTTTAACATCCTCCTCCCTAATCTATGTACATCTCTATTAGACCATACAGGCAGGTGTTCTAACACAAACCCCATGTATCTTGCAAAATTGCAATGTCACCCGAATAGCAAAAACCTACCCATTGTCGTAGAAAAACACAGTCAGCAGTCAGCCAGTGCAGCAGTCCTGTCGCAGATATAAGCCAGAAAAAATCCCAATGGATCCAGCATAGCTGTTGTGGCTACAAGAAATTCCCAAGCGCACAGATGGGAGAGGCAGGGACAGCGAATCACAGTATTAAAGCCATTTCCATACAGCAGCAGGCTGCGTTAATGAGAGAGGCTGAATTCCTGGTACACCAGTGACGTACAAGGAAAATGGAGCAGCTAGAAGACAAGCGACAGATGTGTCGTCATCAGGTGAGGAGGAAAAAAAAAATCAGTTCTGGGTCATCGATTGCACAGGAGTCCCCGATAGGATTCATCGGTCTGGATTCAGTTCATCTTTTTCCTTCCTGAGCTGGTCCTGAAAGACTGCAGCAGCCTATGCAAAGCATTGTGGGATAGGGATGCAGCAGCGATCAGCAAAGAGATTCGTTGTTGTTTCCCACCCTTCCAGCATCAATCAGCTGAGTGAGAGAGATGAGTGGGCTAGTGAGGGAGGAGGAGGGGGCTAGTACACGATTATCACGAGCTGAGTCAAGGAACAATAACCACACAACTTCACCTCAAGAGACGGAAGCAGATTTTTAGAAGCTGCGTGCTACACAAAGAAAGCCAATGAATAAACTCATCTAGTAACAAGATTTATCAAAATCAAAATTCCAAATAGCCAATGAAATTCACTGTAACAAGGCACCGATCTAAACGTTTAACTGTCCGGTCTATGACCAGTATGTTATTATGTCTTAAAGTTAATTATTATTAAATAATAATAATTAAAGTTAATTAGGCAAACTGTTATGAGGATTTAGGCCCGACAACCTACCTGCTATGCAAGATAGTGACAGGATCACAATCATATCCTTCAGTATTCTGGGAAATTCAGGCTGTGTTCACATGTGAGGTTTTGGTGTGGTCTGTTCCGCATTCAAAGAGGCATGCATGGAAAATGACATCCATAAGCAACAACAGAAGCATTTCCGCGTTTCTTTGACAGAAGTGAAAAGCATTAAAAAAACGCTGCAAAACCACCACATGTGAGCAAGGTCTCAGAATTACACAGAAAAGAGTCATGATGGGATGTGCCCTCCAGGGTGAAGGTAGCATAAGATGATGTGCTATCATATGTTCTCTCTGTGCATGTGGCTTCTTAGTTTTTAAATGCATCCAAAACGCAAGTGGGAAGGGGTTTGGTGAAAATGCATATGTATTTCTAATAAATCGCAATGAAATGCATGTGTTTCATTGGAAACGCACAAGTTCTATTGGAAATGCATATGCATTTTGTCCAAACCCCCTCACACTTGCGTTTTGGATGTGTTTAAAAAGAGACAAAAACACCACGTGGGAAACCGCCAGACATGTCATGTGAGCAAAGTGCAAAAAAAGCCCTCTATCAGACTACCTTCACATGTCGCGTTTACATTGCATTTAGAAACACAATGGGGCACATTTACTTACCCGGTCCGCTGAGTTCACCGAAAGTGCATTGTCCGACGATCACTCTGCCGCAATTGTGCGCCCGATATTCTGCAAGTGTCACTTTCCCGCTCAGGTCCACCGGAGTTCACCTCATGGAGTTCTTCCTGGTGCATGTAAGTGCATTGTCTTGCGACACAATTTGAATCTTACATCCCTTGCTCAGATTGATTCAGTTAGATTGTCCGATGGCACGTCCCCCTAAGTTCTGTCGCATGAAAGCCAGCGCAGCTGCGCCAAAAAACGATTGCGCGCTACACAATCCCAGCGCAGACACCTGTTAAATACCTGTCAAAGCTGCGCAAATCCCGAAAACTGCAAACAGTCCTACAAAAGTGTGATCCGCGACCCTTAATAAATAAGCCCCAATGGGTCAAATATATAATTTGTTTTCCTATACGACTTTTAAAAGCTGTCTTAAGTCAGGATACTTTAGCAGTGCTATGTATCTTTCTAAATTTGCCATGGTGATACAAGTTGCAGAACAAAGAAAAGATACATTTCGGAACACAGCAACAGGCACAACCACCATCTAAATTCTTAAGACCCTGGAGTAGTCGCAAAAATGCACTTAAAAACCCCCAAAAAATAAAAAAAAAACACAAAAAGAAGAGAGAAAAACAGATCAAAGAAACATGCCCCCCAATGAAAATGTACGTGGGCAGATCCTACTTCCAGATACTACATGGTACACTTATATAACGTTTACCACTACACATTATAAACATGAATTCTGTTTGTAGTGAATCAATCCAGCCCAGTCATTTATACTTAAAGCAAAACCTAAAGTGCAGCATTGGTTTGATGACTTATTTATGAACTATCCACTTACTGTACATCCTTTTAATATAATTTCTGTAGTCATTTTACAAATACAATCAGATATTCACAGTCATATATGACAGGAAAATGATTCATTAGATAAAATAAATCAAAGGGTGGTTTCAAAAGAAATCTACCATCAAAATCAAGCACAATAAACCAGGATCATTTACTCATACTCCTTCCTACTACATCAACTTTTAAAATTGTGCTAATGAGCCAGAAGATACGTTACCAGAGCCGCTCAATGCTGCAGCTTCACAGGCTGTTACACTGTGCAAGGAGCATTTCCACCTCCCACTGTGTACTGAAATCCTCTTCTGCAATGAGGATACAGAAAGGCAGAGTAAGTTGGGAAGTACTGACGAGGCAAAGGGGAAGGGTAAGACAGTCTAACAGTCTGCCAAGCTGCAACATGAAAGGGGTCTGGTAACGCCCCCTCTGGCTCAATAGCATAAGTTTAATAGATTAATAAAAAAATAGATTTTAGAATGAATGGGGCCATCGATAACAAATACAAGAAGATTACCACAGTCACAGTGCTTGGATTTTTTGATAATCTCTCCATAAAATATCAATATCAGATTGCAACAGAATACAACGCGAGCAGCTCTGTTCTCAATGTTGTGGCCAGGCAAGGTTACTGCAGATCAACACCCATTTCAATAGGAGCTTAGCCGCATTGACTCCCATGTGCACGTCCCGTATTCTGTGCATTTCTATAGAGAGAGGAGGGGTCAGCTCTCCTCCACTCCAGTGCACCGGACGTATGCCCCCCCCCCCGGCCGTAGCCGTGTGGGCATACATTCATCTAAATGCAGCCTTAGGCTGTAGCAGTTACCACACTGGACCACAGGACTGAGGTCACGTTCACAAATAGCGTTTATATTGCCCTTTGATACATGCAGGGTTGGCTCCAAGTTTCAGCAGGCCCCTGGGTGACAGAGCCTCAGTGGACCCTTTTACAGTGAACTCACATGGTGACGTTAAAAATTGAGAAACTAAAACAGTCTCCTGTTCCCTAAAATAGCCTGGGGCCCAAGCCTTCTAGGGAACCCATGGCCACAAATTTTATACTGAGAAGGACCTTCCCCCATGAAATCCTTGTATATCTGTTAATGCTCTCAATACACATGTACACAAGAGCCATTTCAGGACCTTTGAAGGACACATCCTACATTTCCCAAGAAGTTACTTCTAGTACCATATGAAGGAGGTCAATTCAAGACTTGTAGGGCCTATAATATTCATACAGTCCAGGGCCCATGGCAGTATTAATCCACCCGTGGGATACTGGACATCAAAGGAAGTACTGAATCCTACGGCCCAGGAGGTCACATGACCCGCAGCTTTGAGGGCAACTTTAACAAAGTATAAAATGAGTGAGCCTTTTAGACCCTAAAAGTGCTAAATGTTCTAATTCTGGACCACAAGAGGATAGTGGCATACAATTGACAGTTCGACTTTATAGGACATAGAAACAAGGAAGGATTATCTGCAGGGTTATGTTTATGCCCATACAGATTTAGATCCAACTGTATAGCTGTAAACAAAGGTTTGTTTTGGGGAATACACTAAAGACAGTCATGTTTATGAGGCCTTATTCTGCAGAATGTATTATGGCTGTGAATAAGACATTATCGTGGTTGGAATAAACTAAACTGACTTTGCTGGATCCATGCAAGTTTAATTGTTTAAAATACTAAGCCACTGTCAGAGTAATTATTTTTCTTATAACTCATATTAATAGATATCAATCGACTGTTTTAGTAGGAACTTGTTTCCTGTGAGATGAGTTATATTTTTCTATAGCTCCATTTTGGGGTTACATCTGACTCAGGAAGGAGACATATTCTGTGTCCCACGGATGAACATGCATTGGTCCAAAATTTGCATAATAACCCAAGAACAAAAGCAAAGGACCTTGTGAAGATGCTGGCTGAGGCTGGTAAGAGTCATTATCCACAGGGAAACAAGTACTGTATATACATGGACTGAAAAGCCACTCTGCCACGAAGAAGCCATTACTCGAAAATAAACATAAAAAAGCCAGATTAATATTCGCAAATGTGCAGAGGAACAAAGACCTTTGTTTTTTTTAAGTCATGTCCAGTGGTCTGACAAAACTCAAATTGAACTGTTTGGCCACCATGATCAGTGTTGTTGGAGGTAAAAGGGAGAAGCTTGCAAGCCTGGGAACACCAAATCATAACTATGAAACCCGGGGCAGCAGCTTCATGTTGTGGGGTTATTCAGCTTCAGAAGGGACTGGTAGACTTCCAAAATAGATGGCATCGGCAATACTGAAGCAACCTCTCAAAACATCAGCCTGGAAGTTAAAACCTGGGTGCAAATGGGTCTTCCAAATGGACAATAACCCAAGGCATTAGGGACAGTCAACGGGGGACAGTGCTCGTGCGCCAGCATATGGTAGAAACCCAGTCCCTCCGGCACCTTCGGAGACATCAAAAGGGATCAAAAGAACCTGCTATAGTTTTAATGTATACAGAGGCTACATTGTGATCCTCAGTAACAAAATGTTCTGTGAGATGTGAAAATTCACAGTCTATATAGGTCACATCTACTTTTTTTCATTTGGCAGCAAACAAGAATAATAAATCCCAGATTCTAAGCCGTGAAGAGATTCTTAGAAGCCCTGGTGTGGGATGCTTAATAATATATTGGCCTTACTCTTGCAATATTTATTACATCAATTTGCTTTTGTATTCAGATGATGAGTATAAGAAGGAATATCAATACATTACTGAAATGCAAACAGAATAAGTTAGGTCATATTGTACTTTATGCCAATATGTCTTGAGAACCTTTACAACCAATAGAAAGGAGATGAATCATTTGTATTACATGGCCACAGACATGTAAATGGGGTAACCCTTTAAGAAACTGTCAAATCTCTAAGAATGTTTGTCAGCAGAATATGTCATTATGAACACAAATGTGGTCTGTTGTTTCTTTCCTGTGTGTTATTCAACCTCACACTCTGATGACATGAGAATACACTGCTTGAGCCACAAACATGGACAGTGCAACACCCCTGCCAACGCACAGGCAAGGTGGTAGTTACGAATAGCACCCTCTCCATTTCAGGAGCTGTTAGGGAGACTAATCACCTCTCTAGGAGGTCTCTAAGTACTGGAGAACTTTGTAATTGCAGCGGTAGCCACTGCCTGGTAAGGCAAGAGTTAACAATTCCAAAGGTTATTGTCCAATGGTGTTTCTTGTGATATTGCGAAGCAAGCTGGAAGCTGATTGGAGAGTGCTACCCCCTGACCAAGGGAGTATATAAACCCCTGGAGGGCGGGAGCACATGGTCTTGGAATCCAGTCAGTAGATAGAGAAGCAGGTCCAGTGTGAAGCTCCTGTAGAGCTTCCCTCCAGACCCAGTACCTCGAAGAAAAGGTACCTTAGGCCACTGCCTGATACCTTAGGGCAAGTCAGGAGACTTAAGCCCAAGAGCAGAGGTCCCCAATCTGGACTCCATTCCACTAGTTCACTAGCCTGCTGAATGTACTGCTACTGTTTGGCTATTGCTTACTGTTCAAAGTTGAATAAAGAACCTTGAGGTGATTTGCACAACGTTGCCTCCGTCTAATCCCTGGATAAGGCTGCTTACCATCACGGGCTCCCCATCCAGGGATTCATTTTACAGACACCTCAGGGTTGCCCCAGGGAGAAACCATTGCATCGGACTCTCCCTCCATATTTTTTTCACATGCCACCTGCTGGAGACCTGCCAGGCAGTGGGTCAGCCCTCCGATCCCCATACCAAGCACCATGACCACAGTGTGTCTAGGGTGGCACTAGCCAGCCACTCCAGCATTCTGGGCCCCGCCTGCCTCTAGGCCACTAGAAAATCCAGGCCCCGGTGTGGGATGTTGCAACAAGAAATGAATCTGCTTTATGTTTTGTGGCTATGGCAGTCGGCTCATACATGGGCCATGCAAGCTATGTTCTTGTGCATAAGGCCTAAGGGAACCCTACAAGTACACTAACATTGTTTTTGTCCATGTGGTATCTGTTATTTTGGGGGGATTTAATTTAAATGGACTCATGCACATGTGTTTTCTGCAGATCTGTGTGGAGGTTGTAGAAAACTTGGACCAAGTCCTATTGCTGCCTCAGTTTGCAACTCGACACAGAGGTGTCATCTGTGTGCCCTCTGTACTAGCAGATTATTTCATATGTAACATTATCATGTGGCCCTTCCATGGATTCTGCCATTTTTGTTTTTGCAGATCCACAAAAACTAATTTTAGGATGATACATAGGGGCACATTTACTTACCCATCCGGAGGAGTTCACAGAAAATGCATTGTCCGACGATCATGCACTGTGATTCACTGAGATTGTGCGCCCGATATCCTGCATGTGGCGCTTCACCGCTCAGGTCCGACACAGTTCACCATCGTCTTCCTGGTGTATGTAAGTGCGTGATCTTGCGACACGATTTGAAAGTTAAATCCCGGACTCAGTCCGAATCAGTCAGATCGTCCGTTGGCACAACCCCCAATTTCTGTAGTGTGAAAGCCATCGCAACTGCGCCAAAATCCAATCACGTGCGACACAATCCCCTGTTAAATATCTGTCACAGCCGTGCAAACCCGAAAACGTCGGAAAGTCCGACAAAGGTGCATCCACAGACCCTTAGTAAATAAGCCCCATAGCCTGTTTTCTGTCAGAATTTGTTGAATGTTTCAGTTTTTTGCTTTCAGTTTTGTTCAGTTTTTAATGTGTTCTTCAAGGGTGTTAAAAAAAAATTGATGAAAGTGAGAAATATTTTGTATAGCAATGGATCAATAAAAAATGCATTTTTGATGTTTTTCCATAGACATGATGAGGGAGGGGGGGGGGGGGGGGGGGTCATGCGTGTCTCTCTCAAAATTATAGCTTGCTGCTGCGCATGTGAAAAAATCAATTGAATAGATCTTGCACTGTTGTGTCCTGCACATCAAAAACTCACACATGATTCATGTATCAATAACATTTGTGTCCCAATCATCGGGACTCTGAGATGGGCAGAGTGCGATGCAAGTTCTGTGCGTGCATGAAAAACACAAGTGTAGCGGGGGCATTATAGTAGCCACCCACCCAGAAGCACCGAGCAAGTAAGAAGTATTATAAGAACAGCTTCTAATCTAATCATACATACTCATCAGCCTACTCATGGTGATTTGTCTGACAGGCGGGGTAGGAGGTTGTAGTGAGAGTACTTTTTGGAGTGCAGTATCTGTAATTGTTCATCTATGTTTAAATTTCTGGAGGAAAATTTTTCTCATTATTTTTCAGCTCACGTTTTAAATAAAAAAAAAAAGGTCAAGTAGATGGCAATAAAACCAATATGCTATAAAAGGTAATTAGCCATAAAACTGACAAGCAAATAATAGATAAAACAGTCATTTATATAAGCCAGTTAGTAACACAGATGTGATCTACAAGCCATGAATATCATTATGTCCATCACATGAATGAAGAAGTGTTTAGTCATTTGCATACTATTATACACATGTCTCATTTATCCATGGAATACAACTTTACAAGGATGGATTTAAAGGCACCTTTACCTATTCGGAGAAGTCAGTATGGAATAATATTCAATGTATACCAATGAAATACATCTTTTATTGGAATGTTGTCACATTTAGATGAATAACCTGTTATTGGGCTGTTCATGACTACTGCTTCCAGGTCAACCTATAAATGTCTACACATCTGCGTCAGAGGCGCCATCACAAATCACAAATCAAAGAGTCTTGCTTTTCAGAATGTAGTATTTGTCAAAATGAAGGTCAATTGAAGACCCAATTATAAGTAGAATAACTTAGAATACTTTTAGTGGAAAATCCTATCAAGTTTTCACACCACAATCATGGCTGTAGAGTTGGAGTCAGAGTCGTGTAGTTGGAGACCATTTTGGTGGAGTCACAGTCAGAATAAAATGGACCAACTTCAAAAAAATATAATATTTTCTTCATTATTATTATTTATTATCAGAAATTATAGAATGCCCTATAAATGTCTGTTCTATTACAAATCTAGGGGTTTACGAGGCTTTAGTTGAGATGAATGTGGGTGCAATTTTTTCTCATGCTCAGTATTTAAGGTCCTCCCATACAGATCAGACGGGAATGAATGTCTGCACTTATCTTAGAACTGCTAGAATGATAATGAAAACTAATATTAATAAAAAAAATCTTTATTACATTAGATCGCCTTTACAATCATAGAGGGACATATACAAATAAAATAAGACATTACAGAGTTATAACATTCTATGGAACATAGGAGTGGGGCCCCTGTTCACAAGAGCTTACAGTCTATGAGGATGAAGTTGTGACACAAAGATATAAAGCTCGATAATGGTCCAGCCATTCTTTTAAGGAACAGAATACAATCATTTAATAAATAAAAATGCTGCTGCTTGAACCACCTCAGAGCCGTGTTATATACTGAGTCCAAGATCAATTGGATTGCAGAGAAGCCTGAGCTGGTATATCTGCATTTGCCAGTAACCATCAGGAGGAGGATTAGGGATGGATTAGTAAAAGAGAAAGCTGAAATTTCATGCAGTTAGCATAATGAAGGTTTTTAAGGGAAAATTTTGAAACTTTAGAGGTTAGGTATAAGTCTGATAGTCCAGGGTAGGACATTCCAGAGAATTGGTGCTGCTCAGAGAAGTCCTGGAGACTGAGTGAGGAGGGATTGTTCTCTCTATATACTTGTGTTATGTTGTGAGTTTTGCTTCCCTCTGAGTTCATGTTTGAGAGGAGCTGCTCTGATTATATACACTATATATAGAATATGGGGAAACAGTTTCCTAACATCTAAATTCACAAATACAGAAACCATACATGAAAAAGTACAATAGGTAGAAACAAGGCCTTCATGTTATCTAGCACTGCTAGACTATGAAGCATTATGTGGAAACTGTTCCTCAGAGAAAGACTGATATCGAAAGTTCAACTGTCAAATCTGTCTGCTTTCATGAGGCATTCCTCTATATTCGGAAATTGTTAAAATGTTGTCCGGTGTTTTTTCTGCCTTATCACTTAAACATGCCCGATGTATGTGGGACTGGGACTCGGAGTTAGGGAAATGAGTCTGAGTCAAAGGTTGGTTATCAACTCCACAGTCCTGACAACATAACTTTTAGATCATAATTTTGGATGGACATGTAAGTGATTGAGGTGCAGCATGACTTACTCAAACACAAATATCACAAGAGCTTTTACAATCTACGCCCTATAGCACTAGGGTAAGCCGAGAAATAAGGTCTTACCTATATCTGCATTTGCTTCATAGCAATAGTTATTTATCCTTAGAGAATTTCAAGTAGAGATGAGTGGACCCAAACTCTATGTTTCCGGTCTGGGTTTCGGGTGCATCCTGCAGGATCTGGACATATGCTGATTGGCTGTTCGGTCCTATCCTCCATATGTCTGGGCACCAGGATGCAGCCGAAACCCGGACCTGACCTTAGAGTTTGGGTCAGCTTATCTGTAATTGCAATATGATACAGTGTGCAGATGTATTTCCTAACAAAGTCCCCCATTATCTTCAAATTAGGCCATGCCTAAGGCATCATGTAAAACAGCTATAATGAGGTTAATAAAGTTTTAACAATAAAAGTCCTGCAACTCCCCACAAAAAAGGCAGGTTAACCTCTTTAAAAAATGTAATTTATTTTATTTTAAAAAATCCTATAAAAAGAAATTCTATAACTAAATTTCTTAGTACTAAAGGGTTCCACAACTTTATCATGTATCAACCAACAACCAAAAATATTCATGTGGAACAGTGACATGCACATGTCCATTACCAACTGGAAAATGCAGATATCATGTAATGAATGACCCTAGTTTAGATGCCCCTGGAAAAAAACCTCTAAGGCTACTTCACACTACCATGTGCCGCCGCCCCGTAGCACGGTGGGCACATGGCAGCGCGGGGAGAGGAGAGAGGTGAGTGCAGCTCACCCCCGCCCCTCTCCATAGCGTGTTGGCCGCGGCGCCAATATGGAAGATAGACATGTCCTATCTTTTCCCGGGCGCCCCGAGCCCATAGAAGTGTATGGGGACGTAAATTCGGCTGCATATACGTCGGCCGTATATACGTCCCCATACTGTAGTGTGAATGCAGCCTAAGACTAATTTAATATGGATTTCTACTAGAAAATGATGTGTCAAATTCCTGGCAATGATCCACTGTTGGCTTCTCTGAAGAAAGATTAATATTTAGTAGAAAATAAGGTATGTTGCACCGTGTGGCCTACAGTGACTTCAATGGTAGGTTGATTTCAGCCATCAATTTTCCAGTGGAAAATCCCCATTAACATCTCCTCCTAAAGCCTTTGGCACATGATCCCCGCTCGATACATTCTCCCCTAATCTTATAGGTTTAAGTTGCTAATTTTTACCATTTTTACTTTCACTCTGGATGTTTACGCCTATACAACAATAATTGAGGTCCATATGAAAGGTCCTCAATCATAGGCAATGTCGACCTAAACCCGAATTCTAGTTGACAGTACATATAGCGGATTGAAAATCTGGTTGATAAGATTGTTGCTCTACACTTGCTTTTTTTAAAGGATTTTCTCTCTCCTGTCATCTTGATGGTCTTGAAATTTTTAAAAGATTTTCAATAGACGATTAGAATGGGGTTGTGGAAAATTCATTCCACATTTACCAAAACAATAATATTCGTATGCATTGAATGGATTTGCAGACTACAAAATTTCCACTACAATCCTGCCTCTTGTAAATATTCCCCTGTAAATGTTAGACATTTTTAAGCTACAGATTTTTTTTGCAATAATAGAATTTGTAAAATATTTTAACTATAAATTTTTGCTTTTTTAATCAGAAACAAGCCACCTACATCCCCTAGATGGGCAATAGCGTGTCCCCCTCCCTTCTTTTATCCCCCCTCTAACTTGGCCTAAAAAGGACCTGTCACCCAAATTAGTGCCCCCATCCAAACATCCTAATGAATCTACTCCCCTGACCCCGCCCTTTCTCATGCTGCCCATTTCAAAGTCCTGGCAGTTACTCAAACTTAAAATCGGCGCTATAGCATATGGACACATACATACTTGAGTCCAGTTGACGACAAGCAGACCAGCTTATTCTAGGACGGCCTCCAGACACTCCTCTCTCTCCCAAGGCCGCACACTTCCCCCGTGCTCTAATCTGCTGCCACAATTGCGGCATCTAGTCATAGGATAGAACTGGTGCCGGGGAGTGGCGTCCTGTGGAGAAGAGGAGTTCCTGGACGGCCCCCTAATGAAATAACCCCGCCCGCGATCGACATCAAGTGTTATATGTCATATGCTATAACGCCGATTACTAAAGTGGTCGTATCCAGCGCTATCTGTGTATATGGACCATAGGAATGCCTTTATGGCAATTATTTTCAGCAAGGTACATTCCATTTAAGAAATGTATCTATATGGTAGACAGATTAAATTAAATGTGAATGCCCATATGATAGATACCCCCTTCAGCATTTTTTTTAAAATTGAGTATAAGATTATAAATTAAAAATTACGCGACCGCACTTCCACCCAAGAGGACAGTTGGTCGTTTACTCACCGCCCAGTACCATATGCCCTCTGTTTATTTACTGTGGGTTTAGTTTATAATAGACCTCACTCTTTCTATATTACAAGTATCGCAAACTATATTTGTAAGGTAAAAAAACACCTTTGGTAGATGTAAACGTATAAAATAACAGATTTTGCACAAACTCAACTTACAAACCGCTGCACACATAAAATTGTGAAAAAGACCATAACAAACTGTTGACACTGGGGGGATACTATTTCCAAGACTGATAACAAGGAACTGTCATGTCCCTGTGCATACTGAAGTCTGCCCCACTTCCGGATCCTATTCCAGTCATCGCCTCCTGAAGTCACCAGCATGGAGCTGAACGTAACGAAACGTACAATGCTTTATCTGCGTAGCCTTATAGTGGTTTATTCAGAAACACAAAATATGTCCCATAGTTGCAGCACCACACCCTACTGAACAAGAAAATTCACTATAAAATTTAATGTGCGTTGAAGCATGAACAGAGGCATTCTGAGTGTACCCACAAAACAGCCCCCCCACAGTTTACAGCTTTCTAACCACACTGGTCTAAAAAGGAGACTTACCTAAAAACAAAGTACAGGGGGTGTCGTCAGCTGTCCCCCCCCCAGACAGGTGTTGTTACATGCAGGCACACACGATGACGAGGATGACAACAGTCCTGTCTGTATTCCTCTCCAGATTTGTCATCTGTGAAGCTGTACATACTTCTTCCATGACAGGAGAGGCTAGCCAATACAACCGCGTGATCATATAAAATAGCTAACAAATTCCCTCCTACGTCCCTTTCTGAGTTAACATTTTAAGTGCCAGTTTCTCATAGAAAAATGGATAGTAAACCTAGTAATTTCCCTGGCTAGTTACAACTACATTAAGTCATTTTTTCTAGCACAACGACTTACAAATTATTATTCCAGCCCCTCTACTGCAAAGCAGTTAAACCAGAACCATGTGTGGACTGTGCCGAAGGAATTCAGGAGAACAGAAAGACTTAAATCCCAGGATATATAACCGTATTTTTCGACTATAAGGCACTGGACCATAAGACGCACCTAGGTTTTAGAGGTGGAAAAATAGAAAAAATGTGTTTTTCCCCAAAATAGGTGCTAAAATATTTAATAAAGTACCAGTAAAGTAGCAGCGCCTTACGGCGGTGCAGCCATGTTTCTCTTTTGGAAGGGGAGGGGCGGCAGTCCCTCGCCCCCTCTCCTCTCCCGGCATCAACGCGTGCCCGCCGTGCTACGTACGGCGGCACACGTTCAAGTGAATGTAGACTAAGGGGACTGTGTATGGAATACTTTTATTAGTGGCCATTGTGTACATTTGTGAAGTTTTAATAGTGTAACTGTGTTCGGGAGAATTAATGGGGGAGAACTTTATGAGGGGACATTTTATGGGACACAGTTACCTGATCTGAAGGATACTCCCGTGCTGACAGACAAGTGTTCTTCAGATTCAGCCCTATACAAAACACTTGGTGGAGAGGTGGGGTTCCTTTGACCACACTGATGGGGCTAGCACCAAGCTCAGCCAACCAGGTGTTGGGCAGAATTATGATGGGAATTATGGCTCTTAGATAATTTATTGCTGGCACTAGTCAGGGGGTCTCAATTTGCCAGGGCTGTATGTGACAATGTCACAAAGAGCTTACAATCATGAGGAGGAGGGCACTGGCGTGACAATGCTTGTACAATGGTCACAAGAGCTGCAATCTATGAGAGGAGGAGGAAACACAGGAGGTGACAATGCTTGTTCATATTCACAACAAGCTTACAATCTATGAGGAGGGACACAGGAATGACAGTGCTTGTACAATGGTCCAAGACTTACATCTATTGAGGAGAGGAGACACGAGGAGGTACAATGCTAGTACAATGGCCACAAATAGCTTTAACAACTCTATGAGGAGGGGACACAGGAGAGACAGTGCGTGTACATGGTCACAAGCTTACAATCTAGAGAGGGAGCAGAGGAGGTGACAATGCTAGTACAATGGCCACACAGCTTCACACTCTCTGAGGAGGAGAGAACACCAGGAGGTGACAAGCGCTTGTACACATGTAACAAGGAGCTTACCAATCTATAGAGGGTGAGGACAGTAGGGGACAATGCTTGTACAATGCCCAAGATAGCTTACCCTCTATGAGGAGGATGACACAGTGTGACAAGCGCTTGTACAAATGGTACAAGAGCTTACATTCAGGAGGAGGAGACACAGGGGTGACAGATGCTATGTACAATGAACACAAAGCTTACAACTCTATGTGAGGTTAGGGAACACAAGTGGGGTTACATAGCTGTAACCCTGTGACCTTGTCAAGCACTGTTTGGGAATTGTCATTTCACACACACACCTGGGAGAACAGCACAGCACGGCACAGGAAGCGAGCACTGAAGCTGGTCATCAGGTCCTTCCCCTTCTTTATTGTTTTTGATGTCCCTGCAGGCAGAGCAGCTGATCTCTGGTAGAAGACAGTGCCTGTTCCGTCACCGGACACAGTGGATGCTCCGTGCTGAGTGGCGTGGCTTTCTGCTTCCCTTCATCTGATAACCTTGAAGTGGTTGTTCAGTCTTGTCATGCATGATACTCCGCTGCTCATAGAAACTAAGAGGCAGCGCTGTGTGTGGATCGAGCTCACAGCTTGCCCCCTGCCTATGCTGCACTGTGCCGTCCCCCATTCCCTCCTCAAGGAGAGGCTGAGACCGGGGCCGGCCACTCTGTACAATTGGACTATAAACCGCAACCACAGTTTTTTTCCCCATCTTTCTTGGGGAAAAAATGTGCGTCTATAGTCACAAAAATCCGTAATTATGCAGGTTTATATTTTTTCACATCAGAAATTTATTACCGCAACATACTTGTTAAACGAGTTTTCTCAGCACGAAAATCTGCTGAAAACCGTCACCTCAGCTTATACACTAGTAATTTAAAAAAAAACTTATATACTCACCCGCTCAGCACCCCCAATGCTCATCGAGGCCCTGCATGTCGGAACGGCTCCTCACACATTGGTTACGTCACCAGTGGCCACATCATAAGTCGCGGACTCGATAATACAGGCCGCGTCCCATGTCGGCTGTACAGGAACAAGAAAGAAGAGGAGCCCCACGACGACATTGGAGACCCGCGCTGAGCAATCACGCCACCGGGGGTGAGTATAATGTGTTTATTTTCTTTTAGTGCTGGTGGGGGCTGCTGTATATCTACAGGGACAGCTGCTTGTGATACACAGGGGGCAGGATGGCATATACGTACCGTGGGGCAGGATGGCTGTATACTACGCTGGGCTGGCTGTATACTACACGAGACAGGCTGCTGTATCCTACAGGGGCAAGCTGCTTGTATATCACTGGGAGCTGGCTGGTGCTGGCTCGTATACCTAACAAGTTTGGCAGCTGCCTTATATAAATATGAGGACTGCTGGCGCTATATACTACATGTGGGCAGAGCTGGCTGTATCACACAAGGGCAGGCTCACTTATCACTACAGTGGGCAGTGCTGGCTATATACTACATGGGGGCTAGCGCGTATACTCACATTGAGACGTATCTGCTGTATCTATCATGGGGCAGCCTGGCTGTATACTACCGGGAGCTGCTGGCTCATATAGCTACACTCGACTTAAACTCGAGTACAATAGGTTTTCCAAGTATTATGTATGGGAGAAATTAGGGCCTCGACTTATACTCTGGTGGCTATATAAATCAGATCACATTACATTTGCTATTTATTGATACTAATGATAGGGCATATGTAAATATTTGAGCGGAATATTAAATATGACAAGAAAAGTCTGACCATGGAAACCGCCTATATATTCATTCAGTGGGATCAATTGTGCACAAGGGATTAATGAATTGGTCATGGACTAAAAGGTTTAGAACCTCACGTCACGCTTTAGCTACTCTCATTTTCTCCACAATTGCACCAAAATCAGTTGTAAAAATAAAAGCGCTGGATAACTATTTGATTCACAAGCAGCGCCAAAAGTATGTGCCCAAAAATAGAACAAGTCTAGAGTTGTCGAACTTCAATATTGTGGCAACCGACACTACATAAATCAATCCAAGAGGTGCATAAGAAAAATAAGACCTGGCAGTTTTCGTTTGAAAGGCCATAATAAATGACCCCCAATATCTCTGGGTGTGTTTATAGATATTACAGGTGAAATCCCATCTTTAAAGAACTAGAACTTATAGGGAAAACACAGGATATCCGAAATGTCTACGATAGATGGTGATAGCAAAGTGACCAGTGAAACATTCCCATGCAAGCCCCATTCCTCACGACAACTAACAGTCTCACTAGAAAATAAAGAATCCATTCCATAAAAGTTCTAATAATAGATGGTAAAACCCTTAGGAGACGATCATCCTCTATAAAAAATTCTTCTGAAATTTACTTAAAAATAAAACTAATATTAATAAAAAAAATCTTTATTTACATTTATATAGCACTTTACAAATCATAGGGGACATATACAAATAAAATAAGACATTACAGAGTTATAACATTCATATGGAACAATAGGAGTGGGGCCCCTGTTCACAAGAGCTTACAGTCTAACTCTATGAGGATGAAGTTGTGACACAAGAAGTATAAGAGCTTGTATAATGGTCCAGCCATTCTTTATAAGGAAACAGAATACAATAATGTAATAAATAAAAATGCTGCTTCTTGAACCAGCCATCAGGCGCCATGTTATATACTGAGTCCAAGATCAATTGGATTGCAGAGAAGCCTAGAGCTTGGTATATCTGCATTTGCCAGATAACCATCAGGAGGAGGATATAGGATGGAATAGTAAAGAGAAAGTTGAAATTTCATGCAGTTAGCATAAGGAGATGGGTTTTAAGGATACATTTGAAACTTTAGAGTTTAGGTATAAGTCTGATAGTCCAGGGTAGGACATTCCAGAAAATTGGTGCAGCTCAGGAGAAGTCCTGGAGATGTGAGTGAGAGGGATTGTCTCTCTATATACTGTGTTATGTTTGAGTTTGCTTTCCCTCATGTTTGTAGAGTTGAGCTGCTCTGATAATATACACTATATATAGAATATGAGGGAAAACCGTTTCCTAACATCTAAAATTCATAGATACAGAAACACATACATGAAAAAGTACAATAGGTAAGAAAGCAAGGCCTTCATGTTATCTAGCACTGTTAGACTATGAAGCATTATGATGTGAAACTGTTCTCAGAGAAAAGGCTGATATCGAAAGCTCAACTGTTCAAATCTGTCTTTTCATGAGGCAATTCCTCTATATTCGGAAATTGTTAAAAATGTTGTCCGTGTGTTTTCTGCCTTTATCACTTAAACATGCCCGATGTATGTGGGACTGGGACTCGGAGTTAGGGAAATTGAGTCTGAGTCAAAGGTTTGGTTTATCAACTCCACAGTCCTGACAACAATAACTTTTAGATCATAATGTTGGATGGACATGTAAGTTGATTGAGGTGCAGCATGACTTGTGCTCAAAACACAAATATCACAAGAGCTTTTAGAATCTACGGCCTATAGCACTAGGGTAAGCCGAGAAATATAGGTCTTAGACTATATTTTCATTTGCTTCATAGCAAACAATTACTTATCCTTAGAGAATTTCAAGTAGAGATGAGTGGACCCAAACTCTATGTTCCGGTCTGGGGTTCGGGTGCATCCTGCAGGATCTGGACATATTGCTGGATTGGCTGTTTGGTCCTAATTCATCCATATGTCTGGGTCACGCAGGATGCAGCCAAAGCCCGGATCTGACCTTAGAGTTTGGGTCAGCTTATCTGTAATTGCAATATGGTAACAGTGTGCAGATATATTCCTAACAAAGTCTGCCCCATTATCTTCAAATTAGGCCATGCCTAAGGCATCAATGTAAAACTAGCTATAATGAGGTTTAATAAAGTTTTACAATAAAAAGTCCTCCAACTCCCCACAGAAAAGGCAGGTTAACCTCTTTAAAAATTTAATTTATTTTAAAAAATCCTATAAGAAAGAAAATTCTATAACATAAATTTCTTAGTAACTAAAGGGTTCCACAACTTTATCAATGTATCAAACCAAACAACCAAAAATATTCATGTGGAACAGTGACATGCACATGTCCATTACCAAACTGGAAAATGCCAGACATCATGTAATGAATGACCCTATTTTAGATGCCCCTGGAAAAAAAAACTCTAAGGCTACATTCACACTGCAGTGTGCCTGCCGCACCGTAGCATGGCGGGCACACGGCAGCGCGGGGAGAGGAGGAGGAGGTGAGCGCCGCTCACCCCCGCCCCTCTCCATAGCGATGTGTGGCCGCGGCACCGTAATACGGGAAAAGATAGGACATGTCCTATCTTTTCCCGGGCTACGGAGCGGTACGGTGCCGCAAGTGTGCTGTACCGTACCGCTCCCGTAGGGCGCCGCGAGCCCATAGAAGTGTATGGGGGTTGATATCGGCCGCATATACGTCGGCCGTATATACGTCCCCCATACTGTAGTGTGAATGCAGCCTAAGACTGAATTTAATATGGATTTCTACTAGAAAATGATGTGTCAAATTCCTGGCAATGATCCACTGTTGGCTTCTCTGAAGAAGATTTAGATATTTAGTAGAATATAAGGTACGTTGCTCCTTGTGGCCTACAGTTGACTTCAATGGTAGGTTGATTTCAGCATCAATTTTACCAGTGGAAAATCCCCTCATTAACATCTCCTCCTAAAGCCTTTGGCACATGATTCCCAGCTGTTGATACATTCTCCCCTAATCTTTATTAGGTTTATAGTTCTAATTTTTACCATTTTTACTTTCACTCTGGATGTTTACGGCCTATACAAACAAATAATTTAGGTCCATATGGAAAAGGTCCTCAATTCATAGGCAATGTCGACCTAAACCCGAATTCTAGTTGACAGTACATATAGCGAGATTGAAAATCTGGTTGATAAGATTGTTTGCTCTACACTTTTTGCACTTTTTTAAAGGAATTTTCTCTCTCCTGTCATCTTGAATGGTCTTGAAATTTTTAAAAGATATTTTCAATAAGGACGATTTAGAAATGGGGTTTGTGAAAATTCATTCCACATTTACCAAAACAATAATATTCGTATGCATTGAATGGATTTGCAGACTACAAAATTTCCACTACAATCCTGCCTCTTGTAAATATTCCCCTGTAAATGTTAGACATTTTTTTAAGCTACAGATTTTTTTCATAAAAATAGAATTTGTAAATAAATATTTTAACTATAAATTTTTGCTTTTTTAATCAGAAAACTATAAATTTTTGCTTTTTTAATCAGAAACAAGCCACCTAGCATCCCCTGTAGATGGGCAATAGCAGTGTTACCCCCTCCCCTTCTTTTATACTCCCCTCTAACTTGCCTTAAAAAGGACCTGTCACCCCAAATTAGTGCCCCCATCCAAACATACCTAATGAATCTACTCCCCGGCCCCTTTCTCATGCTGCCCATTTCAAAGTCCTGGCATTACTCAAACTTTAGTAATCGGCGCTATAGCATATGACACATAACATACTTGATGTCCGATTGACGGACAAGCAGACCAGCTTATTCATTAGGCGGCCGTCCAGACACTCCTCTTCTCCGCAGGCCGCCACTTCCCCGTGCTCTAATCTGCTGCCACAATTGCCGGCATCTAGTTCATAGGATAAGAACTGGTGCCGGGGGAGTGGCGGCCTGTGGAGAAGAGGAGTTCCTGGACGGCCCCCTAATGAATAAGCCCGCCCGTCGATCGGACATCAAGTATGTTATGTGTCATATGCTATAACGCCGATTACTAAAGTGGTCGTATCCAAGGACAGCTATCTTGTTTATAATGGACCATAGGAGTGGTCGTATCCAAGGACAGCTATCTTGTTTATAATGGACCATAGGAATGCATTTATGGTAAATTATTTTCAGCAAGGTACATTCCAATTTAAGAAATATTTATGGTAAATTATTTTCAGCAAGGTACATTCCAATTTAAGAAATGTATCTATATGGTAGACAGATTAAATTAAATGTGAATGCCCATATGATAATACCCCTTTCAGCAATTTTTTTTATAAAAGTTGAGTTATAAGATTATAAATATAAAAAAATTATCTGCGACCGACTTCCACCCAAGAGGACAGTGTGTGTTTACTCACCACCTCATGTACCGATAGTGCCATCTGTTATTTACTGTATGGTGTTTAGTTTATAATATACCTCACTCTTTCTATATTACAAATGTATCGCAAACTATATTTTGTAAGAGGCAAAAAAACATGTTTGGTAGATGGTAAACTGTATAAAATAACAGATTTGCACAAACTCAACTTTACAACCGCGGCACACAATAAATGTGAAAAAGACCATAAACAAACTGTTGACACTGGGGGGATACTAGTTCCAAGACTGATAACAAAGAACTGTCATGTCCCTGTGCATACTGAAGTCTGCCCCACTTCCTCATCCTTATTCCAGCATCGCCTCCTGAAGTCACTCAGCATGGATTGCTGGAACGTAACAGGAAACGTTACAATGCTTTTATCTGCGTAGCCTTATAGTGGTTTATATCAGAAACACAAAAATAGTCCCCATAGTGCAGCACCACACCCTACTGAACAGTATAATTCACTATAAGAAATATTATGTGCGTTGAAGCATGAAGCAGAGGCATTCCTGAGTGTACCCACAAAACATGTCCCCACAAGGTTACAGGCTTCCTAATCCACATCTGTCTAAAAAGTGAGACTTACCTAAAAACAAAGTACAGGGGTGTCAGCAGCTGTCCCCCCAGACAGGGTGTTGTTTACATGCAGGCACACACGATGACGAGGATGACAACAGTCCTGTCTGTTTATCCCTCTCCAGATTTGTCATCTGTGAAGCTGTACATACTCCTTCCAGTGACATGAGAGGCTGAGCCAATACAACCGCTTGCATATTAAAAATAGCTGACAAATTCCCTCCTACCGTCCCTTTCTGAGTTAACATTTTATGTGCCAGTTTCTCAAAGAAAAATGGATAGTAACCTAAGTAATTTCCCCTGGCTAGTTACAACTACATTAAGTCATATGTTTTCTAGCAACAACGATCTAATCAAATTATTATTCCAGTCCCCTCTACTGCAAAGCAGTTAAACCAGAAACATGTGTGGACTGTGGCCAAAGGAATTTAGGAGAACAGGAAAGACTTCAATCCCAGCATTAACATTTTAAAAAATTATTTATAAATATATAGTATGCATTTATAATTTTTCACAACTCAGAAATTATTACTGTATATTAGCCTAGTTTTTCAGCACAAAAAATGTGCTGAAAAACCTCACCTCAGCTTATACACGAGTCAATAATAAAAAATAAACTTATGCTCAGCGAGGCTCCCCGATGTCGGAACGGCTCCTCGCGCATACTGTGACGTCACCAGTGGCCACATCATAGTATGCGCCGGACGTGAAATAACATGGCCGCGTCCATTTCGGCTGTTACAGGAGAACAAAGAAAGAAGAGGAGCCCCGGGGAAGACAAAAGAGGAGCTGCATCGACATTGGAGACCCGCGCTGAGCATCAGGGCCGCCGGAGGGTGAGTATATGTGTTTATTTTATTTAAGTGCTGGGTGGGCTGGCTGTATACTACAGGGGGCAGGCTGGCTGTATACTACAGGGGGCAGGATGGTTGAATACTACTGAGGGCTGGCTGTATACTACAGGGAGCAGGCTGGCTGTATACTACATGGGGCAAGCTGGCTGTATATTACATGGGGCAGGCTGGGTGTATACTACTGGGGGCTGGCTGGCTCCATACTACATTGGGCTGTCTGGCTGTATACCACATGGGACAGGCTGGCTGTATACTACATGGGGCTGGCTGTATACTACAGGGGGCAGGCTGGCTGTATACTAAATGGGGACTGGCTAGCTGTATACTACATGGGGGCAGGCTGGCTGTATACTACATGGGGGCAGGCTGGCTGTATACTACATGGGGGCAGGCTGGCTTTATACTACAGGTGGCAGGCTAGCTGTATACTACAGTGGGCAGGCTGGCTGTATAATACTACTCGACTTATACTCGAGTCAATAGGTTTTTTTAAGTTTTTGGTGGTAAAATTAGGGGCCTCGGCTTATACTCTGGTCGGCTTATATTCAAGTATATATGATTCTCATTTACATTGTTTGCTTATTTTATGTTGTGACATGATGAGGGGCATTTATTAATTTTGGCGCAGACTGGCGATGGAACCGTCCTATATTTTTCAGTGGGATGAAAGTTTGTGGCAGAAGGGATTAATGAATTGGTGCATGGATAAAAGGTTTAGAACTCACTAGACTTGCTTTAGCTACTCTCTTTTTGCTCCACAAATTGCGCCAAAAATCAAGTTGTAAAAATAGAAGCACTGGAAAACTGTTGGATTCACAAGCGGCACCAAAATTATGTGCCTAAAAATAGAACAAGTCGAGAGTGTCGGAAAACGTCAATATTGTGGCACCGACACTACATAAATTCAAGCCCAAGAGGTGCAGAAAGAAAAATAAGACACTGGCAGTTTTCAGTTTGAAAGGCCGTAATAAATGACCCCCAAAATCTCTGGGTGTTTATAGACATTAAAGGGGAAATCCCATCTTTAAAAGAAGCTAGAATATTATAGGGAAAACCACAGGATATTCCAGAAATGTCTACTAGATGGTGATAGCAAAGTGACCAGTGAAAACATTCCCTGCAAGCCCCAGTCCACGACAACTAACATAGTCTCCATAGAAAATAAAGAATCATTCCATAAAAGTTCTAATAAATAGAACTTTAAAAACCCTTATGAAGACGAATCATCCTCTATAAAAAATTTATTCTGAAATTTACTTAAAAATTTGGAAAATCACTGTCCGAACTGTGAGCCTCCTAACGGCCTAATACAATAAATTAGCATGTCAACAAAAAGCAGACAAATGGTTAATGGTTAGCAACCAATTTGGGCACTTGGCCTAATTGTATAATGAGCATAACATTTAGAAATCTCAAATTTTTAAAATTTTTTACCATATTTCCATTTTTTTTTTATGAATAAGTGTAAAAAAAATTAAAACTAAAATATAGTATTATTATGTAGTACAACATGTCATAAAAAACAAACTCGGTAAAATAAAGCGCTCCAAAGTTATAACTGTATATTGTGACACAGGCAGATTTGAAAAATCAGGCTGTGTCCTATAGGTGAAAATGAGCTTAAAGGAAACCTACCATCACAGATCTACCTAACAAGGTAGAGTTCAATCGCAGGTTCCTTTACTAGGAACAAGTCCTATACTTTTTAATTCAAAATCTTGAATGGCAAATGCAAATTACATGAAGAGGCTACAGGGTTGTAGAGTCGTCGCGCCATGGAGTGGAACTCCACGCCCCAGTAGCCTCTTTGTAGCCCTCCTACCCTATATAAAAATAATCAAAATTACTCAAATTTTAAAAATGTATAAAGACAGACGGGGGCATTCATTATTGACTTGTTTTTTTACTTGCAACACTCACAACTTTTTTTGCCAAACAATTTGGACGCCACTTTGAAATCCCAACACTTTCCTGCGCTTCTAGTATCTCAGCACTTTTTTGGCACAATCTTGGCGCACACCTAAAGCAGCAAAAAGCTGGTCTACAGAATTCTATTTCACCTTCATAAACGTGGAGTTAGTTCAAACCACTTTTGGTTTTCCACCTATTTATTTATCCTTTGCGCCAAAATTTAACATCCCAGTGTAATGTACCGCACGATTCATGCACCAAAAACACAGACCCTGCACCAAAATTAATAAATGTCCCTATTATCCCTATCCCCTGGTTATCCTATTGTTACTAAGCTACAACATTAGGATGCATGTTAGGATTTTTATTTTTATAAAAGCTAGAGTCACAGATTATAGAATACTGTTCCAGACATTAATCATTCCCATTACTAAAAACATACCAGGCCAACATACAATAAGGGGTCACTGACTCTGGACAAAGGTTACACATACCATGTCCCAGAGGCTCAGAAATCCCTCTAAAAACAAAAGCAGAGAACCACTGGCAAGAGTAACTATTACTATGGAGGACTTGCTAGATGTCATGTTATTATGGGGAAAACAGGCGCTTACCAGCTGCTTTCCTGTGATATCACATCAGAATCAGTGGAGTGGTCTTGAGTGGTCTTGGTCTTGTGGGTTGAACAAACTTTAAAAAGTATTTGTCACTATTATAAATCCATTAAAATTATTTAATAAAGCATAATTCAATTATGATTATTTTAATAATAATTCTTTATATAGCGCACACAGATTACACAAAGCATACGAAATCGGTCCCTGTCCCCAATGGGGCTCACAATCTAATCAACCTACCAGTATATTTTGGAGTGTGGGAGGAAACCCACGCAAACACGGAGAGAACATACGAACTCTTTGCCGATGTTGACCTGGGTGGGACTTGAGCCCGGGACTCCAGAACTTCAAGGCAGAAGTGCTACCCACTCAGCCACTGTGCTTTTTACTAGGTATAATTACTTTAACTAAAAGTACCAATGTATTGACTGAAAAATCAACTGAAAGTGATCATGTGATAACATTTACAGGACATAAATGTATAATAAGAATAATAACGCAGTGCTGCACAGAGCTTGTCAAATCAGTCCCTATCCCATGGGGCTCACAATCTAATCAACCTTCCAGTATGTTTTGGAGTGTGGGAGAAAAGCGGAGGACCCAGAGGAAACCCATGCAAACACAGAGAGAACACACAAATTTATAAAGAAAGTTTTATACATTTTTGTAAATCTTGGGCTGCCTTAAAGCAAAAAACTAAATCTATATCTTCCTTAAGCAGATTTAGGCTCAGTTCACACCTGTGTTTGGACTTCCACTATGTAAGAGGACCTGTCAGTTCAATTTTGTCCATAAACCAACTACAGGTCCTAATGGACCTGTGGTTTAGGGTCCAAAATAAGGGCCGCATCTGCCATCCCTCCTTAGGCGGCAGATGAACGAGCCCTGATCGAGCAAGCACACTGCACCCCCCCCCCAGTATATAGGTAGCCAGCACATTGCAAACCCCTCATGTATAAAGGTAGTTGACACACTGCACACCCTTCCCTTCAGTATATAGGTAGCCAGAACCCCCCCCCCTGTATATAGGCAGCCAGAACACCGCACCAACCCCCAGTATATCAGTAGTCAGCACACTGCCCCACTATTATGTGGCGTCTCATGACGTCATAGTGTGTGCTCGGGCAATGCACAAGGAGCTGGCTCTTCCCACACTACTGCTAAAGAAGAGGGGAGAAGAGGAGCCACAAGGAGTGCCTGAAGGTGAGTACTTAGTTTATTTAGTTTTTTACCTGGTGGCAGTGGGTGGCTGCTTGCCCCCCACGCTTCGCCCACCTCGCTCAAGTGAAGAAACAGTCCTGAAATGATGCAAGCAGACCCTAACTCAGCTCCTTTAATAAGCAAGACCACCACTTAGAGAACCCACCATTTAAAAGTCTCCGTAATGCCACAACAGCAGTTTTGGTCCTATTATGTATTTTTTCATCAACATTTCATAATTTCAACTGACAGGTTCCCATAGTCTGTTAAACAGTAATTCACAATTTGGATTTATATTTAACATTGCTGGTTCATTTTGCTTTTAAAGGTTGATAAAAGTATACTTGGCTCCCTGCCATCAACTGGAATCATCATTATTATCTGCACACTGCCTTTATAACTCTACTTCCTGCTCCCCTCTTGCAGCATGAACTCATGCTGACAGAGATTTGATTAGAACAGGGGGTTAGCTCTAGCCTGCATAAGGGGAAAAGGGAGCAGGAAGTCAAGTTGTGAGAGCACTTATGACAAGCATGGCAGTTTGCTGGCAAGAAACCAGGTATAATTTTATCAACTTTTAAAAGTGCATGGAGCCACTAAGGTTAATTGTAAAAGTAGTTTGGGAATTTGTATTAAACAGACTAAGGGAACCTGTCACTTAGGAGAAAATGTGTAATCCTATTGACAGGTTCTCTTTAATAGATATTTTGTACATGTAATCAACCACAGGAAGGCGATTGTGGCAGGGAACTGCACTCCTGCTCTAAAGGCTGGTATCTAAGAATCAGAAATGCATTAGTATGGCAGCATTAATAAAACTGAGGGGCTTCTCTAAACATATCAGCGTACATACTACTTTATTTTCAAAGGGGGAAAAGAGATGCAAACCTGGCCAACATCTGGTATAGAAGTGTATAAAGAGAAAATGGGAACACCAGAAAACATGGGCACCAGAAAAAATGTGCACAAAAATAGAGATTTGTTTTCTTTATAAAAGAAGATTGCTGCAAAACAGTAATAGCATATATGGAATGATTACGAGGATTTGATTATAATAAAAATTATTTTATTTATATAGCGCTGCACAGAGTTTTCTAAATAGTCCCCATGGGGCTCACAATCTAATCAACCTACCAGTATGTTTTGGAGAGTGGGAGGAAACCGGAGGACCCAGAGGAAACCCACGCAAACACAGAGAGAACATACAAACTCTGTGCAGATGTTGACCTGGATAGAACTTAAAACCAGGACCCCAGCCCTGCAAGGCTGTAGTGCTAAAAACTGAGCCACCGTGCAATAACTTGCTCTTCTGAGTATCTGTATCGTTCTTTATATTCTTCAGGTGGTGTTTACTAAAAGGAAAACACAGTGGGGGACATTTACTTAAAGTGTCGGTGTCTGCATTGGCTTTGTTACCGACCTGCTCTCGGTAAGAAGATACACATTTAATATTGTGGAGCTGTGCAGAGACATTTCTGGTGCCGCGACCATTTTCTGTCCCTGGGACCAAAATCTGTCCCGAGCACCAGAAATGTGTCCAACAGTCTCTGCTAGACCAGTTTTCTTTTGGTCTACTTTCCGCCAGTTCACAGCGCCCAAAAAGGGCTGCGACACATATTAATTGTGTCTGAGTTTCCACTCCGCCAAAGCCACGCCCCTTTTCGGAGAAGAGTCGGAGCAGGCGGAAAAAGTCATTTTTTCTGGCGCCGCCAGCTAATAAATAGGTCTGAGAGCAGAACATGTGGTGAGAGCGCCACAAAACTGGCAGAAACGCCATAGTAAATGTCCCCCAGTATATTTCACAGGAACCTCTAATAGATTACCATGTATAACTGGTTCCACATAGAATTTTGATTTTAGGGTCATAACAGGTTCTACTATATATTCTAAATTACTTGAGGTACATGCAGCCATGTGTAGGTTTAAACTTTCGATTCATTATTCTTAGGCTATCTGCACACATAGCGGAATAGCTCCAGAATTTACCCAGTGGTATTTATCAGACATCTAACAAGCGTAAGAAAACAGCTTAAATCAACTAGTATTTGATGTTCTTTTCTTCTATAATTTTGCTGTAGCAGGGGGGCAGACTTTACAATGCGAAGGTTGTGTTCTGCACCAGGATCCGCAGCAGATAACAAACATGATTTGGATCATGAATTCACAGTGTGTGTATAGGATTTGGATAAATCCCATACAATACACTGCTGCTGTATTACGCGGCTGATTTCTCCTGATATACAGAGGGGGCTTTTATTTCTGGACGCATTCAGTACATTGAACCACATTTATTAAATTGGCTGCACCAGTTTTCTTGTGTGTGTCACGACTGAACTGTATCTATCCTGCCACAAAATTGTGCACATAAAGGGGTGTTCCGGTGCCGATTTGGACCATGTGCCACATTTATTACAGCAACTTGACAGAAATGTTGAGCCAGATTAAACATAGTGAAGCAACAGTTTTCATCACTATTCATAAATCTGGCCCATTCTTTTCTACTTCAAAAAGGAACCTATTCTTAGAGACTTTTTGTTACAGGGGAACATTGTTCCTAACTGGACTCTCTGTCCTATAATTATATATATATTGCACATTGGGTAAATGGATACAGTGTACACTGACCGCAGTCACTGATATTCTGTAGTGATGAAGGGATGTGTTATATGTGGGGAGAGTGCGGTCAGTTGTGCTGTGAGGGGTATATATTATTTAGGAGCACAGTGTTGTTATCCAGGACACTTCATACTGTAAGTGACTGTGGTATTTTTAGGGACGCCGGGTGGAGATGCTGCACGGAGCTGAAGATATCTGGCCGTGAATTCACCTTTGATACATCATGGATTGGAGAACCTGGAATAAAGTCCTCCTGATGGAAGAGATTGTCATCTATAAGGTACTAGATGCCACTAATGCCTCTCAGATCCTGTAGTCAGTCACACAGTGTCAGGGAGCTGCCTGTAGGATTCTTAATTGTTAGTAAAATTTAAGGATTTACTTAACAGGGAGCGGGGGGGGGGGCAGCATTTTAATATTCGCCTCAGGCAGCAAATATGCTAGAATCGGCCCTGCCTGAAGGCATTAAGGAACGTCTTCTTTTTTATATTTGTGTCTAAAATTTATAATATACATATCATGAATAGCAATCATGTTATAGTCCTATTAGCAAAAGGGCTGATAGATAACAGAACGGATGCAGGGGAATAGGACATTCCAGAGAATTGGTGATGCTCAGGGAGAAGCCTGGAGACGTGCGTGAGGAGGGATTGTCTTCTATATACTGTGTTATGTTTGAGTTTGCTTTACCTCGAGTTCATGTTTGTTAGAGGGGTTGCTTGATTAAATAAACTTAGATATAGAATATGAGGGTGAAAAACAGTTTCCTAAACATTAAAAATTCACAAATACAGAAAACACATACATGAAAAAGTACAATAGGTAAGAAAGCAAGGCCTCATGTTATCTAGCAAGCTCGACTATGAAGCATTATGATGTGAAACTGTCTCAGAGAAAAAGACTGATATGAAAGTTCAACTGTTAAATCTGTCTTTTCATGAGGCTATTCCTCTATATTCGGAAATTGTTAAAACTGTGGTCAGTGGTTTTCTGCCTTATCCCTTAAACATGCCATTATGTATTGGGACTGGGACTCGGATTTAGGGAAATTGAGTCTGAAGTCAAAGGTTGCGTTATCCAACCCCCTACCACAGTCCTGACCAACAAAACTTTTAGATCATAATGTTGGGAGGAATGTAAGTTGATTGAGGTGGCGCATGACTTGTACTCAAAACACCAATATCACACGAGATTTACAATCTACGGCTATGCCTAGGGTAAGCCGAGAAAATATAGGTCTTAGCCTAATCTGCATTTGCTTCATAGCAAATAGGTATTTATACTTTATGAGAATTCAAAGTAGAGATGAGTGGACCCAAACTCTAATGTTCCGGTCTGGTTTCGGGTTGAACATACCTGCAGGATATGGACTATGCTGGGATGGCTGTTCGGTACTCATCCATCAGATGTCTGGGTCACGCAGATGCAGCCGAAACCGACCTGGACTTAGATTCGAGTTTGGGTCAGGCTTATCTGTAATTGCGAATATGTAACAGTGTGCAAGATGTATTACGTACAAAGTCTTGCCCCATTATCTTCAAATTAGGCTCATGTGCATAAGGCATCAATGTATATAAAACAAGCTAATAATGAGGTTTAATAAGTTTACAATTAAAAAGTCGCAACTCCCACAAAAAAGGCAGGTTAACATCTTTAAAAAGTTTAATTTATTTATTTACAAAATCCTATAGAACAGAAAGAAAAGTCTATAAACATAAATTCTAGTAACTAAAAGGGTTTTCCGTCAACTTTATCAATGTATCCAAACCAAACAACCAAAAAATATCACTGTGGAACAGTGTACATGCCACATGTCCATACTACAAAACTGGAAAATGCAGATATCATGGAATGAATGACCTATTTTAGATGACCCTGGAACAAAAAAAATCTCTAGGTACATTCACACTACAGTGTGCCGCAGCACCGTACGGTGGGCACATGGCAGCGCGGGAGAGGGGTAGGAGTGAGTGCAAGCTCCCCCCGCACCCTCCCATAGCGATGTGTTTGGCCGCGGCGCCCTTAATATGGGAAAAGATAGGACAGTGTCCTATCTTTTCCGGGACGCCCCGAGCCCATGAGCAGTGTGTGGGACGATATCGGCCTGGATAGACGTAGGCCGTGTATATACGTCCCCCATACTGTAGTGTGATGCCAGCCTAAGACTGGAATTTAATAGGTCTGGATTTTACTAGAAAAATGATTGGTGTCAAATTCCTGGCAATGATCCATGTTGGCCTTTCTGAGAAGATTTAGATATTAGTAGAATATAAGGATGTGCACCGTGTGGCCTACAGTGATTCAATGGTAGGTTGATTTCAGCATCAATTTGGGACCCAGTGGAAAATCCCCTCATTACACTCCTCCTAAAGCCTTTGGCACATGTTACCAGGCTCTGATACATTTACCTAATCTATTAGGTTATAGTTCTAATTCTTTACCAATTTTTACTTTCCATCTGGGAGTGTTTACGGGCCTCTATACAAACAACAATATTTAGGCATATGGAAAAGGGTCCTCAATTCATAGGCAATGTCGACCTAAACCCGAAATTCTAGTTACAGTACATATAGCGAGATTGAAAATCTGGTTGATAAGATTGTTTGCTCTACACTTTGCATTTTTTTAAAGGAATTTCTCTCTCCTGTCATTTTGAATGTCTTGAAATTTTTAAAAGATCTTTCAATAAGGTCGATTTAGAAATGGGGTTTGTGAAAATTCATTCCAATTACCAAAAAATAATATTCGTAGGCATTGAATGGATTGCCAGGACTACAAAATTTCCACTACAATCTGCCTCTTGTAAATCTCTCCCCTGTAAAGGTTAGGTTTTAGGACATTTTTTTAAGCTACAGATTTTTTTCATAAAAATAGAATTGTAAATTAAATATTTAACATAAATTTTTGCTTTTTTAATCAGAAACAAGCCACCTAGCATCCCGTAGATGGCAATAGCAGTGTTAACCCCTCCCCTTTTTATACTCCCCTCTAAACTTGCCTTAAAACGGACCTGTCACCCCCAAAATTAGTGCCCCAATCCAAAAAATAACCTAAATGAAATCTAATCCCCGGCCCTGTCTCATGCTGCCCATTTTTTTTTTCCCCCCAAAAAAAAAAGTCTGGCATTACTAACTTTAGTAAATCGGCGCTCGCATATGACACATAACATATTGATGTACGATGACGGACAAGCAGACCAGCTTATTCATTAGGCGGCGTCCAGACACCTCCTCGCTCCGCAGGCCGCCACTCCCCGTGCCTCTAATCTTGCTAGCCACAATTTGCCGGCATCTAGTCATAGGATAAGAAAACTGGGGGGGGGGGGACGGGGGGGGAGGCGGCCCTTGTGGAGAAGAGGAGTTCCTGGACGGCCCCCTTATGAATAAGCCCGCCCGTCGATCGGACATCAAGTCTGTTAGTGTCATAGCTATCACGCCGATTACTAACGTGGTCTATCAAGGACAGCTATCTGTTTAAATGGACCCATAGGAATGCATTATGGTAAATTATTTCAGCAAGGTACTTACATTAAGAATGTATCTATATGGTAGACAGATTTAAAATTTAATGGGAAAGCCCATATGGATAATACCCCTTTCAGGCTAATTTTTTTTAGTATAAAAGTGAGTTAAAGATTATACTATTTTAAAAACTTATCGGAAGATTCCGACTTCCACCCAAGAGAGGAACAGTGTGTGTTTACTCAACGCATCAGACCAAATAGTCCCTTGTGATTACTGTATGGTGTTAGTGTATAATATACCTCACTCTTTCTATGATACAAAATGTATCGGCAAATTATATTTTGTAAGAGGTTAAAAAAAAACATACTCTTGGTAGATGGTAAAACGGTATAAAATAACAGATTTGCCACCAACTTCAACTTTTACAACCGCTGCACACAATAAATGTGAAAAAGACCATAAAACAACAATTTGAGCACTGGGGGATACCTAGTTCCAAGACTGTAACAAGGGACGTCATGTCCCTGTCATACTGAAAGTCTGCCCCATCCTGATCTTATTACAGCATCGCCTCCTGAAGTCACTCAGCATGGATTGCTGGAACGTAACAGGAAAACGTTCACAATGCTTTTTTCTCGCGTAGCCTATAGTGGTTATATCAGAAACACAAAAAATAGTCCCCATAGTGCAGACACGCCCTAATGAACAGTAAAATTCACTATAAGAATATTATGTGCGTTGAAGAAGAAGCGAGGCGTTCGCTGAGTGTACCCACAAAACATGCCACCCAAGGGTTACGGCTTTCTAACCACATCTGTCAAAAGTGAGACTTACCTAAAAAAAAGTACAGGGGTGTCAGCCGCGGTCCCCCAGACAGGGGGTTGTTACACTTTGCAGGAAAACACGATGACGAGGATGACAACAGTCCTGTCTGTTTAGCCCTCTCCAGATTGTTCATCTGTGAACGCTGATACATACTCCTTCCTAGTCGACATGACGAGGCTGAGCCAATACACCGCGTGCATATTAAAAATAGCTGACAAATTCCATCATACCGTCCTTTCTGATGTTAACATTTTATCAGTCCAGCGTTTCGCATAGCAAAAGGATAGTAACCTAAGTAATTTCCCTGGCTAGACAACTAATAAGTAATATGTTTTATAGCACAACGATCTTATCAAATTATTATTCCAGTCCCCTCTTACTTGCAACAGCCAGTTTTTTTTTAAAACAGAAACATGTGTGGAATGTGGCCGAAGGGAATTCAGGAGAACAGGAAGACTAATCCCCAGCAATATACTGACCGTATTTTTCGGACTATTAAAGACGACTGGAACTAAGACGCCAACCTGTTGTAGAGGTGGAAAAATAAGAAAAAATGGGTTTTCCCCAAATAGTTGTGCTAAAATATTTAATAAAGTAAACAGAAAGTAGCGCGCCTTACGGGGCGGGCAGGCCATGTTTCTCTTTGGAAAGGGGGTAGGGGCGAGCAGCCATCGCCCCTCCTCATATCCCGGGCATCACGCGTGCCCGCCGTGCTAAGTACGGAGGGGGTGCACCCGTTCAAGTGAATGTAGACTAAGGGGACTGTGTATGGGATACTTATTTAGGGGCCATTGTGACCATTTGGTGAAGTTTTAGTTAATAGGGTACTGTGTTCGGGGAGAATTAATGGGGAGATTTCTTAGGGAATTTTATGGCGACACAGTACTGATGCGTGAAGGATGACTCCGTGCTGACAGTTACAAGTGTTTCTGGTCAGGATTCAGCCCTATACAGAAACACTTGGTGGTAGGTGGGGGGTTCCTTTGACCCAACACTGATGGGATAGCACAAGCCAGCCCAACCAGTGTTGGGGGGCAGAATTAGTGATGGGAATATGGCTTTTAGATCGATTTATGATGGCAACGTGTTCAGGGGGTCTCAAGAGTTGCCAGGGCTGCTATATGTGACAATTGGTCACAAGGGCTTACTACAATCTATGAGGAGGAGGGGCACTGGGCGGGTGACAATGCTTGTACAATGGGTCACAAGAGCTGCCATCTATGAGCGAGGAGGAGGACACAGGAGGGGACAATGCTTGTTCAATAGTCACAAGAGCCTCAGCTATGAGGGAGGGACACAGCGAGATGACAGTGCGTTTTACAATGGTCCACAAGAGTTACCATATATGAGGAGGAGGGGACCAGAGGAGGGTGACAATGCTCGTACAATGACACAAGAGCTTCAATCTATGAGGATCGGGGGAAAACAGGACGATGGACCAGTGCGTGTACCCTGGTCACAAGAGACTTACAACTATGAGGAGGAGGGACAGAGGATCTCGGTGACAATGTAGTACAATGGCCAAAGAGCTTACACTTATGAGGAGGAGGACACAGGAGGTGGGGGAACAGAGCTTGTACAATGGTAACCAGAGCTTACAATCTATGGGGGGTGGTGAGGACAGTAGGGGACAATGCTTGTACAATGCCCAAAAGCTTACACTCTATGAGGAGGAGGACACAGGAGGTGACAGCGCTTGTACAATGGTTAACAAAGGAGCTTCATAAAATTATGGCGGAGGAGGAGACACAGGAGGTGACAATGCTTGTACAATGAACACAAGAGATTACAATCTATGAGGAGATTCTCGGGGAAAACAGGGGCGTGTGGTGTTTCTCGCTAGGGACATAGACTGTAAGCTCCTGTGGACACTTGTACAAGCACTGTGTTGGGAATTGTTCAATTTCACACACTGTTGAGAACAGCACAGCAGGCACAGGAGCAGAGGAACTGCAAAGACTGGTCACAGGTCCTGTCCCCTCTTTGTGTATTTGATGTCCCTGCAAGCAGAGCAGGCCTGGACTCATTGTAGAAGAACAGTGACCTGTCCGGATCGGTCACAGTGAGAGCTCACGTGCTGAGGGGCGTGGCTTATTCTTCCCTTCATCTGATAACCTGGAAGTGGTGTCAGTCTGTGTCAATGCATTGAAGTCAGCTGCTCATAGAAAAACCTAAGGGCAGCAGTGTGTGTGGCGACAGAGCTCAGCACTGCCCCTGCGCTTACGCCATGTGCCGTCCTCCATTCCCTCTGCAGTGGAGGGCATGAGGACGCCGGCACTCTGTACATTTGGACTATAAGAAGCACAACAGTTTTTCCCCTCTTCTGGGGAAAAAAGGTTGAAAGTCTTTATAGTCCAAAAAAATACCTGGTAGAGTGATTATCATTTTTCACAACTCAGAAATTATTACCGTAAATAATTGTGTATAAGCCGCAGTTTTTCAGAACAAAAATCGCTGAAAAACTCACCTCAGCTTTATACACGAGTAAACTTAAAAAAAAAACTTAAAATTTACCTCACCCTCCAGCAACCCCCAATGCTCAGCGAGGCTCATGATTGTCGGAACGGCTCATCACACATACTGGACGTCACCAGTGGCCACATCATTAATATGCGCCGGACTACTCGAAATAACATGGCCGCGTCCATGTCGGCTGGTACAGGAGAACAAAGAAAGAGAGAGCAGCACCCAGTCGGACATTGGAGAACCGCGCTGAGCATCAAGGCCCAGGGGGGTGAGTATATATGTGTTATTTCTGTAAGTGCTGGGTTGGGCTGCGGCTGTATACTACAGGGGACAGGCTGGCTGTATAAGGTCAGGGGGGCGAGGATGGCGTATACTACGGGGGGGCAGGATGGCTGTATACTACTGGGGCTGGCTGTATACTACCACGGAGCAGGCTGGCTGTATAAACATGGGGAACGTGGCTGTCTATTACATGGGGGCTGGTGGATGGCGGCTGTATACTACAGTGGCAGGGCTGGGCTGATATACTAAATGGGGAATGGCTGCTGATACTACATGGGGGCAGGCTGGCTGTATAAACAGCGTGGCAGGCTCGCTGGGATACTACAGGGGGCAGGCTGGCTGTATACTACAGGGGGCTGGCTGTATACTACATGGGGACTGTCTGGCTGTATACTACATGGGGGCAGGCTGGCTGTATACTACCGGGAGCTGGCTGGCTATATACTACTACTCGACTTATACTCGAGTCAATAGGTTTTCCAAGTTTTTGGTGGTAAAATTAGGGGCCTCGGCTTATACTCTGGGTGCTTATATTCAAGTTCTCATTTTAAATGTTTGTTATTTTATGTTGTGACATGTATGAGGGGCATTTATTAATTTTGGCGATGAGAAGAAGAAGAGGTGGCAATGGAACCGTCCTATACTTTTCAGTGGATGCAAGTTGGTGGCCCAAGGGATTAATGAATGGTGCCTGGACTAAAAGGTTCGAATCACTAGAATTCGACTTGCTTTAGTCTACTCCTTTTTGCGCCACAATTGCGCCAAAACATAAGTGTAAAAAATGAGAAAGCGACTGGAAACTGTTGGGTTCACAGCGGCGCCAAAATTCTGTGCCCAAAATAGACACAAGTTTAGAGTGTCGGAAAACTCAATATTTGTGGCACCGACCCATACATAAATTCAAGCCCAAGAGGTGCAGAAAGAAACTACAAGCCACTGGGCAAGTTTCAGTTGAAAAGGCCATAGTATAAATGACCCCCAATATCTGTTGGGTGTTTATAGATAAAAGGGGAAATTCCCATCTTTAAAAGAAGCTAGAACATTAAGGCGAAACAACAGGATATTCCAGAAATGTCATAGATGTGTGTGATAGCAAAGTAGTGACCAGTGGATGAAAAACCTTCCCGCCACCCAGTCACGACAACTAACATCAGTCTCCATAGAAATATAAGAATGCATCCATAGAAAAGTTCTAATAAAATCGAACTTTCTTTCAACAAACCTTATGAAGGGAAGAATCATCCTCTATAAAATTTATTCTGAAATTTACTTAAAAATTTGGAAAATCACTGTCCGAACTGTGAGCCTCCAACGGGCCTAATTACATAAAGTAGCCATGTCAACAAAAGCAGCAGACAAAGGTTAATGGTTAGCAACCAATTTGGGGCACTTGCCTAATTGTATAATGAGGCATAACATCTTAGAAATCTCAAAATTTTAAAAATTTTTGATAACCACATATTTCATTTTTGTTTATGAATAAGTGTAAAAAATTCATTTAAAAACTAAAGCTATAGCATTATTATGTAGTACAACATGTCATAAAAGAAACAAACTTGGTAAAATAAAGCGCTCCAAATTTATAACGTATATTGTTGACACAGGCAGATTTGAAACATCAGGCTGTGTCCTATATGTTGAAAATGAGAGCTTAAAGGAACACCTACCATCCAGATCTACCTAACACAAGGTAGAGTTCAATCGAAGGTTTCTTTACTAGGAACAAGCCTCTACTTTTTAATTCAAAAATCTTGAATGGCAAAGCAAATTACATGAAGACGGTAAAGGGTTGTTAGAGTCGTCGCGCCTGGCGTGGAACTTCCACCGCCCAGTACCTCTTTGTAGCCTCCTACCTATATAAAAATAATCAAAATTAATCGAATTTTTAAAAAAATGTTATAAAGACAGACGCGGGGCATCGTTTATTGGACTTTAATAGTTTTTTTGTGGTTTATTTTATTGCAAACACTCACAACTTTTTTTGCCCAAAACCATTTGGCGCACTTTGAAATCCACAAACAGTGTCTGCGCTATAGACTACGTATTCTCAGCACTTTTTGGGCACAAATCTTGGCGCCACACCAAAGCAGCAAAAAAAAATAAGGCTGGTCTACAGAATTATTCACCTTTCATAAAGTGGAGTTAGTTAAACCCACTTTGGTTTTCCATACTAGTATTTATCCTTTGACACAAATACAAATCCGGTAAATGTACCCAGAAGACGGGACAGTTCATGCCACCAAAAACACAGACCCTGCCACCAAAATTAAACAATGTCCCTTATGTATCACTAATCCCCTGGATTATCCTATTGTTACTAAAGCTTACAACTTGGATGCATGTTAGAATGTTTTATTTTATAAAACTAGAGTCACAGATCGATAGAATTATACTGTTTCCAGACATTAATATTCCCAGTCCTAGAAAAACAATACAGGCCGAACAACAATAAGGGGGGCATGACTCATGGAACAAAGGTACAACTATTCAGCCTTATGAGGCCTTCAGACAATCCCTCTCAAAAAACAAAAAGCAGGAGAACCACTGCGCAAGCGTTAACAGCATTACAGGAGAGACTATGCTAGATGTCATGTAGATTAGGGGGACAAACAGGACGCCTTACCATGCTGTGTCCTGTGAATAACATAAGACAGTCAAGTGAGTAGCGTTCTGAGATGGTCTTGGATCTGTGGGTTAACAAACATTTTAAAACATATGGTCACTTTATTAAAATCACACCATTAAAATTATTTAATAAAGGCATAATTCAATTAGGATATTTTAAAATAATTCTTATATAGAGCACACAGATTACACAAAGCATACGAATCACGGTCCCTTCCCCTTATGGGGCTCACAATGCTAATCAACCTACCAGTATATTTTGGAGTGTGGAGGAAAACCCACGCAAAAGCACGACGAGAACCATTACGAAACTCTTTGCCGATGTTGACCTGGGTGGGACTTGAGCCGGACTCCAACACTTCAAGGCAGAAGTGCTACCATCAGCCACTGTGCTTTTACTAGGTAGTACTAGTACAGTAACTAAAATTACCAATGTTATTGACTGAAAATCAACTGAAAGTGATCAATGTGATAACATTATATAGAACATAAATGTATAATAAGAATGATTTAAAGCAGTGCTGCCAAAGAGCTCTGTCAAATCAGTCTCCATCCCACGGGCTCACAATCTAATTCAACCTTCCAGTATGTTTTGGAGTTGGGAGAAAGCGGAGGACCCAGAGGAAACCCATGAAACACAGAGAGAAACAACAAATTTATTAAAGAAGTGTTAGTACCTTGTTGTTAAATCTTGGGTGCATTAAAGCAAAAACAATAATTATATTCTGCCATTTAGCAGGTATTTAGGACTCAGTTCACACCGTGTTTGGACACTTCCCACTATGTAAGAGGACCTGTCAGTTCAATTGGCCATTAAACCCAACTAGCAGGGTTCCTAATGGACGTGGTACTTATGTCCAAAATAAAGGGCCGACTTGCCATCACTCCTTAGACGGCAAGCATTGAACGAGCCATGGATCGAGCCAAGCCTACAACTGCACCCCCCCATCCCCTACACCCAGTCACTAGGTTATACGCGCCGCACCAGTTGCCAAACCCCCATGTATGAAGGTAGTGTGACACATTCATCGAACCCTCTACTTCAGATAGTGTAGGTAGGCCAGAACCCCCCGCGCCCCCCTGAGATACGCAGGCCATGGAGACCACACCAACACTCCCCAGTTATAGTAGCCAGCACTGAACTGCCCCACTCCATGCTAATTGTGTGGTAGTCGTCTGACAGATCCATCAGTGCTCAATGCTCTCAGGGCAATGAGCACAGGAGCGGCTCTTCCCACACTACTGCTAAATAAGAGGGGAGAAGATGGTGAGCACAAGGCGTGCGCTGAAGGTGACGTATAGTTTATTAGCTGTTTTCTACACTGGGCAGGCAGTGGGTGGCTGCTGCTCTGCAGCCCCACGGCGTCGCCCACCTCGCTACAAGTGAAGAAACAGTCTGATGTGCAAGCAGACCCTTAACTCAGCTCCTTTAATAAGCAACGACCCAGCCATTAGGAGAAACCCACCAAGTTAAAGTAGTTGTCCGTAAAGCCCACAACAGCGTTCCTGTTTTGGTTCCTATATATGATTTTTTCTAATCGACATTCTAATGATTCAGCTTGACAGTGTTCCATTAGGTGTTAAACAGTAATACTAGATTTGTGATTATTTATGACAGTGCTAGGTGTCATTGTGCTTATAAATGGTTGTAGCCAAATTATACTGGCTCGCCTGCCCCATCAAGCTGGCAATTCATTCAGTATTATTATGCGGCACCTCACTTTGCTTTATAATGCTACACTTCTGCTCCCCTCTTTGCACCGTGATGCTAACTCATTCGACAGCTCGAGATTTTGATGTAGAACAGGGGTCGGGTTAGACTGCTTCGTAAGCGCATAAGGGGAAAACGGGAGCGGAAGTCCAGTTGTGCAGAGCCTTATGAGCAAGCATAGGGCCACTGTTTGTGCCTGCGCAAGACACACCAGCGCTGAATACTTTTAGTCAAACTGTTATAAAAGTGCAATGCGGAGTGCGACTAGTAGGTTAAATCAAACATAAGTAGTTTTGGGACTACTTTGTATAAAACAGCACTAAGGGAAACTGTTCACTTAGGCAGAAAATGTGTAAATCGCTATTGACAGATTCTCTGGAATTACTAGATATTGTGTGTACATGTAAATCAACCACAAGCGAGGGGAATTGTGGCAGGGAACTGCACATCCTGCTCTTAACGGCTGGTATAAGAATCAGAAAGCATAGGGAATATGGCCGTAGACAGAATAAAAACTGAGTGATGGTTACTCTAAAACATTATCAGTCGTACATAATACTTTACTGTTCAAACGGCGGAAAGGAAAAGAGATGCAAAACCTAGTGCCAACGTCTCTGAGTGTATTAATAGAAGCGTATATAAAGAGAAAATGGGAACACCGAAGAAAACATGGGCACCAGAAAAAAATGTGGCACCAAAAATTACGAGATTGTTTCTCTTATATAAAGAAGAGTAGTTGCGCAAAACGAATAGCAATAGGGAATGATTACGAGGGGGATTGATTACTAAAAAAAAATTATTTATTTTAATAGCAAGGTGCACAGAGCTTGCATAAATCACGTCCCCATGGGGCTCACAACTAATCAACGTACCAAGTCTATGTTTTGGAGCGAGTGGGAGGAAACCCGGTATAGGACCCAGAGGAAACCCCACGCAAACACGAGAAAGAAACATACAAACAACTGTGACAGATGTTGAACCTTGGATAGAACTTAAAACAGGACCCCCAGCCTGCAGGGACTGTAGTGCTAAAAAATGAGCCACCGTGTGCAAATAAAACGTGCTCTTCGACGTATCTGATCGTTCTTTAGATATTTCAGGTGGTGTTCGTACTAAAAGGAAAAACAGAGTGGGGAGCATTTAGATTATCAGAAGTGTCGGCTTTGATTCTGCATGGCTTTGTGACCGACCCTGCCGTCGGTTGAGGATACGAGATACACCATTCAGTTAATATGTGGAGCTGTGCAGAGGACATTTTCTGTACTGCCGCGACCATTTTCTGTCCTGAGGACCAAGACATCTGTCCCCGAGCACCAGAAATGTGTCAAACAGTCGGCTTAAGACCAGTTTCAGTTTTGGTTACTACTTCCGCCAGTTCCACAGCGCCCAAAAGAGGGCTGCGGACACATATTAATTTGTTCTCGAGTTTCCACTCCGCCAAACGGCCAGCCCCCTTTCGGAGACGAGTGCGGGAGCGAGGGAAAAAGCATCATTTTTCTGGCGCCCGCCCAGTTTTGTTACATAAAATAGGTCTGAGAGCAGAACATGTGGTAGAGAGCGCCAACAAACTGGCAGAAACGCCCATAGTAAATGTCCTACATCGCCACAGTTATTTCACCAGGTAACATCTAATAGATCCATGGTAGATCAATTCGGCTTCCACATGAGAATTTTGCTGTTTTAGGGTGTCCCTATCACAGTATCCTACTAACTATTTACATTGTCTTCTTCCCTAGTGCTCGCATACTTGAGGTAGCAGAGAGAGCCAGCACTGTCAGGTTTATATACCGTTGGTGACTCTAGTTCTTCTAGGCTCTCTGTGAGGCACATCGCGGAATAGCTCCCAGAATTTTAACGACACGTGGTTATGTAAGTCTCGGCCATATAGTGACAACACGTAAGACAAAAGGAGCGGCTGTGAAAAATCACACTAGTTATTTTCTTTTTTGATGTTCTTCTTCTAGTAATTTGCGGTGCTGGGGGGGCAGACTAACAGATCTGCGAAGGTTTGTTTTCTGCACCAGGAATCCGCAGCAGATCACAGAATAACATGATTGTATCATGCATTACAGTTGTGGGTATAAGGATGTTGGTTGGATAAATCCCATACAATACACTGCTTCGTATTTACGTATGGTGATTTATGCTGGCTATACGCGGGGGGCTTTTCTTTTTCTTTTTCTCATCCCCGAATTCCCGTTATTAGTCACCCTGTATTAATCCGACCTCTCGTTAGTAATTTTGTCCTACCCCACGACGCAACTGAAGGTCCAAAGGATGGAGTTCACCTTCTTCTTCCTGAGTTGAGGAATAAGTGCACTCCGTTAAAGTTGTTTCTTGCCTTTGTGGTGTCACAGTAACTTGTACTGAAGTGTATGTATCTTGCCCAAAAATCCTATTCAATTGTTGTGCACCCAGTTACAAAGGGGCGGGCGGTGTTCGCGTGGCCTGCACTTTGGAACCGTATGATGCCAACAGATCTTTTTCGCTACGCAACTTGACAGGAACATGTTGTTAGCGCACGACGTTAAACCCGATTGAGTTAGTACCTTGAATGAGGCATCAGAAGCTTTTCTTTCAATATTCATTTATACACACACGCTGGCCGCTCAATTTTTCTACTTCAAGAAGGGGTACCCCTAACCGTGAGAGACTTTATGTTTACAGGGTAAGCAGGGCCGATCTGCCATGAGGCGAGATGGAAATCTCGCATCAGGCGGCAGAAACAGATATGCGGGGTCCCTGTAAATGGGGCGGCGAAAATTTGCCGACTCTAAAGTGGGCGAGGTTCGGGCGTCCATTAAAGCCCGAACCGCCCACAGATAAATAACTATAAATCGCGCCTGTCTCTTTGAGACCAGAGCGCATTTATATGCGGAGCGGCGTCAGCGCCTTTCCGGCAGATGCGCCGAGTCCGTCGCTAATCGTGACACAGGCTCATGACGTCATGCGCCTGTGTAAATGTGCGGGTCAAGCCGCGTCTCACCAGGAGAGCCGTCGCTTGAAAGACCGGGAGCCGGACGAGGGGACGCATGGCTGCCTGAAGGTGCGTGAGTATGCATTTTAGTATTTTTCATAGTACTTTAATTAAATGTGGGGAGGTTTCATGTTGTGTATATGGGAGAGGTGGGTACTGGTGGTGTGGTGGTACTAAAATAGTGGCTTAGAAAACGTAAATACTGGGGAAGGGGGGGCAAGGGGGGGTGACGCTATAGAAGATCATTATGGGGCCATAAATATTTCGTATATAGGGGGGGGTGGGGGGGTGCTATATGTTATTTATTTTGGAGGCCATAATTATTTATAATAGGGGGGGCGGGGGGTGGGGTGCTTATTATGTAATTATTTGGGGCCATAATTTATTATACTAGGGGGGGGGGAGGGCATGCGATATATATTAGTTTGGGCGGCCAAATTAGATTCTACTAGGGGGAGGAGGATGATATATTTATTTGGGGAGTTGGGAGCTATAAATTATTTTATTACTGGGGGACGGGGATTGCTATCATTGATTGGGGATTTGGGGACATAAATTCTTTTATCCCTGACGGGGGGGGGGCGGGGGTTGACGGGCTTTTTTGGTGGGTGCTATAGGTATGTATTTGGTGCCATAATTATTTTATACTAGTGGGGGGTGGAGGATTGCTATATCTATTATTTATGGGGCCATAATATTTTTATACTGGGGGGGGATGACTATATATTTATTATGAAAGGTTGGGTGCTATACGTTTTATACTGGGCAGGTTTTACTATTTAGTGTGGGAGGGGGGGCTATATGTAATAGTGCGGGGTGCGGTGTATAATTGGGCCACATGTTAATTACTAGGTGTTGTGGGGGAGCATTATTATTGGCTCAAAATATTAACTTGGGGGGATTGTCGAATTATACTAGCGGGGGATGTCTATACGGGGTATACAGTATATTATAACTAAGCTGGGGGACTGTATGTATGATTCGTATTGACTAACGGGGGATGAATATTGGTACAATTTTAAAATTGGGGGATGGTATATGGGATACAGTATATTACTAAGCTGGGGGGCTGTATATCGGGTACAGTATATTACTAAAGCTGGGGGGCTGTATATGGGATACAGTATATTACTAAGCTGGGGGATGTATATGGGATACAGTATATTACTAAGCTGGGGGGTCTGTATATGGGATACTATATTACTAAGCTGGGGATGGTATATGGGATACAAGTATATTACTAAAGTGGGGGGGTGTATATGGGATACAGTTATATTAGAAGCTGGGGGGATGTATATGGGATTACAGTTTATTACTAAGCTGGGAGGCTGTATATGGGGATACAGTTATATTACTAAGCTGGGAGGGTGTATATGGGATACAGTATATTACTAAGCTGGGGGGTTTTGTTATGGGATACAGTATATACTAAGATGGGGGATGTATATGGGATACAGTATATTACTAAGCTGGGGGGGCTGTATATGGTAGGATACAGTATATACTAAGCTGGGGGCTTGTTTGTATTATATATAGTATTACTAAGCTGGGGGGCTGTTATGGGATACAGTATATTACAAGCTGGGGGGCTGTATATGGAGCGTAAGATAGTATATATTACTAAGCTGGGAGGCTGTATATGGGATACAGTATATTACTAAGCTGGGGGGCTGTATATGGGATACAGTTATTACTAAGCTGGGGGCTGTATAGGGTATAGTATATTACAGTGGGGGGCTGTATATGGGATACAGTTATATTATAAGTGGGTGGGATGATGGGATTACAGTATATTATAATTATTTTATACTAGGGGGAGGGGATGCTATATTTTATTTGGGGATTTGGGCTATAATTATTTATACTAGGGGGGGCGGGGGTGGTGCTATATGTATATTTGGGGCCATAATATTTATACTAGGGGGGGGGGGATGTATATATATATATGGGCCATAATAATTTTATACTGGGGGGGGATGCATATTATATATCACTAAGTGGGGGCTGTATATGGACAGTTATATTACTACTGGGGGAGGTATATGGGATACAGTATATCTTAAGCTGGGGGGATGTATATTGGATACAGTATATTACAAGCTGGGGGGATGTATATGGATACAGTATATACTAAGTGGGGGCTGTATATGGGGGTAAGTATATTACTAACGCTGGGGGGGATGTATATGGGATTACAGTATATTCCTAACATGGGGCCTGTATATGGGGTACAGTATATATATAAGCTGGGGGGGATGTATATGGTACAGTATATTACTAAGTGGGGGCTGTATCTGGGATACAGTATTACTAGCTGGGGGGTTGTATATGGGATACCGTTATTATAACTCATTCTTTATACTAGGGAGGGGAGGGTATGCTTATATTTGATTTGGTGATTTGGGGCTATAATTTTTTATGTATAACTAGGGGAGGCGGGGGTGGGTGTGTATAGTATTATTTGGGGCCATAATTATTATTTAGAAGGGGGGGAAGTAACTATATATTTATGGGGCCATAATTATTTTATACTGGGGGGGATGCTATATAGTTATATCACTAAGTGGGGGCTGTAATCGGGTACGTTATTACTAAGTGGGGGGTGTATATGGGATACGTATATTACTAAGCGTAGGGGGGATGTTATTGGAACAGTATATTTACTAAGTGGGGGGATGTATATGGGAACAGTATATTATAAGGGGGCTGTATATGGGATACAGTATATTCTAAGCTGGGGGGGATTGTATTATTGGATACAGTATATTACTAAACTGGGGCTTATTGGGTACAGTATTATAAGCTGGGGGGGATGATGGATGGGACAGTATATTACTAAACTGGGGCTGTATATGGGATACAGTATATTACTAAATGGGGGTTGTATAGGTTACAGTATATTGACTAAGCTGGGGGATGTTATATGGGATACAGTATATTACTAATGGGGGGGTATATGGGATACAGTTATTACTAAGTGGGGGCTGTATAGGGGATACAGTATATTACTAAGTCTGGGGGGCTGTATTGGGATACAGTATATTACTAAGTGGTGGGGATGGTATATGGGGATCAGTATATTACTAAGCTGGGAGGCTGTATATGGGATACAGTATATTACTAAGCTGGGAGGGTGTATATGGGATACAGTATATTACTAAGCTGGGGGATGTATATGGGATACAGTATTACTAAGCTGGGGGCTGTATATGGGATAACGTATTACTAAGCTGGGGGCGTATATGGGATACAGTATATTACTAAGCTGGGGGGCTGTATATGGACGTACAGTTATTATTACTAAGGCTGGGGGATGTATATGGGATACAGTATATTACTAAGCTGGGGGCTGTATATGGGGATACAGTATATTACTAGTGGGGGCTGATATGGAGTACAGTATATACTAAAGGGGGCTGTATATGTGGGGCAAGATTTTAGGGGATGATATGGGAGCTGTGATATAATTTTAATTGGGTGGTGAATAACGAGGCTTTAAATATATGAGAGCAGGATATGAAGGGAGTGTTATATGTGGGAGAGTGCGGTCAGTTGTGCTGTGAGGGGGTTATATTATTAGGAGCACAGTTTGTTATCCAGGACCTTCACTGTAAGTGACTGTGTGATTTAGGGCACCGGGTGGAGATGCTGCACGGAGCTGAAGAATATCGGCCGTGAATTCACCTTGATACATCATGGATTGGAGAACCTGGAATAAAGTCCTCTGATGGAAGAGATTGTCATCCTTAAGGAACTAGATTCCACTAATGCCTCTCAGATCCTGTAGTCAGTCCACAGTGTCAGGGAGCTGCCTGTAGGATTTCTTAATTGTTAGTAAAATTAAGGATTTACTAACAGGGGATGAGGGGGGGGGGGGGCAGCATTTTATATTTCGCCTCAGGCAGCAAATATGCTAGAATCGGCCTGCAGGTAAGCATTGTTCCTAACTGGACTCCTCTATTTTTTATATTATATATATATTGCACCATGGGTAAAGGAGACAGTGTACACTGACCGCAGTCACTGATATTCTGTAGTGAGATGTCAGTGTGTACTGAGACCATTTGGCCATTAACATAGCAAAAGGCTTTGAACAAGAAGAAGCCACCATGAACCAGGTGTGAGATTCTCTATCTACACACACTGGGGTCTATCCTGAGGGGTCTTAGGTTGGAGTTCTGGGGGGATACTTAGGCTGGTGAAACCAGAAATCTTGCTCTCTTTGTTTTCTGACCCACCTGGATGACCAGCACTTAACATAAGGAAGCAGGTTATATATTGTGTGTGCTTTCTGTGAATGCATATAACTCTATAAGAGTAATTCTATGATAGTACTTATTATAATATAGTAGACTTTATACAAGTACCTATAGATGTTCCAGGTGTTCTGTGTTTTATCATATATATAACTAAGTGTCTGCAGTGAGTGTGTATATATTAGTGTAACTACATGTACAACCTGTAGCCGTATCCCATTCACACGTGGATCTGTGCCCTGCATGTGTATTGGAGGAGTAGATATATAGATGCTATTGTGCATGAGTCTCTATATGTACATGTATATGCTCAGGTACTGGATGTGACTCCTGTTTCAGGATATATGAAGGAACTGCTGTAGTAATAGAATATATTGTATATACATACACATTACTGGGGGTCCAGGAGGGGGCAGGGAAAGAGGACTCTGTGTGTAGTTGTGTTCTCTATGTATTTTATATTGTATTTTATGTAGTTACTTTCTCACATGTATGTTGTTAGTAAAGTCTTTTAATATATAAGTATTTGCGAGGGTTGTATGTTACTCCTGTGATGGAGTGGGTGCTTATGACAAATAGCACAGACTAAGGGGCTGGATAAAACCACTGAAACCTAGAGGAACTTAGTAAAAAGAACCCAATCCCCAAACCCCCTTAAAGGGGTTGTCCGAGTTCTGGAACTCTATCCTATTCACAGCATTGTGTATGGGGGCCGGAAGGTTGTCATGTCCGACCGGAAGCTGAGTCCAGCGCTGCTCCGGCGGTCATGTTTGTTTACATGGCACCCGGACCGGAGTGACAGCAGCGCTGGACTCAGCTTCCGGTCGGACCCGACAACCGGTCGGACCCGACGGATAGGCGTGCCCGACCACGGCCGTCCGGAAGCTGAGTCCTGTGCTGCTCCGGCGGCCATGTTTGTTTACATGGCGCCCGGACTAGAGTGACAGCAGCGCTGGATTCCGGAGGGCACCGGGAGGTAAGTAGGACTTTTTTTTTTTTAAGCAACCCTCTCCTGGCCACCTTTAGTTTTTTTTTTCCAGAACTTGGACAACCCCTTTAATCACTTCTAAAAAGAAATATTCCTACACTACTCAAAACAAGGACTCTGGAGTGCCTTTTCCTATCACTGTGATGACTTTTTTACTACTACTCAAAGTTTATTAAGAGAATGAGAACTGGCTGTTATCGTATTCCTTATCAAAAGTCAAAGACAGTCAAGGCTAGATGGACATTGTCAGACTGACGGTAAAGAGATATTAATTTATGTATTAAAGGGATTGGGAACAAATAAAGTTGACAAGAGTAAGTTTAATAAACACAAAAAGAATAATCCAAAGAACGTGGTCAATAATGGTTAATGACCCGTGATCACTTATATTCTTAAGGCAGAAAAATACATACAAAGAAGTGATCTTTTTAAAACTTAACTTTTACTGAGAAGTCTCATAAAATATACAAACATTAAGTGGTACAAATTAGCTGCTGCTATGTAGAATCCTTAGTGCATGAACCCCATCTAGAAAAAAATAGACAAATGCAAAACGTGAGCTGGGTGGCCTAAATGGATAAGGTTTCACATGAAAAAATATATTAGACACCAGGCTCACCTTGAATGCTCAGCAGCATAAGTCATCAATGCACACTATCCAACTTCCTTGAGCGTGTCAATTTGTTCATTGGTTTTGTCTCAAGATAGAAGCGTCGATGACTTATGCTGCTGAGCATTCAAGGTGAGCCTGGTGTCTAATATATTTTTTCATGTGAAACCTTATCCATTTAGGCCACCCAGCTCACGTTTTGCATTTGTCTATTTTTTTTCTAGATGGGGTTCATGCACTAAGGATTCTACATAGCAGCAGCTAATTTGTACCACTTAATGTTTGTATATTTTATGAGACTTCTCAGTAAAAGTTAAGTTTTAAAAACATCACTTCTTTGTATGTATTTTTCTGCCTTAAGAATATAAGTGATCACGGGTCATTAACCATTATTGACCACGTTCTTTGGATTATTCTTTTTGTCACTATGGAAAGGAGCCATTTATATAAGGGCAATGCTTTTTAATCATAGTATTTTTTTTGGTGGGTTAACCCTTTAACGACCTGGTCCTTTTTGTTTTTTTGATTTCTATTTTTCACTCCCCTCAAACAAAAATCTATAACTTTTTTTTTTTTTACACATAAAGAGCTGTGTGACGGCTTGTTTTCTGCGTAAAAAACTATACCTCATAATGATGGTATTTATTCTTCCCTGCCGTGTACTGGGAAGCAGGATAAAAATTCCAAATGCAGTGAAATTGGTGAAAAAACGCATTTGCGCCATATTCTTGTGGGCTTGGATTGTACAGCTTTCATTGTGCATTACAAATGACATGTCTTCTTTAATTTTTGGGTTGTTGGGATTACGGGGATACCTAATTTGTATAGGTTTTATAATGTTTCATACATTTACAAAAATTAAAACCTCCTATACAATTTTTTTTTTTTCAGATTTTGCCGTCTTCTGGCGCTAATAACTTTTACATATTTTGGTGTAGGAGCTGTGGGTGATGTCATTTTTTGCGACTTCTTTTGATAGATTTTCGGACACAGCGATACCTAATGTGTTTATGATTTTTACTGTTTATTTATATCAGTGCTAGGGAAAGGGAGGTGATTTGAATTTTTAGGGTTTTTTTAATTCTAATTTTTTTTTTTAACTTTTTTTTACTTTTACTATTTTTCAGACTCCCTAGGGTACTTTAACCCTAGGTTATCTGATTGATTCCATCATATACTGTGATTCTCATCCTCATACATTACAATATGCAATTAGGACATACTAATGAATGGGTTAAAGAATAGGGAAGACCCAAGGCTGTCATGGCAACCAATCGCCGCTACCCGGTGATGTCACAGGGAGCGACGATCTCTTTCAAGATGGCAGCGCCCATGCGCTGCCATCTTTTTGAAGCCGCCAGCAGCTTTGACAGCGGAGATGTGCGGGTTAACACCGATCGTGGGTGTTACTGGTAAGTCTTTAATGCGAGCCCTCTCCATGCACCACAGCCAACCCGTGATGTGCTATTACATCACGGGTCTTGAAAGGGTTAATATGCATGGCAGATTGACTTTTTTACTACTACTCAAAGTTTATTAAGAGAATGAGAACTGGATGTTATCGTATTCCGTATCAAAAGTCAAAGACAGTCAAGGCTAGATGGACATTGTCAGACTGACGGTAAAGAGATATTAATTTATGTATTAAAGGGATTGGGAACAAATAAAGTTGACAAGAGTAAGTTTAATACCCTAATAGGGTCACTTATATTGCACTTTTCCAAACAAACTTTTCCAATTTTTCACTAAATTTGTACCTACTCTGGTTAAATTTCCCCTTTCACGTGACCCACCATCAGACACTTTTGGATTCTCTTTTGATGCCCCTTGTCCTGCAGATTACCCCTGGGTCAGGGGACGATGTCCTCATTACTGAATGCAAAGGACATCTCCACCATCTCTCGAAACAGTGCCATAAGATTTGTGTTCACAAAGGAGGTGTGCATTCCGTTATGAGGGCACTCTTTCCTGACCCACCCATGGGACGTCACAGAAAGTTCTGAAAGTGGCTGCCATTGTGGCTTCAAAGGACAGAAGGCCAAAGTTTACCAGGGTAAGTACCATATTGGTGGCCCTAATACTGTATTCTACTTTACCCGATAAACATTCTTATTATTCATGGCAAACACATTTTACCTCTAGGAAGAATAACAGTTAAAATGATTCTGTACCTTTTTGCAACAAAATCCATAACTACCGCTACATGTGAGCATATTGCTGCTAAAGCCACTCAGATCTTATAGGGTTTACCCACCTACCAGCTGACACCTGCCAACATTAAGACAAAAATCTACTGTAGTTGGAAGTGGTAGATTACAGTGGTACAAATCAAACACTGGCATCATTCATTTATTCACTGACTAACACAGAGAACAGATTTTGTAGTGTATCCCTTAGATGAATTGCTCCTCTCTTCAGAAATTCCCATGAGTGATGCAGGATTGTTTCCATGTGAACAATGCATGCAGATTAGTAACCTGGTCTTTTCAGAGAGGAGGGAAAAAAGCCAAAAATAGGAAGAATAAAAAAGAAAACCTTTTCTTGATCTGGTATAATGAAGGTAAATTTCACACAAAATATACCACCCCATATTTTAGTTGATAGCAAGATATATATATATATATATCTATATATTTAATATGATGGAAATGCAAACTTCATACTTCCTCAACTGATTTGTGCCATTCTAGTATATCACAAGTCATTAAGGGGCTTTTTCAGAGCATTTCAAAACACAATGCATTGTATGATCGCAGACTTATATTGCGGCCCCAAGGCCCTAGGAACCCTAGTCAGACCCGGTATTAAACCATAGGAGTGATGGCCCTGCTTGCAAGAGCTTACAGTCTATGAGGATTAAGGTATAATGGTCCAGCCATTCTTTATAAGCAAATGGAAAAAATAATTTAATAAATAAAAATGCTGCTGCTTGAAAGTACATGGTGAATGGGACAGCTGAGAAGCCTGGAGCTTGGTATCTGGTGTTTGCCGGATAACAGATGAAAGGAGTGCACAGGATGGGTTAGTAAAGAGAGAGTTGAAGTTGCATGCAGTTAGGGAATGTGATAATCCTGCCTAAAGAGGTTTTAAGAGCACTTTGAAGCTTTGGAGGTGGAGTATAAGTCTGATTGTCCGGGATAGGGCATTCCAGAGAATTGGTGCAGTTCAGAAGAAGTCCTGGAGATGGGAAAGGTTCGCATTAAAGAAGAGAATAATCCAAGATAACTGGCAGATTGAAGTGCATGGGTTGGGTAACAGACTGAGATGCAGAGAAAAGGAGCAGGGTGGTACAGCAATGAGTGGAACTGTGTGGATGAGAGTGATTAGTTTAAACTGGTATTCCAAAGGAGATGGGTAACCAGTGCAGTGACAGACTGGAGGCAGACTGAAGTGTAGCGTATGGACTGAAGTTGAAGTGGATCTATGCATGAAAGCCCCTTAGGGCAGATGCATTCGACATTAGGTAAGCATGTTCCCTAAACTGGACTCTCTATTCCTAAATTATATATATATTGCAAATTGGGTAAATGGATACAGTGTACACTGACCGCAGCACGATATTCTGTAGTGAGGATGTCGTGTGTACTGAGACCCATTTGCATTAACATAGCAAAAGGCTTTGGAACAAGGAAGAAGCCACCATGGGACCAGGTGTGAGATTCTCGATCTACACACCTGGGCGTCCTGAGGGGTCTTAGTGGGAAGTTCTGGGGGATACTTAGGCTGTGGAGTGAAACCAGAATCTTGCTCTCTTTGTTTTTCTCGACCACACTGGATGACCAGCACTTAACATAAGGAAGCGTTATATATTGTGTGGCTTTTCTGGACTGCAATAACTCTATAAGAGTAATTCTATGATAGTACTTATTATAATATAGTAGACTTATACAAGTACCTATAGATGTTAAGGTGTTCTGTGTTTTATCATATATAGTAACCTAGGTATGCAGTGAGTGTGTAGATCTTAGGTAACTACATGTACAACCTGTAGCCGTTATCCCATTCAAACGGTGGATCTGGCCCTGCATGTGTATGGAGGAGTAGTATATAGATGCTTAATGCATGAGTCTCTATATGTTACATGTATCTGACTCAGGTACTGGATGTGAATCCTGTTTAAGGATATATGAGGAACTTGCGTAGTGAATAGAATATATGTATAGACATACACATTACTGGGGGTCCAGGAGGGGGCAGGGAAAGTGACTATGTGTGTAGTTGTGTTCTCTATGTATTTATAGGTATTTATGTAGTTACTTTCTCACAGGTATGTTGTTAGTTAAGTCTTTAATAGTAAGTATTTGCGAGGGTGGTATGTTACTCCTGGGATCGAGTGGGTGATTATGACAATAGCACAGACTAAGGGCGGATAAAAACACTGAAACCTCGAGGAACTTAGTAAAAAGAACCCAATCCCCAAACCCCTTAAAGGGTGTCCGAGTTCTGGAACATCTTCCTATTCACAGATTGTGTATGGGGCCGGAAGGTGTCATGTCCGCAGGAAGCTGAGTCCAGCGCTGCTCCGCGGTCCTGTTGTTTACATGGAAAAAGGACCGGATGACAGCACGCTGGACTCAGCTTACGGTCGGCCCCGACAAAAGGGAGGCGACCAACCCCGACGGATATAGGCGTGCCCCGACCACGGCCGTCGGAAGCTGATTCCTGTGCTGGACTCGGCGGCCATGTTTTTTACATGGCGGCCGGACAGGTTGCAGCAGCGCTGGTCCGGAGGGCACCGGGGAGGTAAGTAGGAACTTTGTTTTTTTTAAGCAACCCTCTATGGCCACCTTTATTTTTTTTTTCAGAACTTGGACAACCCCCCTTTAATCACTTCTAAAAGAGAAAGGAAATAATCTACCTATCAAAACAAGGACTCTGGAGTGCCTTGTCCTATCATGTAGATGACTTTTTTACTACACTCAAGTTTATAAGGAGAATGAGAACTGGCTGTTATCGATTCCTTCATCAAAAGTCTCTCAAAAGGAACAGTCCAGGCTAGATGGACATGTCAGATGCGGTAAGGATATTAAATGATGATTAAAGGGATTGGGAACAATTAAAGTTGACAAGAGTATACAGTTTAATATATAACACAAAAATGAGTAATCCAAAGGCAACGTGGTGGTCAATAATGGTAATGACCCGTGGATCACTAGTGAGTGCAGAGCGAAAACTACATACAAATAATGATCTTTTTAAACTTAACTTTTACTGAGAAGTCGCAGAAATACAGAACATAAGTGTGTACAGGACTTGGCTGGGCTATGTGAGAAGCATCTAGTGCGGTAACCCCAGCTAGAAAAACAGAGCACCCAAATGCAAAACGTGGACTGGGTGGGCCTAAGTGGATAAGGTGTTCAACATAAAACTAACTCATATTAGACACCAGGCTCACCTGTGAATGCTAAGCGCCTATTCAGTCATCAAGTGCACTATCCAACTTCTTGGAGTTGGGCAAATTTGTTTCATGGATGGTCTTTGGCTCAAGATAGAACGTCGGAGTTCTCGTCCGAAAGTAAGACACAAACGGGGCAGATTTATCAAGCCAGTCTGAACAGTCAGAATATTTCAATGCCCATGTCAACCATCAAGCTCCCCTTTAAAAATATTCAATGAGCATGGTGAAATAAACTGAGCTGTGATTGTTTGCCATGGCACGGAAATCTTCTGAATTTCAGAACTGCTTGATAACCTGCCACAACGTGGTCTTTAACAGGTGTGTGAAGAGGATAGGTGAGTAATAAACAGGGTAAAGGGACTTAGGATGTCAAAATGGGGTCAGATGACCATGTCTCTCCCCGGGTACAACAAACCTGAGTCCAGCTTCTCTGATACCCCCACCCCCCCCCCCCCCCCCTGAAACCAACCTACGGAGTCGTAGGTCGCTATTTGGCCAAACCCCGACAGGAACCGGTTCCTGGCTGGATGTCCCTATAAACAAGCTATTACCACCGGAGTGGTTCCCGGAAAAAGATTGAAAAGTAGTCTGGTATACAGTTTGACATTAATATAGTCCTATGGAAACTCAAGATATCGGACGTAGGGATCAGATCAGCCGAATCCCGACAGGACCTGTTTATCCACTTCCGGGCCATCAAGGGAAAATTGCGGTGTGGCCAAAAGGTGTCCCAATAAATATAACACATACATTTTTCAGTCAAAGCAACAATGGGGGTGGTTTTAACAGAGAAAAGCTGAAAGTCCACCTTTATGACGTGTGTAAGGGAAACACAGGAGTATCCGTCCCTCTTATAAAGGAGGGAAGTGCTAACTATGGTCCAATCGTGAATCTATAGGGCTAAAGTTTTACACGGTGGGCGCCAAAAAACATGTGTTCTTCACCTTAGTCCTAATGTTTGTTTGTTTTTTTTAAATTAGTTTATTATTTTTTAAATAAATTTTTTTTTTTTTGGAACGGAACGATCATGTGCGGGGCGGGGCGTCGGGGCGGCGTGGCTATATAGTACCGGGCGCGACTATTTAACCTGTGCAGTATAAACCACACACATGCACCCCTGGTCCTTGCAAGGCTGTGCACGGGACGCTTAACTGGGCCCCCACAGCCCCCAACTGACCACCAGTCCGTACCAACAAATTTAGACTAAGGTAAGTAAGAACAAATTTTTTTTTTTTGGGCGCCCCACCGTTGAAACTTTAGCCCTTATTAGATTTTTATGATTGCCATCAGTAACTCCTTCCCTCCTTTAAATAGGGAGGATGACCCCCTGTGTTTTCCCTACCCACAGTAAAGGTACGACTTTCAAGCTTTTCTCTGTTAAACGCAGCCCCACTTGTGGCTTTGACTGAAACAAGTTGTATGGTTATATTTATTAGGGACACCTTTTGGACCGTCACCGCAATATCCCCTGATGAGCCCTGGAAGGGTCGCTCTGATCCCTACGTTGTATATTGGAGTTTCCATAGGACTATATACTGTCCATCAACTGTATACGACTCTTCAATCTTTTTACGGGAACCACTCCGGTGGTATAGGCTTGTTTAATAGGGCCATCCAGCCAGGGACAGGTTCCTGTCGGGGTTGACGTGGCCAAATGGACCAACGACTCCGAGGTTAGGTTCTCGGTGTATCAGAGAAGCTGGACTCAGGGTGTACCCAGGGAGAATGACAGTGTCTCTTGACCCCATTTCTTGACATCCGTAGGTCCCATATTACCCCTGTTTATACTCAACAAAGTAAGTCAAAGAATCGTGGCTCTTACGAATGCGGAAGAGAAACTAACTACGCTTCATACTTGAGACAAAACCAATGACAAATTGACACGCTCAAGAAGTTGGATAGTGTGCATGATGACTTATGCTGCTGAGCATTCAAGGTGAGCCTGTGGTCTAATATATTTTTTCATGTGAACCTTCTCCATTAGGCGACCCAGCTCAGTTTTGCATTGTCTATTTTTTTCTAGATGGGGTTCATGCACTAAGGATTCTAATAGCAGCAGCTACTTTGTACCACTTAATGTTTGTATATTTTATGGACTTCTCATAAAGTTAAGTTAAAAAGAGTTAGCTTAATACCCTAATAGGGTCACTTATCTTGCACTTTTCCAAACAACTTTTCCATTTTTCACTAAATTTGTACCTACTCCCTGGTAATTTCCCTTTCACGGACCCACCATCAGACACTTTTGTTCTCTTTTGATGCCACCGTGTCCTGGCAGATTACCCTGGGTCAGGGGGCGATGTCTCATTACTGATCAAGGACATTCCCCATCTCTCGAAACAGTGCCATAAGATTTGTGTTCACAAAGGAGTGTGCATTCCGTTATGAGGGCCACTCTTTCCTGACCCACCATGGGACGTCACAGAAAGTTCTGAAAGGGCTGCCATTGTTGGCTTCAAAGGACAGAAGGCCAAAGTTTACCAGGGTAAGACCATATTGGTGGCCCTAATACTGTATTCTACTTACCCGATAAACATTCTTATTATTACATCCTGCAAACACATTTTACCTCTAGGAAGAATAAAGTTAAAATGATTCTGTACCTTTTTGCAACACAATCCATAACTAACCGCTACATGTTGAGCATATTGCTTGCTAAAGCCACTCAGATCTATTAGGGTTTACCCACCTACCAGCTGACACCTGCCAACATAAGACAAAAATCTACTGTAGTTGGAAGTGGTAGATTACAGTGGTACAAATCAAACACTGGCATCATTCACTTTATTCACTGACTAACACAGAGAACAGATTTTGTAGTGATCCCTTAGATGAATTGCTCCTCTCTTCAAAATTCCCATGAGTGATGCAGATTGTTATCCATGTGAACAATGCAATGCAGATTGTACCTGGTCTTTTCAGAAGAGGAGGAAAAAGCCAAAAATAGGAAGAATAAAAAAGAAAACCTTTTCTTGATCTGTAGAATGAAGGTTAAATTTCACACAAAATATACCACCCCTTGATTTTTAGTTGATAGCAAGATATATATAATATATATCTATATATTTAATATGATGGAATGAAAATTCATACTTCCTCAATGATTGTGCCATTCTAGTGATCGACAGTACATTAAGGGGCTTTTTCAGAGCATTTCAAAACACAATGCATTGTATGATCGCAGACTTATATTGCGGCCCCAAGGCCTAGGAACCCTAGTCAGAACCCTGTATAAAACCATAGGAGTGATGGCCCTGCTTGCAGAGCTTACAGTCTATGAGGAGTTAAGGTATAAGCTTGTATAATGGTCCAGCCATTCTTTCTAGCAAATGGAAAAATAATTAATAATAAAAATGCTGCTGCTTGAAAGTACATGGTGAATGGGACAGCTGAGAAGCCTGGAGCTTGGTTTAGTTTGCCGGATAACAGATGGGAGGAGTGCACAGTGGATGTTAGTAAAGAGAGAGTTGAGTTTGCAATGCAGTTAGGATGTTCATAATCCTGCCTAAAGAGGTTTTAAGAGAGCACTTTGAAGAGTTTGGAGGTGGGGTATAAGTCTGATTGTCCGGGATAGGCACGAGCTCGTGTGCTGTGAGGTGGGGGCGTGTCGGGGACGTTCGGCGAGTTTCGGGGTTTGGGGCTGGGTAGAGTGTTGGCTCTTAGGGGGGGGGGGGGAGTGCATGTGGCGACATGGGGGGCGGGTGGGGGGGACTTGTGGTCTCCCCCTACCTCTCCCCCTCACTATTTCTGTTTTTTTTTTTTTTTTTTTTTTTTTTTTTTTTTTTTTTCCAGCGAATTGGTGCAGCTAAGAAGAAGTCCTGGAGATGGAAAGGTCGCATTAAAGAAGAGAATAATCAAAGATTAACTGGCAGATTGAAGTGCAGGGTTGGGTAAAACAAAAAAAAACAAAAAAAAAAAATAAAAAACAGACTGGATGCAGAGAAAGGAGCAGGGTGTACAGACAATGAAGTGGAACTGTGTGGATGAGAGTGATTAGACCAATGCAGATGTGTGCAGAGGAGAACAGAAATCTAGTAGAATGCCTCCACGTGGTGATTCAGGTAAGGAGGATGTCTATTGTCTGCTTTTAGTTATTTACTACTTATGTCAAGTTTTTTGTAAATACAGGTAGTCCCGGGTTACATACAAGATTCTGTAGATTTGTATGTAAGTTGGAACTGTATATTTTATAATTGTAACCCCAGCGGTCTCTGACAATTTGATTTTAAAAATGTTGGGTTGTCATAAGAACCAGGATTAGCTTAATTGCAGACACCTGTGATAACTGTTATAACAGATTATTGTAGGCTAGGGCAAAAGTACAGTGAATTGCCATTGCCATAACATCCACAGGGCCGTTTGTAACTAGGGGACGGATGTAAGTCGGGGACCACTTGGACATACCTTAAACTATTTCCGAATCCTATTACTACTCATCACCACCATAGTCTCAAGAAAAGGAATATATGGTAGATGCAGGTCCCACTTCTGGAACATGCACTGGTAACATGGTGCATCCATTTCTCCTGACACTCACTGCCCACTTAACCAGTCACTGGTTATATTGTGGACCAATGTATCTTTAAGCATTTCATGTGGGTCAGCCGTGGGGAACTGTCCGTCCCACTGAAACCATGGAGGCTTCCGTATATTATATGTTTAACACATCCAGATGCAAATTTTGCACTAAGCATTTTTCCAGTTTTGAAGGAAAATCTGTTTTGTTTGTTTTGTTTCTTCATTTTTAGAGTGTTACCAGATTTTGAAAAAGAAATCAGTGGACAAGTTTTCTTCAGACTCTAGCTCAGAATGTGGAAGTTCTCGTGGTAGTGTGCGAGCCAGCCGAGGAAGCTGGGGAAGCTGGAGCAGCACTAGCAGTTCTGATGGAGATAAGAAAAATACCCTCCCTAATCGCCTATATTTCCCTACAAGTAAGTAGTTAAAGGGGGTTTATTACTAATAAGACTTAAAGCTGTGTCCACTTTCAGCAAATAATTGATATTGTTTGTGTAATGAAAATCTGTAAAATGTTTCAATATACTTTCTGTATCCATACTTCAAGGTTTTCTAGATCTCCGCTTGCTGTCCTTCTATTGAAAGCTTCATTGCTTATTTCTAGGGCTGGTGCCACACGTAGCGCTTTGTCTGTGCTTGCAAGCGCAGACAAAGCGCTACGTGTGGCTCCAGCCTAGGGCAAGGGAAATTTGTCCATGGTCATGTGATGGACAAGCAGGTGCAAGAGTCGTTAGCATCACACGGCTCTAATTACTCTGTGATGACATCACATCACTATGGACAGATTTCTATGCAGTTGGAGTAAACAATGAAGCATCCTGTACAATGGCAGCAAGCAGAGCGCTAGGAAACCGTTAGGAATTGATACAGACAGTATATTGGAAAATTGTATAACTTTTCACAAACCATATTAATTTATTTGCTGGAAGTGGACAATCCCTTTAACCGTTATCCATTGGTTGGGAGATCAGTGTCCCATGGCAGGGAGGTTGCGGGGGAGGGGGGGGGGGGGGTTGAATTCACAACCACTGCTACATTCACTTCTATGAGAGTGGCCGAGATATCCAAGCGTTGTGCGTGGTATTCCCAAAGTATGCTATGGAGTGGTGGGATGGAAGAATAGGACCTCCGTTCTCCTGATCCAGTGAAACAGTCAAACTTGGCACAACTTTGCAAGCTCGTACTGTACAGGTACGATCGAGCGGCGTTTGCGCCAGGTACGAGTGCGCGGCGTTTGCGCCAGGTACGATTACGATCAAAAATTGAGGCAGTACACAAGAAGTTATTCACCTCTGGCTTTACATAATAATTATGGCTACAGAAATATTGAATTCTGCTTCCTTCTTTTGGAGCCAAGAGTTTTATGTGGTTTAGTGAGCAATAATAGCCATTAGGATACATTTTTGAAGTCCGATTTCCCTTCTATATGTGGTTTTTTATGCAGGTGTAAATGCAATTGCAACAAATTTCATAAAACACAAACCACAGCTTTGATGGATTTAAAACTTCATTGTGTGAACAGGGCCCTGTGGATTCAAGTCAAGATAGGCTGTCACTACCGGTAGCTATGAATACCTGGTCGTCTAAGGATTGTTAACTGTAAGTTTTTTGTTTTTTTTTCCCCTAGGAGAAGCCCCAACACAACATAATTTTCCTTCAGAAAACCCAATATCATTAAATCTGTCGCACAGTATTTGTAATACCAGGTAAGTCTTTAGAATACAATGTTTGTTGTCTTACAGTATCTTGTGAAGCTACAGAATGCCTGAGACTTTGGGGGATTTATATAGACGTGTTATATACATTGCTGCTTCTGGGTAACGTGTTGCAGCTAATATATGCCCGGCCTGCTCACATGGCTAGCTTCCTTGCTGTATCTAACAATAGTGTAGGTTTTCAGCTATGAAAGCCGCCCTTTTAGTAATGTGTTTGTACAGACCGGTAATGTGAGTCTGGTGGACTTGTTTGTATTGGCACAGAGCCTGCATACCTCCGAAGAGTGAAGAGCACGCATCTCCCAGGCAACTTTTCTAACCAGGGCCAGATCCATCATTTATTAACCTTTTGGGTTTGAGAAAGTTCTCTGTTAACATCCGAGTTTATAGTGTTAAAGCTGCTTTTAGTTGTGCATTTGAACAGTCATGCAGCAATAATTTTTTCATGCGAAAGTACAAAAGAAAAGTGGATGTTATGTTAATGTATATGCAGGTTGCTATAGCTATATCTTTCGGTAAACTCTGCATTATGCAATATCTAAATTACTGACAATTCCTTCCACTTGATTCCTCATTTCTATCCTTTTTTGTGTAGACATATATTTTATTGGTTAATTTATTAATCAGTATTTGGACACACTCTTAAAAGTTAAAGTAATTCCCTGTTACTCAAGGGGCACCTGAGGAAAGTAATATCATTGATGGGGGCAGGTTTTTTGAGTTATTTATATAGATGTTTTCTGTATTTTAACTTAATTTGAACAAATCACATAAATGACACAGAACAATCTTTAATAGAATTTGGGATATCTTAAAATAATGCAAAATGTGGTTAACTTAATGGGAAAGGATGGTGTGCCGATAGACCAAAGACATTAAAGCATCCGGACAGCCAACTCAAAACAGTATGCCCTGAGCAGAAATGGGACACTCTGTAAGAAATTTTCTATGTAACAAAACTAATGAGAATCCACAGTTCACTTTGATATGTGGTTTTTAATTCTAGTTTTTAACACTATATTATCTTTTTATTTTTAGTTCCGATATAAACCCATTGTCTCATTATTCAGACATCTTACCACCTTTTTCAGAGGGGCCAGAAGTTGATAAAAATAAAGGTAAATCATTTTACTTTATTAGTTACTTAAAGGATAGCCGCTGATTGCATATCCCCCCGGCAAAGCTCTCAATATCAGATAGTTGAGTGTCCGGAGCCCAGCATACAGTATGCAAGACACGGGTCCAGCCTGCACCCTTGGGTTAGCGGGGTCATCTCTTTGCCTCTATGCTGCCCCAGTCAGGAGCGCTGCATAGGCTCTAGTGCAGTGATGGCGAACCTTTTAGAGGCCGAGTGACCAAACTACCACCCAAAACCCTGCTTATTTATTGCGAGGTGCCAACCAAAAATTAAAGCAGTAACTGGGGTGATGGCCTGGGTGCCCACAAAAAGGGCTTTGAGTGCCACCTTTGGCACCCGTGCCATAGGTTCGCCACCACTGCTCTAGGGTGCTCTGATGCTCAAAATGTTAAAAATCTTGTGTATTGTAACTGTCAAATAGAAACTCCAAAACTTCATCATTGTAAAACTAGAAGTGCATGAAATTTAATCTCTATTTTTTTTTTTTTTTTAGGTCTGTACCCACAGGAAGACGTATGGTCTCCACAGCCAGTGTGTCTGACGAACGATCTCAACTACAACCTAGAGAACCCCGTGCCATGTGTAACACAGGATCCCCCACCAGTCCAAAATAGGTGTGCATTGTGCTATGTATCTATTAGCACTACAGCCTTGCAGTGCTGGAGTCCCATCCAAGTCAACATCTGCAAAGAGTTTGTATGTTCTCTGTGTTTTGCATGGGTTTCCTCCCACACTCCAAAATATACTGGAAGGTTGATTAGATTGTGAGCCCCATGGGGACAGGGACTAATTTGGAAAGCTCTGTGCAGCGCTGCAGAATCTACAGTGGTGGCCAAAAGTATTGGCACCCCTGCAATTCTGTCAGATAATACTCGTTTTCTTCCAGAAAATAATTGCAATCACAAATTCTTTGGTGTTAATATCTTCATTTATTTTGCTTGCAAGGAAAAAACACAAAAGAGAATGAAAAAAATATCGAATCATTGATCATTTTACACACAACTACAAAAATGGGCCGGACAAAAAGTATTGGCACCCTCAGCCTAATGGCTGGTAGCACAACCTTTAGAGAAAATAACTGCAAACAACCGCTTCCGGTAACCATCAATGAGTTTCTTACAAGGCTCTGCGGGAATTTTACACCATTCTTCTCCAAACTGCTGAGAGCTCTCCACAGGCGTTCTATGGGATTCAGGTCTGGACTCATTGCTGCCACTTTACAAGTCTACAGTGCTATCTCTGACTATTAGTCTCCACAATTAATCTCCACAAGACTATCAGTCTCCAGTGCTGTCTCTCAAACCATTTTCTAGTGCTTTTTGAAGTGTGTTTTGGGTCATTGTTCTGCTGGATGACCCATGACCTCTGATGGAGACCCACCTTTCTCACACTGGCCCCTACATTATGCTGCTAAATTTGTTGGTAGTCTTCAGACTTCATAATGCCGTGCACACGGTCAAGCAGTCCTGTGCCCGAGGCAGCAAAGCAACCCCAAAACATCAGGGACCCCCCATGTTTGACTCTAGGGACCGTGTTCTTTACTTTGAAGGCCTCTTTTTATTTCCTGTAAACTATGTTGATGCCTTTTCCCAACAAGCTCTACTTTTGTCTCCTCTGACCAGAGAACATTATCCCAAAACGTTTTAGGCTTTCTCAGGTAAGTTTTGGCAGACTCCAGTTTGGCTTTTTTATGTTTCTGTGTAAGAAGTGGGTTTTTCTTGGGTATCCCACCTTACAGTACCGTTGTACCCTCGGACTGCAGGGTAGCTTGAACTTGTTTGGATATTAGTCGAGGTTCTTTATCCACCATCCGCACAATCTTGCGTTAAAATCTCTTGTCAATTTTTCTTTTCTGTCCACATCTAGGGAGGTGCCACAGTGCCATGGGCTTTACACTTCTTGATGACACTGGGCACAGTAGACACAGGAACATTCAAGTCTTCGGAGATGGACTTGTAGCCCTGAGACTGCTCAGGCTTCCTCATGCTCAATGTGGTACACACAAGGACACAGGACAAAGGTTGAGTCAACTTTAACCCCTTCACGCTCTGTGACGGATATATCCGCCACAGAGCCATGAAGGGTGTATGAAGAGGGCTCAAGGGCTGAGCCCTCTTCATACAGGGATGGGCTTTGCTGCATATCGCAGCAAAGACCCATCGGTAACACCCGCAGTCGGTGCTTGCACCGACCGCGGGTGTTAACCTATTCTTTGCCACCGGCGGCACTGAAAGCATGGCATGGGCGCCGCCATCTTACCTCCGATTGTCGCTCCCCCAAACGTCATCAGGGGCGGCGATCGGTTGCCATGACAGCCTCGGGTCTTCGTTTGACCCAAGGCTGAATGGCTTCTGCCTATTCATTACAATGTAAGCCCTCACACAGCTCTGTACACGGAAAAATGAAAAAGTTATGGATTTTTGAAGGTGGAGAGCGAGAAATGAGCGAAAATACCCTGCGTCCTTAAGGGGTTAATCCATTTCAACTGGCTGCCAGTGTGATTTAGCGTACGTTCACATGTTGCAGTTAAAACAGCATCGCAATCAGCTTTGAGGTGGTTTTAGGTGCACTTTTGTCAATTGAACAGGTGAAAGACATGAACTGAAAGTGAATGACATTTGTGGAGCAGGTTTCCCCTTCAAAATCAAATTCACTCATTCAGTTGTCTTTCACCTGTTCAATTGACAAAACTGCACCTAAAACCACCTCAAAGCTGATTGCGATGCAGTTTTAACTGCTACGTGTGAATGCACCCTTAGTTATTGCCACCACCTGTTAGGTGCCCACAGGTAAGTTACAGGGGCTGTTAATTACACAAATTAGAGAAGCATCACATTAAAGTTTCAAACAGTGCCAATACTTTTGTCCACCACTTTTTTATGTTTGGTGTGGAATTATATCCAATTTGTCCTTTTAACAATTCTTTTTGTGGTTTTCCATTGAAGACAAATTAAATGAAGATAATAATACCAAAGAATTTCTGATTGCAATCATTTTTTGAAAAAGACTGTGTCATATCTAACAGAATTTCAGGGGTGCCAGTACTTTCAGCCACCGATGTATGAACGCTATATAAATAAAAGGAATTATTATATATTAGATAATTCGGCAGAAAAAAAAAAGTTTAGGTTTGAGCTCTGAAGGCCCTTCAATAGTCCTCAGGGTGGGGGGAAAACTGTGTATTGTATCATTTGTATTAATGTTTTATTCTTTTTTTTTTTTCTGTATTTTTCTAGCTACATGAATTGGAATTCAACGTGTGATAGGCAGTTTTCTGGCATCTATGGTTCATTGGAGTTAAATGACTTTAACTCTTACCCTGAAGGTAAAGACTACATTATATTGGATAGGTGAAATCATGACCTTACCATACATCTTTCTGTAAGAAGATGCATAGATTGAAATTTTGCACGCCCCCTTTTATAAGGCCAATTGTAAGAATGAAAGATTTCTAGTTACGAAGGATCGCTAGCAAATGTTTGTATGAACAGTGATTAAAAAAAGAATCAAAGGAAACCCTCAAATAACAACCTAGATCTTCTTTACAAAGTTGAATGTGCTGACAACAAAATCACAAAAAATCTTCAATGGAAATTTATTAACCAATTGGGGCCTGGATTTAGAGTCACTCTCAAAATGAAAGTAGAAAAATACAAGACAGGCTGATCCAACGTTGATATAATATCCATAAAACAAAATGAGGCTCAGTATGATGTTTGGACTCCACGTGCCTGTGTGACCTCTCTATAATGCCTCGGCATGCTCCGGTTGACATTGCGGATGGTCTCCTGAGGGATCTCCTCGCAGACCTGGACTAAAGACATGAATTCAGGTCTGGGGAACGAGTGGACCAGGCCATAGCTTCAATGCCTTCATCTTGCGCAAACTGCTGACACACTCCAGCCACATGAGGTCTAGCATTGTCCTGCATTAGGAGGAACAAACTTCATATTTCAATTTGTATAAGTTACAAAATGGTAAAAATGGAGCACCTCAGATATCACTATTTTCTGTCATGGATAACCCCGCTAGGAATAACCATTTTTGTAGTTTGAATGATCTGGACTTTTGGGATGCAGTAATACTCAACATTTTATTACATTTTTTTCCAATACCAATTCTATGTAAAGGGGGAGGGGGGGTCAGATATAAACCTGAATACTTTTTTTTTTTTTTTTTTTTTTTTTAAATACAGTATTTGCAGACCCCCTAGGGCAGTGGTGACAAACCTATGGCACGGGTGCCAGAGGTGGCACTCTGAGCACTCTCTGTGGGCACCCTGGCCATCATCCCAGCACAGAGTTTCCAGACAGGACTCAAAACCTCCTCCTGCAGTCCCTGGCCACCCAGGATGTGCTGTTATCAGTGATATTTTAAAGCTACACATCCTTAGCTGCTTTGGGCCCCATGATTCTTCCTGTTCAGGGGCCCCTGTTAGGCAGCTACAATGATAATCTGAATTTCTCCTCTTTCTTTAAACTGTATGTGTGTCCTCAGGACACCAATGCAATTAAAAGCTGTGACAAAACAGGTAGCAACATGTTACTGCTTAAATTGCCATGTTGGCAAGTGGATTTGGTCATAATTTGGGCACAAGGTCTCTAAAAGGTTCACCATCACTGCCCTAGGGTGCTTTAACCCTAGGGGGTGTGATCATTCTTATGATATACTGCAAGACAGCAGTATAGCAGTTTATGGTGGATTTGGTGAAGATCTGTCACAGTGTGCCACTGGTACACTGTAATGAATCGTCAGCAATGAAAAGCCCTGGAGTCTCGTACAGACCCCAGGCTGTCATGCCGATGGATCGTCACTCCTTGATGACATCATGGTGGAGCCACACTCCCACCAAGAAGGTGGTGTAAACTTGTCGCCAGGATTTAAATGCTGCTAGCGCCTTTGCCAGTGCTGCACCGATCGATGTTGTTACTGGTGCATAAATGCACAAAATGCAGCAAACACCAAGTATGTTTGAAAATGGTTCAGCCCATGACCCCTATTCATACTTGTAAATAACATGTTGATATGGTGTTAATTTCTTTGACCTTTAAAACCTAAACTGTACATGCAGCATGAAAATAAGCAGCTCCAGCTGTTGCCTTATTATTTCATAAACACTTGAACTGGAATAGAGAAATGAAACTAGTCTTCTTCCGCTATGGGGAAATTATAGTAAGCTTGCAGCTAGTTTTAGGAACTGAAGGCAGGGCTTTTTTTTTTTTTGTTATTTCAAGACCATCTATTAAATTGAGCTAAAACAGTTTTCACTTTAGACTGGTAGCAAAACGGGTTATATTGTTCATAATGAATACAGAGAAAATCTTTGCTTAAGAGACCCCAACACTCTGTGTCGATAGATTAGTCTATTGTTAGGGTTTCCAATGACCCGGAGCATAGATTGGCTGTAAAAAATGAAATCTTTATCTCTGGTGTATCCGACATGGTCTTCTCATATGTTGACACGTTTATGCCAATGAGATTCATTTGCCCTTCTGTGGCACTGCAAAACTATGGAATTGCTGCAGTGTTTCTCTGCAACACACACTTGTGAAAGTTGATCCATTAAAGTAATGGCTACATGACCCCCTGTTCTTATGATGAAAGCACTAACCCCCTTTATATACACTACTGGACATCTATTGTTTGCTAACAATCTTGATCATGCAACATTGATACATTTAATGTTTTCTCCTTCTGCAGAAAACATGAACTTTCACAATGGCTTTTCATGTCCTGATGTGCAAAACCCAGCTTTTATTGACCAATGTCAATCTACTTGGAACTTGAACCCTCCAGCTCCACCACCAGCGCCCCCTCCACCCGGCCCTACTATGCCAAACTCCTGGGAACCAACAAGCTACGTCAGCAATTCTGTAAGTAAATGTGATCAATTCAAAATAATTGAATAGATGAATATGTTCCATAGTTAAAACAGGACTAAGATTCCAGGGATAAAACCTAGCAGTATGAATTATTCATCAGCTGCATATTTTCATGGTTCTTCTTAAACTTAAATCATTACATGTTGTACTGTAGAAGTTGAGACGCCAGCAGTGCAGATGCTTTATCGCAGTACCACCTTCTATGTTGTATTGACTCTGCTTTTATATTGCAGCCTTACCTCTCCAGCACCAGAAGCTTATCCCCCATGTCCGGACTGTTTGGATCTATCTGGGCCCCACAGAATGATGTGTTTGATGGGTACTGTCCTGTGAGCAGCTCTCCCCCCCACTCTGAGCACATTGGGACTCACTCAATGATGTGCAAGCAAGAATACTCCTCAAGATTCAACCCCTTTCATGCGTACATGAATCTGGACATTTGGACAACTGCTAACAGAAATCAATCTTTTCCAGTCTCCAGAGATTCTGGTTACTGCGGGAACATGTGAACTGGGTACCAGTGGAAGAAATGTGATTAGTGTTACTTGCTGTTTTTGGTCACTAGAATGAGCAAGGTGTTGGAATAGAATATGATGTTGGTGAATATTTTGGCACTTTTTATATGGATAATAAATCCTTTTTTTCCTTTTTTTACTGACTTTAATAAGATTTGTGTTTTTATTTATTTGAACATCGTCATAAAAAATTAAGTTATGTGGCAGAGGGGTGGGCTGTATGCTTAACTGAACCTTAAAGGGAATCTTGGGCGTCGATGGGAATATATATCCGCCACACACTTGCGGCCGGATATATGTCCCCACAAATGCGAACTTAATCTTGCACTCGGTAAGAAGCCAAATTCAGGAGTTGTCTGATTCTACTTCTATCAACATGACTCTTCAAAGCTGAATTACATAATACTGGCTTTTAGGTAAAACATTTATATATTTCTTATTGGTTACATCTGATTATGGGCATGCATCTGGCTTGCCAACACCTGCCTTGTGATGTATATCTTCTCAGTGCCATTACCTCTCCATAACCCTGAAAGAAACCTCATAGGAAGAGCATTTCTGAGTAGATAAAGCTGATCATAACATAACACACTGCCACCTCCCACATATTACGTAAACGGAGAAAAACGTGGGCAACTCGCGCACACTGGTAATTCACTTACAATATGCTATGCTATAAGAACCTGGTAATGTAAATCTTTTTGGCCACATAGAATCCTTGAAGGCTACAAGCAGAGTCTTATTAAGGCTCATCTGTAACATACATGGAGGGACAATGCTCCATGGCTTTATGGCTGGCTATGATTAAAGGTGATCAAAATGAAAGAACTGGGGACAACTACTTTTGGCTAATTTCAGATTTTTTTACCACAGCCGTTGTTTCCACAGTCTCTGTCCTCCCATAGAAGTCTATAGGAACGTGAGAAATACAAATACAATTTGGAGTGTTTTCCATGTGTTGAGTCCATATTTATGGATCAGTTACTAGGTAACAGAATTGTTACCTCCAAGAGGTTGGGACAAGCTACTGATCATTTGGCAGCCGACCTTTTTTGCTTTAGCTCATAAATTGATGACCTATGGCTCAGAAACTATAAAAGTACGTACTGAAGACACACTGACTGCAAGTGTAGAGAAAAAAATGTTTGTGTGCAGGCAAATAAATAAAATTATTTTTATATTTTATTTAAAAACCTATCTGCATGGGGTGTTATCTGCATGATTGTACCAACCCAATGAATAAATGAAAGAAGTTATTTGGACCACACAGAAAAAGATGAAAAAACAAAGCGCATAGGAATACTGTGCAAGTGTTTTTCTTTTGGCAATTCTATCACATTTGGAATTTTTTTTACAGCTTTCCTGTTCAATGAACAGAATATATAATGGTGCCACTAGAAAGTATTTGTCTGATTATTGGACATTATTAAGTCAAATACAGAAGGTCCCTGGGTTATGTACAGAATAGGTTCTTTAGGTTTGAACAGATCCAAACTTTGGGTTCGGGTGTGTTCCATGCGCCTCGGAAATATTGCCGGATTGGCAGTCGTGCAGCCAATCCGGAAAATTGATGCCCCTAACTACTTATGGCAACTCTTGAATATAACCTTTTTATGTCAATCAATCTGATGTGTAACAGAGCCGGAAAGTTATGTTAAAGAAATTGTGCAACTGCATTCATTCATTTAGGGTGTGACCTAATTTGAGATTATACCTTACCATACCTCAGTTTATAATTTATATATCTTTAGCTAATACTAAACTGCTGTCTGCACTAAACTACAGCTTATCTAATGAATATGCTAATTTCTGGAGAGGCTACTGGGGCATGGAGTAGCACCTCTGTGTAGAGCTAAAGATAGATCATAGTTTAGAATGTAGGTGGCAACCTACCATCAGATCTACCCTAATAGGTAGATATCTAATGGTAGGTTTCCTTTAAAGGCCATCTACCACCAGGATGCAGAACTATATGCAAACTCCACAGTCTTTCGTCCTAGTGGTAGATGTTTTTTTTGTAGAGAGAAAATAGAGGGAAATTTTCTTGTAAATTTGTTGGATCTCACCAGGTTCTTAAATATTCAACAATAGGTGATACCAACCCCAAAATAGCAAGACTGGAAAAAGAATCTCATCCTGCGAAAAAAAAATGCCGTCAGATGGCCCCAATAACGAAAAAGCAAAAATGTTATAGCCTACAAAATGAGACAATGATAAAACTAAAATCCTGGCAGCTAAAGGGCGCTCCTTCCCTTCTGCGTCTCGCTGTGCACCCATAAAACCAGTAACGGCCACATGTGGGGGGTCTCTGTACTCGGGAGAAATTGCAGAACAAATTGTTTTCTCTTTTTATCTTTTGGAAATGTGTAAATTTTAGGACTAAATGAACGTATAACCGGCACAATTTGACCATTCTAAATTTCACCTCCATTCTGATTCAATTACTATGAAGATATCAAGGGGTTAACGATATTCCTAAAAGCTGTTTCTGATAGTTTGAGGGGTGCACATTTGAAAATGGGTTGATTATATAGGGGGTTTTGATGCTAAAGATGTAAAATTTCATTCAAAACAGTATTTATCCGCAAAATAGTAAATTCTGAAAATACGGAAAATCGCTATTCAATTTGTAAGCCGAGCGACATCAAAATATATTATCCAGACATTTCAAAAATTATGAAAATGTAAAGTAGACATATGGGAAATGTTATTCCGTAACTTATTCAGGTGGTAAATCTATCCAGCCATGACTAAGAATGGGTCCACCGTTTGAAACGCGTTGGCCTTTAAACACTTTGGGATTTTAAATGCTATGCCTTAAATAAAGTTTGAAGTATCTTGGACGAAGCTGGCCATGGAATCCTTTTTCCACCTTTGTTAATCTGATGCAGCCTGTGCAGTAGGGCAGTCCGTGCCTTGTCGGATCTTACTTCATGGTTTGAGTTGAGCTGGACTCTCCATTGCTTTGCCGGTAAATCTATCTACCTGAAAATGTAATGATTTTGAATTTTAAAAAAGTGAAATTTTTCAAAAAATTCATAAATTTTTCCTTTTTTGGAAAATAAACGCAAAACTTATCAGCCAACATTTACCACTAAAATGAAGTACAACATGTAGGGAAAAAACTATCTCAGAACCGCTTTGATAAGTAACAGTGTTCAAAAGTTATAACCATATAAAGCGACGCAAGTCAGAATCCAAAAAATGGGACTGAGCCTTAAGCTGTAAAATGGCTGCGTCCTTAAGGGGTTAAGGTGGATACCATACTATGTTTAGAGTGGGATGTTGGGCGAGGTTTAGGAAAAAAAGGGAGGGGTTTTTTATCGCTCTTTCTCTAGCCAAAAAGTTGGGAGGTATGCTATAGAATACTATGTAGTTTTCTTATGCAATAACAAGTACTACAAGTAAGTAATATCTCATTACACACTTACACTACTGAGTCTGTAGCACCTGATCACTGATGTAACCCGCATGAAGACAAGGATTACTGGTGTGTTTTGTTGGAAATAAAAACAGGATTGAGTGCAAAGGCCCTGGCTGGTTGCCTGGTATTCAGAGCTGGCAGACTTCCCGATACTTGTTTTGGGACTCCACTGTTTGCATTGCTTATTAACCACTTATTGACCCCGCCGCCATTTTACAGCTTAAGGCTCAGCCCCATTTTTTGTATTTTGACATGTGTCACTTTATATGGTTATAACTTTTGAACACTGTTACTTATCAAAGCAATTATGAGATTGTTTTTTTTTCCTCACATGTTGAACTTCATTTTAGTGGCAAATTTTGGCTGATAAGTTTTGCATTTACAGGCGGTCCCCTACTTAAGGACACCCGACTTACAGACAACCCATAGTTACAGACAGACCCCTCTGACTTCTGGGGAAGCTTTCTGAATGCTTTACTATATTCCCACACTGCAATAATCAGCTGTAAGGTGTCTGTAATGAAGCTTTATTGATAATCCTTGGTCCCATTGGAGCAAAAAATGTTTAAACTCCAATTGTCACTGGGCCCAAAAACTTTTTTGTCTGGATCTACAATTATAAAGTATACAGTTTCGACTTACATACAAATTCAACTTAAGAACAAACCTCCAGACCCTATCTTGTATGTAACCCGGGGACTGCCTGTATTTACAAAAAAAAAAGAAAAAATGATGAATTTTTTAAAAAATATGCCATTTTCGAAATTTGAAATCATCGCGTTTTTAGGCAGATCGATTTACCATTTAAATAAGTTTCTAAATAACATTTCCCATGTGTCTACTTTACATTTTCATCATTTTTGAAATGTCTGGGAAATGTATTTTGATGTCACGCGGCTTACAAATCGAATATAGATTTTCCGTATTTTCAGAATTGACTTTTTTGGGGATAAGGTTTTGAATGAAATTTTAAATATTTAGCATTAAAACCACCCTACATAATCAACCCATTTTCAAATCTGCACCCCTCAAACTATCAGAAACAGCTTGAAGAAAGATTGTTAACCGCTTGAGATATTCATAGTGATTTAATCAAAATGGAGATGAAATTTAGAATGGTCAAATTTTGTCAGTTATACCTTCATCTAGCCCTAAAATTTACACATTACCAAAAGATAAAAAGAGAAAACACATCTTAAAATTTGTTCTGCAATTTCTCCCGAGTGCAGAGACCCCCCACATGTGGCCGTTACTTGTTTTATGGGCGCACGGCGGGGTGCAGAAGGGAAGAAGCGCCCTGCAACTGCCAGGATTTTAGTTATCTCATTGGCCCATTTTGCAGGCTATAAAATTTTAGCTTTTTCGTTATTGGGGTCATGTGATGGCATGTGTTTTACAGGACAAGATGCTTTTTCCAGTGTTTCCATTTTGGGGTTGGTATCCCCTATTGTTGAAAACTGTGAGGGCAGGACTTTTTTTGAGGGCAGGAGTAGAAAAGCATCAATTCTGTACTTGATTTTTTCCTTTTTTTTTTTTTTTTTGTTGTTCACCGTATAGCCTAATAATCCTGTTATCTTTATTCTATGGGTCAATACGATTACGGGGATACGAGACTTAAATATTTTTTCTTATGTTTTACTAAATTTCCCTAATAAAACCCTAATGTGTGGAAAAATCTATCATTTTTGCATCGCCGTCTTTCAAGTGTCAGAATATTTTTACATTTTTGGCTACAGAGCTGGTTGATGGCTTTTTTTTGCAGGGCATGCTGTACTTTGCAACAGTATCATTCTACAGTACATATGTTTTGTTGATCACTTTTTATTGCATTTTTTGTGGGATTAAATAGGTAAAAATCATAATTTTTGGTTGGGTTTTTTAAAGTTTTTTTTTACTGCGTTTATTTTACGGGTTCAATAATTATTTAATTTTATTCTATGGGTTGTTACGGATGCGGTGGTACTGTATATGTGGGGTTTGTATTATGATTTAGATGTTATGGGGCTTATGGACATTTTTATTGATTTATTTATTTTTTATTGGATTTTTTTTTTTTTTTACTATTTCCACCATGGGACATGAACAAGCAATCATCTGATTGCTTGTTCATGATAATACTCTGCAATACTGATGTATTGCAGGGTATTAGCAGTGTCGGCCTATGCTAATAGATCCCAACTGATCGTACTCCAGAGCTGTCATAGCAACGATCCGCACCCCCCCCACCGAAAACGGCTTGGGGGTCCCGATAGTGGGGGAAAGACCCCCCAAAGGCATGTTAAATGCCGCGGTTGTGACACCAGAAGCTGCAGGTGTCAGCTGTATGTTACTGCTTACAACCGCCTCTTACATCTATGATTGGAAATTCTTCCGACCACAGGTGTTAACCCCTTACATGCTGCAGTCACGCATGTAAGAAAAAAACCTGTAAGAAAAAAAAAATTTAAAAAATGGACTTAAAAGTAAAAGTCCCCTAAACACCAACATTCTCTATACACATCTAATAAAATACAAAAAAAAACCTCACAACATTTTAAAAAATCCACATATTTGCTATTGCTGTATCCGTACAATCTGTGCAATAAATCAGAGAAATTATTGGACCCAGAACGCCATAAAAAAAAATACACAAAAATTTTTTTTTAGAAAATCTCTTCACAAAAATGTTCCAAAAAAATTATCAAAAATATAAACAGAAGGAAACCAGAATTAATGATTTTCTTTTCCACCATAAATAAAGTTAATAAAATATCAACAATAAGCTACAGGTCCACTAAAATGAAGATTTTTTAAAGTGCATCTAATGTCGCAGAAAATAAGTCCTTATTTGTCCAAATTGCCAAAAAACTAAAGATTGTATGGCCAATAAAAAGTGACAATGCATTATCTGCTCTGAATGGCGCAGCTTCCCTTCAATGCAATGGCGGGTGCCCATACAGCAGGTTACCACTACATATGGGGTATTGTTACACTCAGGAGAGATTGGTTGTCATACTTTGTGGAGCTTTTTGGTATTTTATCAATTAAGAATGTGTAAATTTTTTGAAAAATACATTCTTTTCGCCAAAAAAATAAAAATTTCAAAATTTCATCCGATTTTGTTTTAACCCCTGTAAAACAATTAAAGTTAACAAACTTCATAAAAGTTGTTTTACTAGCGTTGAGGGGTGTAGTTTCTATACTGGGGTAATTTATGTGGTTTTACTATTATTTAGGCATTGAATGTGACCTGAAAGCTGAGCAGGTCCCTCAAAAGTCTGATTTTGAGGTTTTTTTTATAAAAAATGTGAAAAATTGCACCTAAAGTTCTAAGCCTCATAACATCCTAAAAAAAACAAGAGGATGCATAAAAAACATTGTCAACATAAAGCAGACATTTGGTGAATGTTAGTTAGCAAGTAATTCTGCTGTTTTGACTATGTGTTGAAAAATTTGAAAATCGAAAAGTTTTCAAAATTTTTTACCAAATATCCTTTTTTTTCATAAATGCAAAAATCTTTCAACTAACATGAAGTACAACGCATCATTAGAAAACTATCTCAAAATGACCTGGATATGTTAAAGCTTTTAAAAGTTATGACCACTTATAGTGACACAGGGCAGATTTGAAAAAGTTTGCTGTGTCAGGAATGTGAAAAGTGGCTTCAGTGGTAAGGGAAGTGGGTGTTTTACATGGGACTCTATGTTGGAGGGGAGTCATGGGTACTGGTAAAGTAAGTAATACATCCAGTGATCATCTCAGTGGAGTGGTCCTCCATTTCTGTTCCCTTTCTGTAGTTGGCTGAATTTTTATATGACTTTATTTCAGTTTTAAACAGGGCTATGTCTTTTAGGAAAGAAAAATAGAAAAAATTACCATAAAAAAAAGGAAATGAAACCTCTTTAGATTTCTATGAAATGTTAGTTACAAAGGACAGTATGACACTAACTTTCTCTTTATACATTATAGTACTTTTCCACCTGATACAGGAAGTTCAGTTCACTCCATGCACTGAACTTTTAAAATCCTGGCAATTAACAATTTTTTGATGCAAGAAATAATCACACATTAGTGATTTTCACGTTATCCCCTTTTAATTTCCTTTCACATTACTCTAGGGAAATGAGGTCTCACATATTTTTTCTTAAATGGAAGGGGATTTTTGCCATTATATCTGGTTCTCTTTATGGTGTAAAAAGACAGAGGATCATGCATCTGCTTTTCTCATTCCTGCCTCTATTTGCAAAAGTATTCATAGCCCTTAAACTTCCTCAATTTTAAATGTTACATTTACAAACTTTTACAAACTTTATGTGAACGCAAAGCATAAAGTATTTGTGAAATTTAAAGCAAAGAAAATGTTTGCTACTTGTAAAAAGTTTAGCTTTACTTTTTGTCCATTCACTATATATAAATATATATAATGGGAGCATGTGCTGGGCTACCTATACTGTTGTAATGTGCTGTGCTGCCGATATTCTTTGGGCTTTGCTGGGCTACTCATATACTGGGAGCATGCCCTCGGCTACAAATATATCAGGGACATATTCTGAGCTACTTATACTTGGGCATGTTCTGGGCCGTCTATATAATAAGGGGAAGTTCTAGGATACTTATATATCATGGGGACATGTGCTGTGCTATATACATAATGGGGATGTGTCCCGGGCTATATATATACTGGAAGCATGTGCTGGGCTACTTATATACTGGGAGCATGTGCTGGGCTACCTATGTGCTGGGGGAATGTTCTGGACTCTACATAATGAGGGCATGTTCTGCGATACTTTTATATACTGGGGGCATGTGCTGTGCTGTAACTATAATGGGGGCATGTGCTGGGCTACATATATACTTGGAACATGTGTTGGGCTACCTATATACTGGGTGCATGTGCTGTGCTGCCCATATTCTGGGGGCATGTGCTGGGCTAGATATATACTGGGGGCATGTGTTGGGATACTTATATACTGGGGGCTTAGCTGGGCTACTCATATACTGGGAGTATGTTCTGGGCTACATATATATCAGAGATATATTCTGAGCTACTTACATGCTGGGGGCATGTTCTGGGCTGTCTATATAATAAGGGGAAGTTCTAATACATATATATATATATATATATATATATATATATATATATATATATACTGGGAACGTGTCCTGGGCTACAGAAATACTGGGAGCATGTACTGGGCTACATATATACTAGGGGCATGTGCTGTGCTGCCTATACCTATACCAGGGACATGTTCTGGGATACTTATATACTAAGAGCCTGTTCTGGGCTTGGGGTATTTAACCACAGACCAGTCTCTAATCCCCTTTTCATCTCCAAAATTCTGGGCTACATGTATACTGGGGACATATTCTGATCTATCTATATACTGGGGACATGTTCTAGGCCACTTATACACTGGGGGTCACTTTCTGGGCTATTTATATTCTGGGGTCATGTTTTGCACTACCTACATACTGGGGCATATGCTGACCTGGTCTACCTATATACAGGGGGCATGTTCTGGCCTGGGCTACCTATATAATGGGGCTACCTATATAATGGGAGTGTGGAGATGTTCTCCAGAAGCATATTCTGCAATGATAAGTGATGGCCGGGAGAAGTTGCCATGACAGAAGGATTGCCAACTATAAGAAGTGCAGGACCGGGGCCTTATATTTTGGTGCACTAAGCCACTGTTTTTCTACATATTCACACCAAGCACATTTTGGAATCCCCTATTGCAATCTATCAGACGTAACAAGATGAATAGAATGGCGTGTGGCATTATTTGTCCATTTGGCATTATTTGTCTATTACATGATTGAACCGATTTGCATTATGAAGAGTGAAATTAAGAAAATGAATATACCAAGCAGAGCCCTTGTTTTGTTACCTGTGGCTGGCACATGATGCTAAAGGGGCACCTGTCACTAGTACACAGTGGTTTTGGGGCCACATACTGGCACTTGTGACTGGCATTCACAATGATGGAATCTTATATGGAAGGCACATGCTGATAGGAGTGCAAGTATAGCATGTATCTTTTCTTTAGAGACCCTAGTGACCTGGAAATGCTCATATTTGAGTAGCTGTGACTGGCACATACTGTTATAGTAGGACTTGCATGGTTAATATGGAAACTAAGTATCAGTTTGGCATCTGTGGGCAACATGGCAATACATGGTTTATCAAAACTGGTACACTAATCTCTTATCTGAGAGAAAAGGGCCTTATTCAATAAGAGGGAAACACCTCAAGATATATACAAATCTACATCTGCTACCAACTGACATAGACCTGAACTATGATTAACAGCATTTTCTACTGCAAATTATATTAAAACTCTTAGACGACTGGAGTCCACAGGGAAAAATTGCCACCGCCCCCACTAGCTATACTAACAATTTCTAATGAGAGGGAACCTATCAGCAGACTCATGGTACTCTGAACACTGGCAGAATGAAATAAGGATAGGTTCCTCATTATTGTGTCTCGCTATATTTCAAAGAAAAACTGGATTTATAACCGCTGGGTATGTACAGAAGCTGTCCAGCAGCTTACAGTGTGCACGGGCAGAGTGTCTCTATCTGTGCCATTGCATGGTGCGCTGAGAGGAGAAGTGGAAGCCTGAGATTGGGAGGGAAGTGCTTAGTTTTTTTTTTTTTTCTAACAACGAGGGACCCTGTGACTGCTAATGGACAAGTTTTTATTGAGTGGAGGCTGCTGCTGGTCATTTTATTGAGTGGAGGCTGCTGCTTGCCATTTTAATGAGTGGAGGCTGCTGCTGCAGATTTTATTGAGGGGAAGCTGCTGCTTGACATTTTATTGAGTGGAGGCTGCTGCTGGTCATTTTATCAAGGAAGGCTGCTGCTGGATATTTTAGGATCGGGAAGTAAGAGTTCTCCTTACAGAGACTGCCAATTAAGGCCACGGTGTAGGCGTGTGGATTCTTATAGCCATGGATGCTCCACTAGAGGATTCTGGGAAAATATGCAAAGTTTTCCAGTATGGGATAAGGAAAACCATGCCTCTTTTTGCTACCTGTTAAGGCAGCTCCATTGACATCAAGCATGATCTACAATTATGACATAATGCAGATTAAAACCAAACCAGTATATCTATTTCGGAAGGAACAGACTCCCAACTGTAGACCTGGTTGGGTCTCCTCAGTACAGTGTAAGGAACTGGTTTGGCTGAGTGAGAGGTCGGGAAGTAAGAGTTCTAATCAGGGGGTGCCAATTAAGGCCACTGTGTAGGCGTGTTAAGGTGCTTATAGCCATGGAGGCGCCACTAGGGGATTGTGGGAAAATATGCAAAGTTTTCCAGGATGGAGGGGAGGTTGCTGCTTATCATTTTATTGAGGGAAGGCTGCTGGTCATTTTATCAAGGGGAATCTGCTGGTGGCTATTTTATTGAGTTGAGCCTGTTGCTGGCCATTTTATCGAGGGGAGTCTGCTGGACATTTTATCGAGGGGAGTCTGCTGGACATTTTATTGAGGGGAGCCTGCTGCTGGACATCTTATTAATGTGGGGGCTGCAAGACAGTTTCTTAATATAGGAAGGATGCTGCTGGACATATAAGGTATATGTGAGTATATCTGTATTTTCAAGCGGAATGTGCAGGACCGGGGCGGCAATGTGATTTCAGGTATACGTGGTCCTAATCCAAAGTTGATATCGGGGCCCACTGTTACGCCACTGACTAGTAGTCACTGATTTCCGTAATGGGTCAACAGGAATATTTCTTAATCTGGTGTCTGGTGGTAACTCACTTCCTCTATCTCTCTCTGTATCACAACCGCAGATCTACAAGTAGCATTCAGGAGCCAAGTGCACAGATTCTCTATTCAGGAACTCAATGCCATGATCCTCTATAAGAACAGCAGGAGCTGAGCACTGGATTCCTCTCCTTCTCACACAGCCTGCACCTCCATACCCCCCCCCCTCCATTCTTTCTCATACAGCAGGCATCATCCTGTGTCCCCTTTTCACACCAATTGTTAATCACTTTTTTCTGACTGCACCCCCGTGTCTTCCTCTTTCTTCTGTAAGTAACGCACAACCATCTCAGAGTGGTGTAAAAAGGTCCTGAAAGCAATTGTTGGGGGCTTGAGTCAAACTTCTTTTTCCGCTGCACGGAAAGTTATTGATTCAGCTGACAGCATTGAATATAGCTTTGCATATGAAGTTTCTGAAGTTATTGCGATGTGAATGTAGACATTTTATTTCATTTTATATATATAGTGCGTAAATATCTACATAAATTATTTATCTACATATCTACATATTTTATTTTTCTATGTTTCTAGCTATGTAACTGCGACTCCTATCAAACTGGTTGTTTTTTTTAAATCACAAAAGCACACACATAAAAAGTAATGTAATATTTCAGGTCTGAACACACCATTATAGTGGTTTACTATACCGATAAGTTTGCATACTACCTTATTAGACCTATTTATCATAATCTGTGAAGTATGTTAAGCATATTGTAAGGCTCAGACGTGGTAAGGCATCATCAGCCTGGTGTTACACCCCTCTTCCTCCTTGTATAATAGAGCAGGGATTTTCCCATGTAGAAATCAGAGCTGCGCCCGCCCCTGTGTAGTATGAGCTGTGCTGTTCTACAGGCTCCACACATCTTCAGACCTGTCTGACACAACATGTAACCACAAAAACACAGCCGAGCAACACACCGCACCTGACCCCCATCTACAGGTGAGTGAAAAGTTACTATGACCTGACTCTGCCCCAGTGTAGGGGAGGCTCATGGAGAATGGCATAACTTTACTCTGCCCTCTCCAGCTCACAGCTTTCATTCTTCATATTATTGCCTTGTGTAGAAGCTGACTCTACTGAGCACGAGACATCTCAATGTTTGTAAAAAGTGTATGATAGGAATTATAGCCCTAAAGGAAGATGTAAAAGACAGCCACTACCGGCACAGCATTGTCTGATGATATAATGCATGTGACTGCTAAAAAATGTTATGGATGTCAGTCCCCTTGGTTTACTTTCTGTTAGTGTAACATATTTCTCTGCCTTGACCAAATCCTATGTCACTACCCAATTATATGCACCTTTTGGACCAAATTGAGAAACCTCTAAATCTTTGTAAAACATGTATGATAGGAATTGTAGCCCTAAAGGAAAATATAAAAGATAAACACTACCGGCACAGCATTGTCTGGTGGTATAATATGCACATGTCTGCTAAAAAATGTCACTAATGTCAATCCCCTTAGTTGACTTTCTGTTAGTGTAACATAGTGCTCCTCCCTGACCAAATCCTAAAATATCTGATTTGGTGAACAAAATCAGATCATAAATGATGATTTGTATGGCAGTAAACCATCAGAGGAAAACAAAAATTAATAGACGTTATTTTATTTCTAAAATTGCAATATGTATCTTGGCTAATTAAATATTTTTGTAACCTTCACAATAATATGCTAAAATGCTGAGAATACTACTACTAATAATCTTTATTTATATAGCGCTTGTTGTCCATCACAACCAATCACAGCAGAGGTTGTGAGGCTCTTTAAAAAGTACAAACTGTGAAAATGTGCCCTCCTGCTGTTAAACGATCCTTAACGACACAATAGAAATGTGATCTGGGGATTAAATTCAACTTGGAGACAAATACATATACATACAGACGATTGGTGACTAATGAAAATTTTCTTGAAAATGTATATATGTTGCCAGATGGGTTACAATGTTAGAAACTAGTTACTAGAGAGTCCTATTTGCACATCTGATGGACGAGTCGTAGACTATTCCAGTTCTTAAAGTAATTAATCTTGCCAATTCTGTTTTGATTGGTAGACGACAATTTGTCTACTGGAAGGCAAACCTGATGGTCTCACAATACTACCTGTAGACAATTCTGATTTCTACTGCTGTTTGCTTGATATCAGATATTCCAATGATGGAGGAAAGTGCATCTCTCGATTGCATTCCTAAAAAATCATAGCCACCTGATAATTGTTGCTGAACATTTGAATACTTTCCAAAAAGATAGCAATGATATGATAAAATATGTTATCCATGGATTGTTAACCTGATGGCAGAACTTTTAGAGACGACTGTCCAAATTACAACCACAACCCACTCATTTATCGTCAATTGCCAACACAGCAATTTATGTTTAATTAGACGTCTATTAGGAGCCCAGCAAATGACAGCAATTTAAGCAATAACTTATTTCTCTCTGTTCTTTCACAACTTTTTAAGAGAAGAAGGACCTGCATAGATAATCCGGCCCTGTCCACAACTTACCACACTTCCTGCAGTATCTATTAAGTTGCCTGGAATTGCTGGAGCATTATTTGAGTCCTGTCTGGTGAACTCTGTGCCGGTGCGATGGCTCCGGTGCCCACAGAAAGAGCTTGTGCCATAGGTTTGCCACCCCTGACCTAGACCTAGAGCATGCTTTGCTTAAGGCACAGGTGACACAATCAGGGGGTTGCTGTTTATAAATAAATTAATCGGGGGCACTGTATGGATTAATCTTAGATGTATTGTGCAGAATTTATTAAAGGTGGAAATTTTATTTAAATTCAATTATCAAGGTGCGGGCTGTAAGTAGGAGGTTATTGTGTATAAATAATTGGTGTAAATAAACATTGGGGGTGGGAGTTGTATGTAAGAGAATTAATTTTGGGAATATTGGGGCATATTTATCATGCCTTGTATGTCTGTTTTCTGGAATAGAAAACATGGAAAAAGTTGCAATTCCTGGCCATGCTTTTTAAGAGTTTTCCGACCTTAAGCCACTTTTGTGAAATCGGCTTAAGTTATAATATTAATACATTTCTCTAATTGTGCATAAATTAAAAAGGGAGGGAAATGCTGTATGCAAATATAATTCCGTGTCTCTGATGTAAATGAGTTGAATGCTGCATGGAAAACCCCTACAGAATTACCAGGTGTCAGTCAACTACCAGTGCTGGTGGCCTAAGTGAAAACTGCGGAATATAGTTATTTTTAGTGCCGTGGTTTGGTGCGTGCCGGCTATGCGGCTTGTCCGTGTAGTTGGGTGCACATTATTTAATTTTTCTGGTGTACATTATCTTATTTTTCTGTGTGCAATGTCTCAGAAGACATACACCGTGTTGGAGGCACACAACATGCTTACCTCGCTTCCAACAATGCCTCTCTTCCAGAAATACTGCGGCATGCGGCACTGTACGCAGAAATCAGAGAGGTCTCCCTAAGGCGCTGCTTGGACAAAAAATTAGAAGGCACCAGAGCAGGGCACTATGCAGCGACTCTGTGTTGTGTGTTAAGTACAAAGACAGAGAGAGAGAGAGGTCCTGGTATTAACTACAATACGTGGGCACAGTAGCACCCCTGTCCCAGTACGAGATACCAGTACAGAAACCCCCAAGCCTGACTGCATAGTGGATTATAATGAGTGCATGGAAGGGGTTGACTTGTGCGGAACCAAGTGCTTCAGCCATACAACGCCATGCGGAAATCGGGGGTCTGGTACAAGAAGCTGGCCGTCCACATCACGATATAATTCTTACATGTTATATAGATGTGCAGGCCAGAGGGGAACTTTCTTGGAATTTGCAGAGGTGGTTATTCAGTATTTTCTTTTTGGAGACCAGGAAGGGGGAAGTGCCAGCCCTTTTGGAAGGAGAGGCCACAACACATATTGTACCAAGGCAGCGCTTTCCAGGAGTAGTTTTCCACACTGCCAAGAAGGAAAGGAAACAAAAAAGGTGCTGGATGTGTTCCAAAAAAGGCATTCAGAAGGACACCATTTACCATTGTTAAACATGCCCAGAAAAACCAGGACTATGTATGAAACAGTGCTTCCGTATTCACACATCCCTGGATTTTAGATGTCGATTTTACCCTCATGTACTATGCACAGCTTATAAATCATACCGCAACCCACACCTTCCCTGCTAAGCCCTGCCGTGTGCCCTGCCCTTAGGTTATTGCCCCATGTGGGGTATTGCCGTACCCCACATGCATCATGCATCATGATTTTTGGTGTGCTTCTCTCCCCAGTGGCAGGAGCTGGGCACAATATGACATAATTTATATTTTTTACTATGCACTATCCATTATTTTGGGTCCACCTGTGGGGTTAAAATACTAACTATACCCCTGGATTAATTCATGGGGGGGTGTAGTTTCCAAAAATAGGGGTTTCTACCCTATCCAAAAAAATTAGGACTTTTTGTCTTTTTGTTTAAAAAGTAAAACATTTGAAACTTTGAAAATGGTCATTTTCTTAAAATTTTTACTCCCCCCCCTACCAAAGTAACTGATCAGTGAAATTATACCACTAACATAAACTACAATGTCTCACGAGAAAACAAACTCAAAATCACAGGGATATGTTAAAATGTTGAAAAGTTATTACCACAGGAAGAGACACTGGTCAAATTTTTACAAAAAGGACTTAACCTACAAACAGGCTACAGGTTAAGGTGGTATTGACTCCAGTTTAATTGAAGTTTACGTATTTATACCTGAATGAAAATTAACAATGTGTAACAAAATATTATAGATTATGGTACATTCCATTATTTGAACATCTGGGGTGAATGTAACTGGATTATCTGAAGAACCATATACTTTCTGAAGGTAACTGGATGAAGATTGGACTTTTACCTGCCACAGTCATTGTAGAGTTATACTGCATGTGTATGGGTTAGAATGATTACTTTGGCTGGTTTTTGATCTAGAAACATCATTGACAGCATTCAGTTGTTTCTCAGTCTTATCTTAACGAATAGTTACACAGAAACACAAATTACAACAGTTTCTGTTGTACAATAGTGTGTTTTGAGTACTTATCTAATTAGTGATGGATCACCATTGAACTAATCAATGGTCAGATCTTAAAGGGGGTATTCCCACAAAGACAAGTTTCTTAAATATACTCAGGATAACAAAATAACACATTGGGGGATATTTATCAGGACCTCTGCGCACCGCCAGTGGCGCAGAGGCCCTGAAATAATCGCAAATGCTAGTTTATTGCTAGCTTTTGCGATTATTTTTCACAATCCGCCACCTTCACGCCAGTGGGGCGTGAAGGGGCGTGAAGGGGGGGGGGGCTCGGCCGGCCGAGCGGGGGGCACAGCCGGACTGGAGTGGGCCGGCGCGGGGCGTTACTGTCCCCACGCCTGCGCACTCGCTGCTGCCGGCGACTTTTCATACGTGCCGGCGGGGCTGCCGGTTGCGCAACTGGCAGCCCGATACATCAAGAGGCAGAAGTCTCTTCATGTATCGGGCTGCGAATTTGCAGCGGCGGGGCTATCATACGCTGGCGCATGAGCGCCAGCGTATGATAAATATCCCCCATTCTCTAAATCACTATTATTAACAAAAAATCCAGCATTTCACAGATTTAATTCCACCCTGTCTCTATCAGTCCTGGTGTACACAATTTCAGTTGCCCCTGGTTTCCGACCCTGCATCTTCTGACTTTAGGGTGTGCGACCCCTCCCCCTGCATTCCAGGACGAGCTCACGCTGACTCCCTGCTGGCAAACAACTGCAGCAGCGAGAGGAAAGCTAAAAGCTACAGGCAGATACGTTTTTTTTTATCTGGGGAGGGAAGCATATCAGTTCTGACAATGTGTTGTGGCAGAGAAGAATGTTCAGAAGGTAAATGAAAGTGTATATAAACCTTGTACCCCCCTGATAATTTAACCACATTGGGGCACATTTACTAAGGGTCCGCACAACGCATTTTCGTCGGGTTTCCCAACTATTTCGGATTTGAGCCGCATTTAAGTGGGGTTTTTGGCACACGCTAACTTGCATGCGACACAAATCGGGGGGCGTGGCCGATGGACAACCCGACTGATTCGGACTAAGCGCAGGATTTACAATTCAAATTGTGTCGCAAGACAATGCACTCACATACACCGGGAAGAAGAAGGTGAACTCCGGCAGACTTCAGCGGGGAAAACGACACATGCAGGAAAATGGACGCACGATCTTGAAGAATCGCGCCGGACTTCATCCTCGTCGGAGAACACACCTCGGGGATTGCGACAGGACCGGGTAAGTAAATCTGCCCCATTGTCTGCACACAGGGATTATAATGTGTCTGCTTGGAGAGTACCCGGCCACACTCTGGATTCTTACACTGACCATCACTGAGTGATAGGAGCTAAAACAGCAATAAAACTGTAAAAAATGCAAGGGGTTAAAAATGATCTTTATTATGTAAACATCATTAGGGGATTGAAGTTTGAGAATTTTCTTTCATGGGCAAACCCCTTTAAGCCTTATATATGTGATTCATTATGTTTCCTATTTCAATGACTAAAAGGAACCTAATGATTTTTTTTTTTATCTACCATCTTTAGAAACAAGAATGGCGCCTTACCCACTGAATTTCTTCCTAATCTTCTTATTGATGGAGACAACATATTCAGAAGATGGAGTGGACTGCCCTTGTAACCATATGGATTTTTGTGACTGCTCCTCCCATCATTTGACATCTATACCTTCCACACTGCCAAGACAAATGAAGGGTTTGGACTTGTCTAACAATTTAATTCAAACTATATCAGATGATGAGTTGAAGCCATATGAAAACCTCAGAGTACTTTGGCTTACTAGAAATGAAATCCATACTATCAGTAGGAACTGTTTTCAGTCTCTAAATAATCTTGAGGAATTGGATCTGTCTTATAACAAGTTACCCAGCTTGTCACCCACTTGGTTTGCTGGTCTCGAAAAGCTAAGACATTTGAACTTGTTGGGTAATCACTACACTACACTTGGTGAAACGCCCATGTTCTCCACTCTGCCAGCAATGAGGAATTTAAAAGTGGGAAATACACACTTTGTTGCTCTCCATAAACAAGACTTTGTGGGTGTCCAGAGTCTGGACAAACTGTACCTAAATATTTCACAGCTCAAACAATATACCAATGGCACTATACGATCCATAGGACATACAGGGCATGTTACCATTGCTACAAATTTAACTTTACTGCCAGAAATAATACATGATCTTAAACATTCCGCTAACTATTTAGAAATTAAGGATACCTCTATCACAACGAGTCAGGATGCATATGCACTTACACTGCTCAATGATACAACGGTGAAGACTTTAATGTTTAAAAACTGTTTTCTGACTGACATTAGTTTAGGAAGTTTGCTACAAGTTATACACACCTATAAAAATGTTACCACTCTAGCTTTGGAAGACAGTACGCTAATGGGAACAGGACAGAAAATTCCTCCACTGGAAGATGAGAACTCATCAATATCAACAATTATTATTAAGAACCTGGAAATACCAAAATATTTTCTTTTTACAGATTTCCATGACATCTATCAGATGGTACGTGCAATTAAAAGTGTCACCTGCACAGGCAGCAAAGTTTTTCTCATGCCTTGTAAATTTTCCCGCTCCTTTATGATGATGGAGTACCTCGATCTGAGTGGGAACGTGCTCACAGATTTGTTTTTGCAAGGTTCAACTTGTTACACAGAAGGTTTTGGAGCTTGGCCTGCTTTAAGAACCTTAAATGTCAGCAGAAATCTCTTATCTTCATTACCTGCGGTTTCAAAAGCACTTGCACATATACCATCATTGACTTATATTGATTTAAGTCAAAATTTATTTGGGGACAACCCTGTTACTTCCTGTATCTGGCCTGGAAACCTCAAGTTCTTAAATCTTTCAGATTGCAAGATAAAACTGATTGACAACTGCCTTTCGGACACGTTAGAGGTTTTGGATGTAAGCGCCAATAATCTGGAAACATTTTCTGCCCATTTACCAAATCTGAAGGAACTTTACATATCCGATAATAGATTGACTATGTTACCTGTCAAAGCTGATCTACCAAGGCTAGCATTACTGGTAATTAGGAAAAATAGAATCAATGACTTTTGGAGTTCAGATTTGAGACGATTTGTAAATTTGACAAAATTGGACGCAACTGAAAATAATTATTTCTGCTCCTGCCAGTTCGTAGATTTTGTTGAGCAAAACAGCATAATTCTTGTGGGTTGGCCAGAAAAATATATTTGCGATTCTCCTCCTTCAGTACGGGGTAAACCGATTCATGATGCTCATCTCCCCCTGTTAATGTGCCACAAAACATTAGTTGTGACACTGTCCTGTATTGTATTAATATTAGTTCTAGCTGTCATTGTGTGGCTTTGCCACTGTCTTCATTGTGTTTGGTATGCAAAGATGACATGGGCCTGGCTAAAAGTGAAAAGGAAGCCATTAAAAGTATTAGAGAGGGAGATCTGTTTTGATGCTTTCATATCTTACAGTGAAAGAGACTCCGAGTGGGTTGAGAATATGATGGTTCCACAGCTAGAAAATGGGAATCCTCCGCTAAGAGTCTGTATTCATAAGAGAGATTTTGTACCAGGCAAATGGATTATTGACAATATCATAGACGCCATGGAGAAAAGCCGTAAAACCCTGTTTATTTTATCAGAACATTTTGTCCAAAGTGAGTGGTGCAAGTATGAGCTGGAGTTCTCACACTTTCGTCTTTTTGATGAAAACAATGATACTGCCATTTTGGTTCTTCTGGAACCCATTGAAAAGTCAACTATTCCAAAAAGATTCTGCAAACTGAGGAAACTCATGAACACAAAAACCTACATTGAGTGGCCGTCAGAAGATGAAGAACAAAATGATTTCTGGGCTAATCTTAAAACAGCAGTGCAACCAGATGAATACCCAGATGAAGACCCAGAGGCATAGTAACACTAATGTCATGGAGACAAAACCTTCAAAATGTATATTAAAAATGAAAGCTGCACAAGGAACATCTAAAGACAAAACCTCTTTACTTGATCAATGTGGTTTTCTCTGCAGACTTTTTTTTAGGGATTGCGCCATGAATTTCCTGAAGGAATCCAATGGCATTGAAGCAGGAACAGTGAGCAACGATAAGAATCACTGGGGAGGAGAGAAGATATGGATTACAGCAAGTGGGGGTGGGATACTAGAAATGTGTTTTCCTTATTCCAAAGGAAAGCATATTCTTTTTTTCGTAATAAGAAATATGATTTTTTGACAAGTAGTGATCAGACGAAACATGAAACATGAGTGATAGAGAAAATACTCTACTCATGTATATGATAGATAAAACGAGTATTAGTATAGATAATTTGTGAACTATAAGAGCATTCATACATGCTGTGATGATTTCCCAGAGGACTAAAAGTAATATATTATATAAATGTAATTAACTTTTTTATTAAATACTAACAATATGACAGAGTATTATTTTAGAATTTTTGCTTAGCTTTGCCTTGATCCTGCAAGTTGCAAAGGGGCAGGGCCGGTTTAAAAGAATTAACAGGGGTTAAAGGGCAACAGCAGTGGCGTAACTTGAAGCTGAAGGGCCCCAGTGCAAAGTCTGTGCCAGGCCCCCGACTATAATGTATGTTTTATAGTACTAGCCCTCATATGGGAAAGTGACACTTTATGGGCCCCTAAGCCTCCAGGGCCTGGTTGCCATCGCAACCTCTGCACGCCCCTGGGCAACAGTGTCTAAAATTAACCAAATGGAGTGCTGGATTCTGTTACATAGTTATGAACCACAATAAATATGGTGGACAAAAAGGAGTGGGCGGACCCAGTGGTGATAATGGACAACCAGTTTATTGTTCACAAACATAAAAATTATCAAATAATGTTATTTTTTTGTTTGGACTGTTCTCACACAAAAAGAAAGAGTGTTTGTATTTCCTTTTATGTCCATATAGTAGACTGCGTCATAGGTACTAAACTGTATATATTTACCATCAATGAGACTGATAATATTGGTAAAAAGATCAGATCACTCATCTTAGGTTAATGTGGAAAGAGAGTGGGAGCACGATCAATACACCCCAGGAGAAAAGCAGTATTCAATATAGAAGACCTAGGATTGGATGCAATATTTTTTTTTAAATATAATTCCATTTTCGTGTAAACTTTTATGTTTATTTAGTAGCTTTTTATATTTATATGTAGAATTATTTATTCCTAATTCAGCTACAATACTAAGGCTTTGTCAAAGAGACCTTTGTACATGTAGCAGGTTCACAGTCTCATCAAAGCTGTATACTGATTCCCAACACTCTGGGTACGGTTTTTAAGTTTCAAAGTTACATCAGCAATGTAACATCACATACCATCATATGGAAATTATATAAGGAGTAACTTTCTTCCCGGTTTTATATATAATAAGATAGGGCAGTAGTTTTCTTGCCATGTTGTAGCATAAATTCTTTTGCCTGATCACATCTCTCAGTGGTAAAGTCTGATAGAAAACTTTCTGATCCAGTGTACACATTACTAAGGCCATGTAAAACCTGTAGGTGTTAGGTCAGTATGGTCAATTGCCTTATTTTCTTATATACTGGTTTAACCCCTTGGTGGTTTAACCCCTTCAGTGAAGAACACATTGCAGATGTTTCCATACATCTGCTAACTTATCAGAAGACATTATTTCTCAATAAAATGACACATTGAAAAATGCTCGAGTCTCCCATTGACTTCAATGGGGCTCGTTATACGAAACGAGAACTCGAGCATCGGGAAAAGTTTGTCTCGAATAACGAGCACTCGAGCATTTTAGTGCTCGCTCATCTCTAAATAGGAGATCCTTCTGTTTAAAATGACACATTGTGATTCTAGGTGCCAGGGTTCAGGAAATATATCCGTTTGAAGTTGGGCACTGTCATGACGTTTATAAATGTCCTTTCTACACGGGGCATGTGCAAATAGGACGTATATTGCCATATGGCAGTCGTGAAGGGGTTAAAGTGTAGCTGTGTAGCTAGTGATTTTACTAAATTATTTTATGCTACTCCCCCTTTGAAAACAAACAGAACAATGCCTACTTTGTTCTGCATGTCCTTTTCTATCCAAAGTTATGGCATTTTCTGTTCTGAAAGTGTTTGAAAAAAATCTTTTTCACCAGAGGTGAGTGGGCGGAGACTAACATCTGTCTGTCTATGTCCTCAGGCTGAGGCCAGTTAGCTTGCCCATAGATCCCATGATGCCTTGTGTTCTCTCTCAAACATGTAATAAGTGAAAGAAATCATAAGTAACCCAGTTACATGCAGTCTATAGCCTGTGCTGTGTGAGCACAGGAAAGAGCTGATACTGCCGATGACAAGGTGGGGGAAGGGAGCAGTGAGAAGAGCAGAGACAGACAGATAAAGTTCTGTAGAATCACAGACTGGGATGGAGAGACTGAAAGGGCATAAGGCAGATCTTCTACCTCACTATTCTGTGCAGGAGACATCTGTATTCACTGTTCTGTACACATCCAGCTCTACTGCAATTATTGAAACATGACCTCCTCCCCTGTGAGCAGGGAGCAGCAGTTCCAGGAAACCGACCAGGAACAAAGTGTAAACAACATACGGATTCATAGGGCTTATCAGCACATGGAGTGGAGGCAGCCATTACAGCAGGGGTCCCCAAACTTTTTACATAGGGGGCCGCTCACTGTCCCCCTCAGACCATTGGAGGGCCGGACTAAAGTCTAAAAATAAATAGCGGTACATGTGACCGCATCCATAATACACTGGCACCCCCCTAATTATTAATTATTTAATATACCGGTACTGCACCCCCTTGTGAACTATTTTATATATTGGCCCAATTAATTAATTAATATACTGGGACCTCTCTCCATTAATTATTGAATATGCCTCCCCCCCATTAATTACTAAACTGCCCCTCATAATTAATTATTTCCTATACCCGCACCATTAAAGGGGTTATCCGGGTTTAAAAATTTTTTTATGGCCGGGCTGGGGAGGGATAGTTAAACATAATAAACATGGACTTACCTCCTCCGGCGCCGCCGATGTCCTGCGCCGCGGTCACTTTGATCCGTGCCCCTGTAAACAAACGGATCCTCCCATCCGTCCCTATCTCTCAGCGTTGTAAGCGCTGAGAGATGGTGCGCATGGGAGAATCCGGCCGGCCGGAAGCTCCCTGTGCGCCCTTCTACTGAAACCGGCGCACGGAGAAGACGGGCCGCGGCGCGGGACATCGGCAGCACCGGAAGAGGAAAGTACATGTTTATTATGTTTAAATAGCCCTCCCCAGCCCGGCCATAAAAAAAAATTTTAATCCCGGATAAACCCTTTAATTAATTCCTATGCTGCCCCTCATAATTAATTATTCCTATACTGCGCCTTATAATTAATTATTTCCTATACTGCCCCTCATAATTAATTATTTCCTATTCTACCCCTCATAATTAATTATTTCTTATACTGCCCCTTATAATTAATTATTTACTATTCTACCCCTCATAATTAATTATTTCTTATAGTGCCCCTTATAATTAATTATTTCCTATGCTGCCCCTTATAATTAATTATTTCCTATGCTGCCCCTCATAATTAATTATTTCCTACACACACATACACATAAGCATATATATATGCACACACATACACATAAGCATATATATATGCACACACATACACATAAGCATATATATATATGCACACACATACACATAAGCATATATATATGCACACACATAAGCACATATATACACACACATACATAAGCATATATATACGCACACACATAAGAATATATATACGCACACACATAAGCATATATATACGCACACACATAAGCATATATATACGCACACATATAAGCATATATATACGCACACACATAAGCATATATATACGCACACACATACATAAGCATATATATACCCCCCCACATGTGGCCGTTACTTCGCCCGAGTACAGAGACCCCCCACTTGTGTGGCCGTTACTTGTGTTATGGGGGCACAGCGAGGCGCAGAAGAGAAGGAGCCCTGCAGCTGCCAGGATTTTAGTTTCCTCATGGGCCCCTTTTGAAGGCTATAAAATTTTCGCTTTTCCGTTATTTGGGCCATGTGACGGCATTTTTTTTGCGGGATGAGATGCTTTTTCCATTGTTACCATTTTGGGGTTGGTATCACCTATTATTAAAAATTTAGGAACTTTTTTTGAGGTCATGAGTAGAAAAACATCAATTATGTACTGGATTTTTTACTCTTTCTTTTTTTCGTGTTATCTTTATTCTATGGGTCGATACGATTACGGGGATACCAGACATGAATATTTTTTCTTATGTTTTACTAAATTTGCCAAATAAAACCCTAATGTGGGGAAAAATCTATCATTTTTGCATTGCAGTCTTTCAAGTGGCACAACATTGTTACGTTTTTGGCTACAGAGCTGGTTGATGGCTTGTTTTTTGTGGGACACGTTGTTCTTTGCAACAGTATCATTCTGGAGTACAGATGTTTTGTTGATCACTTTTTATTGCATTTTTAGTGGGGTATAATAGGTAAAAATCATAATTTTTGGCGGGTTTTTCAAGTTTTTTTTTTACGGCGTCCATCATATGGGTTCAATAGTTATTTAGTTTTATTCTATGGATTGTTACGGACGTGGTGATACTATATATGTGGGGTTTGTGTTATGATTTAGACTTTTTTGAGCGTTATATGTCTCTTTATATGTTTTGGGGCTTATGGGCATTTTTAGTGATTTATAAAGTTATTTTTTATTGAAAAAAATTTTTTTTACATTTTTTACTTGATCCACCATGGGATATGAACAAGCAATCATCTGATTGCTAGTTCATGATAATACTCTGCAATACTCATGTATTGCAGGGTATTAGCAGTGTCAGCCTATGCAGATGCATAGGCTGACACTTTGCCTTTAAGATGACGTCACAGACGCCATCTTAAAGGCACTGCCTTCAGGCTTCTCTGGGGTCCTGAACGGACCCCAGAGGTGCCATAGCAGCGATCGGCGCCCCCGAAAACGGCGCGGGGTGCCGATTGTGGGGGAAAGACCCCCGGAAAGCATGTTAAATGCCGCGGTCGCGTTGACCGCGGTGTTTAACGGGTTAAACAACCACGATCGGAGCCCACTCCGACCGCGGGTGTTAGCCGGGGATGTCAGCTATAGAATACCACTGACATCCCATGACCCCCGATGCCGGTTCGGCTCCTGTGCAGAGCTGAACTGGCATTGTCTCTGCGCAGTAGCTGTACTGCGCTGAGCGCTATTCGCGGGACTCAGCGCAGTACAGCTACGGCGCAGAGCGCTAAGGGGTTAAAATCTAATTGTCAAAGGGATGAAAAAAAATTTGACTGGAGCTACAATTATAAAATATACAGTTCCGACTTACATACAAATTCAACTTAAGTACAAACCTATGGTCCTAGAACCTATCGTCTATGTAACCCGGGGACTGCCTGTATGTATATGCCAAGGATCCAAGATGCACACAAGGAATAACTGGAACATGGAGATTCATCCTCGGAGCAGCCCCAGTAAACTGACTTTATGCAGGTTTATTGGTACAATTAGTATGATGCGTATTACCCATAGCTTGTAGTCTACACAATTACAGTATAAAATATATTGGTTGATATGGAAAAACATGAATGTGGTATTATGGAATCTGATGCATCACTAGTGTAGCAGTAGGGGATAGATGCCCAGGGAAAGAGATGTGCCGGCCGAGGAGACACGTGAAGAGATGTGCCGGCCGAGGAGACACATGAAAACATGTGCCGGCCGAGGAGACACGTGAAGAGATGTGCCGACCGAGGAGACACGTGAAGAGATGTGCCGACCGAGGAGACACGCGAAGAGATGTGCCGACCGAGGAGACACGCGAAGAGATGTGCCGACCGAGGAGACACGTGAAGAGATGTGCCGACCGAGGAGACACGTGAAGAGATGTGCCGGCCGAGGAGACACGGGAAGAGATGTGCCGGCCGAGGAGACATGTGAAGAGATGTGCCGGCCGAGGAGACATGTGAAGAGATGTGCCGGCTGAGGAGACACGTGAAGAAATGTGCCGGCCTAGGAGACACGTGAAGAGATGTGCCGGCCGAGGAGACATGTGAAGAGATGTGCCGGCCGAGGAGACATGTGAAGAGATGTGCCGGCTGAGGAGACACGTGAAGAAATGTTCCGGCCTAGGAGACACGTGAAGACATGTACCGGCCGAGGAGGCACGGGAAGAGATGTGCCGACCGAGGAGACACGTGAAGACATGTACTGGCCGAGGAGACACGTGAAGAGATGTGCCAGCCGGGGAGACATGTGAAGAGATGTGCCGGCCGAGGAGACACGTGAAGAGATGTGCGGGTCGAGGAGACATGTGAAGACATGTACCGGCCGAGGAGACACGTGAAGAGATGTGCGGGTCGAGGAGACACGTGAAGAGATGTGCCAGCCGAGGAGACACGTGAAGAGATGTGCCAGCCGAGGAGACACGTGAAGAGCCAGCCGAGGAGGCACGGGAAGAGATGTGCCGGCCAAGGAAACACGAAAAGAGATGTGCCGACTGAGGAGACACGTGAAGAGATGAGCCGTGCAAGCGCAATAGGGATTTGCAGCCAAATTGATGTGTAGAATTTACACAGTTATTGTAATTCCACTCCCTAAAGTGACAGTGTAACTTGTTATCAGACAGAGGTGAAGGGAAAATCTGGTTCTGTCCTCTGCTCTAGAGGGTCAGATACACTGGAGTGAAGGATCACTGCTCAACATTCAGAGGAATCTGACATATTGTATATGTGACAGATCCGGGACAACTAAACTCTCCACTCCATATGTAAGAACTGAGAGGACCCAGAAATGGCCTGTCCAGAAGACGTGGACCTGAGAGCCCCACTACACAATGACCCCGAGTCACTGACACTTACCTCAGGCAAATGCTTCTAGGAGCTGAAGTAAAGTTATGAACAAAACTACCTAGAATCTGATTAACTGTAAAGACTCCTCCGATAATGAAGTCTCCATCCTGAAAGTACTTGTGGTCATCAAAAAACACTCCTAGAGGTAGATCACAGGCGGGTGGTGGATTCTGGGACATACATTGTGTCACATAGAGAATCAGTACAAGTAACATCACACGTCTGGTGAGTAGCCGCCTGTGCAGGACTCCCCCAGACTGTGCACCCCAAATATCAGAACAAGAACGGCTAGAGGTGGTGAAGAGCAGTGTAGGCCAGGATAACACAGAGACAGAGCCTGGTGCCGGGCAGAGGACCATGCACTAGATAGCAGCCTCTCCCCCTCCTCTTATACTCTACAGCACAATACATCTCTATGAGGTCTGGATATAGATGGAGACTCAGGTGTTGGAACTTCTCATCTTATCTTAGGACACATTTCCAGGGGATCCGTCCATATCTCCAGAGGATCAGTTATAGAAGAGTCTTTGTAAGTTTTAAATATTTTACCAACATGTTTTCCTACATCTGGATTTCACTGGTGACAAAGATTTAACCCCTAAATGTGAATGGATGACAATAACTACTTGGTGCAGCAAGCTTCCTTTATCCGTATTACCTGAATTATGGAGACAGCATAGCCCCCTGTGCTAGGGTCTACCTCCTACTATTCCATCATGGCCTTGAGCAGAGACTCCTTTTGAATTACACGTGGTGCCATCCTATATTGCTTCTGGTCAGAGGTCCATCGTCCCGGCACCACCCCTCAGCTGCTGTTGTCAGGTGGTGGTGGGTAGTAGCCTGGTAGCGCTGTGCACTCACACCTATGATTAGGAGAGTCTTCTGAGGTCCATCTTGGATATTGCTATACGGGGGGCTTTAGCAGGTACTGTGCTTCCATCTACTGAACAAAATTTATATATGATGTATTGCTACGCCACCACCTATACCTGAGTGACTTAATAAAATAGACCAATCTGTCATCTAGAACAGATAGCTAGTTGGTCAGATAGAAAACATGATACTTTTATCAGGTTATGGAAGCCTTGACGTGTATACAGAACCTAAGAGACAAGGTTAGACCAATAAGACATAGAGGAACTCCTTGCCCCCTCAAGTGACATAAGTTAGAAAGCTTCCCCATATTCCAAAGATGCAATTTCTCGTGCTGTTCAATTTTCTTAGAGTCTGAAAGATGTGACCTGCATTACCTTTATTCTCTCATTCATGTTTGTCAGGATCAGTGGTAGTGGATCCTCTGGACCAGAGTTTAAGTGGCACCCAGTTTTCACCAGAGCCCCCCGCAAAGCGGGTTGCGGCAGGATGCTGGGTGGCAAGGCAAAGTAAAGAATTGTAAGGCAAACTCGTAGCTGTGACTGGGTATTTTCTGTCCCAGAAGGGAGTAGCCCATGCCAGGGCCTTCCCGGAGAGGAGGCTAATGATGGAAGCCACCTTAGACCATTCTGTGATAAACTATGTTGGCATGCGTGCACCACACAAGGCAGGTGAGGAGCATGTGAGCTGACGTGTTTCCGGACGCTCCTGCCCTTCGGAGCTCCGTCCCAATGGGAGGCGCAATCCTGTGAACGCTACCTTACGCCAATGTTTGTGCCGGGCCAGGTAGAGTCTATGTTTCGGCAGAGGGGCTGAAGCGAGGAGTGGATACCGGAGGTTCGGTCGTGCCCAACGGTGGAGGATCTGTCTGCGGCCGCGTGGAGGAGGTGCGTTCGTCTTTGGTTCCGGAGTGACGACTCGGGTGTCCGTGCTACCGTGAGGACGGCGTGGAGACCAGAGTGGGATTGCTGCGAGGACCGGACGGCGCGCTGCTGTATCTTCGAGGCAAGGCGACGACTTCCCCAGAGGGGGGCAATAGTGCTGGACGTTAAGGTGACCCTGTTTAATTTTCGGCTTCGCTCCAAGCCTGAAGCGGCTCCAGAACGGGGTAAGTCTGCCGCATCTCTAAGAGAAGGCAGATTTTGCTTATGCATCAACTCCTGACTATTCCTGTGCAATATTGTCTGCTACTCCCTATAACACTGAGGCACTAGCATCCGTGCCTACTCGGCTGAAGCTTTTACTAATCGACGTTTGACTGTGTTTCCTGATAGCTTCCTGCGTATAACCAACTGCTCTCCGCTTGTTTGTATATCTAGCATTGCTCCGCTAAATAACAAACTTAATCTGCAATTTCAGTGGACATTGCTAAAGCCTTCACTAACTGGCCAAGGAACTACTATAACAATTACTAATGTCAATTCTCTCATACTATCCTGTACTTGTTTGGGACTTTAATGCTGTGCTTCCTGATAATTTTCTGCTTATAACTAACTGCTCCCTATTTGTCTGTATACCTAACATCGCTCCTCTAACAACAAATTTAACCCACAATATCAGCAGATATTGCTATAGCTTTTACTAACTGGCCAAGGAACCAGGAAAACAAGTATTATTGTCAATCTTTTTATACTAACCTGTATTTGTTGAGGATTTCATTGCTGAGAATGTTTGGCAAGTTTCTTCTTTAGACAACTTTAAAGCAGCACGGTGTTGGGCAATTATGTCTGTTTAACAGGAGTGTTACCTCCAGAAATAGTTGCGGATTTTTGTTGAATCCCTTTATATTACCGTATGGTCTTTATTGTCTGGGAAAAGCCTAAAACGGCGGGGAGGGTAGAGGAAAACAGACGGTAGAAGAAGTATAGGGGAAAAAGACAAAAGTATGCCCACTAACAGCAACAAGAAACTGACAAGGGGGGGGTCTGGGAACACTTCCACCACCCCAAAAGAACTAAAGAAAGCAGAGAAGATTAGGGAAAATGCAAAAGCAAAACTACATAAGTTTGCTCTCTCCCCAAACAAGGGGGAAGATGATTCGGGTTCGGGCTCGGGTAGGGCTGAGCAGCTACAATCTCAGGCAGAGGATTCTACGGGGGATTTATCTCCCGATGCCTCACTGTCTAATTTCTCTGCTTCCAGTAGGATAGAGACTTCAGGAGGATCAGAGGGAAACGAGCAAAACATTTTGGGGGACAGTCGGGAGATTATTGATGAAAATAAATCCCCAATACTGAGCCAAATCTTGGAACCCGTGTTGCAATGTAGGGGTGACATTAAGGACCTGTCCGTCGAAGTCAGTCGTGTCAAGGAGGAACTGACTCAGTTGCGGACAGACATGGCTGGCTTCGGGGACCGGTTGGAGGTCGCGGAAGGCCGTATTTCAGACATAGAAGATAAGCTGTCTAAAATTTCTGCCGAGTTTAATATTCTCAAAGGAGAATCAGTGCAACAAAAACTAAAAATTATTGATTTAGAGAATCGATCTCGTCGGGCCAATATATGCTGTATTGGCTTTCCTGAAAAATCTGAGGGACAGGATGTAGTGGCTTTTATGCAAGAGTGGTTGAAAAAAACACTCGGTCCAGATATAGCTGCTTGCCAGCATTTTATCGAACGTGCTCATCGAGTCCCCAGTCGTAATCCGGCCCCAGGTGGATTATCTCGTCCTATTCTGATTAAACTATGTTTATCTAGAGACAGAGATTTGATTTTGAAAAAAGCAAGGGAAAAAGGCAAAATTGAATTTAATGGCCAGACGATTAAATTGTTTCCTGATTTTGCAATTGAAACTAGAAAAAAGCGCAAAGGTTTCTATGAAGTTAAGCAAAAGATGCGCCAAGCCGGAATACAATACTCAATGCTGTTTCCGGCCAAACTGCGTGTCATCTGGCAGGAAAAAACCCTCTTCTTTGACAACCCAGCGGACGCATTAGAATGGTTTAGAAGGAAATAGAAGGGGGAATTGGCATAGGGGTTAAGAAAGTGAAAATAAAATTAAAATCCAATTAAAGAATATTTTGTTGAACACAAAGTTAAAACTCAGAATATAAGCAGGCTGCTTTCCCATGGGCGTGGGTGATGGAGGGTGGGAGGGTGATGCAGAGTTTAGAGGTTAGAGGTAGACACCGACCCTCTGGGTCGTTGTTCTTCTCTCTACCAGGAGGTTTCTGGGGTAGTAGGGAATGGGTTGGGTGGATTGGGGTGTCTTCACATAGGGTGGCCTTGCAAGAAACCCACCTAACGTCTGAAACTTTTGTTAAGATTCAGAAAAAGTGGTGTGGATGGAGTTATCACTCCTGGCACTCGCAATACTCACGAGGGGTAACTATTATGGTCAACAGGAACTTAGAATACCAAGAAAACCTGGTGAAAATAGACTCAGAGGGGAGATATGTTTTTGTGCAATGTGTTATTGAAGGGAAACCCTGGGTTTTGGGTAACATTTATATTCCGCCACCGTTTCACGGGCATATTTTAATAGATTTTTTCACTTTCATCACTAAAGTAGGAGGTGCTCACATGTTATTAGTGGGAGACTTCAATAACATTTTGGATTCTCAGTTGGACGTCCTCCACTTGGACAAAGTTAAAATAACACATCACAGGTCAAAGTTATTACTCAATATAATTGACACTTTTGGTTGGTACGAGATATGGCGAGAAATAAATAAAGATAAGAGGATCTTCTCATATTTTTCGAAGACGCACAAAACCTTTTCACGATTGGACATGGCATTCACCAATTCTAGTACACTTAAATTGTGCTATAACTGCACGTACGGGGTAAGGGGGGTCTCAGACCATGCACCATTAATTTGTAGTATAAAAAGTAGTAATAACGGACATATTGGGTGGTTTAGGATTGGGCCTTCTTGGGTTGATACACTGGGTAAAAGTGAGTGGGTAATAAGACAAATTAAAGAATTTTTTGACTTAAACAAGGGATGCGCTCCCCTCTATATAGTCTGGGATACGGCTAAGTCCTTCATAAGAGGCCTTTACAAGGCCCAAATTTGCAGGTATCGGTTAGAATTTAATAAAAATATGAAGGAACTGGAAAAAAAGATCCATTTATTGGAAGAAAAATTACGTGGGGGATCCTACGGATCAAAATAGGGTTATTTGGGAAGAAGAGCAAGCCCTATATTCTGATTTAATTTATTTACAAGCCAACAGAAAAATTAGTGCACAAGTAAGACGAGGCTATCTTGAATCCAACATGCCAGGGAAAGTGCTAGCGAATCTCATTAAAGAAGGTAAAAAACGCACTCATATTACAACCATAGAGATTTCTGGAAGGGGTATTTTACGTCAACAGGAGGAAATACAGGAAGCTTTTGTTCATTATTATGAAGATCTATTCAAATCTCAACAGGTATTCCCCCCAAAAGACATCGCAGCATACATCTTAGAATCTCATCTCCCCCGTTTGTCAGATCAGGAGAGACTTTTATTGGATTCTCCGATAAGTATGGAGGAAGTATATAAGACTCTGTCCCTCACATCTAGGGGTCGCTCTCCGGGGTTAGACGGGATCCCTTTTGAACTATATGAGCTCTACAAAGAAGAATTGGTTGGGCAACTCCTGGAGGTTTGGAACTATTCTCTGGAGAAAGGGGAACTTCCCCCGTCTATGCGCGAGTCCCTTATCACATTGATTTTAAAAAATGGGAAGGATAGTCTGAAAATGGATTCATTCCGCCCCATTTCTTTGATCAATACTGATAATAAGCTCCTGGCCAAATTATTAGCAGATCGTCTTAAAAGATGCATTAGGAGTGTGATACACAGGGACCAGTGTGGCTTTATGCCTGGCTGCTCCACGATGGACAACCTCAGGAGACTGTTTCTTAATTTACAGCTGGTGCCCGATAACCCTGGGGAGCGCACTATAATGATGTTAGATGCTTCCAAAGCATTCAATACAATTGAATGGGACTTCTTGTGGCCCACTTTGCAAACTATGGGGTTTGGCAATAAATTTGTATCCTGGATTAAACTACTCTATACATCCCCCTCCGCTAGACTCTCAATAAATGGTAAAATCTCTCGCCCTTTTAACTTGAGTAGAGGAACAAAACAGGGGTGTCCCCTCTCACCTTTACTGTTCGCCATAGCACTAGAACCCCTGGCTTGTAGGATTCGCCGGTCGCCGGACATTGTGGGCTTTAAACAGGGAGATGTACACGAAAAAATTTCGTTATATGCTGACGATATCCTTTTGTTTTTGGGTTCCCACAAATCTATATCGAAGGTATTCTTAATTTTTAGTGAATATGGGGACAGGTCCGGGTTAAGAATCAATTGGCAAAAGTCCGCGTGTCTTCCAGTGGACCCACTAAAATCTTTTACCCCAAAGGATATTAAGATCATTGAACATGACAGTTATGTAGAATACTTGGGGATTAGGGTATCGGCTAATATTTGGGGCTATATTGAGAATAATATTAACCCCGTCTTAGGTTACATTAGAAGTAAAATAAAAACCTGGAAAAAACTACCCCTTAACACGATGGGTCGGATAGCGCTGATTAAAACGCAGTTACTCCCTAAGGTGCTATATGTCTTGTCTGCCGCCCCGATCTGGATACCGGGGAAGATTTTTAAGATCCTCGAGTCTCTCTTTCGTGACTTGGTCTGGAGGGGAAGACAGCCTCGTTTGAAGCTGGAGGTATTAAGCCTCCCTTATGATAAGGGGGGCCTTGACCTTCCAGACATGTATGTCTATTTTCTTATTGAACAGATAAAGCATATACTTATATGGGACTGTTCTCCCTTGGCGGACTCCCCCATAAGGATAGTGGGAGGGGGGGATAAAGTGAAACTCAATATTTTGGAAGTTCTTGAAACTGGCCTCTGGAGTGGGCAGATATTCAAACGACAATACCCTACTCTCTCAATGATGCATCAAGTATGGAGGGAGATTAAAAACCTATGGCACCTTACGGATATACTCCCATTTACTCCACTATGGAAAAATCAGACTTTGTCTACCCCTAAAATCAATACGGAACCCTGGATCGCGAAAGGGATAATTTATGTATATCAGTTGATGGAGAATGGTAGTATGAAGTCATATGCTAAATTACAGGAGGAATTTCAGATTTCGCAATCCTGTTTTTTTCCCTACTTACAACTGGCCCACTGGTGGATTCATCTCGATAAAGCTGTATTGGGATGGGATAAAACTCCCCGGATCTTTAAGCTTATGTGGGCTTCACTAAAAAAAAAAGTGAAAAGTAAAAAATTCTATCACCCATTGGTTACCCAAAGAAATAGTAGCTACCTAAATAGAGTGCCTGAGAAATGGGTTAAAGAGGTGGGAGTACTTGAGGAACAAGGATGGTTTTCCACATATAAAGATATATATAAGATTTTAAAGATCCCAGCCCATCGGTGGACACAAGTTTCCATCCTACATAGAATATATTATACTCCCAAGAGGATAATGAAATTCTCTAGGGAGGTGGTTCGATGTAAGAAATGCGGTCGAGAGAAAGCCGATGATATGCATCTTCTCTGGTTTTGTCCGGATATAGTAAAATTCTGGGCAGAAATTATCAAGGAACTTGGGAAATGTTGTGATACGCGGATTCCAGTGAATTTCTTGACCTGTGTCTTGGGTATTTGGGAGGGGAATGAGGGAAGAGAAAATGGGATTTACGTGGTTAGGAAACTATTATTCTTAGCAAGATTCTGCATTATTAAAAAATGGACCTCCCCCGACCCTCCCACAGTTTCGTTATGGAAACGTATTACTAACAAAACAATTCTTTCTGAAGGTTTAGTGAATAAGAGGTACAACTTACTGGGGAGACAGAAATATAAACAACTATGGCATAGGTGGATTGAGCTGTTCTTCTCACCTGAGGAGAAAAGGATCTTGGGCTAGATGCTCTCGGTAAATTTCACGGGGGGCTGGCAGGACTCTGCAGCTTAGACATATTACAGCAAGAGGACTCCACCTTTGTATGATTGTCGGGGTGGTTGGGCGGGGGAGGTGGGAGAGGTGGGGGGGGGGGGGGGGGGGGGGGGGAGGGGGAGGTAAAGGAAATTGTATTAGTTTTAAGATGTACACTAAACTCTGTTTCACAATTTATTGTAATATATTTAAAATAGTGTATTTATGGTATTATATTTATCTGTAAAATTGTTCTTGTGTTTTCTAATTCAATATTAAAAAAAAAAGAAAAAAAAAAAAAAAAAAAAAAAAAAGGTGCACCACACAAAAGATGGTGATCTCTGTCGGGCCAGTGCAGGGCAGCGACAGATTCATGATTTCTGGCGCACAATCTTAGTGAATCGCTGCACCCAGCATTATAGACGGGAATAGCACTTTTAGTGCAGTTTCCGACTTTCTGAGTAAATGTGCCCCATTGTTTTTTGTCATTATGTGACTTGTAATCCTTACTTACAAACTGTTTTTTTCTATTAAGGCTTTATCTGGAATTTGAAGTTCACTGTGACCTGATGGGTTGGTCTAGTAAGACATGCAATTTCAGAATGGATTGCCACTGAAAAATAAAAACAAGATAATTGCAGCCTAAAAAAGAAAAAAAAAAAAAATAAACTATGTTGGCATAAGTTCAATGTGCAGGGAGCACTGGGTGATAAAGCCCATGCACAACTTGGGGTCCCCATCATACTTAGATGACATGGAGAGTCTCAGCTTGGGATCTGCAGATGGAGCATGAACCGGAGCAGCAGGAGGAGCTGCAGGAACTTGACGCTGCTGCTGAGTAGCCATCAATTGCTGCAACATGGCGGTGACTTGTACAAATTTCTGTTGGGATTGCTGGACAACGATGGTGGCCAGGTCAGGTAGCGGGACCTTGGCGGGATCCATGGCCGGATCTTACTGTCAGGATCAGTGGTAGTGGATCCTCTGTACCACCGTGGACAATGATGTAAGTCAACACCTGGGACCGGAGTCTAAGTGGCGTAGTGCCAGGTCGTTCCACAGGTGGGGGACAGGCCGGAGGTCAAGACCGGCAGCACAGGATCAGATTCAGGGACGTAGCGTATGTCAGGACAGGCAGCATGGGATCAGAGTCAATACCGGAACCAGGGTTACAACAGGAATTCAAAAAATACAAACAAAGGGCATGAGATAAGCTTTCTCTAGGGCTGTGAGGCACCAAGATCCAGCAGGGGACACAGGGAGGGGCTGGCTATTTAACAGAATTGCCTGCCGGGCAGCACCAATTAGCGACGTACTGGCCCTTTAAATTTTACAGAGCCGGCACGCACGCCCTAGGAGGCAGAGATGTGCGCTCTGAGCAAAGGGAGACGGCACTGGTCCCCAGTGAAGCAGAGGGGCAATGTTCCTATGTGTAAAAATGTCAACAACGCATACCATAAACCCCCTCCCTTCATCCTTTGCCATGTTATTGTGACAACCCTTCCCCTCCATCCATCCATCCATCCCTTCCCTAACCCTAACCCTTCTTCTCTTCACCCGAGCTAATTTACAACACTTCAGGGCATAGTTATCAGGGCCCCTGCACCACGTCAGTGGCATAGAGGCCCTGAAATAATCGCAAATGCTAGCTTATTGCTAGCACTTGTGATAATTCTGCCCTCTCTGCCTCTTTCATGCCAGTGGGGCGTGAAGGGGCGGGGGTACGACCGGCCATGCTGAGGGCATCACTGTCCCCACGCCTGCGCACTGGCTGCTGCCGCCGACTTTTCACATGTTTATTTCTATGCCAGTCAGGGTAGGGTAGGGCAGGGCCTACATCAGGGCTGAAGCTTCTTGATGTATCTCGCTGTGAAAATGCAGCGGCGGCGTGTGATAAATATTCCCCTATATGTTTGTGCAACACCCCTGCCGATGCAAAGCAGAGGGGTTGTTGCGAATACGCCCCACCATGTAGCTTGCAGCCTGTGTAGGGTCTGATTAACGCCACAGCAGGTCACTACATAACACAGGGGAACACTGCAGGGGTAGAGTCTGCCTGGTAAGGCAGGAGTTAAGTCTTTATGTGATGTAATATGTGTCAACCAATCACAGTTGTTCATACCTTGTATTGTAATGGGATGCAATTGGAGGAGTAACCACCACCTGACCAGTGGGAGTAATAAAACCCCTGGTCAGGAAAGTTCTAGAATTCAGAAGAAGCCAGAAAAGAGTAGAGAGGAGACCAGTGCAGTCAGAGCTCAGCTCACTGCCTGAGCAGCTCTGAGGAGCTAGTTAGTGAGAGAAAGGGGTATCATCCTACCTTTAAGGGTGATATCTGAAGCAACCCAGGACAAGCTGAAGCATCCTACTAGGACACAGCTATCTCTCAGCCTGCCATTGCATTCAGGCTGAAGACCCATTCCTGTGGTTCCATCTCCAACTGCAGCCCCAGCATTCTACCATTTGTCAAGGCACGTTGCTACTGTTCCTGTCGGTTCCAATAAAGAACTGTAAGTTATTTTTGTTCAACGTTTGCCTCTGTCTGGTCCCTGCTACCACGGCTGTCACCATCACGGGCACCCTATTCACCATACAGAGACTCATACTCCAGATACCAAAGGGTTGCCCCAGGGAGAACCGCTATAGCAGCCTCTCCCTCATCATTTCTTGCCAACACCACCCTGCTGGAGACCTGCCAGGCTTTAGGACAGCCCTCCGGTTCCCCATACCAAGCACCATGACACTAGCGTGCCTAGGCCGCAACCGCCAGCCACTCCGGTATTCAGGCCCCAAGAAAAGGCTAGGCCCCGGTGGGGGATGTTGCAAGTGGCGTCACGAACAGGATTTATACTTCTGTGCCTTATTCTGGCACTATAGACTTTCCTTTATTACAAAGACTGTGCTGCCTAACCCTGCTGCCATCCGAGTTTAGGCCCCAGTGATTGTGTGCATTTCTACATTGAACTGTGTTACTGCTGCCACATGCTGTCGAGCTCCGCTCCAGCACTCAAGAGGTTAAACCCTGCAAAGAACTTTGTCAGCTCTGCTACATCTGGCGCTGCCGCACCTGAAGCATTTACCACTGAGGTATGTGGCGCAGCACTTAATTCCAGCTCGCCAAATTCTCACTGGCGGGAACTCCAGAGTCGTCACCAGGCTCCACCCCCTGCGCGTGAGGCGCGAAGAACCATAGAGGAGGAGCTGGAGCGCGTGCGGCAGGCAACGAAGAGGGTTAATCGGCCATCTTGGATTTCGGCGCAGGCCGCGCCTGATGCCTGCCAGCAGCGTGCACCTCATCCGGAGACCCAACGCACGTGTCCTGCGACTGGAGGAGAGCACCGCTGAGCATCACCGAGCCCCTGCTGCCTGCCGGACAACGGGAACGGAGTTCTTCGTGCACCAGATCTGTCCTGTCACCGCGGCTGATCCTGAGTGAGTACCGCTGGGGAAGTTAAAGGGGGGTACAGATTGTTTCTGACGCTAGGTTACTGGCTCACCTCCCAGGGAATAGTGACTGTGTTTTAAGGTACCCACGTCCCATTCTAGCCATCGCCCATAGCAACAGATATTGTGTAACCCTGCAGGCTTCCCTCAGCTAGGCCAGTCATGTCCGTCCAGGTTGAAGATACGGGACTGATGCAGCTCCCGTCCCCTGGTCCCTCCTCAGGGTACCGGAGCATGTTAAGTCCTCCAGAGAGTCCTTTCAGCCCTGCTACAGCCAGTGTCCCTGGGACCCCCACCATGATGCCTCTGACTATGCCCTACTATCTGGGGGCCCCCTGGTTACCCCACTACGAGGGAGAATTACACACTCTCCCTGAATTCAGAGACAAGTTGTTAGCCACCTTCGCCCTGTACCTGCTCACAGAGGAACAGAAAGTGGGCAACCTAACCGGGCAGTTGAAAGGACCCGCTCTCCGGGAACTCAAGTCTTGGCACTGAGAACAGAGTTGAAGTAGCAATTCTTCGGGAAAAGACAGAGGCCCCAAGAGTCCCTCCAAGACTCCTTGGCCTCCTTTCTTGAGTTTAAGGAAATTGCCACTGACATATTAGGGGACCGACCGCCTACTGGACCGCAGAAAGAGCCTAAATACGCGGAAATAGAAGACTCTGCTCTAGCTTGCCATCCAATGCAACCGACCTCACCTACTCCTGCGGCTACGGAAGTTGCTGGCTTAGCAGGACAGGCCCCTAATCTGGCGGACACCCTGCATAAAATACTTGATCGGTTGACCCAATTGGAAGTGACTGTCTCCACTATGAGGAAGAAACCTCCAGAGTACTCTGTACGGGCAGCTACCCCTTGTGACTCCCCGGCCAAACCACACCCAAGGGAAGCGAAGTCGTTAAGCACCTGGAGTCAGAAGGAACCCCGTCATCGGTGCAGCTACTGCCGTAAATACGGGCATGAAGATGATGGATGTCGTCAGTTAAACGACAAACCCTTGGAGCTAAGGGACGACCCCCAAGGGAAAAACCTCTAAGTCCCCGAGATGCCAACTTTATGCCCAGGTTCGTGGGGACTCGCCCCATGGTTCATGTAACCATCAACGGCGTTACCCTACCGGCCTTAATTGATAACAGCTCTCAAGTGACCACCCTCCGGAGTGCTGCCTTCGTGAGATGCCGAGGAGGAGCATCCTTAATCCAGCCTACGAATAAAAAACCTGTACCCATCCGTGGCTACTGGGAGCCCACACTAACCATTGGAGACACTGAGTTAACCAGACAGGGCGTAGTGGTGACACGAGTGCCCGAAAACGGTAACTACTTCCTGGTACTGGGTACCAATGTCCTCTGCAACTGCTACCCGGAAGTGCTGAAGGCTCTCCACGACTCTCTGCCAACAGTGCCCAGTGGGTTCCCGGAAGGTAATTCAGGAGACTATGCAGGTTCTAGCGGCGCAACAGAAGTTTGCTGGCCCTAATGGAGAAATCTGCAGAGCCCGGATCAAAGATCCCCAACCTGTCCGCCTTCAACCTGGGACTGAGACGTTAGTACTAACGTTAGTACTAAATGTGGGAGACTCCCCAGTAGATCTGAGAAAATACCAAGCCGTAGCCACTCTCTTCAGCGTCCATCCTGAAGACTTAGTGGAAACCTCTCTGTCTGCCTCCCAACAGTTGGAAGTGAAGCAAAGTGCTGAAGGTGAGCCTGCCGAGCAATCCTGGTGGCTTGAGCTCAATATTGGAGACGATGATTTTACTCCTGCAGACCAAGTACAAGTTGTCCTGGATGTCGTTATGAAGCACCACCAGGCCTTCAGCAAACACCCACTGGATTTTGGGCAGACTACCCTGATCCAACATACCATCCCTACTGGCTCTCATCCTCCTATCAAAGAGCGATACCGGCCCATACCTCCAGCCCGCTACCAAGAGGTGAAAAAGCTGGTGCAAGAGATGAAGACAGCCAATGTTATCCGGGAGAGTCACAGCCCATGGGCTGCCCCACTGGTTCTTGTGAAAAAGAAGGATGGAACCCTTTGATTCTGTGTTGACTATAGGAAGATCAACAATATCACCCACAAGGATGCCTATCCGCTGCCTTGAATCGAGGAATCCCTCGCAGCTCTAGGGTCAGCTGCCTACTTCTCCACCCTGGATCTGACCAGTGGCTACTAGCAAGTGGCCATGGCGCCGGAAGACAGAGAGTAGACGGCTTTCACCACCCCAATGGGCCTGTTCGAGTTCAACAACATGCCGTTCAGGCTATGCAACGCACCAAGCACATTTCAACGGCTGATGGAGAGATGTTTGGGTCATCGAAACTTTGAGACCAACCTGCTATACTTGAACGACATCATCATCTACTCTAAGACCTATGAAGACCACCTCCACCATCTGGCTGAAGTCTTCCAAATCCTGACCCAACATGGGTTGAAGGTCAAGCCATCCAAGTGCCACCTGCTACAACCAAGAGTCAAGTACCTGGGACATGTGGTGAGCGCTCACGGAATTGAGCCAGATCCAGAGAAGATTGCAGCTGTCCATGACTGGCCTACCCCATCAACCATACGGGACATCAAAAGCTTCCTGGGATTTGCCAGTTATTACAGGTGCTTTATCCCAAAGATTGCCCAGCTGGCGGCTCCCCTGCAAGAACTCCTAAGGGGCCTGCCAAAAGAGAGCCAACGTTCCCGAGTATCCAATGAATGGACAGCCGAACGAGAAGCTGCCTTCCAGATGCTAAAGCAACGGTTGACTGAGCCTCCGGTGTTGGGATATCCAGACTACAATCTGGGGCTGTACTATCCCAGCTCCAGAATGGAACTGAAAGGGTCATAGCCTACGCCAGTCGTTCCCTCCGAGAACCGTAGTAAAACGACCAGAACTACAGTTCCTTCAAGTTGGAGTTTCTGGCGTCAGTCTGGGCTGTGAAAAAAAAAAGAAAAGCAAGAGAATGTTTAAACCACTTCAAGGATGTGTATCCAAGGTTCACTGAAAATTCAAAATCTCTACCAGCATGGCAGTGAACATTTAATTCATTTGGTTTAAAATGTCACCCATCCGCGAGTGACGAATCAAACAACCTGGAAAAAATACATATTCCGACACCTATGTATAATGGTGTCCTGTATCCGTGATAAATGCACAGAGGAAAAGAAAAAACACACAAAACAGGTAGACTAAGATCCACCAGCAGGAAAGGTCATGTGGTCTATACACTGGCAATATGAAACGTGCTATGGTCTTACCCACTCAGCCGCTTTGTACCAGTTGATGGAAATGTTTCCCGCTGGTCTGACCATTATGCTGTGTGGTCACCTGTACATAGAAGGCCGGGAGCCCCAGGATAGGTCCAAGCACATACCTAAATGTAGCAGGAGGAACAGTTGGATGATGAACAACACCTACCACTGTCCCTCTCACCCCGGGGGTGCAAGCTCCCGCCCTTACAAGGGCAGTACCAAACTGTACCCTGTTCTAATCACCCAGCATCCCCCCTCCCTGGGCTGTGACCGAAAAGTTCAAGGACTACCTGGCTGCATCCTTCTTCACTGTCTTCACAGACAATAATCCCTTAGCGCATCTGAACACCGCTCGTCTTGGAGCACTGGAACAACAGTGGACCTCCAGACTTGCCAATTTCAATGTTACCATCAAGTACCGGGCTGGCAAGACCAATGACACCGATGCTCTGTCCCGTCTCCCTGACCAGTGGGAGGGACCCTCCACGGATGCTTAGTGGGAAGATGTGGAGATGCCAGCGTTCTATGCTCGGTTTGTGCGCCAAGATGCCCAAAGAGTTTACTCCTTACCGTCAGAGGCAGCGCCAACTACTCCTCAAGAAGAGTCAGAGCCCCCTGCGGAAAAGGACCTCTGGATGAGTCTTCAGGCTGATAGCCGCGCCATAGGAGAAGTGATGGACTATCTCTCTAGTGGGCGAGTGCCTGAAAGAATCTGCCGGAGTAGAGCTGATGGAGAATTGTCTCAATTGTGGCGCCAGAGAAAGACTCTGAACATGCATCAGGGCCTGTTAAAGAGAAGGACCATATCACTTATGACCGGCTGTATCAGATTCTGATTCCCAGGAGGGACGCCAAGATAGTACTGGATATGTAACATGACCGGTCCGGACACTTTGGCGCTCAGAAGACTGAAGCCACCCTCCGAAGGCGCTTCCAATGGGTCAACATGAAGCCCGACATCGAAGCCTGGTGTCGGGAATGCCCAGCCTGCGCCACCGCTCGAGGAGAGCGACACAATCAAAGGGCCCCTCTACATCCCATTGTGAGCCAACGTCCCTTAGAGATCCTGGCATTGGATCATGTGAAGTTGGAGCCCAGCAGATTCGGTCACACTTATGCTCTCACGATCATTGACCACTATACCAAATTTGTGGTTGCAGTACCCGTCCGAGACCTATCTGCAAGGACCAGCGCAGCGGCCCTGTGGAAGAGCTTCATCCTCCCCTATGGCTGTCCGGACCAGATCCTTACGGACCAAGGAACAGCATTTGAGTCCCAAGTCTTCCAAGAACTGTGCACTCTATATGGCTGCAAAAAGCTGAGGACCACAGCCCATCATCCCCAAGGCAATGGGTTTAGCGAGAAGATGAATCAGACTCTAATCAACATGCTGAGGACTGCTGACTGGCCAAAACTGTTGCCCGAATTAGTGTACCTGTACAACAACACCACTCATTGCTCCACAGGATACACCCCGTATTATCTGATGTTCGGGAGACACGGCCATCTCCCTGCTGATATGACCTAGGACATGGAGTCCCCTGATTCCCAGTCTTTACTCCCCCAGACTGACTGGGTTCACGAACATCAGAGGCGCCTGGCGGATGCCAGAGAAGTTGTGGATCTGTGGTTGGAAGAGGCCCGAGAGAAACAAACAAGGGACTTCGATCGTAATGCCTGTGCTGAGCCTCTTGCTCCAGGAGATTGAGTGTGGCTGCGCAACAACCATCCCACCAGTAAGCTAGATGGTGTTGGGAGCGTGAGCCATACCTAGTTAGGGACAGTCTCTCCCCTGAAGTCTACGAGATTTCAAGAGGAGACTGTCCACTACTCCGGGTACATAGGAACCGGCTGAAGAGATGTCTTTGTCCTTTTGCCCCTATGTCCGCACCTCTCACCTCGACCCCCAATTTACAGGCCTCATTGTGTTCACCTACCCCCAGTTTCTTAGAACTGGTGACTGTGCCTCAACTCTGTGTTGTTGTTTCCACTCCAGTAAGAGGTACCCCAGTGAGACCATCATCCCCACCGCAGTCTCCAATACTGCTACCCGTGGAGGATGATCTCGTTTCAGAATCTGCAACCCCTACGGTCTCAGAGGCAGCTGAGACTTCGACTCCAGCGCCTGACTCAGAGGAGGACGATGAGGAGGTTTTTATCTTCTCCCAACCAGAACTTCGGAGGTCTCAAAGGGAGACAAAAGGTAAAGCTCTTGCGTACCTGCAGGAGTATCAACTGGTATCACACAGAAGGAGGAGGCAGGTACGCTTTTCTGACACTGAAGTACTCACCACAGAAGAAGATACAGAATAACCCCTGATAGGCTGAAAGCCTTACTAGGTACTATGTAAATATATTGTAAATATGCTTATTTCTGCTACTCCCAGTTGGGCTGAGCGCCCTAACCCCATAGAGCCAGAAACTCTCCTGGGACTCTTCCCCTACTTACTTATCTCAGTCAAGAGACATACCTTGAACTGCCCATTGTCATGTGCTATGACAGCACCCCTTCCTCTGCCACAGCAGAGATTCCTACACATAGAGGAGACCCTTTCTTCTTTTATTGCACTTTTCCCCACATCAAGGGCTGTACCCAGAAGATGGACTTTGCTATTAAAGACCTTCTGAGAGACTTTTGCCAATTAAAAGAAAAAGTTGCTATTGACTTCTTGTATTGCACTTAATGCCTTCCTTTTAGGTATGGACATTCTGCATGCACTATTATGCCTTTCCCTTTTTAGGTAAAGAGACATTTTATCCTGCTACCCTGAGTAGCCTACCTCTGTATCGTTTGCAAACTCTAAGCCAATGAGTTTACAAAATATGTTTGCACACTGTCAATGTTATGCCAGTAGTTTGCACTAACCTTTTATAGGCTTTCCAGATTGTAGTGTGGCTGTGTCGGACCGTTTATATGTAAACCCTGACCGCTATCTTATGCCTCAAACCGAAGCTTCGTAAGTGGGGGTAGTCCGTAAACTGCGGGTCCTTAGGGGACCGGGGGTTAACCCTTAACGCTCTGCGCCGTAGCTCTACGGTGCAGAGGTATAAGGAGTGGGGGTCCACAAAGGTGGGGGTTTTTGCATTTTGCAGAAAACCCCCACCGCTAATAACCGCGGCAATGACATGGTTAATAGGGGGACCGGGGGACATCATCGAGGGGCGGCGATCGGTTGCCATGGTAGCCTCGGGTCTTCTTTTGACACGAGGCTACATGGCTTCTGCAGATTCGTTACAATGAGCCAGTGGCTCATTGTAATGAATGTGCTGCAAAAATGCCATATATTGCAATACAGTTGTATTGCAGTATATGGTAGGAGCGATCTGACCATCTAGGTTTAATGTACCCTAGATGGTCTAAAAAATAGTGAAAAAAAAAGAAAAAAAAAAGTTTCAAAAATAAAAATAATTAATAAAATATTAAAAGTTCAAATCACCCCCTTTCCCTAGAATGGATATAAAACATAATAAACAGTAAAAATCACAAACATATTAGGTATTGCCGCGTCCCAAAATGCCCGATCTATCAAAATATAAAAGTGGTTACGGGCGGCGGTGACCTCCGAGGCGGGAAATGGCGCCCAAATGTCCGAAATGCGACTTTTACATCTTTTTACATCACATAAAAAATGAAATAAAAAATGATCAAAATGTTGCACAGACCTCAAAATGGTAGCAAAGAAAACGTTGCATCATTTCGCAAAAAATGACACTTCACACATCTCCGTGCATCAAAGTATGAAAAAGTTATTAGCGTCAGAAGATGGCAAAAATTTTTTTTTCTTTTTTGTACACATTCGTTTAATTTTTGAAAATGTATTAAAACACAAAAAACCAATATAGATTTGGCATCACCGCGATTGCACCGAACCAAAGAATAAAGCTGAGGTGTTATTTTGATTGCAAAGTTAAAGTCGAAAAAACTGAGCCCACAAGAACGTGACGTGCGATTTTTTTTTTCAGTGTTTCCACATTTGGAATTTTTTTTCAGCTTCACAGTACACGGCATGTTAAAATAAATAACATTACGGGAAAGTAAAATTTGTTACGCACAAAATAAGCCCTCACACAGGTCTGTACACGTAAAAATGAAAAAGTTCTGGATTTTTGAAGTTGGAGAGCGAGAAATGAGCGGAAAAACCCTGCGTCCTTAAGGGGTTAAAGATGTAGCACCTGGATACCACTCACACAGGGGTAAGAATGTCTGCCGGCAGGTACTTGTACATTGTACGATGTCTTATTGTGTCACATATGCCAGTGTAATGCATATACACTACATATTTGTCGCCAGGGAAGAAGTGTTCATGAAACAAATACACAGGCCAGGGTGCAAGGAGTGGATTACAGTACATGACACCACACCTTTCCTATTGTACAGTTTGGTTTGATGGTGTCAGCGACCAACTGCCACACTTCGCATACACGTGTCCTTGTCTTAGTCCGACACCAACCAAGGTGCCTGTCTCCAGGACCATGGGCGGCTTGTCCCTACAGATCATGTAGCCTGCACTTCACAGAAGTGCCCTTTTTGTAATTTACCTCTACCGGCAATTGCTTACACGGACCCCACGGAGGTCCCCCGCTGCTGGCCAGCGGTTGGTCCTCTGCGCCCCAACCTGTCTGTAGTCGAGCCGAGGACAGCTCTTTCAACTGCCCCGGGGGTATGCAACACCCCTGCCGATGCAAGGCAAAGACCAGTGGGAGTAATAAAACCCCTGGTCAGGAAAGTTCTAGAGTTCAGAAGAAGCCAGAATAGAGTAGAGAGGAGACCAGTGCAGTCAGAGCTCAGCTCACTGCCTGAGCAGCTCTGAAGAGCTAGTTAGTGAGAGAAAGGGGTATCATCCTACCTTCAAGGGTGATATCTGAAGCAACCCAGGACAAGCTGAAGCATCCTACTAGGACACAGCTATCTCCCAGCCTGCCATTGCATTCAGGCTGAAGACCCATTCCTGTGGTTCCATCTCCAACTACATCTCCAGCATTCTACCATTTGTCAAGGCACATTGCTACTGTTCCTGTCGGTTCCAATAAAGAACTGTAAGTTATTTTTGTTCAACGTTTGCCTCCGTCTGGTCCCTGCAACCATGGCTGTCACCATCACGGGCACCCTATTCACCACACAGAGATTCATTCTCCAGATACCAAAGGGTTGCCCCAGGGAGAACCGCTATAGCAGCCTCTCCCTCATCATTTCTTGCCAACACCACCCTGCTGGAGACCTGCCAGGCTGCCACTCGGTATTCCGGGCCCCGGCTGTCTCCAGGCCCCAAGAAAAGGCTAGGCCCCGGTGGGGGATGTTGCATTTGCATATTCTGTATTATGTCAATTTGAGGATTGTATCATCTGATGTAACTGACTTTTGGCTCAATAAAGTTTCTTTTAAAATCAAAATAATAAATAAAAAATAAATGATGTATGGCTGCTATAAGCCCCTTCATTGTCGGAGTGGTAACCTCCACCCCTTTCCTTAGAACTTCACCCTATTTCCCAAATATATAGAACATTCACAAAAGGGGAGAGACCCTTGCCTGTTACCATGGCCTACACTACAATGGAAATATCTGCTCAGAAGCCAAATTCTGACATTGGACCTAGTGCTGTGTGACATTAGAAAGGAACCCAGTAGAGATGAGCAAGCACTAAAATGCTCGAGTGCTCGTTATTCGAGACAAACTTTTCCAGATGCTCGAGTGCTCGTCTCGAATAACGAGCCCCATTGAAGTCAATGGGAGACTCGAGCATTTTTCAAAGGGACCATGGTTTGGGAATAAAATGTGTTAATTAATTGAAAAAGAATGTCTTCTGATAAGTTAGCAGATGTATGCAAACATCTGCAATCTATTCTTCACTGTTCCGCGCGCATATTATCTCCCGACATGTTAGCAGATGTGAAGAACAGTGAAGAATAGAATAAAAACAGTGAACACAGGATCATTTAAGTGAAAAACACAGTGAAGAATAGATTGCAGATGTTCGGCACATCTGCTTACTTGTCGGGAGATACGCTGTCCCGGGATCCGCTGCTCTTCTTCCACTGAAGTCTCCCCGATCTCTCCGTGCTGCCCCATCTCTCCCTGCTGCCTGATGTCTCCCTGCTGCCCGATGTCTCCCTGCTGCCCGATGTCTCCGTGCTGCCCCATGTCTCCGTGCTGCCCGATCTCTCCCTGCTGCCCGATCTCTCCCTGCTGCCCGATGTCTCCCTGCTGCCCGATGTCTCCGTGCTGCCCGATGTCTCCCTGCTGCCCGATGTCTTCCTGCCCGATGTCTCCGTGCTGCCCGATGTCTCCGTGCTGCTCCCCGATGTCTCCGTGCTGCCGCTTCCCCGGTGTCTCCGTGCTGCCACTTCCCCGGTGTCTCTGTGCTGCTCCCTGGTGTCTCTGTGCTGCTGCCCAGTGTCTCTGTCCTGCTCATCGTGTTCTTCAATGTGTTCTTCACACATATATATTGTTCTTCACATAATATTTTGTTCGCACCGTTCCGCGCGTATCTTCCAACAAGTAAGCAGATGTGCCGAACATCTGTAATTTATTCTTCACTGTGTTTTTCACTGTGTTTTTCACTTAAATAATCCTGTGTTCACTGTGTTCACTGTTTTTATTCTATTCTTCATTGTCTTTCACTGTGTTTTTTTAATTAAATGCTAGATCTCGAGCAGGGGAAATACTCGTCCGAGCAAAGAGCCGTTTCGAGTACCTTAATACTCGAACGAGCATCAACCTTCTGCATGGTTGGAGATCTAGGCATTGGTCAACCATTGCAGTGTCCTCAGCAAAAGGTGCAGATGAAAGGGAGAAAGGAGTCTAGTGCCATCCGTGTCTATCCAACCACCGGGAAGGGGACCGCATATCTGCTACCAGCTATGTAGTGTATATTATCCAAGATAATCTTCTCCATGACAGAGATAGGCAGGCACCCGTTTTGCCTCCCCATCTCTGTGTTAGTAATATGCTACCGTGTCCAGCACTGTAAGGCGATGAAATGGCCAGCACAAGGGGACACAGCCCACTAGCTGGAGAATCTGGGTCAAACCCATCGTATGAAGTCGGCCATGACCACGTTGAACCGCCTGCACTGTGGAGGCCGATGCAATGGTAGCTGAGAGATCATTCACACCTTCATAGCTGTCACAGGTGCCCCTGCGATCCACATCTTCCTGCTCCCGTCCCGGCTGACCAGCGCTCGTGACCCCACTCCCTAAGGTGCGAGCTTGCCGGCACTCACAAATTTAAAGGGCCAGCGTACCATTTTCAGGGTTTCCACAAAGGCTGGCTTCTCCCAGCATTCTCTGCTGGATCTTTGAGCTTCGAGCCATTGAGAAAGCTTCCCTCTGCGTTTGTTTCCTGCGTGTTGACCTCCTGTTGTAACCCCGGACCTGTTCTTGACTCTGCTCCTTCGCTGCCAGCCCTAATCTCCTGCTCCGTCCCTGACCTAGAACCAATGCCGCCTGCATTGACCATCAGGCATGTCCCCAACCACAATCTTGCCTGCCCATTGTGTACCTCGACCTTGGTTGCCACCGCGGACAAGTCATGCCTGTGGAACGACCTAGTGGCACCTAGCCGCAGCAAGACCAACCTGCTTTGCGGCAGGCTCTGGTGAAAACCGGGTTCCACTTACACTCCGGTCCCAGGTGTCGGCTTGTGTCATCGTCCGCGGAGGTCCAGGGGGTTCACTACCCCAGAAGCCTGACAGTAAGATTCGCCCATGGACCCCGCCAAGGTTCCGCTTTTGAAACTTGCTGATCTTACCACTGTTGTGGTCCAGCAGTCCCAGCAGATTGCTTTGCAAGGAGAACAGCTTGGACAAGTAACTGCCATGCTGCAGTAGTTGATTGCCACTCAGTAACAGCGAATGACTCCTGCTACCACTGCTGTTACCCCGGCTTGTCTACCTGCCGCTGAACCTAGGCTAAGACTTTCTATGCCTACCAAGTATTATGGGGACCCCAAGTTTTGCAGGGGCTTTATCACTGTCAAGGCTCGATTACCCCCTGGACCACTGCGGATGATGACACAAGCCAACACCAGGGACCGGAATCTAAGTGGCACTCAATTTTCACTAGAGCCCGCCACAAAGCGGGATGGTTTTGCTTAAGTTCGATGTGCAAGGAGCAGTGAGTAATAAAGCCCCTGCACAGTTTGGGATCCCCATCATACTTGTTGGGCATAGACAAGTTTTAGTCTTGGTTCAGCAGTAGGAAGACAAGCCAGGGTAGCCGAAGTTGCTGGAGTAGTCGCAGGAGTCAGATTCTGATGCTGAGTGGCAAGCAACTGTTGCAGCATGGCGGTGGCTTGATCCAGCTGTTCTCCATGCAAAGCAATCTGCTGGGAATGCTGGAACACCACCCTGGTAAGATCAGCCAGTTTCGGAAGCAGCACCCTGGCATGGTCCATGGCCGGATCTTACTGTCAAGGCTCATGGTCAGTGAACCCCTTGGACCACCATGAACGATGACATAAGCTGACACCTGGGACCAGAATCTCGTAGATATCTGTGGAATCAGCCTCTGGAGCAGGAAGAGGAGATTGCTGAGAGAAGCGGTTCAAGATGAAAGGCTTCAGGAGAGAGACATGGAAGCTTGTATGCCACCGGATTTATGCATCTAAGCACCTCAAAGCGACCAAGGAGGCATGGACAAAGCAGGGACAGTGGCAACAATTAATTGCCACTCAGCATTAGCATCTGACACCTGTGACTACTCCTGATACCCTGGCTTGCCTTCCTACGGCTGAACCAAGGCTAAAACTGTCTATGCCCGACAAGTATGATAGGGACTAAGCTGTGAAAGGGCCTTATTACTCAGTTCTCCCTGCACATAAAACTTATGTCATCTCAGTTTGTCACTGAATGCTCCAAGGTGGCATTCATCGTCAGCCTTCTCTCTGTGAAGGCCCTGTTTGGTACAGTGATGATGCGGTCACGGCTACACTCACAGCATTCCTCCTTGTGGAATTCCAGTCTGTTTTTGAGGAACATGCACGAGCCTCCGCAGCTGAGACTGCGCTGTTGTACCTGTGCCAAGGGGACTCATCCTGGAATGATGCGGCCCTGTCTGTGAGTTATGGATGCATTGGCTGCACATGACCTGTCATCTACTCTGAGTGGTCTCATCACCCTGGCCACTTGGATTAAATGTGCGGTTTATGGAGCGTGCTGAGGAGCATCCGCAAACCCGGGTTCGACGTTTACCTCGATTGGCACCTGCCTTCTAAAGGCTGCTCCAGCCTCCAGCCATACCATCTGCAGAGGAGCCTAGGCAGGTGGACAGAACCTGACTCTCCCACCAGGAGTGTTACAGACAACGTCAGGAGAATCTTTGCCTGTATTGTGCCAATCGGGAGCACTTCATTGGGGCTTGTACAGTCCGTCCCCAACGTCCGGGAAACGACAGCACCATGCTCCTCAGCTTCAGAACCCACACTCAGATTCAGCTCTCTGCTTTCTTGGACTCTGCAGAGAACTTCGTGGATGCCACTCTGGTCTCACGGCATTGCATTCCTATGGTCCTTCTCGAGAAACCTCTGGTCATCTCTTCAGTCAGCGGACAAATTCTCGCTGATGTGGTCCGGTAACGCACTGAGCCTATTTCCCTGCAAGTCGAAGCTCTGCATAAGGAGAGACTGTCCTTTGATGCCACATTCCACCATGTCTCTCCTGTTGGGTCTTCCATGTCAGAGGACATAGAAGTAACAAAGTGGTGCAACACACTTATCTATGGAATTTTTTATTTATACATTATTCTGTTTTATTTTTCAATCAATTTTTAATGAATTATTAATAAATGTCTCAATATCTTTAGTATCCAATTCTTGTACTAATGTTTTTAGCACCTTTTTTGCATAAGATAATTTACTGTATGTATTTATATTCTTCGGTCTATTTTTAAGTTCAATAACGCTAGCATCTGGGTGCACACACCAACTGCTGAAGCCCTGCCAGGCTGTAGGCCCGTCCTCCGGTCCCAATTCCAATAGTCATGACCATAGTGCGCCCAAGTCAATTAAAATGCAGTCTCTTCAACACTTCTAGGCTTTTTTCCAAAGTTTAAGTAGAACCCCATCGACATCCTTAGAGAGCATCTGCTTGCTGAGCCCCAAGAGGAGCCTGAGTCTATGGACCTAGGAGATGCCGCTCTAGCCTCATCCCCATTCCAACTGACAACACCGCCCCCATTGTCTTAAGAAGATGCTGTCCCTGCAGAGCAGGTCACCGACCTGGCAGATACCATAAGCAAAATGCTTGAGCAACTGGCGCTGTTGGAAGTGACTTCTCCCTCAAAAAAGGAGGAAACCACCTCATAGTTCCTTACAGCCATACTTCCTTACTCCTGGGCCAAATATCGTCCGACTCCGACGAAGTCAATGAACACCTGGAGACTGAAGTGTAGCTAATGCTGTCTATATGGACATGAGGAGAATGAATGCAATCAGTTAAATGACAAACCGTTGAAGCTACGGGACGACCTGCAAGGGATGAACCTCTAAGTCCCCTGGATTCTGCCTGGATGCCAAGGTTTGTGCTGATCCGCCCCATGGTTCCCATGACCATCAATGGGCCTTTAAGAAATGCCGCAGAGGAGCATTCCTGTTAAAACCTCCAAAGGATTTTTTGATCACCATTGCTACACAGCTACTGGGAGCCCACTCTAGTCATTGGAGATATAGAGTTATCTAGACAAGGTGTAGTAGTAACACAAGAGCCTGAAGAAGGTAACTTCGCCCTGGTGTTGGGTACCAATGTCCTCTGCCACTATCATCCAGAAGTGCTGGCCAACCATGCACAGTGACTCCAGGAAGGTGATTCAATAGACAATGCAAATCCTGTGACCTGTCTAATGAACAAAATTTGCTTGCCCCGACAGAGAAATTTGGATCAAGGATCCTGAACCTGTCTGCCTTCAACCTGGGACTGAGACATTGGTATGGTGCCAAGACTACCAGGCCATGGTAGGCCCCTTACAAGCTGACGAAGATCTACCTGCTTTGGCAGCCAGGAGCCTAGTCACTGTATACCGAGGACAAGTCTTTATCCGACGGTAAATCTGAAAAGATACCAAGCCGTGGCCACCCTCTTTAGTGTCCACCCCAAAGACTTGGTGGAAATATCCCTGTCTACCTCCAAACAGTTGGAGGTCAACCAAAGTGCTGAAGGTGAACCTGCCGAGCAATCCTGGTGTCTTTAGGTCAATATTGGGGACGACAATATCACTCCTGCGGACCAGGTTCAAGGTGTCCTGGATGTCGTTATGAAGCACCACCAGGCCTTCAGCAAACACCCACTGGACTTTGGGCATACCACCTTGATCCATAATACCATCTCTACTGACTCTCACCCTCCTATCAAGGAAAGGTACTGGCCAATTCCTCCAGCTTGCTATCAAGTGGTGAAAAAGCTGGCACAAGAGATTAAGACAGCCAATGTTATCTGGGAGAGCCACAGCCCATGGGATGCCCCTCTGGTCTTTGTGAAGAAGAAGGATGGAACCGTTTGTTTCTGCGTTGCCTACAGGAATGTCAATAATGTCACCAACAAGGATCCCTATTGGCTACCTCGAATCTAAGAATATCTTGCTGCCTTAGGGTCGACTACCTTTTCTCCACACTTGACCTGACCAGTGGCTACTGGCAAGTGGCCATGGCACCTGAAGATAAAGAGAGGACAGCCTTCGCCTCCCCAATGGGCCTATTAGAATTCAACAACATGCCCTTTGGCTTGTACAATGCCCCAGGCACTTTTCAGCGGTAAATGGAGAGATGTTTGGGACACAGGAACTTCAAAACTGTCCTCCTATACCTGGATGACATCTATATCTATTCTAAAGCCTATGAGGATCATCGCCAACATCTGGCTGAAGTGTTTCAAATCCTGACCCAGCATGGAATGAAGGTCAAAGGTCAGTGCCATCTGCTACAGCCTAGTGTAAAGTACCTAAGCCACATGGTTAATCACCTTAACCCGTGATATTTTTTCTCACCAGAAAGTCATCCAGGCCTCTCTTGAATAAGTATATAGAGACCACCATAACAACCTCCTGTGGCAGAGAGTTCCATAGGCTCACTGCTCTTAGAGTAAAGAATAGAGATGAGCGAACATACTCGTCCGAGCTTGATGCTCGGTCGAGCATTAGGGTACTCGAAACTGCTCGTTACTCGGACGAATACTTCGCCCGCTCGAGAAAATGGCAGCTCCCGCCGTTTTGCTTTTTGGCGGCCAGAAACAGAGCCAATCACAAGCCAGGAGACTCTGCACTCCACCCAGCATGACGTGGTACCCTTACACGTCGATAGCAGTGGTTGGCTGGCCAGATCAGGTGACCCTGGGATAGACTAGCCGCTGGCCGCGCTGCTCGGATCATTCTGTCTCTGGATGCCGCTAGGGAGAGAGCTGCTGCTGGTCAGGGAAAGCGTTAGGGTGTTCTATTAGCTTACTGTTAGGCAGGAGTGATTCTCAAAGAACCCAACAGCCCTTCTTAGGGCTACAATAACGTTCTACTTTTTTTATTTTAATTTGCATCTTTTACCATTTTGTGAGGAATTAGCAGGGGGACTTGCTACCGTTGTGTTTAGCTCTTAGTGGCACACATATCCATAGCAAAGACCGAAGTGGGAAAATTCAGTAGGGGTTGGATTTCTATTAGGCACTAACTCAGTGTCATCTCATCTGGCATAGTAGTGTGCTTCCTTTGATAATAATTAATTATTTCCTATGCTGCCCCTCATAATTAATTATTTCCTATGCTGCCCCTCATAATTATTTCCAATGCTGCCCCTCATAATTCATTATTTACTAATCTGGCCCTTATAATTATTTATTTCCTATTCTACCCCTCATAATTAATTATTTCTTATTTTGACCCTCATAACTAACTATACTAGCCCCCAGTCGCCACAATCTTTTTACTGCCCTTTAATAAAAAAACAAAAACCCTGTACTCACCTAAGTCTTCTATGTTCTTGCCGCGTCCGGGCAGGAAGGGGTGCGCGGCCGCGCGATGACGTCATCGCGCGTCCGCGCAGCCAAGTTCATGGAGCGATGTGCGCCGGGGTTGTATTCCGGCCACATCGCTCTAGTAATAGTGCTCGAGCGGCCGTTTCCGGCCGCATCGAGCACTATACAGTGCCGGGCAGGAGCTTCCTGTCCGGACGGACGGAGGCTCATGCCCGACTGTTGCAGGATGCAAGGGCCCGGCGCTAGCGCGCCAAGTGTCGGGGGCCGGATCGAAATCGAAATCTGAGGGGGATAGCTAATAGGGAAAGTTGTTTTACATCCCGAGAGCTATTGATTTGTGAAAAATAAAAAACCTTTACAGTTAATTTTTAATAAAGATGAGTATTTTACATTTATTGCAGGATGGATTTCTTTGTTCTGGTGTGTTACTAATAATCCCAGTGAAGTGAGGGCTCTTACACCAGAAGCTATATAAATATGGACATAGCTATAGAGGGTGCATAGATAGCACTTGTTGCTGGGCCCTGAAGCCTGACAGTTTACTTCACTATATGAAAAGATACCTGTATTATATATTCACATGAAAGGTGCGGGTCCCATTACAGATGGGGCGGAAGAGAAAACATCAGCTTCATGTTACGCCTCTGAACAACACATGTGAATGACTAGACTGTTTATCCACATGTGGACTGTCTAGTCTTTGTTTACAGGATTAGTAAATCTTTAAATTTTTAATCGATTTTAAATCTATAGTTGAACATAATAATTAGATTACAATGAGCAAAGCAGAATTCGACCCAAACCTCAGGAAAACTTTGGTTTTTAACGAATGCAGATTTCATGGCAAAATGGAGTTATATGGAGGGTTTGGGTCATCAGCAGAAGCAACTTCAGTTACTTTCCTCCACCTACAGAGGAACTGCCAACTGCAGCATGTCATGTAGTAGAACCTGAAGAAGCAGGTGCCAGCCTACTTGGAGTGCACCATTTCATCCAACATCCATGTGATGTTCATTATGTTATGATGCTTCCATCTAAATGATGCCCAGTGCTTGCTGGCATCTGCTTATACTTCCATTAGTTAGACTGCCACCAATTTGTCATGTTGCTGCCTCCATGTGCACCATGGCCACTTTGAGCAGAGCACTACTGTGTGGAACACCGCCCTTAAATGTCTCCCAAAATATATCAATTGTCTGATGACTACAGGTCCCATAAGGGTTATTTCAACCACCCATCACATTTTAAAACTTATCTGCTGACATGTTCTCATTCATTATGGATGGAGATATTTAGGTTGAAATAGCCCTTCTGCTCTCCTGCTATAATGAACTGTGGCCTGCATCAAACAGTCCTAAAAATTCCAAACTTTATCTGCTGACATGTTGAGATTCATTATGTATGCATATTTTTGGGGGCTTGATATAGCCATCATGTAGTATTGTTCTGTGGCTTGTATCAAACAGTCCTAATATTTTTTAATTTTTTTTTATCTGCTGACATGTTCAGATTTGAATAATTTGTGATGACATCCGACTAGACAGATCCTGCATATCTGGACATCTGGGACTACATTTTTAATTAAAAGCCTGTCTGAGAATAGATCTGGTGACTGACAGATGAAATCTTTGATTTCATTTTTTTCATTTTCTTCTTCTATCTGGCCACCATGTCAGCTTCTTCCAGTCACAAATTGACTCCACAAATTTAGCAATACAAAAATCTTTTGTTCCTCACTTCACCAACATCTCCTACACCTTCTTAAAATCTTCTAAAACATCAGGCCCTGAAAGTTAACTCAGGGGTGTAACTTGGAGAGACAGGGCCCCATAGAAGACTTTTGAATGGGGCCTCCTTCCTGCTGAAAAAAATACATATTACACTCATATATACACACACATTTATATAGTTATATACATAAACATACAGTTCTTCATTCATACACACATTTATACATTCTTACACACACATGTACACATATAGAGCATATACACATCTATGTAAACAACTATACAGTGCCATATACAGACATACAGCATATATACACACATACATTATATACACACCATATATACATACAGCATATACACATTACATATATGTTATAGACATGTTATGCTGTACAATTTGCAGCATTATATATTAAATGGGCCCCCTGACACTACAGGCCCCATAGCTACTGCTATGGTTCCTACCACTGTAGTTACGCCCCTATCCACTGGTATGTCTGGTATAAGTTTTAAGAATAAGTATGTCTGGTTTTAAGGATAACTAAATCTCCCATTGTACAGTATGTCTACAGCTTAACAATAATGCTATATATAAACTTAATAATACTGTACAAGTTTTATTGAATTAAAAACTATTTTTACATTTGAAAAGGTCTAACTATAAAATAACATTGATTGTGAGTGCTCTTAACTACATAGGGCTCAATTTTCTGTTCATGCTTAATTTCAGCATCTTCACTGAGGATCTAAAAGATGTTCCCAACTAATGGTGGCCCTAGGCCGCATGCTGTCATAGTCATAGTCTAGCATGACATTCTTAGGGGTTGGAATTAATCCTACTATGATTGTGCCCATGTACTACAATAGCTTATATGCCATGGTCATAAATGATCACAGCCTCTGAGAGGTGCCACTGGTGCAGGCAGGTCAATATCCGCACCCTGTCCTGAGTTTGAGGTTCTAAAACACCGCTGAAATAACCTACTGATAGAATAAGGGGAGCGAAGTCTTAGTAAGTCCCCCCATTTTAATGTTAATTTTAAGAAGGTTTGGTTGCATGAGAATTTCTTTATTAGCTAACCCGTTTCCACAGACTTTAGTCACATATTAACTTACAGCCTTTATAATTTATTGCTTTATAGACTTGCATTATCTGTGCTCTAGTGAATAACACAGTTTATCTTATTACTTTATCTAAGAAACCTGCAGATGAAATGTGAGATAAAGAAGTTATTTAAAGAAATGTCAATATAGTACATCCATCTTTACAGAAAAAGTTTTACTCTTGTCCATGAAAGAAAATGCTCAAATTTCAATCCCCTAGTGATGTTTATGCAACACCCCTGCCAATGCATAGGCAGGCTGATAGTTACGAATAGCACCCTCTCCAGGTCAGGAGGTGTTAGGGAGATTGATCACCTCGCTAGGAAGTTTCTAGAACATGGAATATTGTGTAATTACAGCTGTAGCTACTGCCTGCCAAGACAACAATCAATTGTGATATGTAATTATCCAATGGTGTTTCAGTTACACAACCTGGAAGGGGATAGGAGAAATGCTACCACCTGACCAGGGAGTATATAAACCCCTACTGGGCAAAAGCACAGGGTTCAGTCTGTTCAGTCAGTCTGCAGAGGCCTACTGCCTAGCACCCAGGGCAAGTCCGGAGACTTAAGCCCAGAACTGCAGCTCCACCACTCGGACTCAGTTCCATCTGAACTAGCCCAGCCGGCATCTACTACCAGGCCGTATTTAACCTTCCTGACCATGACCTTTCTGCTGTTCATCGTTTTGGTCGTTGCCTGCCATTCAGTAAAGAACTGTAAGTTGATTTGCACAACGTCACCTCTGTCTGATCCCTGGATATGGCTGTTAACCACCACAGGCTCGTCATCCATCACCCAGAGGCTCATCCTACAGACACCTCAGGGGTTTCTCAAGGGAGAACCCATTGTGCACCTCCAGCCACTCCCTCCATAGTCTTCTTGCACACACCACGGCTGGTCAGTCCTCAGGTCTCCTACCAAGCACCGTGACTACACGCGTGCCCAAGGCCGCACTACCAGCCACTCCAGTATTCTTTGCCCTGGCTGGCCTCTAGGCCACAGAAAAGGCTAGGCCTCGTGGGGAATGTGGCATTTACCAATTAAGATATTTTTAACTAACCCTACTTTACGTTTTACTCAGTTTTATGCTATTTAGCTCCAATCACTCAGTGTGGTCATTCTAAAAATCCAGGATTGGGGCGGGGCGGGACTCGATAGCAAGAACACATTATAACCCTCAGTGCTATGAGATGCTGTTTGCTGATACTGTGGTTACATTACATTCAGGTTCGCGAGTTTATATACACTTTAATTTAGCTCGAGGAACATTCATTGTATCTGCCACATAGAAAGAAAGTGAGATATTGATGTGACCCTGGAGATGGATATAAAACACCAATGACAATTCGCATTCCTGACCTTGCTATCTCAGCCTAACAGGCACTGTCAGCCTGCTATGCTCCCTCCCCTGGAGTAGTCCAAGTGTGTGAACTGTCTTGGAGGCGTGTATTTTTATAAAACAACAAATTAAAGATGTGGGTCGTGGGGGGTGCCGGGGACGAAACTTTTACGGGGAAAGCGCTGTTTTCACCGTGGCGAAAAAAACAAAGGCCATTGTCAAAAGGCTACGAATACCCACCACTCCAGGGCCAGACCAAGGGAAGTACTCAACCCACTCGCTCCGGCCGAGTGAGGTGGGATTGGCTGGCGCCATGTTTTTTGTGTTACCTCCTACGTAGGCACCTGTGCTTGAGAGCGGTGCTTAATGGAGCGGAGATGCAGCTGTGAACGCTCACAGCACAAAACAGGCTACGTTGCGGGAGCGCACACTGGACGTCACGTGTTCCTCCTATCCGTGGGCCGGGCTGGACGGACAGCAATGCGAGGAAGAAAAAAGAAGGAGAAGAGACACTGAAAGATCGCCAATCAAGAACATAACAAAGCTGGAGAATTCATAATAAAGGTAAGTAAAAAAAATGTTGATAATCCTGCACTCCACCAATGCTTAATTTGTATATTAAAATGTTTACCAAATTCTTACGTTGATGAATTTGGAAATGTACAGCTGTTTAACCCCTTACCGCCTTCTGGCAGCACCCGGCTGTGTTACATTACACAGTGTAATACATCTGCATTACACTGTGTAAGGTGAAGAAGAGCTTGAACAAGCGATCAGTGGATCACTTGTTCAAGCCAACCTGTAAAAGTAAATAAAAAAGTTAAAAACATTAAATAAAAGCACATTTTAATAAAAAGAATTAATTACCGTATATACTCATAAGCCGAGTTTTTCAGCAGAATTTTTGTGCTTAAAATTACCTACTCGGCTTATACCCGGGTATATAATATAAAAAAAAAAAATCAGTACTCACCATCCGACGGTCCGGGCAGCGGCACGTCCAGGCAAGTCCGTGGCAGCTCCCTCGGCTCCCTCTCCCTTTTTTCAAGCGGCGCCAGGTCCGCGGCGGCTTCCGTGCGCGCGCGCCTGCCCATAACAGATGTCAGCCTTGCTGACAACATTGTTGTGCCGCCGGGGAACCGCATGGAGCTGCCGAGACCGTCGCCGCTTGAAAAGAAGGCCTGCAGAGGGAGCTGCCGCGACCTGCCGCTGCCCTGCCGTCGGAAAGGTGAGTGCCATAATTATTTTTTTTTAAACGGCAGGTTACTACAGGGGGACTGGCAGGCAACTACAGGAGCTGGGCATGACCTACAGAGTCAGTGTGGCAGGGCTACCACAGAAGGGCTGCAGGCTACCACGGGAGAGGCTGGCAGGCTACCCACAGGGGCTTACCAGGCTAACTCAGGGAGGCTGGCCAGGTATCTGGGCTACACAGGGGGCTTCTGCTATATACTGGGGCTGTGACCAATGCATTTTCCCCATCGGCTATACTCAAGTCAATAGGTTTTTTCCAGTTTTTTGTGTTAAAGAAGGGCTGCGTCGCTTATACTCGAGTATATACGGTAAATAAGTTGAAGTCCCCTAAACAAACAACATTCCTAACACATGTAATAAGTAAACACCACCACACAAATCGCAAAAAGCCCCCACATATTTGGTATCGCTGCCATCCCGTAAAAATCTGTACAATAACCAGAAACATTATTGGACCGTGTTTGGTTAACACCGAAAAACAATCCCGAAAACCTCCAAAATTTAAAAATAAATGAAAAACATAAAATCAGGTATCACCGTAATCATAGTGATCTGTAGAATAAAGATAATATGTATTTTTAGTGTACGGTGTACGACCCCCAAAAAATACTAAAACAAGAAATCAAATTGACAATTTTCTTTTCACCCATACATACAAGAGTTAATAAATCTCATCAATAAGCTAATGACCCACTAAATTGAATATTTGTAAGTGCATCTCATGTCACAAAAAGAACCCTATAAGGTCCAAATTGCCAAAAAGATAAAGATTGTATAGACAATAAAAAGTGACAATACATAATCTGCTCGAATGGCGCAGCTCCCACCTCAATGCCCTGGCGTGTGCCCATACAACAGGTTACCACCAATATGGGGTTGTTAAAGCCGGAGAAATTGGGTATCAAATTTTTTGAAAGCATTTTGGTATATTATCCACTGAGAATTTGTACATTTTTTAAAAAACACATTCATTTAGCCAAAAAAATTTTACTTTCAAAATTGCATCCGATTTTTTGTAAAACAATTAAAGGGTTAATAAAAGTTGTTTTTAAGTACATTGAGGGGGTGTTAGTTTCTATAATGGGTGTATTTGTGAAGGTTTACTTCACACTTCTCAAAGTGACTCAAACCTGAGCAGGTCCCTCAATAGCAGGATTTTGCGCTTTTTATGATGAAATCAAATCGCACCTAACGTTCAAAGTCCCTATAAGCCTACAAAATGGGAGTACTAAAAAAACCAGTCCACATAAAGTAGACATGTTGATGTGAGTTTATTACGTTTTTTGTGCGGTGTGATATGGGTGAGAATAGTAGACCATTGGAAGTTCGAAAATCAAGAATTTTCAAAATTTTCACAACCAATATATCTGATTTTCTCAATAAATAAATGCAAAACATACCACCAAACTTTTCAACTAACATGAAGTACAAAGTGTCACAGAAAACTATTTCAAAATCACTTGGATATGTTAAAGCGTTTCAAGTTATAACCACTTATATGTACACAGGGCAGATTTGAAAAAATGGGCCGTGTTCAGGAAGGTGAAAAGTGGCTTCGGCGTTAAGGGGTTAATTACTGCTCCATTAATTCACCTCATGTCAACCAAAACGTATTTATTTACAGTTTAACACAGTTAACAGGGTTAATAACTTGTATTTAGCACTTTATTTTGTTAATTTGTAATACATTTTATCAAATAATTGAAATAAACCTCTGATTTTTATATTATTCCATACTTTGTGTAACCTCATTGTTGATGCAACACCCACAAACAAAGGTCCTGCCAGCAGCCAGTGGACAGGATGACTTTGAGTGCATCTTTACCAATTATGAGACTAAGATGAACATTTTATTTCTGATACAGTGCCAGTCTCAAGCTTCTAATATAACATAAGAAATAAAGGGCCACATTTATCACTTTTGTGCGCCTAAGTGTAGTAGTTGCGCCTATATTCTGGCGCACTGTTTTGCCAGAATTATCACAAGCTACAACCATCTGTGATAAGTATATTTTCTGCCTCTTATTATCACTTTACTTTAACACAGTTTAGGGCGCAGTTTAGGCGCATGTTAGATTCGGGCACTTACATGTCATCCTGCTACAAGCTCCTCTCTGCTTCTCCCACAGCCCAAAATGAAGATAACACTCACAGCACCCCCAGGTGTGTGACAACCCTGCACCCGTGATCTCCTCATCAGTGTGGCTTTCTCCTGGAGGGGATCCCCCAGTGCGGGTCTCCTGCTGCACCCCCTGTAATTCGCACAGTATCCCCTCTCAACACTGTCAGAATTACATGGGGGACACTTGTTTTTACTATCTGCAAACTGTGCAAACTTCTTTTGCTCTTGCTGTGAGTCCAGCGTTTGCCAGAATGTTTGTAAATAGAAGGTGATGAACTGAAATAGAGTCTGCAGCTCCTGTCTGTAATGTATCTAATGTATCTATTATATGTTCTAGTGTCTGGCTGAATCTCTAGCTGCTAGAAATGAGCTCTTCTGCAAAGGGGCTCAGTGCTTTCTTCTCAGATAACGCCACCTTCGGTCTGGAGTGTTTTTGCGCCCGTTTTTGCGCCTAAATGCAAAAGTCACACGTGATGAATATCATTAGGCGCAGCAAAACATCTGGAATTGAACGATAGATGAGGGAAAGGTGGTTATTTTAGCTGCGCGGCTAATTTGATGTTTAATCGCAAAAATGGCGCAAAAACGGTGCGCCTAAACGAAAAGGCGCAAAAACAACTGAAAAAACAAGTGATAAATGTGGCCCAAAAAGTGTAGAAGAGACACTGAATAGTAGGTTATTGCGAACTGGTTCATTTATGGAAGCAGTTATGTGGTGTAACAGCCCCCTCTTCTGGTCACTTTACAGAAGGCAAGCACAAGATAGTAGCTTTATAATATTCAATGAACTTGGACACTTCTGTCCTGAGACACTACAGTAAAAGCTGCATTAGCTGAATCCTGAATACATTAGCTTATCTACGGAGGGTGTCCAGTGGATGCAGGGTCCTTACTTAGATAGTCCTTCCTTACTTGCCCGATTAGTAAGTACTCCTAATGATGTAAATATTTTTTAAAAATACATTTAAAGTTACATCTTTGGGCTGAAATCTTTTTAGGGACATTGCAATGATAACAACAGGGACTGTCTAATACATCCATCATAGAAAACTCAGGAAAATACTATTTAGTTATTTACCCAAAAAGGAAAAAAATAACTAAAAAAATAACGTGGGCGGAGACTAACATCTGTCTGTCTATGGTCCTCAGGCTGAGGCCAGTTAGCGCGCCCTAGATCCCATTGATGCCTTGTGTTCTTCTCTCAAACACGTAATAAGTGAAAGAAATCATAAGAACCCAGTTACATGCAGTCTATAGCCGTGCTGTGTGAGACAGGAAGAGCTGATACGCCGATGACAGGTGGGGGAAGGGACAGTGAGAAGAGCAAGACAGACCGATAAAGTTCTGTAGAATCACAGACTGGGATGGAGAGACTGAAAGGGCATAAGGCAGATCTTCTACCTCACTATTCTGTGCAGGGACATCTGTATTCTGTTCTGTACACATCCGCTCTACTGCAATATTGAAACATGACCTCCCTCCCTGTGAGCAGGGAGCAGCAGTTTCCAGGAAACGACCAGGAACAAGTGTAAACAACATAGGATCATAGGGCTTATAAGCACATGGAGTGGAGGCAGCCATTACAGCAGGGGTCCCCAAACTTTTTACATAGGGGGGCCGCTTCACTGTCCCCCTCAGACCATTGGAGGGCGGACTAAAGTCTAAAAATAAATAGCGGTAACATGTGACCGCATCCATAAGACACTGGCACCCCCCTATTATTAATTATTTAATATACCGGTACTGCACCCACCCTTGTGAACTATTTTATATTGGCCCAATTAATTAATTAATATACTGGGACCTCTCTCCATTAATTATTGAATATGCCTCCCCCCCATTAATTACTAAACTGCCCCTCAATTAATATTTTCCTATACCCGCACCATTAAAGGGGTTATCGGGTTTAAAAATTTTTATGGCGGGCTGGGGAGGGATAGTTAAACATAAAAACATGGACTTACCTCCTCCGGCGCCGCCGATGTCCTGCGCGCGGTCACTTTGATCCGTGCCCCTGTTAAACAAACGGATCTCCCATCCGTCCCTATCTCTAGCGTTGTAAGCGCTGAGAGATGGTGCGCATGGGAGAATCCGGCCGGCCGGAAAGCTCCCTGTGGCCCTTCTACTGAAAACCGGCGCACGGAGAAGACGGGCCGCGGCGCGGGACATCGGCAGCACGGAGAGGGAAAGTACATGTTTATTATGTTTAAATAGCCCTCCCCAGCCCGGCCATAAAAAAAAATTTTAATCCCGGATAAACCTTTAATTAATTCCTATGCTGCCCCTCATAATTACTTATTCCTATACTGCCCCTCAAATTAATATTTCCTATACTGCCCCTCATAATTAATTATTCCCTATTCTGCCCCTCACCATTAATTATTTCCTATACTGCCCCTCATAATTAATTATTTACTATTCTACCCCTCATAATTAATTATTTCTATAGTGCCCCTATAATTAATTATTTCCTATGCTGCCCCTTATAATTAATTATTTCCTATGCTGCCCCTCAATTAATTATTTCCTATGCTGGCCATCATAATTAATTATTTCCTAGGCTGCCCTCATAATTATTTCCAATGCTGCCCCTCATAATCATTATTTACTAATTCTGGCCTTATATTATTTATTTCCTTATTTACCCCTCATAATTAATTTTTCTTATTTTGACACTCATAACTAACTATACTAGCCCCCAGTCGCCACAATCTTTTTACTGACCTTTAAAAAAAATAAAAAACCCTGTACTCAGTCCATTTGCCGCGTCGGGCAGGGAGGGGTGCGCGGCCGCGCGATGACGTCATCGCGTCGCGCAGCCAAGTTCATGAGCGATGTGCGCCGGGGTTGTATTCCGGCCACATCGCTCTAGTAATAGTGCTCGAGCGGCCGTTCCGGCCGCATCGAGCATCTATACAGTGCCGGGCAGAGCTTCCTGTCCGGACGGACGGAGGCTCATGCCCGACTGTTGCAGATGCAAGGGCCGGCGCTAGCGCGCCAAGTGTCGGGGGCCGGATCGAAATCGAAATCTGAGGGGGTATAGCTAATAGGGAAACGTTGTTTTACATCCCGAGAGCTATTGATTTGTGAAAAATAAAAAACCTTTACAGTTAATTTTTAATAAAGTGAGTATTTTACATTTATTGCAGGATGGATTTCTTTGTTCTGGTGTGGTTACTATTAATCCCAGTGAAGGTGAGGGCTCTTACACCAGAGCTATATAATAGGACATAGCTATAGAGGGTGCAGAGATAGCACTTGTTGCTGGGCCATGAAGCCTGACAGGTACTTCACTATATGAAAAGATAACTGTATTATATATTCACATGAAAGGTGTAGGTGCCATTACAGATGGGGCGCAAGAGAACACATCAACTTCATGTTACGCCTCTGAACAACACATGTGAATGACTAGACTGTTTATCCACATGTGGACTGTCTAGTCTTTGTTTACAGGATTAGTAAATCTTTAAATTTTAATCGATTTTAAATCTATAGTTGAACATAATAATTAGTTTACAATGAGCAAAGCAGAATTCGACCCAAACCTCAGGAAAACTTTGGTTTTTAACGAATGCAGATTTCATGGCAAAATGGAGTATTGGAGGGTTTGGGTCATCAGCAGAAGCAACTTCAGTTACTTTCCTCCACCTACAGAGGAACTGCCAACTGCAGCATGTCATGTAGTAGAACCTGAAGAAGCAGGTGCCGCCTACTGGAGTGCACCAATTTCATCCAACATCCATGTGATGTTCATTATGTTATGATGCTTCCATCTAATGATGCCCAGTGCTTGCTGGCATCTGCTTATTACTTTCCATTAGTTAGACTGCCACCAATTTGTCATGTTGCTGCCTCCATGTGCACCATGGCCACTTTGAGCGAGCACTACTGTGTGGAACAACGCCCTTAAATGTCTCCAAATTACAATTGTCTGATGACTACAGGTCCCATAAGGGTTATTTCAACCACCATCACATTTTAAAACTTATCTGCTGACATGTTCTCATTCATTATGGATGGAGATATTTAGGTTGAAATAGCCCTTCTCTCCCTGCTATAATGAACTGGGCCTGCCATCAAACATCCTAAAAATTCCAAACTTATCTGCTGACATGTTGAGATTCATTATGTATGCATATTTTTTGGGGCTTGATATAGCCATCATGTAGTATTGTTCTGTGGCTTGTATCAAACAGTCCTAATAATTTTTTAATTTTTTTTTATCTGCGGACATGTTCAGATTGAATAATTTGTGATACATCCGACTGACAGATCCTGCATACTGGACATCTGGGACTAACATTTTAATTAAAAGCCTGTCTGAGAATAGATTGGTGACTGACAGATGAAATCTTGATGAATTTTTTTCATTTCTTCTTCTATGGCCACCATGTCAGCTTCTCCAGTCACAAATGACTCCACAAAGCAACAAAAGCCCCCACCAGCCCACACAACTCCCTTCTAGCTACAAAACTTTTCCTCCTATCACCATTCTCACTTCTCATCTTCTAAAACATCAGGCCTGAAAGTTAACTCAGGGGTGTAACTTGGAGAGACAGGGCCCCATAGAAGACTTTTGAATGGGGCCTCCTTCCTGCTGAAAAAAAACATATTACACTCATATATACACACACATGTATAATATATATACAAACATACAGTTCTTCCTTATATACACACATTTATACATTCTTACACACACATGTAACACATATAGAGCATATAACATCTATGTAAACAACTAACAGTGCCATATACAGACATACAGCATATATACACACATACTTATATACACACCATATATACATACAGCATATACACATTACATTATGTTATAGACATGTTATGCTGTACAATTTGCAGCATTATAATTAAAGGGCCCCTGACACTACAGGCCCCATAGCTACTGCTTGTTCCTACCACTGTAGTTACCCCCTATCCACTGGTATGTCTGGAATAAGTTTTAAGAAATAATAGTCTGGTTTTAAGGATAACTAAATCTCCCATTGTACAGTATGTCTACAGCTTAACAATAATGCTATATATAAACTTATAATACTGTACAAGTTTTATTGAATTAAAAACTATTTTTTACATTTGAAAAGGTCTAACTATAAAATAACATTGATGTGAGTGCTCTAACTACATAGGCTCAATTTTCTGTTCATGCTTAATTTCAGCATCTTCACTGAGGATCTAAAAATGTTCCCAACTAATGGTGGCCACGGCCGAATGCTGTCATAGTCCATAGTCTAGCATGACATTCTTAGGGGTTGGAATTAACTACTATGATGTGCCATGACTACAATAGCTTATATGCCATGGTCATAAATGATCACAGCCTCTGAGAGGTTAACTGCTGCCCACGTGCAGGCAGGTCAATATCGCCCTGTCATGATTGAGGTCTAAAACCTCTGAATACCTACTTGATAGAATGAAGTCTTAGTAAGTCCCCCCATTTAATGTTAATTTTCAAGAAGGTTTGGTTGCATGAGAATTTCTTATTAGCTTAACCGTACAAGATGTAGTCACATATAACTTACAGACTTTATAATTATTGCTTTATAGACTTGCATTACTGTGCTCTAGTGAATACACAGTTATCTATTACTTTATCTATAGAAACCTGCAGATGAAATGTGAGATAAAAGAAGTATTTAAAGAAATGGCAATATAGTACATCCATCTTTACAGAAAAAGTTTTACTCGGTCCATGAAAGAAAATGCTCAAATTTCAATCCCCTAGTGATGTTTATGCAACACCCCGCCAATGCATAGGCAGGCTGATAGTACGAATAGCACCCTCTCCAGGTCAGGAGGTGTTAGGGAGATTGATCACCTCGCTAGGAAGTTTCTAGAACATGGAATATTGTAATTACAAGCTGTAGCTACTGCCGAAGACAACAATTAATTGTGAATGTAATTATCCAATGTGTGTTTCAGTTACACAACCTGGAAGGGGATAGGAGAGATGCGCCACCTGACCAGGGAGTATATAAACCCCTACTGGGCAAAAGCACAGGGTTCAGTCTGTTCAGTCAGTCTGCAGAGGCCTACTGCCTAGCACCCAGGGCAAGTCCGGAGACTTAAGCCCAGAACTGCAGCTCCACCACTCGGACTCAGTTCCATCTGAACTAGCCCAGCCGGCATCTACTCCAGGCCGTATTAACCTTCCTGACCATGACCTTTTGCTGTTCATCGTTTTGGGTCGTTGCCTGCCATTCAGTAAAGAACTGTAAGTTGATTTGCACAACGTCACCTCGTCTGATCCCGGATATGGCTGTTAACCACCACGGCGTCATCCATCACCCAGAGGCTCATCTACAGACACCTCAGGGGTTTCTCAAGGGAGAACCCATTGCATCAGCCTCTCCCTCCATATTTCTTGCACACACCACCTGCTGGTCAGCCCTCAGGTTCCCATACCAAGCACCGTGACAACAGCGTGCCCAAGGCCGCACTAGCCAGCCACTCCAGTATTCTGTGCCCTGGCTGCCTCTAGGCCACAAAGAAAGGCTAGGCCTCGGTGGGGAATGTTGCATTTACACAATTAAGATAATTTTTAACCCCTTACTTTAAGTTTTACTCAGTTTATTGCTATTTTAGCTCCTATCACTCAGTGATGGTCATTCTAAAAATCCAGGGTTGTGGGCGGGGACTCTATAAGCAGAAACTTTAACCCCTCTAGTGATATGAGATGCTGTTTGCTGATACTGTGGTTACATTACATCAGGTTGCAGGTTTATATACACTTTAATTTAGCTTCTGAACATTCATTAGTATCTGCCACATAGAAAGAAAGATGAGAAATGATGTGATCCATGAGATGGATATAAAAAAACAATGACATCGCAGCTTTGTATCTCCGCCATAACATGCCTGTCAGCTCTGCTATGCCTCCCCCCCTGGAGTTAGTCCAAGTGTGTGAACTTGTCTTGAATGCGTATTTTTTATTATAAAACACAAATTAAGAATGGTTCTTTTGTGTCCTTAGTATATTTAAGAATTTGTTTTTTCGGGGAATATCCCTTTAAGGGGTTGGCCACCTTGGCTTAAAATAACAAATATGGCCATTTGTTCTTAAAATTGCTACACCCACCACCCAATGGCCAGTAACCCAGGTGAATTATCTCACCAGTCTCCTCCGGAGTAGGTGGGATTGGCTGGGCGCCATTTTTTTGTGTCCCTCACGTATGCACTGTGCTTTAGAGCGGTGCTTATTGAGCGGAGATGCAGCTGTGAACGCTCACAGCACAAAACAGGCTACGTTGCGGAGCGCACACTGGACGTCACGTGTTCCTCCTATGGAGCCTGTACCTGACACCATGAAAAGACTTTCGACCTGAAGATCCACATATTAATCCCCAACTCACTACAATCAAATTCATACCAACAAGTGAGTCCCCCGATTCTCTAATCATCTCTACCCTCCTAACCATTAATCAGCTTTTTCATTTCACCCCTCTCAGAGACCATGCCTCAGTCTCTTAATCCTAATTCTCACTTTTTTACGCCAACCTAGTCAACATTACGTTTGTTCCAGCCTTTACCCCACTACTAACATGTGTTACATCTCCGGCGCTACGGACAGCATCGAAAAGAGGGAAGAGACACTGAAAGATCGCAATCCAGACATCACGGAGAATTCATAATAAATAAGAACAAATGATAATCATCCATAACCAATCTCTTTGATATTAAAATGATCTATAGATGGAGTCAGCTAACCTTAGTTCTGAGCAACGCGTGTTAATTACAGTGTTATGCTACATTGTAAGGTGAAAGAGTTGAACGATCAGATCACGTAAGAAACCTGTATAATAGTAAAAACATAATAAGCCTTTAAAAGATTAGTTTATCAAGTTTTTCAGCAGAATTTTTTACTTAAAAATTACCTACTCGGCTTACTCGGGTAATATATAAAAAAAAAAAATCAGTACTCACCATCGAGGTGGGCAGCGGCACGTCGAGGCAAGTCCGTGGCAGCTCCCTCTGCTCCCTCTCCCTTTTTTCAAGCCGGCGCCAGGTCCGCGGCGGCTCCGTGCGCGCGGCCTGGCTCATAACTATGATGTCAGCCGCTGCTGACAACATTGTTGTGCGCCGGGGCACGCGCATGGAGCTGCCGGAGACCTGGCGCCGGCTTGAAAAAAGAAGAGGCGCTGCAGAGGGAGCTGCCGCGGACCTGCCGCTGCCCGGGCCGTCGGAAAGGTGGGTGCCATATATATATTTTTTTTAACGGGCAGGTTACTACAGGGAGACTGGCAGGCAACTACAGGAGGGCTGGCAGGCTACCACAGAGGAGGCTGGCAGGCTACCACAGAGAGGCTGGCAGGCTACCACAGGGAGGCTGGCAGGCTACCACAGGGAGGCTGGCAGGCTACTACAGGGAGGCTGGCAGGCTATCTGGCTACTACAGGGGGCTGGCTGGCTATATACTGGGGCTGTGACCAATGCATTTTCCACCATCGGCTTATACTCAAGTCAATAGGTTTTTCCAGTTTTTTGTGTTAAAATTAGGGGTCTCGCGTCGTCTTATACTCGAGTATATACGGTAAATAAAGTTGAAGTCCCCTAAACACAAACATTCCCTATACACATGTAATAAAGTAAACAACCCACAAAATCGCAAAAAAGCCCCCACATATTTGGTATCGCCGCATCCGTAAAAATCTGTACAATAACTCAGAAACATTATTGGTCCTGTTTGGTTAACACCGTAAAAACAAATCCCGAAAAACTCGCCAAAATTTTAAAAATAAATGAAAAACTATATAAATCAGTATCACCGTAATTATAGTGATCTGTAGAATAAAGATAATATAGTATTTGGTGTACGGTGGTACGACCCCAAAAAAATACTAAACAAGGAAATCAAAATTGACAATTTCTTTTCACCATACATACAAGAGTTAATAAAATTCATCAATAAGGAATGACCCACTAAAATGAAATATTTGTTAAGTGCATCTCATGTCACAAAAAAATAAGCCCTTATATGTCCAAATTGCCAAAAAGATAAGATTGTATAGCCAATAAAAAGTGACATACATAATCTGCTCTGAATGGCGCAGCTCCCACCTCAATGCCCGGCGTGTGCCCATACAACAGGTTACCACCATATATGGGGGATTGTTAAACACGGGAGAAATTGGGTATCAAATTTTTTGGAGCATTTTGGTATATTATCCACTGAGAATTTGTACGTTTTTTTAAAAACACATTCATTTAGCCAAAAATTTTTCTTTCAAATTGCATCCGATCCTTTTTTTTAACCACTGTAAAACATTAAAGGGTTAATAAAAGTTGTTTTAAGTACATTGAGGGGTGTAGTTTCTATAATGGGGTAATTTTGGAGGTTTTCTTTACACTCTCAAAGTGACTTTAAACCTGAGCAGGTCCCTCAATAGCAGGATTTTGCGCTTTTTATGAAAATGTGAAAAATCGCACTTAACGTTCAAAGTCCCATAAAGTCCTACAAAAATGAGAGTATGCATAAAAAAACCATGTCCCACATAAAGTAGACATTTGGTGAATGTTAGTTATTACGTTTTTTTTGCGCTTGTGATTAGTGTGGAAATAGTAGACATTTTGAAGTTCGAAAATCAAGAATTTTTTCAAAAATTTTCACAAATATCTGATTCTCCATAAATAAATGAAAACATACCACCAAAATTTTTCAACTAACATGAAGTACAACAGTGTCACGAGAAAAACTATTTCAAAATCACTTGGATATGTTTAAAGCGTTTCAAAGTTATAACCCTTATAGTGCACAGGGCAGATTTGAAAAAATGGCCGTGTCAGGAAGGTGAAAAGTGGCTTCAGCGTTAAGGGGTTATTACTGCTCCATTAATTCACCTCATGTCAACCAAACTTATTTATTTACAGTTTAACACAGTTAACAGGGTTAATAACTTGTATTTAGCACTTTATTTAGTTAATTTTGTAATACTTTTATCAAAAATTGAAATAAAACCTCTGATTTTTATATATTCCATACTTTGTGTAACCTGATGTGTTGCTGCAAAACCCAAGAACAAAGGTCCCTGCCAACAGCAGTGGACAGGATGACTTTGAGTGTGAATTTACCAATTATGAGACTAAGATGAACATTTTATTTCTGATACAGTGCCAGTCTCAAGCTTCTAATATAACATAACAAATAAAGGGCCACATTTATCACTTTTGTGCGCCTAAGTGTAGTAGTTGCGCCTATATCTCTGGAGCACTGTTTGCCGAATTACTACAAGCTACAACCATCTGTGATAAGTATATTTTCTGCCTCTTATTAATCACTTTACTTTAACACAGTTTAGGCGCAGTTTAGGCGCCAATGTTAGATTGGGCACTTACATGTCATCCTGTACAAGCTCCTCTCTGCTTCTCCCACAGCCCGAATGAAGATAACACTCACAGAGCACCCCAGGTGTGTGACAACCCTGCACCCAGTGATCTCCCATCAGTGGCTTTTCCTGGAGGGGATCCCCCGTGCGGTCTCTGCTGCCACCCCTGTATTCTGCACAGTATCCCCTTCAGACACTGTGCCAGAATTACATGGGGGACCTTGTTTTGTACTATCTGCAAATGTGCAAACTTCTTTTGCTCTTGCTGTGAGCTCCCAGCGTTTGCCAGAATGTTTGTAAATAGAAAGGTGATGAACTGTAAATAGAGTCTGCAGCTCCTGTCTGGTAATGTATCTAATGTATCATTATATGTTATAGTGTTGGCTAAGCTCTGGCTAGAAATGAGCTCTTCTGCAAAGGGGCTCAGTGCTTTCCTTCTCAGATAACCCACCTTCGGTCTGGAGTGTTTTGCGCCCGTTTTGCGCCTAAATGCAAAAGTCACACAGTGATGAATATCATTAGGCGCAGCAAAAACATCTGGAATTGAACGATAGATGAGGGAAAGGTGGTTATTTAGCTGCGCGGCTAATTTTGATGTTAATCGCAAAAAAACGGCGAAAAACGGTGGCCTAACGAAAAGGCGCAAAAACAACTGAAAAAACAAGTGATAAATAGGGCCCAAAAAGTGTAGAGAGACACTGAATAGTAGGTATTGCGAACTGGTGCATTATGGAAGCAGTTATGGGTGTAACAGCCCCCTCTTCTGGTCACTTTACAGAAGGCAAGCACAAGATAGTTAGCTTTATAATATTCAATGAACTTGGACACTTCTGTCCTGAGAACTAATCAGCAGTAAAAGCGCATTAGCTGAATCCTGAATACATTAGCTTATCTACGGAGGGTGTCCAGTGGATTGCAGGGGTCCTTACTTTAGATAGTCCTTCCTTTCTTGCCGATTTAGTAAGTACTCCTAATGATGTAAATATTTTTTAAAAATACATGTAAAGTAATCTGGGCTGAGAAATTTTTTAGGGACATTGCAATGATAACACACAGGGACTGTCTAATACATCCATCATAGAAAACTCAGGAAAATACTATTTAGTTATTTACCCAAAAAGGAAAAAAATAACTAAAAAAATAACGGCAGCTATTTAAATACCCAAGCTATTCACAGGTTTTTTGTATTTGTTTTTTATGTTTGTGTGCAAAAATGCTTTGTTACTTTCTATATCTATGACTTTCTGTAAGCATTCTATAATTTCTATAACAGTTTGTGTAGGTATTTTTATAAAACTTTATTGAATAAATTTTGGTCCAAAACTCAACAACCATTTTTTTGGTGTAGCTCTTGGAGCAGTCATGAAACATTTTTCTTATTGACCGACAAGGTTAAAATAGAGAAAAGATATTTTGGATGAATTAGCTTATCTGATCTAAGTACAGGCAGCCTCCGGTTACATACAAGATAGGTTCTTTAGGTTTGTCTTAATTTGAATTTGTATGTTTTATAATAGCATATATTATGATAGTAGCCCCAGACAAAAAAAAATTTGGTCCCAGTGACAATCGGTTTTTAAATTTTTCTGCTAAGGATTATCAATAAAACTCATATTACAGACACCTTACAGCTGATCATTGCAGTCTGGGACTAAAGTAAATCCAGATAGCTTCACCAGATGTCACAGTGGCCAGAGGAGTAGTAAGTAGTGGTCGTCTGTAAGGTAGGGGACCACCCACCCATTTTCCCCACTCACTTTTCATAGGGAGCAGGTTGAAACAAATAAAATGGCGCAAAAATTTTGTGCAACAAAAAGCCAGAATCCTTAAATCTGCTAACCCAGATACATTTTTGTTACAATAAGTATAGTATAAATACTATCATAAATATCATAATACTATTACCAAAAATATACATATATATAAATAGTTTGGGGGGCATTGTCCTTTGACTAATAGTATAATATTCTGTATGGTAAAGATGTGACCAGATTGAAGCAGGATTGAAAGACGTAGCGCATCTTCTCATTCTGCTCCCTCCTTTGAGAGTTGTATGCGCTCAGCTGAGAGGCAAAGGAATCCTTTGGGGAATGGATGCAGCATATTGAATCCCTCCTCCAGGCGTACTGAGCGCACACATAGTTTCAGCGAGAGGGGGAACCCGGTGATGTCACTGTCTATACACTGGGACAACCCTGTACATAGCAGCCAATCTCAGGCGCCTGCCGAGGTACACTGCTCATCCGGGAGTGCGGCGAGAGGAGGGGTCCCCGGGCTACATATCCCACTGTATAAGCATACAGTGAGATAACTCCCCAACTTTAGGGCTAGAGAAAGAGGAACCTATAAACCACGCCCATGCCCCACTCCAAACAGTATAATATCATTACTGGCCCCCACATAGTATAATGCCCCATCCCTGTGACCAACTGGCCCTATGGACCCATATAATACCCCATAATGCAACTATAATACCCACTCCTCAATTTACTCTCTCTTATTTTTGTTTCCCACCATTTAGTGTGGCATCCTTCCTCTGTTACCCTCATATTGTGCCCCTCTGTCCACTCTAATACTATGGCCCACTGTACTCTTATAATGTGGCCCCCTCCTAATATATTGTGGCCCCCTGTCCTCTCTCCTACTGTGGCCCCCTCATATCATACAGTTGTCCCCTCCTCTCATACAGTGGTCCCTTTACCTCTCCTATTGTGACCCCCTCCTTTCATACAGTGGTCCCTTTACCTCTCCTATTATGGCCCCTCCCTCATACTGTGGGCCCTGAACTTGTTCCCCTGCAGTCCTCTTTCTTCTTCTCCCAATGACTAGTGATAACTCGGAGGAGGGGTCGGGTCAAAGCAGGGGAGGAGTTACGCAATGTGTGGAGGCAGCAAAAGCTGATCCAGCTTGCTCCTGGTCCCGAGGCCTCTCTAGTGTGTCAGGACTGGGAGCAGGAGGCGGGAAACTAGGGACACAGCTCCAAAAAAAGGGACTGTCCCTCCAAATCCAGGATGGTTGGGAGCGTTTGTGTCTAAGCATATGTTGTATGGCAAATAATGTGATGTGAACCCAGCCAAAATTCTGTGTGCAATTCTTCAGACAATCCCGGAACAGCAAGCTGGCTTCAATTTCATATGTTGTTCTTCATATCTTGGGCTGATAAAACATTTCTGTACTGTGGGTGGTTCCAAAATATTGTGATTAAAAAAGTTTGGCTTCAAACATAGATGAAATATGTTAAAAGTTCCCAGATGTAGCTAAAAAATTTGCCTACAAAATTACAGTGGGTACGGAGAGTATTCAGACCCCTTTAATTTGTTCAATCTTTGTTATTGCAGCCAATCAATGTACACTCTACACTGCATCTACACAAAAAACTGAATGTAGATAACGAAAATATATACAAAAACATATGGACCAAGGCTAATATAGATAACTGAAGATATCATGGATGGTGGCGAATATAAGGTATACAGAGGAACTCGGTACAAGACACAGGGGGTCATTTACTAAGGGCCCGATTTGCGTTTTCCAGACGTGTTACCTGAATATTTCCGATTTGCGCCGTTTTTCCCCGGGTTTTTGGCGCACGCGATTGGATTGTGGCGCATCGGCGCTGGCATGCATGCGACGGAAATCGGGGGGCGTGGCCGAACGAAAACCCGACGGATTCGGAAAAACCGCCGCATTTAAAACAAAAAATTGGTCGCACGGGCCTTACTCACATGCACCAGGAAGAGATCAGTGAACTCCGACGCAACTCGGCGGACCTCGGCGCAGCAGCGACACCTGGTGGACATCGGGCGCAGGACCTTCATGAATCGCCTGAAGACCCGAACGCTCGTCCGAGAAGCCGCCGCTGGAACGCGAATGGACCGGGTAAGTAAATGTGCCCCACAGTTACATGGTTGCAGGGTCAGGTAACTAAACAAATAGTGATCTTCATATATCAATATATCAGAGTCAGCAATAACTTTGACAATTGGTTTGTGCCTGCAGCAGGATAGAAAGACAGACATACATAGCAGATGTGGATACAAGAGAACCCAGGATAGAACTCACCAATGAAGATATCGGACGCTGTGTGTATTGTGCATATTTCACGCTGGCGGGGTTTATAAAGCCGGATATACATTGGGTGGGGTAGTAGTAGTTGCGCACGCGCGATAAAAATGTTGGTGCACTGACTATATGTGCGCACTCGCACAAGGAAGGTGAGAGAGGTATAGGGCATCTAACAGTGAGGCGCAAGGTGGAATTATACATATAGGTGATGCGGGCTGGTTGTAATATTTTTTAATGTGGTTTATGAATTGTTCTAAATTGAACTACTGGGGAAATATTGGTGGATGACTATAGTAATGTGTGATGGGTATATTCTTAGCAATTTTAAGGATATTAAAAGAATAAATGAGATGTTAAAGATGGTGGAAATAGATCGTAATAAACATAATAACAAAAATAAAGATGCACATTGACACTATATACCACTAGAAACCCCTTGTAGTATAGAGATATTATACCACAATGTCCCTATAATAAACCTTGCATATCATAATCACGGTTGGGTCCTCTTGGTTCCAAGCTATGTAATGTGCTGATCCAAAACGCCTCTCTTCTCTTTAGAAGTTGTATCCTATTACCACCTCTTCTTGTTTGGGGTACCAGTTTAATGACCTGAAATTTTAGTTGTGACAGGTTGTGTTGCACATGATGGAAATGGGCTGGGAGGGGTAAAAGTAAGTTGTTGCTCCTGATGGTCGACTTATGTTGACCAATACGGTCTTTGACTTTTTGAGAGGTTTAACCCACAAGGGCATTTGATATAGATATACAACAAAAGTAATGTCACATGTGAAGTGTTTCCTGATGGGATACTGTTTGCCCATGTGTGGGTGGGAGAAATGATCACCTCTAAGAACATTTGTACACTGTGAACAGTGCATAGAGGGAAAGGTACTCTTGTGAGGGGAGGCCAGAAACTGCTGCCTCGTCTGTGTACGTCTTGGGCTGATGTCTGCCCCGACCAATGTGTTGCATAGGTTCTTGGATCTGCGCCTCCATGGTAGTATGGTATTCTGGAATTCCAGGGTCCCAGGGAATTATTTGGTCAAAATAAACCAATGGCTACGCAGGATACGTAGGACTCTGTTAGATGCAGGAATGTATGCACAAAAGGTATACGCTTCTCTTGTCTATCACGAGGTGTTGTGGATGTAGGTTGGTATGTATTCCTGATAATTCTCTCAGGGTAACCTCTGTCCCTAAAGCGTTGGGACATTTACTGTAGGCGTGTAGTCTGAATGGCTGGATCAGTGACTAATCGTCTGACTCTTGTGAATTGGGATCAGGGGATAGACTTCTTAGTGGCTGGTGGAAGGCAAGTGTCATAGTGTAAAATACTATTGCGGTTCATGGGTTTACAGTATAAATCTGTTGTGAGTGACCCTGTGGTAGTTTTGTGAATTGTGGTGTCAAGGAAGCTTATGGATTTGGTGCTGTGGTGTAAGGTGAATTGTAATGTAGGTAATGCCGAATTGATCTGGTCATGAAATGACAAAAGGGTGTCCAATGGACCCCCCCAAATGCAGAAGTCATTGTGTAGTTTTGTGTAGGACCAGTCTCAAAATGTTTGTATTGAAATTGATTAGGGTGTCAGAGACTTGGTTGCTTTGAAGTAGAGAAACAACTGATCTGATGCCGTCAGTATGTGGTATGGATGTGTAGAGACTGGTGACATCCTAGCTCACTAGAAAACTCTCTGCTGGTAGTTGGGTTATTGAGGAGGTGAGTCGTAGGCATGATGTAGTGTCCAATAGGAATGATTTGGTGTCTTTGATATAAGGTGTGAGTATTTTCTCAAGTAGGATGGATAATGGGAATGAGATAGAATCTGTAGAAGCCACTATGGGTTTTCCCGGTGGATTGGTCATGGTCTTGTGTACTTTTGGTAGCTATAGAAGACTGCAGTAATTGGGCGTGGGTTGGTAGAGAACTTGAATGTGGCATCATCAATGGTACCTAATTCTAGATGTCTAGTAAGAGTGTCATGAATTGTTTGGCGGATTCGATGGATGGTATTAAAGGGAAGTGGCGTGTACACCTCAAGATCTGGGATTGAATCACATTCTTCTTCATTATATGAAAATACTTAACTTGTCATCTCCACTGAAAGAGTGGCAAACATATCAAGGTCAAATATTGTTGTCAAGAAATGGTCTGCACCTCTTGAATTAGGTGACCGGAACCCAGAGTGGACAGGTGGCGCTGCACTTTGGGCTGAGGAGGGCAGGCGCATGTGCCAGCAGGCAGGCAGGAGGATGTGCTGGCCGGCAGCAAGGTTAATGTGCTGGGCGGCCAGTGGGCTGGGGATGTACTGGCCTGTGGGCGGGGAGTCATGCTGCCTGAGGCGAGATTCTCAACTTGCCTCATGTCTGCCAGGCCTTTACTGCAGAGGTTTTTAGCTGCTGTTTGCTCATGGGTATTTCTATCTAAGCAGGATTTTAACTAGGAGGGGCAGGGCCCCATAGCAGACTTCTGAATGGGGCCCCCTTCTACCACATGAAGTATACATATTTGTATACTCACACATTTATATACTTTTACACACATTTATCCAGTTTGTAGCACATATTTATGCATTGATATATACATTTATACACTTACACAGATCTGTCCCAGTAGCTGCTGACCACATGGGGGAAGTACACGGCAGGAATTAGAATTAAGAGATTCCTAGTCCTGCCATTCTGCTGTCATCTACCTCTCCCCCGACATGTCTTATCTGCAATGCCAATTCATGATGTTCACTGTGGAAGATGTGAACTGTTATATACACATTGGGGCACATTTACTAAGGGCCGGGCGTCAGTTTTATATTGGACTTTGCATATTCTTTTCAGTGCAAACTGCTTGTACATGTATTTAAGAAGTGCCCACACCTCATTCATGTCACACACAACCATTTTGTGCTACACTATTCTTCATGTGACATAAATTTCTGCACTGAAGGGGGCATTCCAGTGCTCAGTTGGACCATGCGCCACATTGAACATGCAAAGTCCGACAAAAAAGGGGCACACACACTGGGGCACATTTACCTACCCATCCGGAGGAGTTCACACAAAGTGCATTGTCCGACGATCATGCACTGTGCCGTGATTCACTAAGGTCTGAAGGTGTTCATTTTCTTCTTCCTGGTGCATGTAAATGCTTGGGCTTGTGACACAATTTGAAACTTAAATCCCACACTCAGTCCGAATCAGTCAGATTTATGTTTCATGAAAGCCAGCACAGCCGTGTCACAATCCGATCGCTTGCGACACAATCCCCTATCAAATACCTGTCACAGCCGTGACAATCCCGAAAACAGCAGGAAATCCAACGAAAGTGCGACCTCGAAACCTTAGTAAAAAAGCCCCACTATGTTAAAGGTGCACCAAAAAAAAGTGGTGCACTGTGTCGGGGCAGTGCAAAAGGCACCAGATTCATGAAAAACAGGTGCCAGAAATCCTGAATCTGGCCCCCCTGCACACTACAGAGGCAAATTGCTCATTATGTATACAATGGTGCACATCCTCCATTCTTCAGTGTGTCTGATTAGCTGTCAGTGACCCCCTGACACTGCGGGCCCTATTGCAGCTGCTATGGCTGCTACCTCTGTAGTTACGGCCCTGGTCGAAAGTTAAGCCTTAAAGAAGTGGGTTGAGATCAGGTGACTGACTTGGCCATTCAAGAATATTCCACTTCTTTGCTTTAATTAACTCCTGGGTTGCTTTGGTTTTATGTTTTGGGTCATTGTCCATCTGTAATATGAAATGTTGAGCAGTGAAAATCAGTTTCGCTGCATTTGGCTGGATTTGAGTACACGGTATATCTTCAAATACCTCAAAATTTATCTGGCTGCTTCTTTCCTGTGCCACATCATCAATAAACACTAGTCACCTGGTGTGACTGGAAGCCATTAATGTCCAAGCCATCAAACTACCTCTGCCATGTTTTAAAGATGATGTGCTATGCCTTGGATTATGAGCTGTGCCATGCATTCACCATGTTTCTTTCTTCCATCATTCTGGTAGAGGTTGATATTGGTTTCATTTGTCCAAAGACTGTTCTTTCAGAACTATGCTGGCTTTTTTAGAATTTTTTTTAGTCCAATCTACCCTTTTTGTTATGAGTGTCTTGCACCGTCAGTGAACCCTATGGGGCTCATTTACTAACGGACCGTTGGACGCATTTTCGCCTGGTTTTCCAAAATTTTTCTGATTTGCCCTATATTGCCCCAGGTTTTTGGTGCACGTGATCGGATTTTGGCGCATCAGCGCCAGCTTGCACGCAACAGAAATCAGGGGGCGTGGCCGTCGGACAACCCAACTGATTCAGACAACGCGCAATATTTAACATTTAGAATTGTGTCCCAAGACATGTACTTAGAAGCACCGGGAAGAAGAAGGTGAACTCTGGCGGACCTCGGCGGGGAATCAACAGATGCATAAACTCGGGCGCACGATCTTCATGAATCGCGCCAGACTTTATCCTCGTCAGACCGTCCGAATTGGGGATCGCGACAGGACCAGGTAAGTAAATTTTATGCAGTCTTCTCCTTAAGGTCGATTTGGACATTGATATTGTTATTGTTCAAATATTTGTGGACCTAACTGTAAGTGGGGAGAAGAGAAAGGTACAGAACGCTGCATTCATTAGTAAGGGGAGGAGGCAACTCTGCATTAACCAACAGTCTATGTGTGGGGTGGGGGTGGGGATTTGAGAACTCTGCATTCATTAATTATGGTGAGCTCCTGAACTCTGCATTAACCATCATTTGGAGGGGACTCCGCATGAATTAATTGTGTAACGGGCACAATTAAATAGTAAAATAGTAAAAATTTAAAGTAAATATATCATCCGGTCGTGAAGGGAAGTTTGGAGAAGGCTCTCTCCATACACCTCTGGTGTCAGCTGTATTACACAGGTGCTGGCACCAATTGTGGCATTTATTAGGTGCCATGTTTAAAGCTGACAGTGACACCTAACAGGTCTGCTACTGGGTTCCAGTATCTTTAACTGTTGGTTAGCACCAGGGGCGGACTGGCCATAAGACCCACTGGGAGAAATCCCGATGGGCCGATTCGCTTGGGGCCGGTCTGACACTGATGGGGCCGGTGAAAAAAAAAACATGAACTCACAGACCGTGCTGAAGGCCATAGGAATGGGAGGCCGGGCACAGCGCTGCAGGGACTTCCCACTGCTGTGCTGCTGTTTTCTGATGCCAGTGTCACGTGACCCGAGTCATGACGTGCCCCGCGCAGGCCGGCATCTCTCCCAGCTAGGTTTGAAAGTCCCGAGCACTGCTGTGAGCAGTCAGCTCAGAGACCACACAGGCACCCCCCGCGATGTTATGGGGCAGTATTATAGTAGTTATATTCTTGTACATAGGGGGCAGTATTATAGTAGTTATATTCTTGTACACAGGAGGCAGTATTATAATAGTTATATTCTTGGACGTAGGAGGCAGTATTATAGTAGTTATATTCTTGTACATAGGGGGCAGTATTATAGTAGTTATATTCTTGTACATAGGGGGCAGTATTATAGTAGTTATATTCTTGTAAATAGGGGGCAGTATTAAAGTAGTTATATTCTTGTACGTAGGGGGCAGTATTATAATAGTTATATTCTTGTATGTAGGGGGCAGTATTATAGTAGTTACTTTCTTGGTTATCGGAGAAGGTATTGTAGTATTAAGTTGTGTTCTCTAAAAAAAAGGTTTATTCCTGTATAAGGGAGGTAGTATGAGTTTCTTTCTCTGTGCTGTGCATGTTCATTTAGACCTTCTATAAACAGTTTGTATGCAGTTTAGTAACTCCACCCACATCACATGGCCATGCCTACTTGTTTTGACCCCGCCCACAGAATGGGGCCACTTTAACAGTTTTTTCCAGGGCCACTTTAAATTCCCAGTCTGCCCATGGTTAGCACTCTCTGTGACATCATCAGAGGCTATTAAAGGCTCTCATAGCTGTCATTTGCATTTCAAATTTACAGTGTCTGAGACAGACTGTTTACATACTGTAATATAGAATCAGTATATACAGTTGTATTGCAGTATATTGTATAAGGGATCAGACCCGTAGGGTTCAAGTACTCTAGTGGGGGGCTAAAATAATAGCACAGAAAATTAGCGGTGTGATGGCCCTTTAAATCTTCCTGCTCCCGGTATTGACATACTCAGAAATTGAGTATAAGCGACATCACTGGTATATTCATTGCTGTGAATATTTTCAGTGTAGGGTGTGGGTATATACAGTATGTTTATGTTCTCCTACAATTGAGTTTTTCGTAATTATAGAGTGTGTGCGACGGAAATCGGGGGGCGTGCCCGAACGAAAACCCAACGGATTCGGAAAAACCGCCGCATTTTAAAAAAAATGTGTCGCGGGACTCGCTCTTACCTTCACCAGGTATAAGCTCATGCATTCCGGCGGACCTCGGGGGAACTTCAGCGCAGCAGCGACATCTGGTGGACGGCGGAGGAACTACCTTAGTGAATCGCCGGAAGACCCGAATCCACCACACAGAACGCGCCGCTGGATCGCGAATGGGCCGGGTAAGTAAATCTGCCCCACAAGATATGATGAATTATTTTATTTACTGCATATAGATACAGTTAAGGTCTATTGCTCTTTGAATGGCAAAACATGAATTACAGGCCTACTGGAAGTATAAACACATGTTTAAGGTTTGTTCAGTTTGTTGCTGATCAGATGGAAGCTTGTAGGCCCTCCAAAAATATTTGTGGTCTAGAAGTTTGGCAAGGGCATAATTTGAAAGTCAGCCTAGAAATTAAAGCAGTTCTTTCATCTATGAGACGGGAGACACATATTGACAGGAAGGACAATGTGGCAGTGAAAACTTGTTAATTTAAAAAATGAGAGGTCGTAAGGCAAGCATTCCTGGTGTATGATACAGACCACAACAATTTTGAGGCTAAATTGCTCTGGGTACATGGTCAGCCACCATTTACTCACTCCACTGGCTGCTTAGATGCTTGTAGTTAATAATTAGTCAGACATTTGCTGACTGGCTACAGTAAAATATGTTTAATAAAGAGATTCTTGGGAATCAAGTAGTCAAAATAAAAAAAAAAAAATTCTGAACTTATATACAAGATATATATGTAGGACTTTTTCTCTATTACATTGTATGGAGAACATATGATTTTATTGAGCAATTGCTGACTTAAAGCAAACATGTTACCAGGAATGTAATTTTTAGCTTATTTTAAAATGCCTTTGTCAGCATTCTAAACCATTTCAATGGTGTATATATATTTAATCCACATTACCTAGCTCCCTATTAGGAGCGTGTGGTGAGTCAAGGAACAAACCTAAACAACTTGGCAGCCTTGTTTAGCATAACTTTGGGTCTCCAAACCCTGAACACAAATCCATATAAGAGTCCAAAGAAAGAGGCAGCTGAATCCTGTGTGTGGCAGTGTCTCTTCATGGATTCTTCCCCTACTCCACTACTTCCCCTGCTCAAGGCACATGACAAGTGGGGAGGGGGTGAGGGAGCTGCACGAGTGTGGAGGGGACAAGGCTGAGACAGAGGCACACAGGCTGCAGCTTTCCCCTCCTGAGGGACTCACCACATGTTGCTGGTAGGGAGCCAGGTAATGAGAATTATACTTATATAAACTACTAAAATGATTCAGAGTGCTGTCTCCAGCTAAACATTACATTCCTGATGACAATTTCTTTGTAAAGTTTAAACTTTTGACAGAATTAATCAATAGGAAATATGATACAAGTAATCTTTGTAGTATACAGTACTTTCCTGAAGAATCATGCCGCTGTGTCCTTTATTCCTAAAGAGAGATAAAGGACCCAGATGAAATTCCTAAAAAACTCTTTACAAACAGTCTCTAGACAGTCTGGATGTCCTCACAGAGCTGAATCATCAAGAGAAATATTCTCTGTGTATCGAAAGAGTTAATCTTTGGAGTGTTTCCCCCTATCTCAAGCTGTGTACAAGACTTCAGATACACTTTACTTTTACTATATATAGGACGTAGGTATTCAATTTCTTTCTTTCTTGACCCCAGCATTTAATGGGTTAAACAACCGCGATCTGAGCCAACTCTGACCGCAAGTGTTACACTGGGGTGTCAGCTGTTAGTTACAGTTGGCACCCCGTGTATCCCGATGCCGGCTTGGCTCAGATCTCAAGCAGGGCTGGCATCAGCTTTGCGTCTGATATCGGACACTGAGCGTTAAGTCACTACACTCACAGCGTGAACCGGTTAAAACTGTACATCCGTACATATGCAGCAAGGCAGTCACCAGCAGCGGATAGTTCATATATCAAATAAGCAACAACGGGAAGGAGGCAATATAATAGGTGGTGGAGGGGTCTCTATTAGAGATGAGCGAACACACTCGTCCGAGCTTGATGCACGTTCGAGCATTAGTGTACTCGTAACTGCTCGTTGCTCGGACGAATACTTCACCAGCTCGAGAAAATGGCATCTCCCGCTGTTTTAGTTTTTGGCAGCCAGAAAAAGAGCCAATCACGAGCCAGGAGACTCTGCACTCCACCCAGCAAGACGTGGTACCCTTACACGTCAATAGCAGTGGATGGCTGGCCTGATCAGGTGACCCTGGAATAGACTAGCCCCTGCTCGCGCTGCTCGCATCATTCTCTGTCTGGATGCCGTTAGGGAGAGATCTGCTGCTACTGCAGGGATAGCGTTAGGGTGTTATATTAGCTTACTGTTAGGCAGGAGTGAGTCTACAAGAACCCAACAGCCCTTGTTAGGGCTAGAATAGCGTTATATATATTTTTTTTTGTTTGCAGTTTACACTTTAATTTTGAAAATTTTGAACCCGAGGGCTAGGGGTAGAGGACGAGGGCGTGGACGTGGGCGTCCAACTACTGCAGGGGTCAGAGGCCGTGGTCCTGGGCGGGGTGAGACACCACCTGTTGATGAGGGAGCAGGGAAACGCCGCAGAGCTACACTTCCTAGGTTCATGTCTCAAGTTACTGGGACTCGTGGTAGAGCACTGTTGAGGCCAGAACAGTGCGAAGAGGTGATGTCGTGGATTGTGGACAATGCTTCTAGCCATTTGTCCACCAGTCAGTCTTCCACGCAGTCCACCCATGTCACCGAAATCAGCACTCCTCTAGCTCCTCCACCTCAGCCTCCTTCCCCCCAGTCTGCCCCCTCCCAGGAAAATTTGGCATTTGAACCGGCGTACTCTGAGGAACTGTTTTCTGGACCCTTCCCAGAGTCACAAACCACTTGTCCAGTTGCTGCTGAGCTATTTTCTGATGCCCAGGTTTTCCACCGGTCGCAGTCTGTGGGTGATGATGACATTGTTGACATAGTGGAAGAAGTGTGTAAAGAGGTGTCGGACGATGAGGAGACACGGTTGTCAGACAGTGGTGAAGTTGTTGTCAGGGCAGGAAGTCTGAGGGGGGAGCAGACTGAGGGATCGGAGGATGATGAGGTGACAGACCCAAGCTGGGTTGATAGGCCGGGTGAACACAGTGCTTCTGAGACGGAGACGAGTCCTCGACGAGAACAGGTTGGAAGAGGCAGTGGTGGGGCCAGACGGAGAGGCAGGGCAAGAGCTGGTGCATCAGCGCCAAATGTTTCACGTAGTCAAGCTCCCGTGGCGAGGGCTAGATTTTCGGAAGTCTGGAGGTTCTTTAAAGAAACACCGGATGATTGACGGACTGTGGTGTGCAACCTGTGCCACACCAAGATCAGCAGGGGTTCCACCACTATTATCTGAACTACCACCAGTATGCGCAGGCATATGAATGCTAAACACCCCACTCAATGGCACCAAGCCCGTTCACCTCCGGCCGGGCACACCACTGCTCCTTCCCCTGTGTCATCTGCTGCCTCTGCTAGTCAGCCCCCTGCCCAGGACCCCGGCCCAAACACCTCCCATGCGAAAACCACATCTTCGCCTCCCCGATCCTCCACAGCATCCACCAATGTCTCCATGCGCAGCATTCAGCTCTCCATACCCCAGACGCTGGAGCGCAAAAGGAAGTATAGTGCAACCCACCCACACGCCCAAGCCCTCAACGTCCACATCTCCAGATTACCTGGAGATGCTGCCCTATAGGCTGGTAGAGACCGAGGCCTTTCGCTACCTCATGGCGGCGGCCGCCCCTCGGTATTCGGTCCCCAGCCACCACTACTTTTCCCGATGTGCCGTCCGAGCCCTGCACCAGCACGTGTCAGACAACATCATCCGTGCCCTGACCAACGCCGTTTCTGAAAAGGTCCACCAGACCACGGACACGAGTGCTGCCGGGCAGGGCCACTATGTATCACTGACGGCACATTGGGTTAACTTGGTGGAGGCTGGGACCGAGTCTGACCCTGGGGCTGGTCATATACTGCCGACGCAGAGGATTGCGGGGCCTACCTCGGTCCAGGTCTCTCAGGCCTACTATGCCTCCTCCTCCCACCCTTCCTCCACCTCCTCCTCCGAATTACCATTCGTGGGCATGGCGCCATCAGTCGGTAGCTCTAGGCACAGCAGCAGTGCCGTCGCTAAGCGACAGCAGGCGGTGCTCAAACTGCTGAGCCTAGGCGATAAAAGGCACACCGCCCAAGAGCTATTACAGGGCATCACGGCACAGACTGATCTGTGGCTGGCACCGCTGAACCTGAAGCCAGGCATGGTTGTGTGTGACAACGGCCGTATCCTGGTGGCGGCTCAGCAACTCGGCCATGCCTGGCCCATGTGTTAAATCTCATAGTTCAGCGATTCCTAAAGACATACCCCAAGCTGTCTGATTTGCTCACGGAGGTGCGTCGCATCTTTGCGCATTTCAGGAAGTCCAGCACAGATGATGCCACTCTCAGGGCAGGGGGACATATAACTGCAAGCCTTGTAACGCTTACCCCTCTCAGTGCTTGAAAAGCTGCCTGCTCGCCTACTCTCCCTCGCTACTTTCCCGCAGAATACCCTCTGCCGCTAGCGCTGTCAAGGAAATACGTTTTCAACGTTGTGCACCAGGCCTGCTGGTATTCATCATTCTCACCTCCTTTTCTCTCCAGAGAGAGTGGAAAGATTTGCTTGTACCTTGGTCCGAGAGTGAATAACCACTAATCGTGCTGGAATAAATTCTTTGAACCGAGGTCACGGGATGGCAGCCGCTATTGAAATCTGCCATATGCCCCCAGAGTACCAACGCGCCAGAAATCACCTCCCCTCACTGGCCTGACTCTCCATTTCTCCTCCTCCCACCCCCAACTCCTCTCTTCTGCCCATACCTGAACAGTGAAAACTGAACATGCTCCCCTGTTCTGTCCTCGCCAACATTCTCCTCCTCTTCCTCTTCCTCCTCATCCTCCTCCACTCCTCCGATATGCGCTGAGAAACAGACCTGAGGGTGTCTTGGCTATCACAAGGAATCTTCTCCCCCGTCACTTGTGGACTGAGCGCAAAGCTTCCGACTTCATGCTGACCAGAGAGTTTTTCAACGTCAAGCAGCGGTGGTGAGGCTGATGCTGGCGGATCGCCACTGACCAATGTGTTTACTCCTCCAAAGTTACTCAGCCCCTGACAGATATCAGACATCCACGTCCACTACTCATTGTTGACTTGAGGAAGCTGACTGATCTGACTACCATGTCTGGTGGAATTTGACATCTGCAGTCTACAATCGCTCTGCGCTGCTGGTAACCCTGGATAACATGGTAATGTTGAATTCCACCTCGTGGCACTTCACACAACAGTCGGGTGAGCGGGCAGTTGGGCGTGCGCTGCGTCTCAGCGCATATCGGAGGAGGTGGAGGAGGATGAGGAGGAAGAGGAAGAGGAGGAGAATGTTGGCGAGACAGAAGAGGGGACCATTGTTCAGTCCTTCACTGTTCAGCGTGTATGGGCAGAAGAAGAGGAGTTGGAGGAGTTGGAGGAGGAGGAAATGGGCAGTCAGGCCAGTGAGGGGAGTGAATTCTTGCGCGTTGGGACTCTGGCACATATGGCAGATTTCATGCTAGGCTGCCGAGTGCCAAATTTACAGGCACTCAAATTATTCAATTTTTCTGGAGGACCATCCTCTGACTCCTCAGGTTTGAAACGTTGTTGGACTGCCACATAAAGGCACTCAATTTATTTAATTTTCTGGCGGACCACCTACTGCTCCTCTGGTTAAAAATTTTTTGGGACTGCCCATACAGGCACTATCAAAATTTTAAATTGTTCTCCCATAGCAGCATCAACATGTTGTCTTTTTAGCTGGCTCCACCCGTGTGTCTCCATTGCTACTCCACACGTCATCGCCATTAGCTGCTCAAAAGTCGTCTGATATAGATGCCTTAATCCATACGAGGTCCCTCTTATAAAAAGAGCTGTTGTCAGGAAGAATTTTGGTGTGGTTTTCTGGATTCCACTCAACTGTTAACTTTGTCACCACCTGCTGGGTAATCCACAAATAACTGGCAAAACTTTTATCATTTACCGATATATTTCAGCGCTTCTTGCGAATCTGTTTACATCCCTCACCGCCATAACCCAAAACTTATAGAATGCTATACACTTGATCTTATACAAAAGGTTCTTAGAAGTGCTGTTGGGGAGTAGCCTAGAGACAGGGGGCTTGGATTGGCGAAAGATCGCCTGCAGAGGAGCGCCTCCTCCATATCAAGATCCACTAACATAGTTTTAACTGCAGCAGCACCTTTAATTCTACACTAGTTCACTGCCCATACATGTCCCCTTATCAAACCGGCGTGTCAGGCAGAATTTTGGGGTGTTTTCATGGCTTCCACAACAAACTTGTTAACTTTGTCACCAACCCCTTGGACTTTTGTTTTTTTTTTTTTGTAAGCCACAAAATATACTGCAAACTTTGATTCATTTACCATGTTGGTATTCAGCGCTTCTTGCGCATCTGTTACATTCCCTCAAAGCCGATATCCAAACTTAGAAGAACGCTTACACACTTGATCTTATACAAAAGGTTCTTAGAAGTTGCTGTTTGGGGAGTAGCTAGAGACAGGGGCTTGGATTGGCGAAAAAGCTCGTCGGCAGCGGAGCGCCAGCCATCTCAAGATCCAAAATAACATAGTTTTAAAATTGCAGCACCTTTAATCTACTACTAGTTCACTGCCTCCATACATGTCCCCTTATCAAACGAGCTGTGCAGGCAGAAATTTGGTGTGGTTTCATGGCTTCCACATCAAAACTTGTTAACTTTGTCACCACCTCTGTGTTAATCCACAAAATATACTGGCAAACTGTTATCATTACCAATGTTCTTCAGCGCTTTTGCGCATCTGTTTACATTCCCCTCACACGCCCCTATCCCAAACTTATAAGAACGCTACTACACTGATCTTATACAACAAGGTTCTTAGAAGTGCTGTTTGGGGAGAGCATAGAGAAGGGGCTTGGATTAGGCGAAAAGCTCGCCGGCAGCGGGAGCGCCAGGCTCCATCCAAGATCCAAATAAATAGTTTTAACTGCAGCACCTTTAAATCTACTACTAGTTCAATGCCTCAACATCGTCCCCTTATCAAACGAGGTGTTGTCAGGCGAATTTGGTGGTTGTTTCATGGCCTTCCACATCAACTTGTAACTTTGTCGCCACCTGATGTGTTATCCAACAAAATATACTGGACAAACTTTATCATTTACCGATAGTATTTCAGAGCTTCTGTGCGCATCTGTTATACATGTCCCCTCACCGCCAATTATCCCAAACTTATAAGAATAGCTAAACTGATCTATACAAAAGGTTCTTAGAAGTGGCGTTTGGGAGAGAGCCGAGAGACAGGGCTGGATAGGCGACAGCTCGCCTGGCAGCGAGACGCCTAGCTACAATATCCAAGAATCCAAAACTAACATAGTGTAACGCAACGCACCTTTAATTACTTACTACTAGTTCACTGCTCCATAAATCGTCCCCCGTATCAAACGAGCTGTTGTCAGCAAATTTCAGTGTGTTTCACCGACAGAAACATAATGGAAACTGGCCATCTGTCGCCACCATGCTGGGGACCTGAAGGTTTGCAAATCATAGCAGGCAATATGGATGCCCATACTGTGCTCTATATTGATACCATTCTAAAAAAACAATTAAAAAGAAAGCTATGCTATCCATATTCTGTGTGAAAATTCAAACGACCCCAGCCTGCTTTGAAAATTAATTTTTCAAGTAAACGTTCTGGCCACCCGGCCCCATTTGGTGGGGAGGAGCGAGGACAGGGGATTGACAGGCGAAAGCCCATCCTGGCAGCTGGACCAGCCAGCTCCCTCGCCCAGATTAGGCGCCTCAGCGGTCATCCAGCATCTGTGCCCCTGTGTTTCGTCCATTGCCTCAACTGATCTCCCACAGCGGCACCATTTCGATGGAACTTCAGCTCTTCTACCCCAGGACGCTGGAGCCACGAGGATGAGGTAAGCAGACATCATCCCCTATCCAAACGAGCCTGTTCAGGCGGCGCAGAATTTTCAGGTGTTTCACCAGATACATAAGTGGAACTGGGCCCCACTGTCGCCGCCTGCTGGAGACCTGAAGTTGCCAATCATAGACACGCAATATATGAAGCCCCCATACGTCGACTGCTTAATCATGGAAGTCGTCTCCATGGCTGCCTCCACTGTCGTTCCCTTTATCAACAGAGCTGGTAGGGCTCATTTTTCGGGTGTTCACAAGAACCTTTGAGAACTTGGTCACTATGTCGCACCCTTTGCTGGTTTATCGACTAAAATACCGTCAACCTTTTGTTGCATGGGAAATATTTCAGGCTTCTCTGCACCTCCTTGGTCTCCTGCACCATGTGTTGGTCGTTCACTATTAGGGTATTGCCATGACACTTCTAGTTGCCTGCGCTTGATTGATGCCAGTCCCCATAGTGTTCAGGGTCATCTATTGTGTTTAGATATGCTACTCTCCATTATGCACTCTGTCATGCCATGCTGTTGCCCATAATTTTGCATAATGGTGCAATTATAAGCCAGCCTCAGGCTCCGAATGCTTGTGGCACGTGTGTTCAGTCCATTTCCGTGGTGTTTCACATTTCTGTAGGTTGCCTAGGTTGTTTAGGCCAAGGCTCCTGTGCAGTAGCTTGGTCCCCCTTGAAAAAATGCTCGGTTCCCATTGACTTCAAGGGTCGTTATTCGAGACGAGCACGTAGCATCGGGAAAAGTTCTCGAATAACCGAGACCTGAGCATTTTAGTGCTCGCTCATCTCTATTTCGTAACGTGTGATCAAAAACGCCTCTATTCTCTTTGAAGTTGTATCATATTCAACTATTTCTTGTTTGGGTGGTACCAGTTTAAGACCTGAAATTTGTTGTGACAGGTTGTGTCGCATCTGCTGGCAAGGGCTGAGGGGGTAAAAGTAAGTTGGTGCTCGATGGTGACTTATGTTGACCAATACGGTCTTTTCTTTGAATTTTGAGGAGGGTTTAACCCACAAGGGATTTGATTAGATATACAACAAAAGATAATGTTCACCTGTTGAAGTGTTTTCCTGATGGGATACTGTTTGCCCTGTGTGGGTGGGAGAAATGATCACCTAAGAACATTTGACACTGTGAACAGTGCCATAGAGGGAAAGGGTGAAATCTGTGAGGGGAGGCCAGAAAACTGCTGCCTCGTCTTGTACGCCTGGGTGCTGATGTCTGCCCCGACCAATGTGTTGCATAGGTTCTTGATCTGCGGCCTCATGGTAGATGGTATTCTGGAATTCCAGGGGTACAGGGAATTATTGGTCAAATAAACCGATGGCTACGCAGGATAAAGTAGGACTCTGTTAGATGCAGGAATGTATGGCACAAAGATATAGCTTCTCGTCTATCACGAAAGAGGTGTTGTGGATGTAGGTTGGTAATGTATTCCTGATAATTCTCTCAGGGTACCTCTGGCCCAAAGCGTTGGTTGGGACATGACTGTAGGCGGGTAGTCTGAATGGCTTGGATCAGTGATAATCGTCGACTCTTGTGAATGGGGATCAGGGATAGACTTTCAGTGGCTGGTGGAAGGCAAGTGTCATAGTTGTAAAATACTATTGCGGTGCATGGGTGTTAAAGCTATAAATCTGTTGTGAGTGACCCTGTGGTAGTTGTGAATTGTGGTGTCAAGGGACGCTTATGGATTTGGTGCTGTGGTGTAAGGTGAATTGTAATGTAGGTTAATGCAGAATTGATTGGTCAGAAATGACAAAGGGTGTCCAATGGACACCCCAAATGCAGAAAGGTCATTGTGTAGTTGTGTAGGACCAGTCTACAAAAAATGTTTGTATGAAATTGATTAGGGTGTCAGAGACTGGTGCTTTGAAGTTCGAGAAACAACTGATACTGATGCCGTCAGTATGTGGTTATGGATGTATAGAGACTGGTGACATCCAGATCACTAGAAAAATTTCTATGCTGGTAGTTGGGTATTGAGTGAGGTGATCTTAGCATGATGGTAGTAGGTCCCAGTAGGAAATGATTTGGTCTTTGAGTAAGGACTGTGAGTATCGTCTTCAAGTAGGATGGATAAGGGGGATAAGATAAATCTGTAGAAGCCACTATGGGTTCCTGTGGATGGTCATGGTGTCTTGTGTACTTTTGGTAGCTATAGAAGGGACTGCTAGTAAATTGGGCGTGGGTGGGTAGAGAACTTGATGTGGAATCATCAAATTTGTACATAATTCTAGATGTCTAGTAAGACGTGTCATGAATTGTTTGGCGGGATTCGATGGGATGGTATTATTAAAGGGAAGTTGGCGAGTGTTACACCTCAAAGATCCTGGGGATTGAATACTTCTTCTTCATTATAGAAAATTAATTAACTTGTCATCTCCACCTGAAAGAGTGCAAACATATAAAGGTCAAAATTGTTGTCAAGAAATGGTATGCCACCTCTTGATTAGGTGACCGGAACCCAGAAGTGGACAGGTGGCGCTGCACTTTGGGCTGAGGAGGCAGGCGCATGTATGCCAGCAGGGCAGGCAGGAGGGATGTTGTGCTGCAGGCCGCAAGGTTAATGTGCTGGGCGGCAGTGGCTGGGGATGTATGGCCTGTGGGCGGGGAATCATGCTGACTGAGGCGAGATTCTCAACTTGCCCTAGTCTGCCAGCCTTTACCTGCAGAGGTTTTTTAGCTTTGCTGTTTTGTTCTGCTATGGGTATTCTATATAAGCAGGATTTTTAACTAGGAGGGGCAGGGCCCATAGCAGACTCTGAATGGGGCCCCCCTTACACATGAAGTATACATATTGTAACTCACCGTTCTATAATTTTACACACATTTATCCAGTTGTAGAACATATTTATGCATTTGATTATATTACATTTATACACTACCAGATCCATTAATATAGTAGTTATATTCTGGACATAGGGGCGGGCCGTATATAGTAGTTATATGCTTGTTCATAGGGGGCAGATTTATAGCGTTATCTTCTGTAATAGGGGGCCAGTCAGTTATTAATAGTAGTTAGATTCTGTACATAGGGGCAGTATATAGTAGTTATTTTCTGTACATAGGGTGGCCAGAGTATTATAGTAGTTATCTTGCTACATAGGGGACCGTATTATAGATAGTATATTCTGTACATAGGGGACAGGAGTTAGTAGTTTATATTCTTGTACATAGGGGGCAGTTTATAGTAGTTATATTCTTGTACATAGGGGGCCAGAGTATTATAGTAGTTGTTATATGTCCTGTACATAGGGGCAGTATTATAGTAGTTTATCATTTACATAGAGGGCAGATTTCTAGTAGTTATTTTCCTGTACATATGCGGCAGATTATTAGAGTAGTTATATTTTGTACAGGGGCAGTATTTATAGTAGTTATATTCTTGTAACAGATGGCAGTATATAATAGTTAGATTCTGGGACGTAGGAGCAGTATTTATAGTAGTTATATTCTGTACATAGGGGGCGAGTATTATAGTAGTTCTATTCCTTGACATAGGGAGGCAGTATTATAGTAGTTATATTCTTGTAAAAGGGGGGCAGTAATTAAAGTAGATATTCTTGTACGTAGGGGGCCAGTATTATAATAGTTAATTCTTGTATGTAAGGGGCAGTAGTATAGTAGTTTACTTCTTGGTTATCGGAGAAGGTATTGTATGATTAAGTTGTGTCTCTAAAAAAAAGGTTTATTCCTGTATAAGGGAGGTAGTATGAGTTTCTTTCTCTGTGACTGTGCATGTTCTTATTAGACCTTCTGAAACAGTTTGTATGCAGTTTAGTACGTCCACCACATCAATGGCCAATGCCTACTGTTTGGTGACCGCCCACAGAATGGGGCACACTTTAACCAGTTTTTTCCAGGGCCACTTTACAATTCCAGTCTGCCCATGGTTAGCACGCTCTGTGACATCATCGAGGCTATTAAAGGCTCTCATAGCATGTGCATTTGCATTTCAAATTACAGTGTCTGAGACAGAATGTTACATATGTATATTAGAATGCAGTATATACAGTGTGATGCAGTATTTGTCATAAGGATCGACCGTAGGGTTCAAGTACTCTAGTGGGGGCTAAAAATAATAGCACAGAAAGTAGGTGGCTTGTGTTGGATGGCCCTTAACATCTTCCTGCTCCCGGCTATTGACATTACTCAGAAATTGGTTTAAGCGCATCAGCTGGTATTCATGCTGTGAATATTTTCAGTGTAGGGTTGTGTGGGTATATACAGTATTGTTTATGTTCTCCTACAATTGAGTTTTCGTGAATGATAGAGGTGTGTGCGACGGAAATCGGGGGGCGTCGTGCCCGACACGAAAAACCCAACGGATTCGGAAAAACCGCCGCATTTAAAAAAAATGTGTCGCGGGACGCGCTCTTACTTCACCAGGGTATAAGCTAATGCATCGCGGACCTCGGGGGGGAACTTCAAGCGAAGCGCGACATCGGTGGCGGCGGAGGAAACTAACTTAGTGAATCGCGGAAACCCGAATCCACCAACACAGAACGCGCCGATGATCGCGAAGGGCCGGGTAAGTAAATATTGCCCCACAAGATATGAGAATTATTTATTACTGCATATAGATACAGGTAGGTCTATTGTCTTGAATGCAACCCATTGAATTACAGCCACTGGAAGTATAAACACATGTGTTAAGGTTTGTTCAGTTTGTTGCTGATCAGATGGAGGCTTGTAGGACCTCCAAAACATATTGTGGTCTAGAAGTTTGGAACCACGGGCCATAATTTGAAAGTCAGCCATAGAATTTAAAGCAGTTCTTTATCTATGAGACGGGAGACACATATTGAAGGACAGACAATGTGGCAGTGAAAACTTGTTCATTAAAAAATGAGGGTCGTAAGGCAAGCATCCTGGTTGTATGATACAGACCACAACAATTTTGAGGCTTAAATTGCTCTGGGTAATGGTCAGCCACCATTTACTCATCCACTGGCTGCTTGAGATGCTGGTAGTGTCAATTAGCAGACATTGCTGATGGCTACAGTAAAATATGTTTAATAAAGAGATTCTGGGATCAGTGTCAATATAAAAAAAAAAAAAATTCTATGAACTTATATACAAGTATATATGTAATTTTTCTTATTACATTGTATGGAGAACATAGTGATTTTATGAGCCAATTGCGAATTAAAGCAAACATGTTACCAGGAATGTAATTTTTAGTTATTTTAAATATGCCTTTGTCAGCATTCTAAACCATTTCACATGGTGGTATATATATTTAATCCACATTACCATAGCTCCCTATTAGGAGCGTGTGGGAGTCAAGAAACAAACCTAAACAAATTGGCAGCTTGTTTAGCAACTTGGGTCTCCAAACCCTAACACAAATCCACTATAAGAGTCCAAAGAAAAGAGGCGCTGAATCCTGTGTGTGGCAGTGTCTCTCATGGATTCTTCCCCTACTCACTCCTCCACTGCTCAAGGCAGAGACAAGTGGGGAGGTGGGGGTGAGGGAGCGCACGAGTGTGGAGGGGACACGGCTGAGACAGAGGCACAAGGCTGCCAGCTTTCCCCTCACTGGAGGGCACTCACCACATGCTCTGCTGGTAGGGAGCAAGGTAATGAGAATTATACTTATATAAATACTAAAATGATTCACGAGTGCTGTCTCCAGCTAAACATACATTCCTGATGACAATTCTTTTTAAGGTTAAACTTTGAAGAATTAATCAATAGGAAATATGATACAAGTAATTTTGTGTTATAACAGATATTCCGAAGGAAATCATGCCGCTGGTTCCTTATTCCAAAGAGAGATAAAGGACCAGATGAAATTCTAAAAACTCTTGACAACAGTCTACTAGACAGTCTGGATGTCCTACAGAGCTGAATCATCAGAGAAATATTCTCCGTGTATCAAAAGAGTTAATCTGGAGTGTTGCCCCCTTATTCAAGCGTGTATAAGACTTCAGACACTTTACTTTACCCTATAGATAGGACGTAGGTATTCAATTCTTCTTTCTGATCCCAGCATTAATGGGTTAACACAACGCGAGCTAGAAGCCAACTATGCACCGCAAGTGTTACACGGGGGGTGTGCTGTTAGTTACGTGGCAATCCCGCGTGTATCCCGATGCCGGACTGGCTCAGATCTCTAAGCAGGGCTGGCATCAGTTGCGATTATGAACCCCGCGAAGAGACGGTAAGTCATACCTCACAGCGGTGAACCGGTTAAAACTGTACATCCGTACAATGCAGCAGGCGTCACCAGCAGCGGATAGTTCATAGATCACAATAAGGCAACAACGGGAAGGAGGGCAATAAATAGCGGTGGGTGGTTCGGAGGGGTATCTATTAGAGATGAGCGAAAACACTACGTCCGAGCTGATGCCGTACGAGCATTAGGGTACTCTAATGCTGCGCGTTGCATCGGACGAATACTCACCAGATCGGAGAAAATGGCATCTCCCGCGTTTAGTTGTGGCAGCGACAAAAAGAGCCAATCAGCGCCAGGAGACTCTGCACTCCACCAGAAGAACGTGGTACCTTAACGTCAATAGCAGTGGATGGTGGCATGATCAGTGCCACTGGAATTAGACTAGCCCTGCTGCGCTGCTCGCATCTATTTCTGTCTGGATGCCGTTAGGGAGAGATCTGTGCCTAAGCTGCAGGGATAAGCGTTCGGGTGTTTGAAGCTGGACATGTGGCACGAACTGGCGCTTTACGCCTTGGAGTTTCTTGCCTGCCCTGCCGCTAGCGTGTTGTCTGAGCGGGTTTTCAGTGCAGCTGGTGGAATCATCACCGAAAAGCGTACACACCTGCCGACTGACAGCGCTGACAGGCTGACACTTATCAAGATGAATAAAGCCTGGATTTCTCAGGATTTTCATTCTCCACCAGGTGAAAGAAGCTCAACCTGAATAATGTATGCACTCCTCCTCCTCATTTTCCTCCTTCTCCTCCTCTTTGTACACTAAAGCAGAGGAAACTGGCTATTTTTTGCCAGGGCCAACTGGCTCTAGCTATAGTACTCTATGTATTTAACTTTTCTGGAGGGCCACCTACCCGGTCCTCTGTTTTAAACCATTTTTTGGAGTTCCTCATACAGATACTCTATGTATTTAATTTTTCGGGAGGGCCACCCACCCGGTCCTCTGGTTTGAAAACATTTTTGGACTGCCACATACAGGCACTATCCAAATTTAATTGTCTCCATAGCAGCCTCCACACGTCGTCTTTATAGCTGCCTCCACAATTTGTCTCCATTGCTACCTCCACACATCATCTCCATAGCTGCCTCCAAAAGTCGTCCATATAGCTGCCTCCATACATCGTCCCCATAGCAAACGAGCAGTGTAAGGCAGAATTTTGGGTTGTTTTCATGGCTTCCACATCAAACTTGTTAACTTTGTCGCCACCCTGCTGTATTATCCACAAAATATACTGCCAAACTTTTATCATTTACTTATATTATTTCAGCGCTTCTTGCGCATCTGTTTACATTCCTTTCACCCGCCATAACCAAGCCAATTACTTATAAGAACAGTACTTCACTTCATCTTATACAAAAGGTTCTTAGAAGTGCTGTTTGTAGCCCCCGCTTGCTTTGAAAATTATAATTTTTTCAAAGTAAACGCTTCTGGCCCCCAAGCCTATCTTGGGTGTGGAGGAGCCGAGAGGCAGGGGCTTGGACAGGAGAAAGCTCGCCTGGCAGCGGACCGCCAGCTCCATCCCAAGATCATAGTCTAATCTCATAGCCCAAGATCATAGATCATAAAACTAACATAGTTTTAACTGCAGCACCTTTAATCTACTACTACTTTACTGCCTCCATACATCGTCCCCTTATCAAACAAGCTGTATCAGGCAGAATATTCAGGTGTTTCACCAGAAACATAATGGAACTCGGCCCATCTGTCGCCGCCATGCTGGAGACCTGAAGTTGCAATCATAGCAGCGCAATATGGATCATATCACTTCTAGCCAGACCTCTGGTCTGTCACCTGAAATGGAAGCCCATGCACCCCCGCAACATGTTTCTAGTTACTAGAGGAACCCCATAGAGACAGGTGTCCTGGCAGATCTTCATGCCTTCCGTAATCGGAGCCTTCCCAATCAGGGAGGATTTGGAGAACTATGTGGCCCAACTTGAACAATCATACAGGACAGAACGGTCCACCTTGCGTGACGAGGTGCATCAGCTTGAACAAAGAGTTACAACTACTGAGTTGTCCTATCGCATTGTCACGGAGAGGCTAGTGGCTCATGATACTCAGTTATCGTCTCATGCTCAGCAGATACTGGCCCTCACCAAACAAATGAATGATTCTGAGAATAGAGGCCAAGGAACAACATTGGAGTCCTACTGATCCTACCCATCCTAGGGACATCACTTGCAGAGTCCAAGGAACAAATCATTGTCAAAGCATGTGAGGTGGGCACAGTACATATTCGGCACCTGTCCCGCATGACACTGCAGAAGCGCAGGACCTTAAAAACCTCTCCTGGGCTTCTTGCAGGACAGATATATACCTTACTCTAAAGGGTTCCCTTTTCGCCTTCAAGTTCGGCAGGATAGCCAACTGACAGTTTTCTGCAACACTGGAACCTCCCCGATTATGTTGGCTGCAGCAGCATCTAATCTACTCAGAAGAATCTCTCATCCAAGATTGGTCCTAACATTTCCGCAGAGTTGCCCTCGTCCAAAAGTGCTCGAGGCTTCACCCAATAGGCAAGATGGAGCTGCCCCAGACCCCCAGCAACTGGGATTAACATCTCATGTTCTCACTGAGACTGAGGCTGTCCTGACCTCCATTCTATCTAACCAGTTTTTTTCTGATAGGTGAATCGGGACTCTGTATCACCCACTTGTAATGGCTTCTCGGTGTATCTCGTTCTATGCTTTATGCCAGTGATGGCGAACCTTTTAGAGACTGAGTGCCCAAACTACAACCAAACCCACTTACTTAACAAATACAGTTAAAAGAAAGAGGAGAAATTCAGATGATCATTGTAACTTCCTTCCAGTGCCCCCTGAACAGAAAGAATTGCAGGGCCCAGAGCAGGAGCTCCAATAATAATGCAGCTTTGTCTGGACCTCCTAGATCCTCCTGTAGTCCCAGGCAGCTAAAGATATGTAGCTTTAAAATAGCCCTGATCACAGCACATCCTGGGTGGCCAGGGACAGCAGGAGGAGGTTTTGAGTCCGGTCTGGAAACTCTGTGCAGGGATGATGACCCACAGAATATGTGGAGAAGTGACACTGACTGATGGTCATAGTTAGTGCGCCATCCAATCACCATAGACATGCATCTGTCACCGCCCCAACTGAAGAATTTTAATTTTAATTGGAGGGGCTGCTAGGACATTTTATAAAAAGTAGAGCTGCATTCGCCCCACAGGTTATCCCGAGTGCAGTATGTTTTCCCAATTTGTGGTAAAATTATACTCCAGTATATACCCACCTCTCTTCCTGCTCCTATTCTCCCATGGTGCCGCTCAGCACTGGCAGCCTCTCTTTGTATACAGAAGCCGGCGGTGACACGGGTCTGCAGCTGCGCTCCCTCTCCTGCACTGAAACTCATGCAGAGTATACAGACAGAAGCCGGCAGTGACGGGCTGTGCCGGGGGGGGGGGCAGCATTTTAATATTCGCCTCAGGACAGGCAAATATGCTAGAATCGCCCTGCCGAGGTAGCAGTTGTTCTAACTGGCTACTCTATCTATAATTATATATATAGTTGCAATGGGTAAATGGATACAGTGTACACTGACGCCAGTCACTGATATCGGTAGTGAGATGTCGTGGTATGAGACAATTTGGCCATTAAATAGCAAAAGGCTCTTTGAACAAGAAGAAGCACCAGAACCAGGTGTGAGATTCTTATCTACACACACTGGGGTCTATCCTGAGGGGGTCTTAGGTTTCGGAGTTCTGGGGGGATACTTAGGCTGGTTGAAACCAGACAAAACTTGCTCTCTTTGTTTTCTTGACCCACCTGGATGACCAGCATTCAACATAAGGAAGCAGTTATATATTGTGTGTGCTTCTGTGAATGCATATAACTCTATAAGTAATTCATGATAGACTTATTATAATATAGTGAACTTTATACAAGTACCATAGATTTCCAGGTGTTCTGTGTTTTATCATATTCTATAAGAAGTTGCAGGAGTGGTGTATATATTAGTTAACAACATGTACAACCTGTTAGCGTATACATTCACACGTGGATCTGTGCCCTGCATGTGTTTGGAGGAGTAGAATATAGATGCATATTGTGGCATGAGTCTCTATACTGTACATGTATATGCTCAGGTAATGGAGTGACTCCTGTTTCAGGATATATGAGAGGAACTGCTGTAGTAATAGAATATATTGTATATACATACACATTAAGGGTGGGGTCCAGGAGAGGGGCAGGAAAGAGGACTACTGTGTGTAGTGTGTTCTGATGTATTTATATATTGTATTTTATGTACGTTACTTCTCACATGTAGTTGTTAGTAAGCTTTTAATATATAAGATTGGCGAGGGTGGTTGTTTACTTCTGTGATGGCGTGGGGCTTATGACAAATAGCACAGACTAAGGGGCTGGATAAAACCACTGAAACCGTAGAGGAACTGTAGTAAAAGACCAAATCCCAAACCCCTTAAAGGGGTTGTCCGAGTTCTGAACTCTATCCTATTCACAGCATTGTGTATGGGGGGCCGGAAGGTTGTCATGTCGACCGGAAGCTGAGTCCAGCGTGCCCGGCGGTCAGTTTGTTACATGCACCCGGACGAGAGTGCAGCAGCGCTGGTTTATCAGCTTCCGGTAGGACCCGCACAAACGGTCGGACCGACGGATAGGCGTGCCCGACCCGGGCCGTCCGGGAAGCTGAGTCCTGTGCGCGCCGGCGCATGTTTGTTTACATGGCGCCGGATGCCCAGTCGACTTTTGCAGCGCTGGCTACTTACGGATTGCTTCCCCCGGCACCTCGGTGAGGTTAAGTATGCGCACCATTTCTTTTTTTTAAGCAATCTCCCTTTTCTCCTCTTCGGCCACCCCTGACGTTGTTTGTGTTTCACTCAGCAATCGTTGTGTGTCGACAGTATAACCTTTTCTATATATCCACTTCTAAAAGAAATATTCTACCATACTCATATTAACAAAAGGACTGTTTGGCAGTGCCCCTTTCCATATCAACTGTGAGACTTTTTACTACTACTCAAAGTTTATTAGCATGCATGCGAACTGGCTGTTATCGTATTCCTTATCCAAAAGTTCCCCCCCAGACAGTCAAGGCTAGAGGGACATTGTCAGACTGACGGTAAAGTAGATATTATTATGATTAAGGGACTTGGGAACAAAATAAAGTTGACCTAAGAGTAAGTTTAATAAACCTTACAAAAAGATTCATTTTCCAAACGCGAACTGGTGGTCACCTAATGGTATGACCGCTGGACTCACTGAGATTCCGAGGCACGAAAACTACATACAAATACTGATTTTCTTTTTAAACTCCTTATACTGCGAAGTCACCAGAAAGATAACATAAGTGGTACAATTACGGACTGGCTGCTATTGAGAAGCTTAGGCAGGAACTCCATCTAGACAAAAACAGGAACAATGCAAAACGTGGCTGGGTGGCCTAAGTGATAGGTTTCAACATGAAAATAATCAACTTAGACACCAGGCCTCACCTTGAATGCTCAGCAGCAATCATGTCATCAATGTACACTATCCACTTCCTTTGAACGTGTGCAATTTGTTTATAATTGGTCTTTCGGCTAAGATAGAACGTCGGAGTGCTCGTCGAAACAGTAGACACAACAAGCGAGTTCTTTTTAATTTATCAAGCAGCTCTGACGTCCGAATATCCCATGCCCTGGCCAACCCTCACAGCTCCCCTTTAAAAAATATGTCAATGAGCATGGTGAAATGTAACTGAGATTTTTTTCTGTATTGTTCATGGCAAATCGGAAATTTCTGACTTTCAGGAGCTGCTTGATAAAACTCTGCCCCAACGTGTCTTACTAAAGGGTGTGAGAGGATAGGGTGAGTCTAAACAGGGTAAGATGGGACTACGGATGTCCAACTGGGGTCAAGATGACATGGTCGTCTCTCCCTGGTACAAAACACCTGAGTCCAGCTTTCTGATACCTGAAACCAAACCTCGGAGTGTGGGTCGCTATTTGGAGCCAACCCCGACGAACTGTTCCCTGGCGGATGCCCCTATTAACAAGCCTATACACCGGAGTGGTTCCGAAAAAGATTGTAAAGAGTCTGGTAACAGTTTCGACAGTTAATATAGTTCCTATGGAACTCCAATATTCAGACGTAGGGTCAGAGCGACGAATCCCTCGAACAGGACCTGTTCATCCTTCCAGGGCTATCCATGGAAAATTGCGGTTGCCAAAAGGTGTCCCTAACTTAATATAATTCCATACAACATGGTTTCAGTCAAAGCAACAATGGGTGGTGCTTTAACATAGAAAAGTTGAAAGTCACGACTTATGAGGTGTAAGGGCAAACCAGGGGTATCCGTCCTTTAAAAGGTATGGACAGGAGTATAGGATTGGTCCAATCGTGGATATCCTATAGGGCTAAAGTTTTCACGCTGGGCAGCCCACAAAAGTAATGTGTTTCTTCCCTTAGTACTTAAATTGGTTTTTGTTTTTTTTTAAACTTTATTTATTTATTTTTTAAATAAATTTTTTGTTTTTTTGACGGAACCGATACATCGTGACGGGGCGGGGCGTCGGGGTGCGTGGCGTATATAGTACAGGGCGCGACTCATTTAGCCTGTGCAGTAAAAATCCCATACACAGCCCACCTGGTCCTGCAAGGCTGTGCACGGGGACGCCTGTAAACTGGGCCCCCACACCCCCCAACGGCCACCAGTCCGTACCAACATTAGACTAGTAGAACAACATTTTTTGTTGGCGCACCCCGTTGAAACCTTAGCCCTTATTAGATTTTATGGATGACCCATTCGTGATCCTCCTTCCTCCTTAATAATAGGACGGAGGACCTGTGTTTCCCTTACCACAGTAAGAGTAGGACTTTATAGCTTTCTCTGTGAAACGCACCACCCACTGTTGCTTTGACTGAAACAATAGTTGTATGTGTTATTATTTAGGGACCCTTTTGCGTCATTTCCGCAATTATCACTGATGTCGCCTGGAAGGGCGCTCTGATCCCTACGTGCGTGTATCTTGAGTTTCCATAGGGATCGCTGAAACTGTCCTAAACTTGATGCCAGACTCTTCTCCTCGTAAGAGATCTTGTTACGATTGAGCGACATACATACAAGGTGTCTGTATTCAGTGCTGGTTTCGTCTACGTGGGCACATACACATAGCACAGTGAGGAACAGTGTTTCCTGATCTTGTAGGGCCGATTGTGGGCTCAAATATCGGACTCAGCTGTTACTCCGATGCGGTAGTTTCTCCCGTCAGACGTATCAGATCTGACCCCTTTCAACGACCTGCGATCAGGGTCTCTTTTTGTTCCTGTACTCTAGCCGAGACATAGGAGTTGCCTGCAATCGTTATTGACCCGATGTTCGTTGACTACAATCCGTACGCGTAGCACCATGCTACACATCGTAGTGGTCGCCCTATAGCAGACACTATCACTCATTCTGATCCGATTTCAATGTAGCCGTTGTTGTGTCTCGTACTTTATCGGATTCGCTGTATGCACTCCTACGCTTGACATCGGTTACGCAAGAAGGACTAAAAACCCTATATTGAACATAGTATTGACTCACTGCTCAGGAAAGTTGAGATAATGTGCCTTTGCATTGCTGAGATATATGCTGCCTGCAGGCCTGTTCTCGGGTACTCCTATGCAATGTGATCGAGATACTAGTGTCCTGGCATACGATATGTTTCATAGCTGTACCCTGGATAACACTTTGGTATCCATTTAGGCTCACCCAGTCTCTAGTCAATTGTCGCGCACGTTATGTCTAATGGCAGCTTGATTCAGTATTGCAGCCTTCTTATGCACTGAGTGGACTGTTCTACCATGAGCAGTCAGGCTACGTCCGGAGTACGATGTGACCTCGTAGTGTATACCTGCTTATGCCGCACCCTTCTCTCCCCCCGCTTTGAAGTGACCGTCGCACAGTTTGAAATAGTACGAAGGCAGGTATAAGTGCACCGCGCTATTAGCGAAGTCACGTTATATTGCAATTTTCAAAATGTTGAGACGTTTTTGACTAGTTGTCTTCACAGGACGTAAACGTGTACGCTCATATGGAGAAGTTGACCCCTTCACGTGCAGCCCGCACATCAGGACAGGGTTTGTAGTTCTCATTTTTTTTTTTTTTTTTGTCCCGGATCTGACGGGTTGCCCGTGTCCGGCCAGGAGGCGGGATAGATCAGAGTACGCCCTGGGCAATTCAGGCATGCGAAAAGACGGGAAGCGCCACAGGGCGAGTGTTTTTCCTGGGACTGTGTGTGGGGTGGCCTCCTTTACTTTTCGCAATGAAAGGACCATGGTAGATACACATACCTCTGTCGTAAACCTTAGGCCAATAAGATTTGTGTGTTCTAGTTGTAAAGCGAGGTGTGCATGTCCGGTATGGGGCCCCATCTCTTCCTGGACCCACCTTTCATCGTGCCGACGCCACAGACTTAACCGGTTTTTTTCCTTCTTTTTTGTTTTGTTCGGAAAGTGGTATGCCACTTCGTGGCTTTCAAAGGCACAGAAGTGCCAAAGTTTACAGGCGGTAGTACCATATTTTGGTGGCCTACTCCTAATGACGTGATTCTACTTACCCGATAAAATTATTATTATTCATGGCAAACACATTTTACCTCTAGGGGGGGGAAGAATAACCAGTTAAATGATTCTGTACCTTTTGCAACAAAAAAATCATAAACTACCGCTACATGGTGAGCATTATATGCTCGCTCTAAAGCCATCAGATCTTAAGGGTTTTACCCCACCTACCGCTTGACACTTTGCCAAAACATTTTAAGACAAAAAACTACTATGTAGTTGGAGTGGAGAAGTTACGTTATGGAGACTTGACAAACTAGGAATAAAGCAGTGGTACAATTTCAAAACACTAGGCATCATTCATTTATTCACTGACTAAACACAGAGAAACAGATTTGTAGTGTATCCCTTAGATTGAATGCTTCTCTCTTCAGAAATTCCATTGAGTGATGCGGATTGTTTCCATGTGACAAGCATGCATGGGAGATTAGTAACCTGGTCTTTTCAGAGAGGAGAAAAAAAAAGAACCGAAAAAAAAAAAAAGCCAAAAAAAATAGGAAAGATAAAACAAAAGAAAACCTTTTCTTGATTTTTCTGGTATAATGAAGGTAAAAATTTCACACAAATATACCACCCCATCTTTTAGTTGATAGCACACTATGATTATATATATATATATATATAATAATATATATATTATTGATAGTGAGGGAAATGCCAAACTTCATATTCCTCAACTGATTGTGCCATTTCGTATATCACAAGTCATTAAGGGGCTTTTCAGAGCATTTGCAAAACACAATGCATTGTATGATCGCAGGACTATATTGCGGCCCCAAGGCCTACAGGACCCTATGGTTCAGGAACCCGGTATAAAAACAAAGGAGAGTGATGGCCCTGACCTTGGCAAGAGCTTACGTCTATGAGGGGATTAAGGTTATAAGAGCTTGTTATAATGGTCCAGCATTCTTTATAAAGCAAATTGGAAAAAATAATTAAAAATAAAAAAACATGCTGCTGCTTGAAAGTACATGTGTGATGGGGACAGCTGAGGAAGCCGTGGAAGCTTGGGTTAGTTTTGCCGGAGTGGATAACAGAATGGGAGGAGTGCACAGGATGGGTTAGAAAGAGGAGGAGTATTGAGTTGCATTGCAGTTAGGGAATGGTCATAATCTGCCTAAAGAGGTTTTAAGGGGGGGAAGCACTTTGAAAGCTTTGGAGGGTGGGGTATTAAGTCTGATTGTCGGGATAGGCATTACCAGAGAATTGGTTGCAGCTACAGACAAGAAAGTTCTGGAGATGGGGAAGGTTCGCATTTTAATTAAAGAAGAGAAATAAATCAAGATAAACTGGCCAGATTGAGTGCATGATGGTTGGGTAAACAGATCGAGATGCCAAGGAGAGGAAAAAAGGAGAAGGGTGGTACAGCAATGAGTGGAACCGTTGGATGAGTCAGTGATTAGTTGAAACTGTATTTAAACTGGTATTCCAAAGGAGATGGGTAACCAGTGCAGTGACAGAATGGAGGCAGACTGAAGTGTAGCGTTTGGACTGAAGTTGAAGTGGATCTATGCATGAAAGCCCCTTAGGGCAGATGCATTCGACATTAAAAATTAGCCATATGCTATTCATTTTTAGAATGTATAGCAAACAGATGCACTGAATGGATCGCTGTTTCAACAGACAGTGGTGGTCATTTACTAAGGGCCCGATTCACGTTACCCGAATATTTCCGATTCGCAACGATTTTCCTTGGATTTCCCCCGGGATTTTGGCGCACACGATCGGAAATGGGGGGGGGGCGTGGCCGAACGAAAACCCGACGGATTCGGAAAAACCGCCGCATTTTTTTTTAAAAATGTGTCGCGAAAAGTGCACTTACCTTCACTCAGCCCGGCTCTGTGTATTCCAGTGCGTTCCGATGCTCTTCAGCGCAGCAGCGCCACCTGGTGGACGGCGGAGGAACTACCTTAATAAATCCTGTCCGGACCCGAATCCACAACAGAGAACGCGCCGCTGGATCGCGAATGGGCCGGGTAAGTAAATCTGCCTCATTGTGTCCGATCCATTAAAAAGTAGAGCAGGTCTTAGTCAAAACCGTTTTTAACGATTCACTCATAGACTATTGTAATAGTGGATGTGGTGTTTCTAGAGCAAATAAACACTTTATGAGCCTCCTTAGGCTCCTGGTCCCAGATATAGTTGTATCCTCTCCATCCTACCAAGATATGCCCCTGGGGTCACCGCTCTGGCCTACAAATGGCCAGATAGGCTTCTTAGAGTGGTACCATGCCTGATGAAGAGACCTAATTAGTCTCCAAATCTTGCACTTGTCATCTTCCTTTTTGGTTAGCCAAGAAAAGGTATCAACAACTGAGAACTCTCAACTTTTATCTATTTAACCACTGGCTAACATGGTACAAAGAATCTTTTAGCTTCTCACAGTATTCCCCGAGCATCTGGAAGATAATAGGAAACAGAGCTTGAAGCACCCAGGCAGCCATGGACCACATGGTCTGCAGGCCGAGGAGAGGTAAGCTATCTTTTATTATGCTAAACATTAACTGCTTTAAGTACTCGTCTGTCTCTAAGGAGCAGACCACAATAATATAGTCATGACAAATGCAACAATTTTGTATAATACAGTAGTAAAAACAGGCATTTTACAGTAAAAACATTTGCAGAAGAAATGAAGGGTTTATTGGAAGGTCAAACTGTTAAAGTTTTCCCACCACTTGTGCCAGTGGATCATAAATCCCAGAGTCCCTTTCTTTTAGAGTTTCTGTATTATGCAGATCTTATATTCCAGGGTTAGACGGTCAATGCAAGGTCCTTTCATTCTGGAAACAATACCAGCATCATTTCTCCCACAGATTTCTTCCCAAAAATGGAATTGTCCAAATTGATGAATAAGCCATTCAAAGTGGGATGAAAAACAGGTGACCTTTAAATGAAGACTGCCCATGGAAATCTAGACGCTGACATTTATGGAACAAGCAAAGTTGCGGCTCTGTATGAGTTCCATTATAGCTAATTAGACATGCACAGCAGTTTAAAGGTCCCTCCTTCAAGGGATTCACGGAAGGCACATATTGCCTCATATAGAATGAAATATCAGTATATAACATTACATGAATAAAAGAGACAGAACATAGATATCAATTGTAAATACCAGCCTTGAAATGTGTTGTAGGTTATTTCAAACTTTTACCTGTATTTTCAATAGCAAGCCAAGATTTTCTCATGCGAGGAACCACAGTGCAATTTGTTACATATACATAGCAATATTTTATTGTAACAGATTCCTAAGAATGAGTTTTCGCTCACTTTTAGATTTCATTTCCTGGACTAAATTGTTACACTATACATGACATTCTAATAGTGTTCTTTCAATGTAACGGTATAGAATAGCAAACAAAAAAATTGATGTAGAGAATTCTAAGCAATTTTACACTGTGTTCTAACGTGAATGCACTTGCGCTATTATTCCATACAGTAAATTGATGTGGAGCCTCAGTCCTAATGCTTATTTATATGTATGAGAGCTATCACTGCTTTTAATGGACAAACCTATACATGTCAATGGGATCACACTCCAAGAAACACACCACATGTTCCATTTTGGTCTTTATTTTCCAAGACTATCCTATTTTAGATTATGGGGACAAAAATGCCAAAGATGACATTCGACACTCCGAGAAACACAGCACATGTCCCATTCTGGTCTATATGGGACATAAAAAATATATATATGGGGACAAAAATGCATAGTACAACAATGTCATCCATTCTCTGCCATAGTACTCCAATATAGGAGCCCTAGGAGAGCTAAATAAAAGCCCATAGGGACCTACAATTGTAACCATATTGGTTGTCACCCAGCCTTTTTGTTAAGAAACCAATTAATCCAAAGAGTAAAAAAAAAGTTTTAAGAGCTTCACAACTCAAGGATTCAAACTAACATCTTTTATTTATTTAGTGTCAAATGCTATTTCATTGTATTACCATACTGCCAGTCACATACAAAGTGATACATGCTGCGTGTTATCATAGTCATTTACAGCATAGCACTCAGGAAGTCCCCCACCCACCCCCTGCATCAGCAAAAGTGGCAATGGTTAAAAGGCTACAAAATGTGATCATATCATGCCACCTGATATACAGAAAGTGAGAGGAACAAACAGTGGAAATAATACCTAGACATGTAGGAAGTGCAGCATTATAAATAGTGCAGTCCAGTAACAGCTGCTAGAGAGAACTATGAATGGGTCACTACATAACAATGCATTGTGTTCTAGAACAGCAGGCGGAGGGTTACTCACTGGTACTCCATGGCTTTATCCTATCATGTGCATCCCATCTGATGTGATCCCTGCAGAAGATCAGACCCAATGTCCTCATTCAGCTGCAGAGTGAAAGGCTCCTCTCAGCACAAACAGCTTGTCAGCCCCAGCTATGGAGGGAGGAGGTGCAGGGGATGGGGGGAGTGTCAGCCAATGATCGCTTCTTACTCCCTGCCTTGTGCCATGCCATCACACTGCTCATCTTTCTTAGAAAGTGCCTTTGGCGGAAACAGTGCTACTGTTACAGTCTATCAGGAATTGTCACTATGCTCAGCATATACAAAGTTATGTCTATACATGCGGAATAGCTTGTGACATTTGTAAAGGATCTGTCATCACTATATGGGCAGATATTTTATTACTTGTGCTGGGAGCTCTGGACTATGCAGAGGTTACTATTCCACCATAGCTATTATATATATATATATAGCATGGGGTGCTAAAAATGTCCATTTCACGTGTAACATACATTCATACTCTGCTCAGTCGAGCATGCATCTGAGGTGTAAAAGAGGAATTAAAGGACAGTTCAATGGATTCGATGAATCCCCTCTTCAGTCCTTACCCCTGGCAGTATTGGGTCCTCGAATCACTCTATTTATGTATTGCATCTATATTTATCAGTTTCTATTAGATATTACATTAAATAAAGCCTTTGATGTATTATGATTATTATTAGCACACAAGGAGTTTGTTATCAATGTTCATAACACATGGCTTTTTAACCATTTAAGTGAAATGTGTGGCCCTTTCTTCTTGTACAAGTATAACAAAAACAGTTTAAGTTTTCCAATATGTTTTCTATTGTTTTTTCTACCATCTTAAAGGCAGCTACCATTCAGGATGAATGATTGTATGCAAATGAACCTGAGGGCTCCAGGCTCCATAGGTGTAAGGAGCCTGGAGCCCCTCAAGCTCATTGCATCAGAGTCCTTCCTCCTGGGGTGGTATAGGGATGGTTCCTTTAACATTAATGATTTACAGGCAGAATAATCTGAACCGACGCTCATATTGGATTATGGAGATGTTTGTTCTTGGCATAGTGAAGGTAGGAAAAACTCGTTGTGGCATCATCCAATGTCAGTATGGGATGCAGCGTGATGATCGATTCTATGTTAATCCTAAGCTAAAGAAGGGTGACTGCTGACATAGAAACCCCTACAGAATTAATAGGCATCTGACTATTATAATCCCAGCGTGCGAATTGAAGATATTTTTAACACGTTTAATAAGTAAAATTTGGCATTATTTAAAATCTAGGAGTTGAAAAGAATTTACACATAAAAGAACAGAATAACAGTATGGATTGTGTAACCTTCAGATTTCTGATAACACTCCTTAAATTTAAAATTCCATTTGCAACAATTTACTTGACATAGACCAAGACAGTGTACGTTATAACAGGAAATTTAACATCATGAATTCTTGGTATAAAGAAATGTAATAATAACACACATATTCCCCAAAAAAAGCGGAATACAGAACATTATTGGTAAAGTATCTGTGAGGAACGCGGCGTTCACACATAGACTAGTATGGTTCGCTAGGCAACCTGGTGATATCAAGATTATGGCAAAATCATTCAGACTTGGAGATGAAAGAAACACAATCCAGGGGTGCTCCAGGAGGATGGGAAAAACCTCGCGAGCAGATGTTGAATCAGGCGCTAAGCAGGTGGGATCATTATTTCCAAGTATGTATTTTGGGAAATGATGGTGATCTTGTTATTAAACGGTCATTGTATAACTGGGATGTGCACTGCCCTATACTGGGTCAACTCGTAGCAATTATTTTGTCAGTTTAAAGAAAATTAGGGTTCCGCTACTGATGGCAGCAACTAAGGGTGTTAAAGCAACAAAGATTTTAAGTTTTTCGGATCCCAGCCATTAGAACAATAGTTTGTCTTCTTCATATAGTAGCGCTGGTTAACATAGGACAACCTAAGCAAGCACTTAAAGCATCATATAAAAAAATATAGTCTCTAAAACTAAGGCACCGAATGGCTGCCATAAAAAGATATGTAGGCAAGCAATTAATGTGTTTAAAAGAAAAAACATAACAGCTAAGCCATTATCCCAATTACCTTTTTTCTTTACAAAAAATTAAAAAATATTGAAATATTATTATGGAGCTGTTAAAATTTCCATACGTCAATGATTATTTTAGTGCCCAATGTTTAGCATGTCAGTATCAGGGCACAGTCATGTGGTACTATAATTTGTAGTCTTAATAAGAAAAAAAGCCAAGGCCACTCTCTTAGAGCCCCCCCCGCTGCAATGGTGGGGTTCGCCATATTTTTCAGCTCCACAGGACGCCATTGACTAGCATTATGAATGTTCATGGTGTGATGAGAACACCATGACTCACTGAACTGTGCACTTGACCATCCACACTGGCTCCTATGGAGATGGAAGGGGTGAGACACTCACCCCGTCAGCCTCCACGGGCAACAAAACTTCCCCAGTTATGGCTCTTGTGAAGCCCCACATAATCGTGTTGCACTTAGCCTAAAACTTGAATAATAGATGAAAATTTTTACCTTGACCAATTATCTCCTCCAAACATGGATGAAATATGAAAATATAGAAGAAAAATCAAAAATATAATAACAGCACTTCGTCATGATTGATATTCACAAATAAAGTGAACAGATTTATCATGAAAAAAGTACAATATGAGTCCTATAAAGTTTCTGTCTCTTCTTATGTCTTTCATTCTCTACTATCAGAGGCTTCTGCAGAAGAAGCGATGGTCTCTAGGTCACTAGGTGTAATTGTGTCTTGTATAGTATAGTATGTCTCAGAAGGACTGTGTATTAAATATTGACCTTTCTATGTGATTGTGATGACTAGAGAGCACAGATCATCGCCAGTGTGGTCTCTCGTCAAGGATGTAGATCTCTGGACGGTCCGCATGTTGGTCCAGTGATGTCCAGATCTCTCATTCTATCGTCTTCACGAGTAATAGGAACAAGTTTTCCTTTTTGTTCTTTCTGGAGGATCCTCTCTTACCACAGCCTGATATGTCTATTTACCACGGTAGGCAGTCATCCATCATTGTTTCATCTAACGCTCTTGAAGGTGTCACATCGGCAAGAACATTCACACAATCTGCAGCGTCTTTGGATTTTCTTCAGAAGAAGGAGTGTTCAATATTAGAAATTGTTGGGATTCAGTGGTTTAGTGGATTCTTCTGCTTACTACGGATGAAATATTCAACAGATTCTCCATATCTTTTGACCATGTCAGTCTTGGTCTTATAATCAAGATGCTTGTCAAAATAGAGGTCTTATAGTTACGGTTCTCTAGCTTTCATTAGGTGTCACAAGAGAAAACATTGGTTGCTTGATTACCCAAATATGTTGGCCGTTTAATCACAGTTGAAGTTAGAAAGTTGATGACCTTGAGATTTTATTGTCTTGGGGAAGGGGGAAGTGATGGGAAAAAACCTTTAGAATATTCGAGATTATTGCAATCAAAAGGCAGGGTATGTAGGTAAGGGCAGAGTTCAGTTAAATCTTGTATATGAGACGATTTTGCGTCATGTTGCCCAAGTCAGTCAATACATGCGTTGAGCAAATGGAATCTGCCACCAGAACTACATATGAGTACCCTGACCACTGATGTCAAAGTGCCCCCCTGATCCTTCAGTCAATGATGTTTGGACGTTTCAACAGAAGGCAATTTCTGTTTCATGGAAGTTACAGTAGATGAAGGCAAAGGAATAATAAATCTGATTTTATTTAACCTTGAGGATAATTGTATTCTCCAATTTTTTCTGCATGCATTCCGTTCTGGTCTCAATGATATTCCACGGTTCTATCAACATACAATCTTAACATGTTCATTGTTTTTGGAAAAGTTTCATCGGCCTGTTCTTGGACGTCAACGCGTGCGAAACAAAAGAATCTCAGGCATTTACTTTGAAATAGCCGCCAATAGAAACTAACTTCATATTGTTGATGTATGTAGTAAGAGAGTTTAAATGATTGTGTATCTGCATTGTAGCTTGTTATCAAGTAATGCTTGTTGTGAGAGAGGAAGAGGAAGAGAAAGGCTCGAAATGGCCACACATAGGTTGCCCTCACACTATAATCCGTATGTCACTTCAAAACCAGTAAGTAGGTGTATAATAATGAATTTCACTGGACTTGTGATGACCACTCGTTAGTATCGCTAGTTAGTACCCACGCTGTGAGCCATTGCTTTTTCGAGGTATCGATGACGCGCGCGCAGGCAAAGATTAGATAGAAGCTTATGCAATATTTGTCTTCCACTCCTCAAACTAGAAGCAGAAGCTCGTGCGTAACCAGACTTAACAATGCTGTACGAAGAAGCATCGACTGAAGACTAGGACACTTGTACAAAATTGCTCAGCTCCTCCATTGTCTATAAAACCCTACCTAGAGATAGGATATAATGTACAATCTTCTTGGCTATTCTGACTTCATAGCACACTGCCTGCAGACAAATAGATAAGAATGCTACTCGACACTTGCTCTAAAAATGGTGCTGCCTGGACAAATCAGGACCATAGTGTACCATTTTGCTCAGCTACTCATGCATCCTTAAAGGAAACCTACCATTTCAGATCGTCGTGTAAGCTGTAAAACACCGAGCACCAGCTCAGGGTGAGCTGGTGCCGGTGCTTAGTTTCGTTAGTGTTATAAACCGCGGTATCGCGGTTTTAACACTTTAAAACTTTATGCAGAAATACGCGCGCCTCCATAGGAAATGCCGCAGGCGCGTTGCGCGACGCGGCGTCAGCGCGCAGCGCCGAAGCGGCTTCTGCTATAAAGTTTAAAAAGTGTAAAACGCGATACCGCGGTTTATAACACTAACGAAACTAAGCACTGGCACCAGCTCCCCTGAGCTGGTGGCGTTGTTTACAGCTTACACGACGATCTGAAATGGTAGGTTCCTTTAACCACTACCAGACAATCGGTATTGGCTCGAACAACTCGATTGGGTTATGATCCGAATCCAACATGGATTGGGGGATGTCTGGACAGCCTCCTACACACACAAAATAAGGATGATTCAAATTCTTACACATAAGTGCTATATAATACGTGTTTCATTGCCTTAAGGCAACTGCACACCACAACTTGTAAAGCCTGTTCGATGTTCTTGTTTCGATTAAAATGCACACATTGCACTGGATGGAGGCCTTGTTATCATACAGAAATAGATTCAGGGGAGGAATCCCTGCCTGATGGCAACAGTCAGCATGCATGTAACAGTTAATAGAGTACCAGCGCTGTAGGCAGACAAGGAATCCTTGCATCATATTTTTGTATAATGAAGGACTCCCATCCTGTGCATGTGTGCAGTTCTGGGGATGGGACCAACTACTTGTCTGTTTCCACTGGCTGCAAAAATTTTGACTGTAGCCAACCTAGATTATTATGTACCTCTGAAAACGTTAAGGGCATGTTCACACAACACCTATATTTGTGATACACAGTGGCCCAATCATCAAAATTGTGCAAACAGCACAAGGTGCAGTTTTGCTGTGGAGTGTGCAGGCTGCGCCAGATTCATGGATGTGGCACACGAATTATGCGCCCTGTACTGCTCCAACAGAGTGCATCAAACATTTTTTTGGTTCACCTTTAACGTAGACACAATTCTGTCACGACACTGCATAGTCCATAGTGGTGCATGTCCGCAAAAACAGGGCCATTCACTGCAGAATTTTGTGTCGGGTTCAGTATAGTTGCAGCTGCAACACACATTCGTGTCGCACAATAAATGTGCAGGCATTTGTACTGAAAAGAACGTGCAAAGTCTGACAGAAAACTGGCGCAGGGGCTTTATTAAATGTGTGGTCATTATGTAAAAACTGTGGCACTTATGAAAAGTGCTAATCCATAATAGCTGTTGGCTGTTGCCACATGCACATAATTTCAGTATAGCAGTATGGAATAGTATAATTTATTGATACACATTTAAAATCCACAACAATAACTTTGATATTTGCAGGTTTTCTCATTGAACATAATAGGGGAGGGACTTCATGTGGATTTTACAGCACAATAGTTTTCTAATGTACTTTATGCCTCTGGTGGTATTTTCTTTGTTATATATATATTCTTTTTCTAAATGTAAATGATTAGTTGTTCCCATCTATATGTCTCTAATAGTGAGGACAATACAACGATGCCAGAGACACAGGAACTGACTGAGCTTCACCATCTCATCTGAAATTGTTGCCCATATATTCAATACCCGAATGTGCAATCTGTCAGTTCCTTTCTCGGTAGCTGCGTTGTGCTTATCAGTTCTGACATTCAGATCCCACAGCTGTATCAGCAGTGCACACTTTGCTGAAGCCTATTACTCAGGCACAGGAATAGTCATATTATGTTAAGACAATCAATGCATTCTGGAAGATCTTCAGATACATCAAAGCCAAGTCAAATTCTTACATTATACACTGTCTGACAATGTCACCCATACACTTCCAGTGGAGAACAATAGGAATATGAACATTTATCATGCGTTTTATTTTCCTTTGGCAAGCTCATTCTTGTTGTGCCTTAAGCAGTCCATCTTGGATTTTATCTATTATTTTTGTTTTGCCATTGGAACAGAAAAAACTGAAATACAACAAGGGGCAGATATGGCAGGCTTAAAAGGATTTCCCCTATTTACTATGATGGGACTTTTATTTTTGACATAAGTTTTTTTATGGATCCTCATAAACTATAGGCTTTTAGTGATCCTTCAAAACCTGTGCAGACTAGGACATGCTCTACTTTGTACAGGTCGTCACAGAGTCCATTAAAGTAATGGCCGTGAACACTGATCCATTAAAAGTATTGCATTTAGTGCAGTTGTGTGTTGTCTGTTTAAAATAAAGGACAGCAATGTTTTTCACTGTGCCGCGTGTTACAAGTGGCCATAGAAATTTTATACTCAGGGGTGTAGTTTAGAAAAGTCGTATGGTTTGGTGTTAGATCAGTAGATAGTGGATCCTCTGGTCCACACGCAGACAATGAACGTAAGCCGAACCTGGGAGAAGAGTCTAAGTGGTACCTGGTTTCACCAGAGCCCACCGCCAAAGCGGGTTGGACTTGCTGCGCCGTGGTACTACCAGATCATTTCACAGGTGCCGTGGTGGTGGCTAAGGCGAAGTACAAAGTCGTAGGCAAACTTGTGGTCTCTCGGACAGGCAGGGGTCGAGACAAGGCAGCACAGGAGCAAGGTCAGGAACGGAATCGAGGTCACAACGGGAAATCAGGATAATCGCACAGGGCATCAGGAAAGCTTTCTCTAAGGCTATGAGGCTCAAGGATCCGGCAGGGAAATTCTTTGAAGTCCCTTAGGCTCATTGCCCCCAGTGAGGTTGTTCTGACATACTTGCCCCGTGCCATGCTCCATTTATGGACCAAACCTTGAATGACTAAATTTAACAAGAACTAATGAGATCAGTTCCGCATTGTTGGATCGGTCTGCTAAATCTAAAATTTGTCCTTGGAACAATGGGCCTAGATTTCCAAAATGTTTCCACACAAAACATACAATATTCCAATAGTCTGTTTTTTGATGTGAAAGTGTCTCGTTCAGACATTCAGGAAATTGTCAGGGACATGAAAGAACTCAAAATCATTGTTATGAAAGCATTCAAGTAAAGTAGCAGCTCTTCAAAAGGCAGAGCTTCCTCTACTACAAGTGTGTTTACTTAAGAGAAGTCAAATAACAATTAAAGTAAACACTAAGACATGCAGTATTGTCACATATTAACCCTTACTGTTACAATTGGTAGAAGATTTTGAAGGGTTTTCCAGTTATAGACATTTTTGATAAGTTGAATGCAATAAAATTTGGTAAATGGGTTTCCCATTTCAGCAAATATAAAGTATTGTTATGAAAAGTAAATTTCTAGATCTCTGCTTGCTGTCATTATATAGGAAGCTTCTATTTTTTTTCTCCCAGTGGATAGAAAATCTATCCATGGTATTTAATGTCACAAAGGTGTTCTTCAAATGACCATAGGCAGATTTCTATCCCTGGAAGAAAAGATAGAAGCTCCTATAGAGGACAGCAAGCAGTGATCTACAAAACTGTAAGGAATTGTATAGATATTGTATAACTTTTCATCATATGACAAAAGAATTTATTTACTGATAGGAGAAACAACGTTTTAGCATGTGTTCCACCACTCTCACCTCAGTTGCCTGAAAACTCTTTATCTAAAAATATTCTCGGAGGCTCTCTGGTGTGTTTGCTATGCTCTGTTTAAGCATGTTCATGTTTTCATACCCTCTTATATTGCATAACAATAGAGAATTGTTTAGACTGGTGTTAAACATAGAAAGTTAGGCTCACCTCCACAATGTCCTGAAGAAGGGACATGTGCGCCTGCAGCCAGTTACTCACTGAGGTGGTCAACCATGATGGTTAGTAATTGGCTGCTGCAGTCACATGTTTCCTGGCCGCAGACATTATCCATGATGCTGAGCGGAAAAGACCAGCTCACGGCTTCTGGGGTAGCTGAACCTCTGGACCACCGCAGACATGACACAAGCCAACACTTGGGACCAGAATCTAGTGGTACCCAGTTTTCACCAGAGCCCGCCGCAAAGCGGTTGGACTTGCTGCCGGCGTGGTATCACCAGGTCGTCTCTATAACATGCTGCCTGCAGATATGACACTATACACAATCTACTCTACTCCTGCTCTATAACATGCTGCCTGCAATAGGACATAGTGTACAATCTGTCCAGTTCTGCCTTCTCTATAACATGCTGCCTGCAGATATGACACTATACACAATCTACTCCACTCCTGCTCTATAACATGCTGCCTGCAATAGGACATAGTGTACAATCTGCTCAGCTCCTCCTGCTCTATAATATGCTGCCTGCAGATATGACACTATACACAATCTTCTCAACACCTGAGTGAAGTTGGCCCCCCACCTTGTTCAAATCAAACAAAATTGGTGTCAAACGTTTGGAAATGCCGCAGGCGTTGCGCGCGCACGGTCGCGCGCAGCGCCGAAGCGGCTTCTGCTATAAAGTTTAAAAAGTGTTAAAACCGCGATAACGCGGTTTATAACACTAACGAAACTAAGCACTGGCACCAGCTCACCCTGAGCTGGTGCTCGGTGTTTACAGCTTACACCGACGATCTGAAATGGTAGGTTTCCTTTAATGAAAGTTTAAAGAGGCCATCAGAGGTCAACCAGTCCCCCCACGTTGCCCAAATCAAACAAAACTGGGACTGAACAATTCTGAGGTAAGCATGTTCCCTAAACTGGACTCTCTATTCCTAAATTATATATATATTGCAAATTGGGTAAATGGATACAGTGTACACTGACCGCAGCACGATATTCTGTAGTGAGGATGTCGTGTGTACTGAGACCCATTTGCATTAACATAGCAAAAGGCTTTGGAACAAGGAAGAAGCCACCATGGGACCAGGTGTGAGATTCTCGATCTACACACCTGGGCGTCCTGAGGGGTCTTAGTGGGAAGTTCTGGGGGATACTTAGGCTGTGGAGTGAAACCAGAATCTTGCTCTCTTTGTTTTTCTCGACCACACTGGATGACCAGCACTTAACATAAGGAAGCGTTATATATTGTGTGGCTTTTCTGGACTGCAATAACTCTATAAGAGTAATTCTATGATAGTACTTATTATAATATAGTAGACTTATACAAGTACCTATAGATGTTAAGGTGTTCTGTGTTTTATCATATATAGTAACCTAGGTATGCAGTGAGTGTGTAGATCTTAGGTAACTACATGTACAACCTGTAGCCGTTATCCCATTCAAACGGTGGATCTGGCCCTGCATGTGTATGGAGGAGTAGTATATAGATGCTTAATGCATGAGTCTCTATATGTTACATGTATCTGACTCAGGTACTGGATGTGAATCCTGTTTAAGGATATATGAGGAACTTGCGTAGTGAATAGAATATATGTATAGACATACACATTACTGGGGGTCCAGGAGGGGGCAGGGAAAGTGACTATGTGTGTAGTTGTGTTCTCTATGTATTTATAGGTATTTATGTAGTTACTTTCTCACAGGTATGTTGTTAGTTAAGTCTTTAATAGTAAGTATTTGCGAGGGTGGTATGTTACTCCTGGGATCGAGTGGGTGATTATGACAATAGCACAGACTAAGGGCGGATAAAAACACTGAAACCTCGAGGAACTTAGTAAAAAGAACCCAATCCCCAAACCCCTTAAAGGGTGTCCGAGTTCTGGAACATCTTCCTATTCACAGATTGTGTATGGGGCCGGAAGGTGTCATGTCCGCAGGAAGCTGAGTCCAGCGCTGCTCCGCGGTCCTGTTGTTTACATGGAAAAAGGACCGGATGACAGCACGCTGGACTCAGCTTACGGTCGGCCCCGACAAAAGGGAGGCGACCAACCCCGACGGATATAGGCGTGCCCCGACCACGGCCGTCGGAAGCTGATTCCTGTGCTGGACTCGGCGGCCATGTTTTTTACATGGCGGCCGGACAGGTTGCAGCAGCGCTGGTCCGGAGGGCACCGGGGAGGTAAGTAGGAACTTTGTTTTTTTTAAGCAACCCTCTATGGCCACCTTTATTTTTTTTTTCAGAACTTGGACAACCCCCCTTTAATCACTTCTAAAAGAGAAAGGAAATAATCTACCTATCAAAACAAGGACTCTGGAGTGCCTTGTCCTATCATGTAGATGACTTTTTTACTACACTCAAGTTTATAAGGAGAATGAGAACTGGCTGTTATCGATTCCTTCATCAAAAGTCTCTCAAAAGGAACAGTCCAGGCTAGATGGACATGTCAGATGCGGTAAGGATATTAAATGATGATTAAAGGGATTGGGAACAATTAAAGTTGACAAGAGTATACAGTTTAATAAAACACAAAAAGAGAATAATCCAAAGGCAGTGGTCAATAATGGTTAAGACCCGTGTCACTATAGTCTTAAGGCGAAAACTACATAACAAAGAAGTGATCTTTTTTAACACTTAACTTTTACTGAGAAAGTCTCATAAAATATACCAAACATTAAGTGGTACAAATTAGCGCTGCTATGTAGAACATTGTGCATGAACCCCATCTAGAAAAAAATAGCACCCAAATGCAAAACGTGAGCTGGGTGGCCTAAGTGGATAAGGTGTAACATGAAAAAATATATTAGACACCAGGCTCACCTTGAATGTAAGCGCCTAAGTATCAAGGCACTATCCAACTTCTGAGAGTTGTCAAATTTGTTCATGGGTTTGTCTCAAGATAGAAGCGTCGGAGTGCTCGTCCGAAAAGAAGACACAAACGGGGCAGATTTATCAAGCCAGTCTGAAAGTCAGAATATTTCAATGCCCATGGCAACAATCAAGCTCCCCTTTAAAATATTCATGAGCATGGTGAAATGAAAGCTGAGCTGTGATTGGTTTGCCATGGCAACTGGAAATATTCTGAATTTCAGGGAATGCTTGATAAACCTGCCACAACGTGGTCTTAACAGGTTTGTTGAAGAGGATAGGTGAGTGAAAAACAGGGTAAGAGGGACTTAGGATGTCAAGAATGGGTCAGATGACATGTCGCTCCCCGGGTACACCCTGAGTCCAGCTTCTCTGATACCCCCCCCACCCCCCCCCCCCCCCCCCCCCCCCCCCTGAGAACCTAACTACGGAGTCGCATAGGTCCTATTTGGCCACAAACCCGACAGGAACCCGGTTCACTGGCGGATGCCCTATAAACAAGCTATTACCACCGGAGTGGTTCCCGTAAAAAGATTGAAAAGAGTTGGTATAAGTTATGGACCAGTATATAGTCCTATGGAAACTCAAGATACACGTAGGGATCAGAGCAGCCAATCCACGACAGGACTGTTTACCCTTCCAGGGCCTCAGGGGAAAATTGCGGTGTGCCAAAAGGTGTCCCAATAAAATAACAACAACATGTTTCAGTCAAAGCAACAAGTGGGGGTGGTTTAACAGGAAAAGCTGAAAAGTCCATACCTTTACTGGGGTAAGGGAAACACAGGAGTTAAGCCGTCCCTGTATAAAGGAGGGAAGGCGTATTACTGATGGTCAATCGTGAAATCTAATAAGGGCTAAAGTTTTAACGGTGGGCGCCAAAAAACATTGTGTTCTTACCTTAGCTAATGTTTGTGTTTTTTTTAAATGTAGTTATTATTTTTAAAATAAATTTTGTTTTGTTTTTGGAAGGAACGATCATGTCGCGGGGCGGGGCGTCGGGGCGGCGGGGCTATATAGTACGGGCGCGCTATTTAACCTGTGCAAGTTAGAACCACACACAGACACCTGGTCCTTGCAGGCTGGCACGGGGACGCTGTAACTGGGCCGCCCACCAGCCCCCAACCTGACCACCAGGTCACCGTACCAAAAATTTAGACTAAGGTAAGTAAGCAACAATTTTTTTTTTTGGGCGCCGCCCACCTTGAAACTTTAGCCCATTATATAGATTTTTTTATGTATTGCCCATCAGGTAACTCCTTCCCTTCCTTATTAACATAGGGGCAGGATGCCCCCTGTGTTTTCCCTTACCCACAGTAAAGGTAGACGACGTACCTTTCAAGCTTTTCTGCTGTTAAAACCACCTCCACCTTGTTGGCTTTGACTGAAACAAGTGTGTATGGTTATATTTTATTAGGGAGGAACTCACACCGTTTCTGGGACCGCACCGCAATATACCCCTGATGAGCCCTGTGAAGGGCCTCTGATCCCTACGTTTATAATTGGAAGTTCCATAGGACTATATACTGTCCATAACTGTATACGACTCTATTCAATCTTGTTTACGGGAACCACACCGGTGGTATATTTTGGCTTGTTTAAATAAGGGCAATCCAGCTCAGGGCACTCCTGGTTCCTGTCGGGGCGGACTGTGGGGCCAACATGGTTTCTTAACTCATCTGACTCCGAGGTCTAGGGACTTCCTCCAGTGTATCAGAAATGCTGGATTCAGGGTGTACCCAGGGAGGAATGACAGGTTGTCATTCTTTTCTGGCTTGATTGACGCCCATTGTCTTTGACATCCTTTATGAGCTCCCATGAATTACCCCTGTTTATACTTACGGGGTAAAAGTGCTTCAAACGAGTAGTTCTGGCGCAACTAACTATAGTTCTCATTGTCTGCTTCTAATTTCCTTCCCGCTACAGACCTCCCCCTACTCGTTTTTCTTACTGCGACCTTTTTGCCCCTCTTTTCTCACTTTTCTCCATTCGCTTATTATTCTTATGGAATACCTGTTAAGGCCTAGCTCTTGACAAAACCAATGAACCAAATTGACCACGAACTCAAGAAGTTGGATAGTGTGGCATGATGACTTATGCTGCTGAGCATTCAAGGGAGCCGTGGCAATATATTTTGTCATGTGAAACCCTTCCATTTAGGCGACCCAGCTCAACTTTTCTGCTTGTCTATTTCTTTTCTAGATGGGGTTATGCACTAAGGATTCTATAGCAGCAGCTACTTTGTACCACTTATTTTGTAACTTTTATGGACTATTTTCTCAGTAAAGTTACGTTAAAAATTAACCGTCGTATGCCCTATACCTGGGTCCCTTATACTTGCCCTTTTCCAAACAACCATCCCTTTTTCCATCTGTTTCCCTAACTTTGTACCACTCCCGTACATTTCCCCTGTCACGGACCACCATCAACACTTGTGTGTTCTCTTTTGATGCCACGTGTCCCTGGCAGATTACCACTGCGGTCAGGGGGCATGTCCTCATTCTGATAAGGACACTTCCACACATCTCTCGAAACAGTTGCCATAAGATTTGTGTTCACAAAGGAGTGTGGGGTGTCATTCCGTTTATGTAGGGCACTCTTTTCTGACCCACCCTGGGGACGGCACAGAAAGTTCTGCGGAAGTGGCTGCCATTTGGCTTTCAAAGACAGAAGGCCAAATTTACTCAGGGTAAAGACCATATTGGTTCGGCCCTATACTGTATTGACTACTTACCCGATAAACATTCTTTTATAATTCCTAGTGCAAACACATTTTACCTCTAGGAGAATAAGCTTTACAAAATGATTCTGTACCTTTTTGCAACAAATCCATAACTACCGCTACATGTTGAGCATATGTGCTGCTAAAGCCACTCAGATCTTATTAGGGTTTACCCACCACCAGCTGACACCTGCCAACATAGACAAAAATCTACTGTAGTTGGAAGTGGTTAGATTACAGTAGTACAAATCAAACCTGGCATCATTCATTATATTCACTGACTACAACAGAGAACAGTATTTTGTAGTGATCCCTTAGATAATTGCTCCTCTCTTCGAAAATTTCCATGAGTGATGCATGATTGTATCCATGTGAACAATGCATGCAAGATTAGGTACCTGGTCTTTTCAGAGAGGAGGAAAAAGACCAAAAATGGAATAATAAAAAAGAAAACCTTTTCTTGATCTGTAGAATGACAGGTTAAATTTCACCTACAAAATATACCACCCGCATGATTTTTAGTTGATTAGCAAGATATATATAAATATATCTAATATAGTTTTAATATGATGGAAATGAAACATGTCATATCTTTCCCTCAATCGGGTTGTGCCATTTCTAGTAGATTCGACAGTAACAGTCATTAAGGGGCTTTTTCAGAGCATTTTTTCTCAAAACACAAGCTTGTATGAATACGCAGACTTATAATTGCGGCCACCAAGGCCCTAGGAACCCTATCGAAAAACCCGTATAAAGCAACCATAGGAGTGATGGCCCTGACTTGCCAAGCTACCAGTCCCTATGAGGATTAAGGTATAAGGCTTTATAAATGGTCAGCCATTCTTTCTAGCAATGAAAAAATAATTATAACTAAATAATGCTGCTGCTTGAAGTACATGTGAATGGGGACACGCTGAAGAAGCCTGGAGCTTGGTTTAGTTTGCCGGATAAACAGATGGAGGAGTGCACAGCTGGAGTTAGTAACGCGAGAGTTGAGTTGCATGCAGTTAGGGATGTCATAATCTGCCTAAAGAGGTTTTAAAGAGCAACTTTGAAGATTTGGAGGTGGGGTATAAGTCTGAATTGTCCGCGGATAGGACGCAGCTCGGATTGTGCAGGTGCTCAGAAGAAGTTCGCGGAGTTCGGGGTCTTGCGCTGGTAATGTGAATCTTCCAGGAGAAATGGAGATGAAGTGCATGTTTGGGACATGGGGGGACGGGTGGGTGCGGGATCATTGTGGTCTCCCCTATTCCCTACACTATGATAACGTTTTTTTTTTTTTTTTTTTTTTTCAGATGTGAGCTAGAAGAATCTGGGATGAAGGTCGTTAAGAAAAATAAGAAACTGGCGTATTGCCAAGGAGGTTGGGTAAACAACAAAATATAAATGACAAGACTGGATGGCAAGACGAAGTGAGCGTGGGATGAGTGAAGGATCTGAGTGACTGGGATAGGAAAATGTACAGGAATGGGACCAACGTACGAGAGGCAGTTAGCGTTGGCTGAGTAATGTCATGCATGACCCCTAGCATGCATAATAAAAAATGTAGCCATATGACTATCATTTTTAGAATGTATAGCAACAGATGCACTGAATGGACGCTGTTTCAACAGTACAGTGTGGTCATTTACTAGGGCCCGATTCCACGTTACCCTAATATTTCCGATTCGCCAACGATTTTCCCTTGGATTTCCGCCTCGGATTTTGGGCGCACAACGATCGGAAATTGGGGGGGCGGGTTGCCGAACGAACACGCCGAGCGGATCGGAAAACCGCCAGCATTTTTTTTTTAAACAGTGTCGCGAAAATTGCACTTACCTTCACTCACCCGGCCTGTTATTCCCGTGGCGTTCCGATGCTCTTCACAGCGCGCAGCAGCGCCACCTGGTGGTACGGCGGAGGAACTACCTTAATAAATCCTGGTCCGGACCGAATCCCACAACAGTAGAACGCGCGCTGGACGCCGAATGGGCCAGGGTAATAAATCTGCCTCATTGTGTCCGATCCATTAAAAAGTAGAGCAGGTCTTAGTCAAAACCGTTTTAACGATTCACTCATAGACATTGTTAATAGTGGATGTGGTGTTTCTAGAGAAATAAACCTTTATGAGCCTCCTTAGACTCCTGGTCCAGATATAGTGTATGCTTCCATCCTATCAAGATATGCCCCTGGGTCACCGCTTTGGACTACAAATGGCCATAGCTTCTAGAGTAGTCAATGCCTGATGAAGAGACCTTTAGTCGCCAAATCTTGCTGTCATCTTCATTATTGTTAGCAAGAAAAGGTATCAACAACTGAGAACTCTCAACTTTTATCTTTTAACCACTGGCAACATGGTACAAAGATCTTTTAGCTTCTCACAGTATTCCCCGAGCATCTGGAAGATAATAGGGAAACAGTGCTTGAAGCACCAGGCACCCATGGACCACATGGTCTGCAACCGAGGAGGAGGTAAGCTATCTTTTATTAGTGCTAAATATTAACTGCTTTAAGTACTCGTCTGTCTCTAAGGAGCGACCACAATAAATAGCATGACAAAGCAACAATTTGGTATAATACAGTAGTAAAAAAGGATTTTACAGTAAAAACATTTGCAGAAGAAATGAAGGGTATTGGAAGGTCAAACTGTAAAGTTTCCCACCACTGTGCCAGTGGATCAAAATCCAGAGTCCCTTTGCTTTAGAGTTTATGATATGCAGATCTATGATTCCAGGGTTAGACGGTCAATGCAAGGCCTTTCTCTGGAACAATACCAGCATCAGTTCTCCCACAGATTCTTCCCAAAATGGAATGTCCAAATGATGAAAAGCCATCAAAGTGGGATAAAAAAAGGTGACCTGTAAATGAAGATGCCCTGGAAACTAGACGCTGACATTTATGGAACAAGCAACAGTTGCGGCTCTGTATGAGTTCCATTAATAGCTAATTAGACATGCACCACAGTTTAAAGGTCCTCTGCAAGGGAGCACGAAGGCACATATGCCTCATATAGAATGAAATATCAGTATATAACCTTACATGAAAAAGAGCAGAACAAGATATCAATTGTATAAATACCAGCCTTGAAATGGTTGTGGTTATTTTCCAAACTTGTCCTGTATTTCAATAGCAAGCCAAGATTTTCTCATGCGAGGAACCACGTGCATTTGTTACAATACATAGCAATATTTTATTGTAACAGCATTCCTAAGAAAGTTTTTCGCTCACTTTTAGATTTCATATTCCTGGACTAAATTGTTACACTATACATGAATTCTAATAGTGTTCTTTCAATGTAACGGTAGAATAGCAAACAAAAAAATTGATGTAGAGAATTCTAGCAATTGTACACTGTTCTAACGTGAATGCACTTGCGCTATTATTCCATACAGTAAATTGATGTGGAGCCTCAGTCCTAATGCTATGTTATAGTATGAGAGAGCTATCACTGCTTTTAATGGACAACCTATACTGTCAATGGGATCACCCCAAAAACACACCACATGTTCCATTTTGTCTTTATTTTTAAGACTATCCTTTTTAGATTATGGGGACAAAATGCCAAGATGACATTCGACACTCCGAGAAACACAGCACATTCCCATTCTGGTCTATATGGGACATAAAAAATTATATATGGGACAAAAATGCATGTACAACAATGTATCCATTCTGCCTAGTGTACTCCATATAGGAGCCCAGGAGAGCTAAATAAAGACCATAGGGACCTACAATGTAACCATATTGGTTGTCCACCCAGCCTTTTGTAGAAAACCAATTAATCCAAAGAGTAAAAAAAAGTTTAAGAAGCTTCACACTCAAGGATTCAAACTAACACTTTGATTTATTTAGTATCAAATGCTATTTCATTGTATTACCATACTGCCAGTCCATACAAGTGATCAGGCTGCGTGTTATCATAGTCATTACCAGCATAGCACTCAGGAAGTCCCCCACCCACCCCCTGCTCAGCAAAAGTGGCAATGGTTAAAAGGCTACAAAATGTGATCATATCATGCCACACCTGATATACAGAAAGTGAGAGGAACAAACAGTGGAATAATACCTAGACATGTAGGAAGTGCAGCATTATAATAGTGCAGTCCAGTAACAGCTGCTAGAGAGAAACTATGAAGGGGTCACTACATAACAATGCATTGTGTTCTAGAACAGCAGGACGGAGGGTTACTCACTGGTACTCCATGGCTTTATCCTACATGTGCATCCCATCTGATGTGATCCTGCAGAGATCGACCCCAATGTCCTCATTCAGCTGCGAGTGAAAGGCTCCTCTACAGCACAAACAGCTTGTCAGCCCAGCTATGGAGGGAGGAGGTGCAGGGGATGGGGGGAGGTGTCAGCCAATGATCGCTTCTTACTCCCTGCCTTGTGCATGCCATCACACTGCTCATCTGTCTTAGAAAGTGCCTTTGGCGAAGCAGTGCTACTGTTACAGTCTATCAGGAATTGTCACTATCTCAGCATATACAAAGTTATGTCTATACATGCGGAATAGCTTGTGACAATGAAAGTTGTGACATTGTAAAGGATCTGTCATCACTATATGGGGCAGTATATTTTATTACTTGTGTGGGGAGCTCTGACTATGCAGAGGTTACTATTCCACCATAGCTATTATATATATATTATATATATATATATATATATATATAATATATATATATAGGCATGGGGTGCTAAAAATGTCCATTTCACGTGTAACATACATTCATACTCTGCTCAGTCGAGCATGCATCTGAGGTGTAAAAGAGGAATTAAAGGAAACCTACCATTTCAGATCGTCGGTGTAAGCTGTAAACACCGAGCACCAGCTCAGGGTGAGCTGGTGCCGGTGCTTAGTTTCGTTAGTGTTATAAACCGCGGTATCGCGGTTTTAACACTTTTAAACTTTCTAGCAGAAACTACGCGCGCCTACATAGGAAAGCCGCAGCGCGTTGCGCGCGCTGGCGTCAGCGCGCAGCGCCGAAGCGGCTTCTGCTATAAAGTTTAAAAAGTGGTTAAAACAGCGATACCGCGGTTTATAACACTAACGAAACTAAGCACTGGCACCAGCTCCCCTGAGCTGGTGCGTTGTTTACAGCTTACACACGCATCTGAAATGGTAGGTTTCCTTTAACCACTACCAGACACATCGGTATTGGCTTCGAACAACTCGATTGGGTATGTCCGAATCCAACATGGCATTGGGGGGATGGTCTGGACAGCCTCCTCACACCACATAAAATAAGGATGATTCTAAATTCTTACACATAAGTGCTATATAAATAAGTGTTTCATTGCCTTAAGGCCAACTGCACACAAACTTGTAAAGCCTGTTTCGATGTTTCTTGTTTCGATTAAAATGCACACATTGCACTGGATGGGAGGCCTTGTATCATACAGAAATATGATTCAAGGAATCCCTGCCTGATGGCAGACAGTCAGCACTAGCAATGTAACAGTTAATAGAGTACCAGCGCTGTAGGCAGACAAGGAATCCTTGCATCATATTTTTGTATAATGCAAGGACTCCCATCCTGTGCAATGTGTGCAGTTCTGGGGATGGGACCAACATACTTGTCTGTTGCCACTGGCTGCAAAATTTTGACTGTAGCCAACCTAGATTATTATGTACCTCTGAAAACGTTAAGGGCATGTTCACACAACACCTATTATGTGTGATACACAGTGGCCCACATTCATCAAAAATTGTGCAAACAGCACAAGGTGCAGTTTGCCTGTGGAGTGTGCAGGCTGCGCCAGATTCATGGATTGTGGCACACGAATTATGCGCCCTCTGTACTGCTCCAACAGAGTGCATCAACATTTTTTGGTTCACCTTTAACGTAGACACAATTCTGTCAGACACTGCATAGTCCATAGTGGTGCATAGTCCGCAAAAACAGGGCATTCACTGCAGAATTTTGTGTCGGGTCAGGTATAGTGCAGCTGCAACACACATTCGTGACGCACAATAAATGTGCAGGCAGTTTGTACTGAAAAGAACGTGCAAAGTCTGACAGAAAACTGGCGCAGGGGCTTTATTAAATGTGGGTCATTATGTAAAAAACTGTGCACTCTGAACAGTGCTAATCCATATAGCTGTTGGCTGTTGCCACATGGCACATAATTCAGTATAGCAGTATGGAATATGTATAATTTATTGATACACATTTAAAATCCACAACAATAACTTTGATATTTGCAGGTTTTCTCATTGAACATAATAGGGGGAGGGACTTCATGTGGATTTTACAGCACAATAGTTTTCTAATGTACTTTATGCCTCTGGTGTATTTCATTTGTTATATATATATTCTTTTTCTAAATGTAAATGATTAGTTGTTAACCATCTATATGTCTCCTTAATAGTGTAGGACAATACTAGATGCCAGAGACAGCAGGAACTGGCTGAAGCTTGTTCACCATCTCATCTGAAATTGTGCCCATATATTACAATACCCGAATGTGTGCAATCTGTCAGTTCCTTTTCTCGGTAGCTGCGTTGTGCTTATCAGTTCTGCACATTCAGATCCCAGAGCTGTATCAGCAGTGCACACTTTGCTGAAGCCTATTACTCAGGGCACAGGAGATGGTCATATTATGTTAAGACAATCAATGAATTCTGGAAGATCTTCAGGTCATCAAAGCCAAGCAAATTCTTACATTATACACTGTCTGACAATGTCACCCATACACTTCCAGTGGAGAACAATAGGAATATGAACATTTATCATGCAGTTTTATTTTCCTTTGCAAGCTCATTCTTGTTGTGCCTTAAGCAGTCATCTTGGATTTTATCTATTATTTTTGTTTTGTCATTGGAACAGAAAAACTGAAATACAACAAGGGGCAGATATGGCAGGCTTAAAAGGATTTCCCCTATTTACTATGATGGGGACTTTTATTTTTGACATAAGTTTTTTTATGGATCCTCATAAACTATAGGCTTTTAGTGATCCTTCAAAACCTGTGCAGACTAGGACATGCTCTACTTTGTAACAGGTCGGTCACAGAGTCCATTAAAGTAATGGCCGTGAACACTGATCCATTAAAAAGTATTGCATTTAGTGCAGTTGTGTGTTGTCTGTTTAAAATAAAGGACAGCAATGTTTTTCACTGTGCCGCGTGTTACAAGTGGCCATAGAAATTTTTATTACTCCAGGGGTGTAGTTTAGAAAAGTCGTATGGTTTGTGTTAGGATCAGTAGTAGTGGATCCTCTGGTCCACCGCAGACAATGACGTAAGCCGACACCTGGGAGAAGAGTCTAAGTGGTACCTGGTTTTCACCAGAGCCCACCGCAAAGCGGGTTGGACTTGCTGCGCCGTGGTACTACCAGATCATTTCACAGGTGCCGTGGTGGTGGCTAAGGCGAAGTACAAAGTCGTAAGGCAAACTTGTGGTCGGGACAGGCAGGAGGTCAAGACAGGCAGCACAGGAGCAAGGTCAGGAACGGAATCGAGGTCACAACGGGAAATCAGGATAATCGCACAGGGCATCAGGAAAGCTTTCTCTAAGGCTATGAGGCTCAAGGATCCGGCAGGGAAATTCTTTGTAAGTCCCTTAGGCTCATTGCCCCCAAGTGAGGTTGTTCTGACATACTTGCCCCGTGCACATGCTCCATTTAATGGACCAAACCTTGAATGACTAAATTTAACAAGAACTAATGAGATCAGTTCCGCCATTGTTGGATCGGTCTGCTAAATCTAAAATTTGTCCTTGGAACAATGGGCCTAGATTTCCAAAGTGTTTCCACACAAAACATACAATATTCCAATAGTCTGTTTTTTGATGTGAAAGTGTCTGTTCAGACATTCAGGAAATTGTCAGGGACATGAAAGAACTCAAAATCATTGTTATGAAAGCATTCAAGTAAGTATGCAGCTCTTCAAAAGGCAGAGCTTCCTCTACTACAAGTGTTTACTTAAGAGAAGTCAAAAATACAATTAAAGTAATACACTAAGACATGCAGTATGTGTCACATATTAACCCTTATACTGTATACAATTGGTAGAAGATTTTGAAAGGGTTTCCAGTTATAGACATTTTTGATAAGTTGAATGCAAATAAAATTTGGTAAATGGGTTTTCCCATTTCAGCAAATATACAGTATTGTTATGAAAAGTAATATTTCTAGATCTCTGCTTGCTGTCATTATATAGGAAGCTTCTATGTTTTCTCCCAGTGGATAGAAATCTATCCATGGTCATTTAATGTCACAAAGGTGTTCTTCAAATGACCATAGGCAGATTTCTATCCACTGGAAGAAAAGATAGAAGCTTCCTATAGAAGGACAGCAAGCAGTGATCTACAAAACTGTAAGGAATTGATATAGAAATTGTATAACTTTTCATCATATAGACAAAAGAATTTATTTACTGATAGGAGAACAACGTTTTAGCATGTGTTCCACCACTCTCACCTCAGTTGCCTGAAAACTCTTTATCTAAATAATATTCTCGGAGCTCTCTGGTGTGGTTTGCTATGCTCTGTTTAAGCATGTCATGTTTTCATACCCTCTTATGTGGGACTCAATTCATTAAAGTATATTGCATAACAATAGAGAATTGTTTAGACTGGTGTATAAACATAGAAAGTTATGCTCACCTCCACAATGTCCTGAAGAAGGGACATGTGCCGCTGCTGCCAGTTACTCACTGAGGTGGTCACCATGATGGTCAGTAATGGGCAGTCACATGTTCCTGGCCGCAGACATTATCCATGTAGCTGGAGATAATGACCAGTCTCAGGCTTCTGGGGTAGTGATCCCTCTGGACCACCGCAGACGATGACACAAGCCAACACTTGGGACCAGAATATAAGTGGCACCTGGTTTTCACCAAAGCGGGTTGGACATGCTGCGGCGTGGTACCACCAGGTCGTTCCACAGGTGCGACTTTGTCCGCGGTGGCAGCCAAGGCAAGGTATAGAGTCAGAAGGCAAGATTGTGGTCGGGGACAGGCTGGAGGTCAACACAGGGGGCAAAGGTTCAGGGTCAGAGACAGAGCAGAAGGTCAGGGCTGGCAGCAGAGACGCGTAAATGGGAACAGGTCCGGGGTCACAACAGGGAATCCAATCACAGGTACAAGGCACAAGACTAAGCTTTCTTGACTGCATAGAGCACAAAGATCTGGCAAGGAATACTGGCAGACGACGGCTTTTATCTATTTCCTGAAAAGGGCCAGCATCAATCAGTGGTGCGATGCCCCTTTAAATCTTCTGAAGCCGGCACTCTCGCGCCCTAGGAGACCGGAGTGCGTGCATGGCTGCCGGATGGGAATCAGGAAGGAGGACAGGTAAGAGAGAGCAGCAGGGCGCTGAGGCACACAGAGGGTCACGGGTAAACTCTCCCGCAAACCGAGACGTTGGTCGCGGGAACACCCGTGACAACCAGCAAGTGACTAGACAATCTTGAATTTAGAACATGAGAGAACAATGAGGTGAGTGTGCCTTTTTGTATTTTATTGAGTTGTATGAGTTTTATAACAAAAACAAAGAAGATTTCTTTTACATGGAACAGTATGAAAAAAAAGAAATTGCCAAATGCTGCAAAGTGCCATTATTTTACAAAATACAATGAAGGATAGTAATACAGATGGAACACATGTAAAAAAACAGAAATGAAAGAAATCTAAATTAAAAAAATAGAGAAGAAAAAGAAGGCTAGGAAATAAAATGTTGGCTTGGAGTATAGTGTAGAACCTATCCCGCTTTCACTAAGATTTGCATAGATTTGGGACATTTGTATACACTACAGTCCATTATGTTTAATGGTTTCAGAAAAATATACATAATCTAGAAATATTGTCATATCCTGCACAACGGAATCAGAAGATTATGTGTGATTCTGCATTGCGGCTCCTAAATCAATGCAGCAGAACTTTGCAGTTAGCAATTATTCTCTAGCAGACACAGTTCCACAGCAGGACATGGTCTGGTACATATAACAGGTTATATTATGGGATTATGTTTCCTCTACAGGATAATTTTTTTACAAGCTGATTTATTGTACATTAAATGTATATGCTTATGATAGTTATAGGTCAGAAAGAGGAGACGGGAGCACTTATACAAACCCCACCCTCCGTCCCCTGCCTGCTTGAATAACTGTCCGAGACGACAGCCCATAACAGAACACTGACCAATGTCAAGGATACAGAGCAGGGAAAGTCAAGGGCTTCAAGAAGAGTCAAAGATAAACTGTATTCAACAGAATAGCCAAAGGTTAAAAACTGAACCACAATCAAATAGCAAATCAGTACAAAATCAGAAGGCAGGGGGAAGTCTGAAAACAAATCAGAAGGGCTTCTTTACACTTCTATCCCTGATTTTCAGCATTAGACAATTTATTTTGTATCAGTATTATATCTGCATCTATTTTTTTCAGATGGCACTCGTTCATCAGTTTTTCTTTATGTCTGCAGAATTGCATGGTTACCCCACATAATCAGTGAAAAAGAAGTAACTGAACACAAATGTCATTTGTTTTAGGATAGTAAACATGAAAAAATGGCACTAGTTCTAAAAGTGGAAAAAATAAAACCTGAAAATCCACATAGAAAAGAATGGTTCAGTAATGTATGTGTGACTACATCCAAAGGTATGATCCAGGCAGGTAAACCAGGTAAGCAAACACAAGTAGGCAAACCAAATAACTGGCATCAAATCCAGCCTCAAGGAAGCGTTAAAGCTGGCTAATGAGTTGATCAAACTACTCAAGATTTTAACCCTCATTAGTGCAACATCCATGACAATAACAGGGTGATATTGTCTGAAATAACAGGGCACATTTGTTTGGATGCACATCCTCTTTATTGGACATTTACATCCCTAACAATAGTGAGTTTTCCTACAAATCCAGAACCATGCCACCGGGATTAATGTCTAAAGGAAAAAGATTGTGGGATCCAGCACTTCAATGTATAAATTCAGGAGTAGTAAAAAGTTACATGCTTTATTCCAAAAAAAGATAAAAAATCACAATGTGGTCATAATGGACAACAATAAAAAAATACACGACATGTGAGAAAAGATAGCAGATAATGTGTTTCGGACTATTTCAAAATCCTAGTCTTTGCTCATATCTTTTAACTGCTACTGAATTTCTACATTGGCGTGCTGGATCCCGAAATATATCGTTTTCTTTTGGACTTTATTAAAGATGAATCTCCTTAAATGTATTTTCAAAGAAAAAAAGAAGAGAGCCGATACAGGCGCCACATGTATAAAACCAATTGGATTAGAGAGTGAAGTAGTTTCAGTTTTATCTTTGAGTGGTTTAGGCTGCCTTCCTGGGCTTCCTGGTACCATTGGTGTCCATGAAGATCAAGCGGCTATAGGGTAGATTCCAGGGTGTTCACGGCGCCAATCACTCGGACTAGAGATATTTCACTAGTAGGTTCCTTTATTTGGTAGCTTTATAATACGCGTTTTGAGACAGGTCCGGGCCTGAAACACGTATTATAAAGCTACCAAATAAAGGAACCTACTAGTGAAATATCTTTAGTCCAAGTGATTGGCGCCGTGAACATCCTGGAAACTTCCCTTTAGCCGCTTAAATGTATTTTGGTTCTCCTGGCCTCCTTCATGGTAACAAGGCTAGGTAACAACTACTGCTGCAAAAATGACAATGTCCCATTATCTTCACCAAGCAGCTCGTCAGTAAATGCTATTTACTACTGGCTATAATATGATGAAACACTACCATGCCACTTTCTTCTGTGGCAGACACATTGGGGGTCATTTACTAAGGGCCCGATTCGCGTTTTCCCGGCGTGTTACCCGAATATTTCCGATTTGCGCCAATTTTCCCTGTATTCCCCCGGGATTTTGGCGCACGCGATTGGATTGTGGCGCATCGGTGCTGGCATGCACGCGATGGAAATTGGGGGGCGTGGACGAACGAAAACCCGACGGATTCGGAAAAACCGCCATATTTAAAAAACAAAAAGTGTTGCGGGACTTGCACTTACCTTCACCAGGAATAGGCCGGTGAATTTGAGTGCATTCCAGTGGGCCTCAGGGAACTTCAGCGCAGCAGCGCCACCTGGTGGACGTCGGAGGAACTACCTTAGTGAATCCCGGCTGGACCCGAATCCACCGCAGAGAACCCGCCGCTGGATCGCGAATGGACCGGGTAAGTAAATCTGCCCCATTGTCCACTTTTATTGGTTGTTTTCTTAGATAAGTAGCAAAATACAAAAATGATGTAGTATAACTTGCCTTTTAGTTCCTACTCCGTTACAATTTAGTTAATATTCCTACTCCGTTACAATTTAGGGTCCATTAATATAATAGTATATTCCCTCACTTCCCTGCATAATAGTATATACAGAAAACACTCTAATTTACTCACTGGACTCCTACATTTAGGATGAGCAGGAATTGAAGTTAAAAGATAAAAAGTATATTTTTCTACCAAATTACTTTTCAATCTACCGGCTCTATTACTTGCTGCCTGCAGGTCAGGCTGCATTTTAACATGACAAATCCTCTGTGAGCAGAACATATGTATACTTTTCTATGGAAAACAGTAATAGGACTACTGAGAAGAGCTTTTCACATATTTTCTCCATACTTTCTAATATATATATGTACTGTAACCCCAAGAGAGAATGTTTGTGTCCTGGAGCAAATAATTAGGGTGTCAAAGTAGTTGGACAGGCAAAGCAAGCCTGTCTTATCCTGCACATAGAAATTAATATTTCCAATATATCTCTCCTCCTAAGGCTACTTTCAAATGACATGTGCTCGCCGCCACACGGCAGAGTGGTGGAGAGGAGGAGCACTCATCTCACATCCACCAAGAAGGCTTGGGCCCCGGGGCTACCACACAAATCGCCTAAGTTATTATCTACTACTGGATACAGAAGTAAAAAAAAGGGTTGTACATGAGGTGTATATTCACCTTTTGGCTCTACTTTACAGTTTACATGCACTGAAAAAGTGTTGAAATCTGGAGCAGTAACTGGAAATTGGATGATAGTAAATCAACAGAGCTAGTAATAGAGTGTTCACTACATGGCATCTAGTATATAAAGCTGAGTGTATGTTAGTGTATGCGTGTATGTGTCACGGGTGCCCCTCTCTGTGGCATCAGCTCCCCCTGGGTTCCCTCACCTCTCCACGTTCCTACTCCTGTCCCGGCTTCCCAGGGCATGTCCCAGTCTCCTGTGTAATGATCTGGTGGTACCACGCCGCAGCAAATCCAACCCGCTCTGCAGCGGGCTCTGGTGAAGACCAGGTGCCACTTAGACTCCGGTCCCAGGTGTCAGTTTATACCATCATCCGCGGTGGTCTAGTGAGTCCACTACCCCTGAAGCCTAACAGTAATATCCAGCTGTTGTCCAGCAGTCCGAGCAGATTGCCGTGCAGGGAGAACAGCTTGGTCAAGTCACCGCCATGTTGCAGCAACTGATGGCTACTCAGCAACAGCGTCAAGCCGCATATCAAACATGCACATGCTCCCTGCACATCAAACTTATGCCATCTCACTTTGTCACAGAACGGTCTAAGGTGGCATTCATCTTCAGACTCCTCTCCGGGAAGGCCCTGGCCTGGGCTACTCCCCTCTGGGACAGGGGCGATCCAGTCACGGCTACTCTCACAGCATTCCTCGCACAAATCTGATCCGTTTTTGAGAAACCTGCACGGGTGTCTTCAGCTGAGACTGCACGGCTGAACCTGCGCCAAGGATACTCATCTGTTGGTGACTATGGGGTTCCGTTCCGCACCCTGGCCTCTGCCTGAGGTGAAAATTTAAATGCTGTTCCCCTCAGCTTACTTCTTATCGCCTGCTACATAGGTTCACTGAATTTATAGACAAGTTTTTAAAAAGATTCTACAACTTGATCTAAGAATACTAGCAATTGATTACACAGGGCAAGATATCAGTCAAGAAATATTCTGAGGCATTCAAGGTTGGTTTACACCTCCTAGTGATAAAGGACAATTATCCTATGCAAGGACTCCTGGTCTCATCACAAGCAGGGGGGTAGTCAAGGAATCTTGGAATCTATTTAGATGAAAGTCTCCATCTATAAATTGTCATTCTTTGGGGGTCCCATGTGGACAGTTTGATCAGGCCTTTCTGCTTCCCTAGACGCCAGACTTATAACATCACGTAATGTATTAAGTTCTGTGTACTTTATCCCTTTTTATTTTACCAAACTGTTATTTTTTGCATTGTATGTTTATGTCTGTTTAATGTGTCACCCTTTTTGTATAATAACCCTTTATAATAATAAAGGCCTTCTTGTGTTCTAACAATTCCATAACTCTGAGGAGACGTTACCTACATTGATTTATTGTTTAACTTGAGATTGTAATCTAATATTGGTGCATAATAAATCTTAGGTGTCTTGTCAGTCTATATATGATGAGTGGTGGCAGCTATATCACTCAGGTTCTTGCAGGGTGGAGAGCTGTCAGAGCACGGTCCATTGAGACCCAGCAGGTTCCCTTCCTGAACTTAAAGAGAACCTACCACCACGAATCTACCGATAAAGGTAGATCGGGTGGTAGGTGGATGTAAGGGACGTGAGGAGAGCTAATCCTCACGTCCCCGCTAACTTTTGGGAAACTTTATTAACCTAATATGTAAATTTAGTTATGCGGCTACTGGGGCGTGGAGTAGCCGGCACGAGGCTACACAGCGCGGCTACTCCACGCCCCAGTAGCCACATTACTCCTCCTACCCTGTTGTGTCCGGCGCGCAGCTCCTCGTAGCTGCGCGCCCTCGTCCGACATAATGGCGTTCTGCACATGCGCAGAACGCCGGCTGAGCAGTCCCAGCTCCGAGGTAGATTCGTGGTGGTAGGTTCCCTTTAAGTCAGATCCGGGCAGCGAGCAGCCATGTTCTTGACAAGCCCCAATACAAAGATAACCCCCAGGAATATTATACACAGCCCCTAAGATTAACATATGTACCCATATATATATTTAAATACCCCCACAGTTATATTATATACTGCCCCCATATACTGATGTCCCCCACCAGGTATAATATATATAGTCCTCTTTCATATTAGAAACCAGCCCCCACATACAGGCCTCCCCCCCAGGAAAATCATACACAGTCCCCAGATATATTATCCAGAGCCACCCATTATAAAAGTATGCACACCCCCATAAAGAGATGCATGATCCCCTCCTATCAGTTTTAAAATAATAAAACTAATATTTACCTTCAGTGATGCCGTCCCCTTATCAGTGAAGTCAATCAGTGTCCTCTTTGCAGGGATGCAAGCTGTGCACCTGTACCAGGGTCCTGCACTGCATACAGAGTGATGGAGATACATCGCTCCTTCCACTATTTAGATGAAAGTCTCCATCTATAAATTGTCATTCTTTGGGGGTACCATGCGGACAGTTTGATCAGGCCTTTCTGCTTCCCTAGACGCCAGACTTATAACATCACGTAATGTATTAAGTTCTGTGTTCTTTATCCCTTTTTATTTTACCAAACTATTATATTTTGCATTGTATGTTTATATCTGTTTAATGTGTCACCCTTTTTGTATAATAACCCTTTATAATTGTAAGCACTGTCCTTTTGATATTAAACGTCCATTTAATAAGAGCCTTCTTGTGTTCTAACAATTCCATAACTCTGAGGAGACGTTACCTACATTGATTTATTGTTTAACTTGAGATTGTAATCTAATATTGGTGCATAATAAATCTTAGGTTTCTTGTCAGTCTATATATGATGAGTGGTGGCAGCTATATCACTCAGGTTCTTGCAGGGTGGAGAGCTGTCAGAGCACGGTCCATTGAGACCCAGCAGGTTCCCTTCCTGAACTTAAGTCAGATCCGGTCAGCGATCAGCCATGTTCTTGACAAGCCCCAATACAAAGATAACCCCCAGGAATATTATACACAGCCCCTAAGATTAACATATGTACCCATATATATATTTAAATACCCCCACAGTTATATTATATACTGCACCCATATACTGATGTCCCCCACCAGGTATAATATATATAGTCCGCTTTCATATTAGAAACCAGCCCCCACATACAGGCCTCCCCCCCAGGAAAATCATACACAGTCCCCAGATATATTATCCAGAGCCACCCATTATAAAAGTATGCACACCCCCATAAAGAGATGCATGATCCCCTCCTATCAGTTTTAAAATAATAAAACTAATATTTACCTTCAGTGATGCCCTCCCCTTATCAGTGAAGTCAATCAGTGTCCTCTTTGCAGGGATGCAGGCTGTGCACCTGTACCTGGGTCCTGCACTGCATACAGAGCGATGGAGATACATCGCTCCTTCCACTAATTGCATCTGTGTCTTAAAGGCACAGACACAATTCATTTTTTGGATGGACTATTTGGGCAGCCGTGGGCATAGATACAAGTGGCAACTGATTGGCTCCAAAGTAAGATACCAGCGAGAATTTCTTCTGTTGGACCTTTGGGCCCGCTTATATGGCATAGCCTGGAAGAGAATCCACTAGTGAGCCAGTCTAAATTAATAACAGCTCCTTACTAGAGATGAGCGAACACTAAAATGCTCGGGTACTCGTTATTCGAGACGAACTTTTCCCGATGCTCGAGTGCTCGTCTCGAATAACGAACCCCATTGAAGTCTTTTTCGCTGATTTTGTCCTACCTACGCGCTCGATGCACCCCTTCTCAAACCCCATTCCCCCTTTCCCCCCTATTTTAACTCTCCCATTTACGGACCACCCCTCCCTCCCCCCTCCTTCCACCATCTCTTCCCCCCCCCCCTTTCTCCGATTCGAACGAAACAGTTGCCATAACCATTCAGTGCCATTAGTGTTTGCCCATTCAATAAGGAATTGTGCCTCTTGTACCGGCTGGTGTTAACAAAGGAGGTGGCATTCGTTTTTATGAGGGCACTGGCACTCTTTCCTGACCCCACCCACAAGGGGGACGTCACAGAAAAGTTCTGAAAGTGGCTGCCCATGGTGGACTTCAAAGGACAGAAGGCAAAGTGACCAGGGTAAGTACCATATTGGTGGCCCTAATACTGTTATTCTACTTACCCGCATAAACATTCTTATTATTCATGGCAAAAAACATTTTACCTCTAGGAAGAAAGAAAGTACCTAAAATGATTCTGTACTTTTTGCAACAAAAATCATAACTACCGCTAACATGTGAGCATATGGCTGCTAAAGCCACTCAGATCTAAGGTTTACCATACAGAGACAACTGCCAACATTAGAAAACATTACTGTAGTTGGAAGTGGTAGATGACGTTATGGGAGACTTGACCAACTAGGATACGCAGTCGGTACAAATCAAACATGGCATCATTCATTTATTCACTGACTAACACAGAGAACAGATTTTGTTAGTGTATCCTTAGTGAATTGCTTCTCTCTCCGAAATTCCCATGAGTGATGCAGGATTGTTTCCATGTGAACAATGCATGGAGATTAGTAACCTGGTCTTTCAGAGAGGAGGGAAAAAAAAGCCAAAATAGGAAGAAAAAAAAGAAACCTGTTCTGATTGTAAATGAAGGTAAATTTCACACAAAATATTACCACCATATTTAGTTGATAGCAAGATATATAATATATATATAGATATTATATATATATAGATAGATATATAGTGATGGAAAGTGCAAACTTCATACTTCTCAACTGATTGTGCCATGCTAGTAATCACAAGTAATTAAGGGGCTTTTTCAGAGCATTTCAAAACACATGCATGGTATGATCGCAAGAATTATATTGCGGGCCCCAAGGCCTAGGAACCCTAGTCAGACCCGGTATAAAAACCAAACGAGTGATGGCCCTGCTTGCAAGAGCTTTACAGTCTATGCGGGATTAAGGTATAAGAGTTGTATAATGGTCAGCCATCTTTATAAGCAATGGAAAAAATAATTTATAAATAAAAATGCGCTGCTTGAAAGTACATGTGAATGGGACAGCTGAGAAGCCTGGAGCCTTGGTTAGTTTGCCGGAAAACAGATGGGGGCGTGCACAGGATGGGTTAGTAAAGAGAGAGTGAAGTTGCATGCAGTTAGGGGATGTCATAATCCTGCCTAAAGAGGTTTTAAGAGGCACTTTTTGAAGCTTTGGAGGTGGGTATAAGTCGGATTGTCCGGGATAGGGGCATTCAGAGGGAATTGGTTGCAGCTCAGAAGAAGTCCTGGAGATGGGAAAGGTTCGAATTATGTTTAAAGAAGAGAATAATCAAGGATAAATGGCAGATGAAGTGCATGGGTGGGTAACAGACTGAGATGCGAGAAAGGAGCAGGGTGGACAGCAATTTTTTTTTTTTCTTCTGAGTGGCAAATGTGTGGATGAGAGTGATTAGTTAAATGTATTCCAAGGAGATGGTAACCAGTGCATGACAGGAATGAGGCAGGCAGACTGAAGTGTAGCGTTTGGACTGAAGTTGAAGTGGTCTATGCATGAAAGCCCTTAGGGCAGATGCATTCGACATTAAAAATTAGGCCATATGCTATCATTTTCGAATTGTATCGCAAACAGATGCCACTGAATGGCTCGCTGTTTCAAACAGACAGTGGGGTCATTTACTAAGGGTGCCGATTCACGTTACCGAAAATATTTCGATTCGCGCAACGATTTTCCTTGGAATTTCCCCCGGAATTTTGGAGCACACGATCGGAAAAGGGGGGGGGGCGTGGGCCGTCCGCAACGAAAAACCGACGGATCGGAAAACCGCGCATTTTTTTTACAAATAAAAAATTGGTCGAGAAAATTGCATTTACTTCACTCAGCCCGGCTCTGTGTATTCCAGTGCGTTCGATGCTCTTCAGCGCAGCAGCGCCACCTGGTGGACGGGGAGGAACACCTAATAAATACTGTCCGGACCCGAATCCCCACAGGGAACGCGCACGCGGATCGCGAATGGGGCCGGGTGTAAGTAAAATCTGCCTAATTGTTCCGATCCAAAAAGTAGAGCAGGTCTAGTTTCAAACCGTTTTTAAAGATTCAATCATAGACTATTGTAATAGGGATGTGGGTTTCTTAGAGGAAAAAACACTTTATTGAGCCTCCTTAGACTCCTGGTCCCCAGATATAGTTCGTATGCCTACCTATCAAGATATTGCCCCTGGGGGTACCGCTTTGGACTACAAATGGCCAGATAGGCTTCTAGAGTCTACCATGCCTGATGAGAGACATAATTGTCTCCAAATCTTGCCTTGTATCTTCCTTTGGTTAGCCAAGAAAAGGTATCAACAACTGAGAACTCTAACTTTTATCTATTTAACCACTGCTAACATGGTACAAAGAATCTTTTAGCTTCTCACAAGATTCCCCGAGCATTCGGAATGATAATAGGAAAAAAACAGTGCTTGAAGCACCCAGGCAGCCCATGGACCACATGTCTGCAGGACCGACGGGGAGGTAATAACTCTCTTTTATTATGCTAAATATAACTGCTTTAAGTATCGTCTGTCTCTAGGAGCAGACCACAATAATATAGTCATGACAAATGCAACAATTTTGTATAATACAGTAGAAAAACAGCATTTTACAGTAAAACATTTGAGAAAGAAAATGAAGGGTTTATGGAGGTCAAACTGTTAAAGTTTTACCACCACTTGTGCCAGTGGATAATAAATCCCAGAGGTCCCTTTCTTTTAGAGTTTCTGATTATGAGATCTTATTATTCCAGGGTTAGACGGGGTCAATGCAAGGGTCCTTCATTCTGGAAAACAATACCAGCATCATTTCTCCCACAGATTTCTTCCCAAAAATGGAATTGGCCAAATTGATGATAAGCCATTCAAAGTGGGATGAAAAAACAGTGGACACGTTTAAATGAAAGACTGCCAATGGAAATCTAGACGGATGACATTTATGGGAACAAGCAAAGTTGCGGCTCTGTATGAGTTTCCATTATAGCTAATTAGACATGCACAGCAGTTAAAGGTCCCTACTTCAAGGATCACTGTAAGGCACATATTGTTTTTTTCCCTCATTATAGAATGAATATCAGTATATAACATACATGAATATAAAGAGACAGAACATAGAATTATCAATTGTAAATACCAAGCCTGGAAATGTGTTGTAGGTATTCAAAACTTTACCTGTATTGTCAATAGCAAGCAAAGATTTTTATCATGCGAGAACCACATGAATTTGTTACATATACTAGCAATATTTTATTGTAACAGATATTCCTAAGAATGAGTTTTCGCTCACTTTAGATTTTATTTCCTGGACTAAATTTGTTACACTTACATGACATTCTAATAGTGTTTCTTTCAATGTAAACGGATAGAATAGCAAACAAAAAAATTGATGTAGAGAATTCTAAGGCAATTTTACATGTTCTAACGTGAATGCACTTGCGCTATTTCCATACAGTTAAAATTGATGTGGAGCCTCAGTCCTATGCTTATGATATGTATGAGAGCTATCACTGCTGTTAATGGACAAAACATATACATGTCAATGGGATAAACATCCAAGAAAAAACACACAACATGTTCCTTTGTCTTATTTCCAAGCGTATCATTTGATTATTGGGACAAAAAATGCCAAAGATGACATTCGGGACACTCGAGAAACACAGCAATTCCATTCTGGTCTATATTGGGACATAAAAAATTATATATGGGGGACAAAAATGACAATTAGTACAACAAGTCAGCCATTCTCTGCCATTGATACTCCAATATAGGACCTAGGAGAGCTAAATAAAAGCCATAGGGACCTACAATTGTAACCATAGTGGTTGGTCACCCAGCCATTTTTGTTAAGAAAAAAGAATCCAACGAGTAAAAAAAAAGTTTTAAGAGCTTCACAACTCAAGGATTCAAACTAACATCTTTTATATTTTAGTATCAAATGCTATTCATGTATTACCTATGCCAGTCACAACAATAGTGATACATGCTGCGTTGTTATCATAGTCATTACAGCATAGCACTCAGAAGTCCCCCACCCACCCCCTGCATCAGCAAAAGTGGCAATGGTTAAAAGGGCTACAAAATTGTGATAAATCATGCCCACCTGCTATACCGAAAGTGAGAGGAACAAACCGTGGAACTAATACTTAGACATGTTAGGAAGTGCAGCATTATAAATAGTGCAGTCAGTACAGCTGCTTAGAGAGAACTATGAATGGGTCCACTACATAACAATGCATTGGGTTCTAGAACAGCAGCGGAGGGTTACTCATGGTGACTCCATGGCTTGATCCTATCATGGGCATCCCATTCTGATGTGATCCCTGCAGAAGATCCGCCCAATTGTCCTCATCAGATGCAGAGTGAAAGGCTCCTCTCAGCACAAACAGCTTGTCAGCCCAAAGCTATGGGAGGGAGGAGGTGCAGGGGATGGGGGGAGTGTCAGCAATGATCAGACTTCTTACTCCCTGCCTTGTGCCATGCCATCCCACGCTCATTTTCTAGAAGAAAGTGCTTTGGCGGAAGCAGTGCTACTGTTACAGTCTATCAGGACATTGTCACTATGCTCACATTACAAAGTATGGGATACAGCGGAATAGCGTGTGGACAAGAAAAGTTGTACATTTTGTAAAGGATCTGTCATCACTATATGGGCAGTATTTATACTTGTGCTGGGAGCTCTGGACTATTGCAGAGGTTTATATTCCACCATAGCTATTATATATATATATATATATATATATATATATATATAGCATGGATGCTAAAAATGTCCATGTCACGTGAACATTTACATTCATACTCTGATCAGTCGAGCATGCATTTATTCTCTGAGGTGTAAGAGGAATTAAAGGAAAACCTACCATTTCGATCGTCGGTGTACGCTGTAACAACGAGCACCAGCTCAGGTGAGCTGGTGCGGTGCTGTAGTTTCGTAGTGTGATAAAACCGCGGTTCGCGGTTTAACACGTTTTAACTTTCTAGCAGAAACTACGCGCGGAACCTCATAGGAAATGCCACAGGCGTTGCGACGCATGTCGCGCGCGCGCCGAAGCGGATTCTGCTTAAAGTTTAAAAGTGTTAAAACCGCGAGATACCGCGGTTTCTAACACTAACGAAAAAGCCGGGCACCAGCTCACACTGAGCTGGTGCTGTGTTTACAGCTTACACCGACGATATGAAATGGTTAGGTTTCCTTTAACCACTACCCAGAACATCGGTTTGGCTTCGAACGACTCGATTGGTATGTTCCGAATCCAAACATGGCATGGGGGGATAGTCTGGACAGCCTCCTCACACACATAAAATAGGATGATTCCTAATCTTACACCTAAGTGCTTATATAAATAAGGGTTCATTGCCTTAAGGCCAAACTGCACACAAACTGTAACGCCTGGTTCGTGTTCTTGTTGGATTCAAATGCACCACAGTGCATGGATGGGAGGCCTTGTATAATTACAGAAATATGATTCAAGGAGTCCCTGACTGATGGCAGACAGTCAGCACTAGCAAGGTAACAGTTAATAGAGTACCAGCGTTGTAGAGACAAGGATCCTTGCATCATTTTTTGATAATGCAAGGACTCCAATTGTGCAATGTTGTGGAGTGTGGGGAGTGGGACAAACATACTTGTCTGTTTCACTGGCCTGCCACAATTTTGACTTGTAGCCAACTAGATTATTAGTTACCTCTGAAAAAGTTAAGGGCCATGTTCCACAAACATACTAGTATGTGTGCTACACAGTGGCCCACCATTCATCAAAATTGTGCAAACAGCAACAAGGTGCAGTTTGCCTGTGGAGGTGCAGCGCGCCAGATTCATGAATTGTGGCACGCGATTATGCGCCCTTGCTTGCTCCACAAGTTGCATCAACATTTTTTGGTTCACATTTAACGTAGACACAATCTGTCAGACACTGATAGTCAATAGGTGTGATAGTCCGCAAAAAACAGGGCATTCATGCAGAATTTGGTCGGGTAGGTATAGTGCAGCTGCAAACCACACCATTCGTTGTAGCACAATAAATGTGCGAGGCAGTTTGTATGAAAAGAACGTGCAAAGTCTGACAGAAAACTGGCGCAGGGCGGCTTCTTAAATGGGGGTCTTATGTAAAAAATTGTGCACTCTGAACCCGCTAAATCATATAGCTGTGGCTGTTGCCACTGGCACATAATTCAGATAGCAGTATGGAATATGATAATTTATTGATACAAATTAAAGGAAACATACCACTTTAAAATGACCCTTCTGACCCACAAATACCTTAAGCTAGCTCAGGATGAGCTGATGCCGAGACCATATTTTCAATTAAACCGAAAACCGCGTAGTTGTACAAAAATGTTTTTCTTGTGGTAGTAAAATTCTCGGCGCTTCTGTAGCGTCATACGGCGCGCACCCCGGACCCTGCCTCCGCGATCACGCTCTCGCAGCGCCGCTCCCGTCACTAATTTTGCTGTGCCCGAGAGCCGGATGACGTCACCGAGCTCTAGGGCACACTAGCGCATGCGAACCACCTCTCCCGGCGGCGCGTCGCGGCGGATCCCATTGCGATGGGCGGAAGATCCCGAAGCCTCGTAGTGGACAAGTGGAGGGAACCCACCCTTTCGTGGGTGGGAGCGGAAAGCATAGTGGTTTTTTAATGTTCTCTCACCCCACGGTTTCTCTCGAAGCCGCGGATTTACTAGCGAGGCTTCGGGAACTTTGCGATGCGCAATGGGATCCGGGCCGCCGACGCGCCGGGAGGAGGGTGCGCATGCGCTAGTGTTGCCCGAGAGCTCGGTGACGTCCACCGGCTTCGGGCACAACAAAAGTAGTGGCGGGAGCGGCGTTGACGAGGGAGCGTGATCGAGGAGAAGGTTCCGGATGCGCGACGTATGACGCTTACAGACAAGCGCCACGAAAGAAGAGATTTTACTAATACAAGCAAATCATTTTGTACAAATACAGCGGTTTCTGGTTGAAATTGAAAATATGGTTCGCATCGCTCATCCTGAAGCTAGCTTAAGGTATTTGTGGGCAGAAGGGTCATTTTAAAGTGGTAGTTCCTTTAAAATCCACAACAATAAACTTTGATATTTGCAGGTTTTCTTCATTGACATTAATAGGGGGAGGGACTTTCATGTGGATTTACAGCACAATAGTTTCTAAGTACTTTTGCTCTGGTGATTCATTTGTATGTATAATTTTTTTTAAAAATGTAAATGCTTAGTTGTAACCATCTATATGTCCTTAATAGTGTAGGGGACAATATAGATTGCCAGAGACAGCAGAACTGACTGAAGTTGTTCACCATCTCATCTGATATTTTGGCCCATCTATTACAATACCGAATGGTGTGCAATCTGTCAGTTCCCTTTTGCAGTAGCTGCGTTGTCTTATAAGTTCTGCACATTACAGAGTCCAGAGCTGTATCAGCAGTGCACACTTTGCTGACGCCTATTACTCAGAGGCACAGGAGATAGTCATTATGTTAAGACAATCAATGGAATCTGAAGATCTTCAGATCATCATAGACAAGCAAATTCTTTACATGATACACTGTCTGAACAATGCACTTGCCCTACACTTCCAGGGGAGAAAATAGGAAGTGAAAATTTATTCATGCGTTTTATTTTCCTTTGAAAGCTCATTCTTGTTGTGCCTTAAAGCAGTCTCTTGGTTTATCTATTATTTGTTTTGCCAAGGAACAGAAAAAACTGAATTCCAACAAGGGGCACAGATATGGCAAGGCTAAAAGGATTTCCCTATTTACTATGATGGGGATTTTATTTTTGACATAAGTGTTTTATGGATCTTCATAAACTATAGGCTTTTAGTGATCCCCAAACCTGTCAGACTAGGACAAGCTCTTACTTGTAAACAGGTCGGTCACAGAGTTCCATTAAAGTAATGGCCAGGTGAAACACTGATCCATTAAAAAGATTGCATTTAGTGCAGTGTGTGTTGTCTGGTTAATCAAAGGCAGCAAGTTTTTTCACTGTGCCGCGTGTTACAAGTGGCTCATAGAAATTTTTATACTCCAGGGGATGTAGTTTAGAAAAGGTATGGTTTGTGTTAGGGATTCAGTAGTAGTGGATCTCTGGTCCACCGCAGACAATGACGTAAGCCGCACCGTGGGAGAAGAGTCTAAGTGGTACCTGGTTTCACCAGAGCCAACCGCAAAGCGGGTGGACTTGCTGCTGCCGTGGTACTACCAGATCATTTCACAGGTGCCCTTGACGTGGTGGTGGCTAAGGCGATAAGTACAAAGTCGTAAGGCAAAATTGTGGTCGGGGCGGAGCGAGGCAGGACGGGCACCAGATAAACAGGCGTAAGAAGTCGCAACGGGCACAGGGCAAGGTTGAACGGAATCGAGTCACAACGGGAAACTCAGGATAATCGCACAGGGCATCAGGAAACGCTTTCTTCTAAGCTATGAGGCACAAGGATCCGGCAGGGAATTCTTGTAAGTCCTTAGGCTCATTGCCCCAGTTGAGGTTCTGGACATACTTGCCCCGTTGCACATGCTCAATTAATGGACCCAAACCATTGAATGAATAAATTTAACAAGAACTAAGAGATCAGTTCGCCCATTGTTGGATCGGTCCTGAAACTAAAATTGTCCTTGAGAACAAGGGCCTAGATTTCCAAAAGTTGCCAACACAAAACATAACAATATTCCAATAGTCTGTTTTTTTGAGGAAATGTGTCTGTTCAGACATTCAGGAATATGTCAGGGAATGAAAGAACTCAAAATCTTGTTATGAAGCCTTCAACGTAAGCTGCAGTCTTCAAAAGGCCAGGCTTCTCCTACAGATGTTTACTTAAGCGAAGTCAAAAGTACAATTAAAGTAATACACTAAGAATGCGAGGTGTGCACAATTACACCCTTATTACTGTATACAATTGGTAGAAGATTGAAAGGGTTTCCGTAGGTTATAGACATTTTTGATAAGTGAATGCAAATAAAATTTGGGTAAAGGGGTTTTCCATTCAGCAATATCTACAGATTGTTATTGAAGTAGTATATTTAGATCTCTGCTGCTGTCATTATTAGGAAGTTCTCATGTTTTCTCCAGTGGATAGAATCTTCCATGGTTCATTAATCAACAAGGTGTTCTTCAAATGCCATAGCGATGTCTATCACATGAAGAAGAAAAGATAGAAGCTTCTATAGAGGACAGCAAGCAGTGACTACAAAACTGGTATACGGAATGATATAGATAGTTTATAACTTTTCATCATACTAGACCAAAGAATTTATTTACGATAGGGAGAACAACATTTAGCAGGTGTTCCACCACCTCACTAGTGCCTGAAACTCTTTATATCTAATAATATTCTCGGACTCTATGGTGTGGTTTGCTTGCTCTGTTAAGCTGTATGTTTTCTACCCTCTTGGTAATTATTGAAAGTATATTCACATAGATGAATTGTTTAGACTGGTATAAACATAGAAAGTGATGCTCACTCCCAATGTCCTGAAGAGGGACAGTGCCGCTGCAGCCAGTTAATCACTAGGTGGTCACCATGATGGTTGAGTAATTGGCTGCTGCAGTCATGTGTCCTGGCCGAGGACATATCATGTAGCTGGAGATTAAAGACAGTCTCAGGCTTTGGGGTAGGAAACCTCTGGACACACGTAGACAATGACACAAGCCAAACACTGGGAACCAGATCTAATGGCGACACAGTTTTCACAGAGGCCCGCCGCAAAAGCTGGGTTGACTCTTGCTGCGGCGTGGGGTACCACAGGTGTTCCACAGGCTGCAACCTTTGTCGAGGTTGGCAGGCCAAGGCAAGTGGTAGGAAGTGGGCGGACAGGCTGGAGGTCCAGACCAGGGGCAAGGTCAGGGTCAGAGAAGAGCAGAAGGTCAGGGCTGGCAGCAGGACGGGAGGAAATGAGAAAGGTTCGAAGGGTCAAACGGGAACTCATCACCCAGGCACAAGACTGTAAGTTTCTGGTGCCATAAAGAACAAAGATGGAGGGAATACTGGCAGACGGCCAGCTTTATCTTTCCTGAAAAGGGCCAGCATTCAATCAGTGGTGCGATGCCCCCTTAAATCTTCTGAAGCCGCCTTCGCGGCCCTAGGACGACCGGAGTTGCGTGCATGGCTGACGGATGGGAATTTCGAGAAGGAGGACAGGTAAGGAGAGCAGCAGGGCGCTGAGGCACACGGGAGGGGTTTCACGGGTAAACTCTCCGCAAACCGAGACGTTGGTGCGGGGAAACACCGTGACAACCAGCAAGGACTAGACAATCTTGAATTTAGAACATGAGGAGGAGACCAATGAGGTGAGTGTGCCTTTTGTATTTTCTTGAGTTGTATGAGTTTATAACAAAAAAAAAGATTCTTTTACTGGAAACAGGAGAATTGCCAATGCTGAAAAGTGCATTTTTGTACAACAACAATGAAGGATAGTAATACAAATGGAACACATGTAAAAAAACGAAATTAAGAAATCTAAATTAAAAAAAAATAGAGAAGAAAAAGAAGCCTAGGAAAATAAAATGTTGGCTGGAGTTAGTGTAGAACCTATCCGCTTTGCACTAGAGATTTGCATAGATTGGGACTTTGTTACACTACAGTCCATATATGTTTAATGGTATCAGAAAAATATAACATAATCTAGAAAATTGTTCATATCCTCACACGGAATCAGATGCTTATGTTGATTCTGCATGCGGCTCCTAAATCAATGCAGCAGAACTTGCAGTTAGCAATATCTCTTAGCAACACAGGTCCACAGCAGGCATGTTGGTACATATAAAGGTCTATATTAGGATTAGTTTCCTCTCAGGATATTTTTTTACAGCTGATTATGTACATTAAATGTATATGACTTATGAGAGTCTTTATAGGTCAGAAAGAGGCGGAGACGGGAGCATTATACAAACCCCACCCTCCGTCCTGCCTGCTGAATAACGTCCGAGCACGACAGCCCATACAGAACACTGACCAAATGTAAGGATACAGCGCAGGGAAAGTCAAGGCTTCAGAAGAGTCAAAAGATAAACCGTATTAACAGGAATAGCAAGGTAAAACTGAACCACAACAATAGCAAATCAGTACAAAATCAGAAGGCAGGGAGTCTGAAAACAAATTCAGAAGGGCTTATTAACACTTCTATCGCCTGATTTTCGCATTAGACCAATTATTTTGTATCAGTATTATATCTGCATTCATTTTTTCAGATTGACTCGTTCATCAGTTTTTCTTTATGTTGCAGAAAGCATTGGTTACCCACATAATCAGTGAAAAAGAAGTATGAAAACCAAATGTCATTTGTTTTAGGATATGTAAACATGAAAAATGGCATATTCTAAAAGTGGAAAAAATAAAACCTGGAAAAAAATCCACATAGAAAAGAATGGTTCAGTAATGTATGTGTGGACTAATCCAACGGTATGATCCAGGAAGGTAAACCAGGTAAGCAAACAAAAGTAGGAAACCAAGATAACTGGCATCAAATCCAGCAATCAAGGACAGCGGTTAAAGCTGGCCAATGGTGATAAACTACTAAAGATTTTAACCTCATTATGTGCAAATCCATGACATAACAGGGTGATATTGTCTGAAATAACAGGGCACATTGTTTGGATGCACATCCCTATTATTGGACATTTACATCCCTAACATAGGAGTTTTCTACCAACTCCAGAACCATGCCACCGGGAGTATGTTAAAGAGAAAAAGATTGTGGGATCAGCACTTCAATGTATTAAATTCAGGAGTAGTAAAAGTTACATGCTTATCAAAAGATAAATCAATCAAATGGACAATAAAACCCAGTAGAAAGACGGTATGGGGATCTCATCAACCTTCGCGTAACGAATAGATTGCCGATGTAAATCCGATGGCACGATCGATGTGCTGACGATGGCGGGGAATGGGGGTAACGACAACCATATAGCATAAAAGAACAGTCCTTGACTACCACTGTCCGAGTGATCTGAATTCAAGCAGGCACGGGGACCGCAGAACACCTCTAAATCGTAACCGCGAGCAGAGACGCGACGGAATGTAGCGGGAATTAATTCCCAATGTGTTGTGACATTTCAAAATCCTCGTCTTTGATCATATTTTTAACATGCTACTGAATTATCTAAGTGGCATGCTGGATCCCGAATATATCGTTTTCTTTGGACTTTAAGATGATTCCTAAATGTAGTTTCAAGAAAAAAAGAAGAGAGACGAGGACCGATACGCGCCCCATGTATAAAACAATGGGATTAGAGGTGAAGGAGTTCAGTTTATCTTTGAGTGGTGTAGGCTGCCTTACTGGCTTCCTGGCTACCTGGTGTCATGAAGATCAAGCGGCTATAGGGTAGATTCCAGGTGTTCACGGCGCCAACACTCGCGACTACGAGAGATCACTAGTAGGTTCCTTCATTTGGTAGTTTATTAATATACGCGTTTGAGACAGGTCGGGCCTGAAAAACGTATTATAAAGCTTACCAATAAAGGAACCTATAGTGAACAATCTTTAGTCCAAGTGATTGGCGCTGTGAACATCATGGAAACTTCCCTTTAGCCGCTTAAATGTATTTTGGTCTCTGGCGTAAAACTTTTTTTTTTTTTTTTTCTTTCAGGTAACAGACTAGCAATAGGACTGCTGCAAAAATTACATGTCCATTATACTTCACAAGGCAGCTCGTCAGTACATATTTTACTACTGGCTCTATATATGATGAAACATACCATGCACTTTTCTGTGGCAGACACATTGGGGTCATCTTACTCAGGGGCCCAGCTATTCGCGTTTTCACCGGCGTGTATCCCGAATATTTCCGATTTGCGCCATATGTTACCTTGGATTCCCGGATTTTGGCGGCACGCGATTGGATTGTGGGCTCGGTGATGTCAGGCACGCGATGGAAATTGGGGGGCGGGGCGAACGAAAACCCGACGGATTCGGAAAAACCGCAATATTTAAAAAACAAAAGTGTTGCGGGACTGTGCACTTACCCATTCACCAGGAATGGCCGGTGTGAACTTGAGTGCATTCCAGTGGGACTCAGGGAATTCAGGCAGCCAGCGCCACCTGGGGACGTCGGAGGAAAATACCTTAGTGAATCCCGGTGACCCGAATCCACCGCAGAGACCCGCCGCTGATCGCGAATGGACAGGAAGTAAATCTGCCCATGTCACTTTGATGGTTGTTCTAGATAAGTAGCAAAATTACAAAAATGATGTGTATACATGCCTTAGTTCCTACTCCGTTACAATTAGTTTAATATTCCTACTCCGTTACAATTTAGGGTCCATTACAAATAGTATATTTCCTCACTTCCTGCATAATAGTATATACAGAAAACACTCTAATTACTCACTGGACTCCATAATTTAGGATGAGCAGGAATTGAAGTAAAGATAAAAAGATATTTTTTACCAAATTACTTTTCAATCTTACCAGCTCTATTACTGCTGCCTGAGGTAGGCTTGCATTTAACAATGACAAATCCCTTGTGAGCAGAACATTATGTATACTTTTCTATGGAAAAACAGTAATAGAATATGAGAAGGACTTTTCACATATTTCTCCATACTTTCTAGATATATAGTACGTATAACCCCAGAGAGATAGTTTGTGTCCTGGGAGAATCATAGGGTGTCAACGTAGTTGGAACAGGCAAAAGCAAGCCTGTCTGATCCTGCACATAGAAGATTATAATTTTCCAAATATTCTCCATCCTAAGGCTACTTTCAATGCACATGTGCTCGCCGCAAACGGCAGAGTGTGGAGAGGAGGAGCACTCATCTCATCCACCAAGAGGCTGGGCCCAGGGCTACCACACAAAAGCGCCTAAGTTATTTACTACTGGATACAGAAGTAAAAAAAAGGGTTGTACATGAGGTGTTATTCACCTTTGGCTTACTTTACAGTTTTACATGCATGAAAAAGTTGTTTGAAATCGGAGCAGTACTGGAAATGGGATGATGTAAATCAAAACAGAGTAGTAATAGAGTAGTTCACACTACCTGCATCTTAGTATATAAGCTGAGTGTATGGTAGGTGTATGCGACGTGTATGTGTCACCGGGTGCACCTCTCTGTGGCATCAGCTCCCCCTGGGTTCCCTCACCTTCCACGTTCCTCCTCCTGTCACCGCGATCCAGGGCATGTCCCAGTCTCTGTGTAATGATCTGGTGGTGTAACAGCCGCAGCAAATCACAACCGCTCGCAACCGGGCTCTGGTGAAACCAGTGCCACTGTAGCTCAGGTACCAGGTGTCAGTTTATCACATCATCCGCGGTGGTCTAGAGTCCACTACCCTGAAGTCCACAGTAATAATCCGGCTGTTGTCCGCAGTCCGAGCAGGATTTGCGTGCAGGGAGAAGCTGGTCAAGTCACCGCACATGTTGCTAGCAATGCATGGCTACTCAGCAACAGAGTTCAAGCGCATATCAAACATGCCACATGCTCCCTGCACATCAAACTATGCCCATCTCACTTTGTCACAGGAACGTCTAAGGGGGCCATCACGTCGACTCCTTCAGGAAGGCCCTGCCTGGCCTACTTCCCTCTGGACAAGGGCGATGCCGTCACGGCTACTCTCACAGCATTCATCGACAAAATTCTGATCCGTTTTTGGATAAAACCTGCAAGGGTGTCTTCAGCTGAGCGAGACGCACGGCTGAACCTTGCGGCAAAGGATATCATGTTGGTGACTATGCGGGTTCAGTGCCGCACCCTGGACACTTGGAACCTGAGGTGAACATTTAAAGCTGTCCCCAGATACTTCTTATCGCCTGACTACATAGGTTCACTGAATTTATAGACAAGTTTTCTAAAAGATTCTACAACTTGGTCTAAGAAACTAGACAATGATTACACAGGGCAAGATCAGTCAGAGAATATATGAGGCATTCAAGGTTGGTTTACACTCCTAGTGATAAAGGGACACATATCCTAGGCCAGGATCCTGGCTCATACAAGCAAGGGGGTAGTCAAGGAATCTTGGATCTATTTAGGAAGTCTACCTCATCAAATTGTCATTCTTTGGGGGTCCTGTGGACAGTTTGTCAGGCCTTTCGCTTCCCTAGACGCCCAGACTTCTAACATCACGTAATGTATAAGTTTCTGTGTACTTTATCCCTTTTATTGTACCAAATGTATTTTTGGCCATTGTATGTTATGTTGTTAAGTGTCCCCTTTTGTATAATAACCCTTTATAATTGTAAAGCACTGTCCTTTTGATATTAAACGTCATTTAATAAGGCCTCTTGTGTTCTAACAATTCAATAACTCTGAGGCGACGTTACCTACATTGATTATTGTTAACTTGAGATTGTAATCTAATATTGCGGCATAAGATCTTAGGTGTCTTGTCAGTCTATATAGATGAGTGGTGGCCGCGAATCACTCAGGTTCGTGCAGGGGGGAGAAGCTGTCAGAGCCCCGGTCCAATTGAGACCCAACAGTTCCTCCTCCGGAACTTAAAGAGAACCTACCACCTAGAAATATATCTACCTATAAAAGGTAGATCGGGTGGTAGGTGGTGTAAGGACGTGAGGAGAGCTCTTTTTAGAGCTAATACTCACGTCCCGCTAAAATTTGGGAAACTTTATTAACCTAATATGTTAAATTTAGTTTGCGGATACTGGGGCGTGAGTAGCCGGCACGAGGGCTACACGCGCGCTACTCCAAGTCCCAGTAGCCACATTAATCCTCCATCTAGTGCGCGCCTCGTCCGATATGATGGCGTTCTGCGAATGCGCAGAACGCCGGCTGGAGCAGTCCAGCTCTGAGGCCGGAGGCTACTGCGCATGCGCAAGTAGCCGGCTTGTCAGACGAGGGCGCGCAGAGCACGGGGTAGGAGGGAAGAATGTGGCTAACGGGGCGTGGAGTAGCAGCGCTGGTAGCCTCGTGCCGGCTACTCCCGCCCCCAGTAGCCGCATAAACTAAAAGTTACATATTCGGTCAATAAAGTTTCCAAAAATTAGCGGTACGTGGGATTAGCTCTAAAAGAGCTTCCTCCCGTCCCTACATCACCACCACCCTTACCACCTACCACCTACCACCCACCGTTATAGGAGATTAGTGGGGTAGGTTCCCTTTAGTCAGGATCCGGTCAGGCCGCAGCATGTTCTGACAAGCCCCAAATACAAAGAAACCCCAGGAATATTATTAATCAGACCCTCTAAGATAACAAGTAACCCCTATATATATTTAAATAACCCCACAGTTATATTATATACTGCCCCCATATACTGATGTCCCCCACAGGTATAATATATATAGTCCTTTCATATTAGAAACCAGCCACCAATACAGGCTACCCCCCAGGACAATCATACACAGTTCCCAATATATTATCAGAGCCACCCCCATTATAAAGTCTGCACACCCCCCATAAAGAGAGCATACTCCCATCCTATCAGTTTAAAATAATTAAACTATATTACTTCAGGATTGCAGTCCCCTTATCCGTGGTGAAGTCAATCAGGGTCCTCTTGCAGGGATGCAAGCTGTGCACCTGTACCAGGGGTCTGCACTGCATACAGAGGATGGAGATAATCGCTGCCTTCCACTAATTGCATCTTGTCTTAAAGGCACAACCGCCAATTCATTTTTTGGATGGACTATTTGGGGCAGCGTGGGCATTAGCTACAAGTGGCAAATGATTTGGCTCCAACGTAAGCATCCCAGCGGAGAATATTCTTCTGTTGGACCTTTGGGCCGCTTCTAGTTGGCATTAGCTGGAAGAGAATCCACTAGGAGCCAGTCTAAATAATAACACTCCTTACCCCTTTATGGCAATTTGCTTATGTATATTTTGTAAACATCACATTTGCAGCACAAAATGAAAAAATAAATACAGATAAATGATTTTCTTTCTGGCTTATCTTGCTTTTCTGAGCTTTAGGAAAACCAAAACCTTCGGTGAAATGATGAAACATTAGCATTATCTTAATCTGGACCTAATTTTCTTGATGCTCATTCTATTCTCTAATTTGCTTTATTCCTGCTCCTGAAACATATGCTTTATCCGAGTCCTCGTGGTCTCGGCTTGCAGGCAGTCAGATTTCTGCAGCATCAGCAGACAAAAGCTCAGGGTATACAGAAGAAACCATCTGCTCGCTGTCTGTCCCATGAAACATTTCAGAATTTTGAAACGTTTCATTCATAGGTTTTTCCTGTTTTTTTTTTAATAAGTAGATGATAAGTGTAAGGCCCCTCCACACTTGCGTTGCAGATCACGTCAGAGTTTGATCAGGGTGCGATCAGAGTTTGGTCAGTGAAAAACACAAGTGTGAAAGGGCCCTAAATGTATCTACCAAAGAGCTAGACCACATAGCTGCAATGGGTCTAATTAATAAAGTAAATCCTGCCAATATTTACCGGTAAATAAAAGTTTGCTTCTCATAAGAATTATTACTAATGTGTATTGCAACTGCCGTATAATTACACAGAGATATTTCTGAAAATACTGTTATAATGCTTCAGTTTGATAGAAAAACATGTTTAGCAGCTCCTATGTGTATTGCATTGCAATATATTTGTGGACCAATAGAATATGGGAGGCGACATACCTAATGTTATCAGTAATTGCTCATAAAATGATACTGTAAGCTGGGTGTTTAAGGTTTCTCCCTTTTCTTTGTATTTCATTTTCTTCTTTTCTTTGTAAAATAACATGTATACACCTGTATGAATAAGCTTTTGCATAGCATGCAATATTACTAGAAAGTCCCTGTATATTTCTCAATATGCTTCAAAACATCTTCAGTAGACTCTATAATTGACATTTGCCAGTATTGTAGACCTGTACCGTGTTAGTGATACAAAACTGTGTGAGGGAAAAGATAAGGTGATACCCTTGTAAGGCTAACTTGGTATATATGATGGTGAGCTTTAAAGAATACTAAAAGAGCAAGTGTTCTCAAAAGTTCACCATCCTATATACTCAAAATATAGGTATCACCTAATTTCTTTACTCTTCTAATTGGCAGTTGTCAACTCATCCATTTGTACCTACAGCCCTCTTGTGGACAATAACAATATTGATAGTCAAATCATGTGAAGTTATACAATTTTTAAGTATTGTAACACAGTATCAAGGTGCTCATACACTACAGGTTTTAGAAATCTGAAAAGAGCACAATAGATGCTGAAAAATACGTAAATACTTTAACAAACTTTACCAGGACAATTGATGGAGGAGCTACTGTCCCACTGCGAAAGTCCTCAAAAAGTTTCATAAATAAAATATTACAGGTTGTGCTCAAACTCTTGGTGGAGGAACAGTGCAATGACGAGGTGTGCCCATTCCAGACTCTACCATTCATGTTGGAAAGAGCGGCAGGACAAGGGTAGATCCACGTTCACACTGACCAGAGTTTAAAATATTTGTTTAGTGATTTTAATGAAAAGGCTAGATATTACAAAAAGAATGTGGGGATATTAGAGATGCATATAGGAATGTTTAATTAAAGGAAACCTACCACCGGACCCCCTCTGCCCACTGTGACCCTGGTCGAAGCTCCCTGGATGCTTTTTTTAAAATAGTCCCAGACTGCCATAATCAGTTTTTTTTTTAAAAGGTTGCGCTGCCTGCAATGAGCTTTAAGCTTTATTGAGAAGTGATTCTGGTACTATTACAGCAAAAAAAAAAAAATTCTTGATGATGAAACTCCAATTGTCACTGGGGGGCAGCCCAAAAGGCCAAAAAAAAACTTGTCAGGAAATAAAAGATTAAAAAAAATATTACAGTTCGACTTACATACAAAATTCAACTTAAGACACAAACCTACAGTCCCATCTTGTATGTAACCCGGGGGGATGCAGTTTCCTGTATTCATTTTATTACTTTTCTTTGTAAACTAAATGTAGCACTGATGAATAAGCTTTTGCATAGAATGAATATTACTAGAAAGCCCAGTATTTTATAAATATGCTTCAAAACATTCTTTCAGTTAGAATCTATCATTTACATTGCCAGTAGTTTTAGACCTGTCGTTAACCCGTGTTTAGTGATGGTAGTGATCAGGGGAGGGAGAACGATGTGAGGGAAAAGATAAGGTGATTACCCTGGGGCTGAACCTTGGTATATTGATGGTGAGCTTTACGAATACTTAAAGAGAAAGTGCGTGTTCTCAAAACAGTTCCCCATTGACTATATATCCAAACTATAGGTATCACCTACTTCTTTACTATTCCTAACCTTGCCATCTGTGCGCCCCCACCACCGTGGTTCAAAACCTCATCATTTGTACATACAGGCCTCTTGTGAACAGAACTATTGATATGAGTCCAATACATCAAGTTATAATTTTTAAGTATTTATTGTGGAACACATATCAAGGTGTTCATATCTCACAACCGAGTTTGAGAAATCTGAAAAGAACACAAAAGAATCTGATAACTACGTAAACCTTTAAACAACTTTACCGAACCATGATGGAGAGCTACTAGTCCCCCTGAGAGAGTCCTCAAAAAATTCTCATAACTATAAAATATACCGGTTTGTGCTCAAACTACTTTGGTGGAGGAACACGTGCAATGACGAGTTGGCCCATTCCCTCTAACTTCATGTTAGAAAGAGCGTGCAGTGACAAGGTGGGTACATCCACGTTCACATGACCAGAGTTTAAAATATTTTTTAGGACGTTTTAATGAAAATGCTAGATCTTCAAACAGAATGTGGTGTGATACTAGGCTCCCTACTAGAAGTGTTTACCTTTCACAGGAAACACCTACCCTTACAACAAGGCAGTTCTCTATCACCCTGAAATACATGCCACCAGACAGGGTGAGTTCGGTGACGGAGCAATTTCATTCAATTCATTTTGGAAACGGCGATGCTTGAATAAAACTCTTATTTCACTTCAGTGGAGTTGAGCTGCATTACTAAACAGGCACAACACTATTTATGTTTGTTAAGCCTAGAATCCTTTTAATCTTTACATAGCTTCATTCTATTGAGGCCTTGTGACATTTCGCACCCCCTACTGTAAAGTCAGCTTAATATCGTTTTCACAGCCACCCTGAACACATGGGCTCGGGGGACACAGGAAGTGTGAGAGTGGCCCACACAACATTCTGGGTTGGGACAATACTTGCTCACAACGCTAAAAGGCTGTGTGACCCCTTTCCCTTGTACCAGTGAAACCAAACTGGTAGTCCTGGGATCATTTTCTCTTTAAATACACAGTAAGAGAAGTGTATTATACGTAAGTGGATTATATTTGTCCAGAAACCACACCAGGTAGTGTATATAACGTCAACTGTGTTCACATCCTGAAAACTGACCTAATCAATGTACCCTTTAATGACTTGGCCATTTTGCACCTTCCTTTTTTAAATCTGTCAATATAAGTGGTTATAACTTTGAAACGCTTTGACATATCCTAGAGATTTTGAGAATGTTTTCTCGTGACACATTACACTTTGTGTTAATTAAAAATTTTGGTTGATATGTCTTGTGTTTATTTATGAAAATAATGAAAATTTGAAAAAATTCCTGATTTTTTCAAATTCTAAATATTTTGTATTTCAACACATAGGGGCACATTTACTTACCCGTCTCGCCACAATCCTCGAGGTGCGTTGTCCAACGAGGATGCGGAGCTGCCGCGATTCACTTAGATCGTGCGTCCATTTCCTGCATGTGTTGCTTCCCGGCTGAGGTCTGCGGGATTTCACTATCTTCTTCCCGGTGCATGTAAGTGCATGGCTTGCGACACAATTTTGAATGTTAAATCCCGCGCTAAGTCTGAATCAGTCGGGTTGTCCGACGGCCATGCCCCCCCATTTGTGTCGCATGAAAGTCGCATGATTGGCCAAAGCCCCCTGTTAAATGCGGCACAAAACGGATAAAGTCGGGAAACCCGACAAAAATGCGGTCCGCGGACCCTTAGTAAGTGTGCCCATGGTCTTAAAACCAAAATGACTTGATAATTAACATTTACCAACCTGCTCAGCTTTCAACTCACTTTGAAATATAGTTTTCTTTATATTTGTCCAATTTTACTGAAGAAAAATTAAAATAGAGAAAATCGCATTTGTTTTACCATTTCCATTTTTCAGAAGCATAATTTTTCTGAGCTGGTTATGCGCTTTTTTGTGTAATAAGTTGTTCTTTTCAGTGGTACCATTTTGGTGCTTGTAACTTTGTTTCATCACTTTTTAGAACATTTTATGTGAAGGGATTTGATGAAAAATTTAAATTTTTGGCAATTTTTTCGGGTTCTTGTTAACCCAGCGGGTTCAATAATGTTTCGGATTTATTATACAGATTGTTATGGGTGAGACAATATGAGATCTGTGTGGGTTTTTTGTGTTTTTTAATTATTAAATTTTATTTTACAAAACTTTATTGTTTTAAAAAATTTTTATTTTGTTTAAAGGTTGAACAAGTGCGTGATCCACCTCAGAAATTTAAAGGGTTAACACCCATGATCAGACGAATCTACAGTCACGGATGTTAGTGCAGGGTCAGCTGCGATATGCCATGCACGCGAAATCCTGTACTGTATGGTGCCGGCTCCATAATGTGTGCTATAAGAGAACGGCATTTGTTGGGAAGTATCTACCTGCCGCGCCATTCTACGCCGCGAACGGGTTATGAGCATGCAACACTATCAAATAATGTGACGCAACTTGCACCAAACAAAAACAAATAAATATACATTATTTATGTTTCTTTGATCCCTATACATTCTTGTAAAAAAAAATTGATGCCCTCTGTTGCTAAAGATGGTGTCAGTTTCAGCACACAGTCAAGCTACCCTAACTGCCGCTGAAACTGCTCTCCCAGGCCTGTCAAGAATGAAGGGTAAGGGGGGTGAGGGAATTGAGAGAAACATTGACTGTGTGTTTAGTAAAAGAGGGCATCAATACAAGTATTTTTTAGAATAATGTACTAATGTCACTATGTACACAATGGTGATATATTTACAGTGCTCAGACATGCAAAGTACATATGGAAGCATAAAAAGTTTCAGGAAGTAAACAAATGGTCAGTTACCACACCAGGGAACCTAGTATTTCCTAATAAGTTTTGGTTTGTGCAACACGTAGACCTGTTGGGAAAGGACACCCATGTACTAATGTCAGTTCCCAAGGCTAGGTTCACATCACATTATTTGTATTGGTTACAAGGTTCCAAATAACCCTTGCTACAGAGGGATAGGATGTATCCCTCTATATGCACATATAGTGGGGTAAGTTGTCCTGTCCCTCCCCATACCCCATGAAGCCTGATCATGGTGTTTACCCTATTGTCATTATCAGTTATATCACTGGAATAGGGCAGGTCCTATTTTGGACCTGATATGTAGTGCATCCTATCAGCTTCCTATGGAGGGATGAAGAGCACTCATAGCCCTCTCTTCTCCACGAGTTCGGCCTGAATGAAGCACATGGTCATGTGCATGAAGCCAAACACTTGAGTGAAGTAAGGGGCCATATGCTGGCCTCGCATAGGATCTATGTGCTGTATATATCCACCCCTGACATGGTTTATTGAAGGGGTAGGGTTTAACAATCTTTGTTCCCTACCACAGACAGGACAGTAGGGGGAGGTTCTTTCTGCGGTCAGTTACCTTCTATTAAACACAAGAAAATGAGGAGAATAACTCAACTTCGGAACCACACATTTTCAACAGTTTTTAGTGTTCTATATAATTTGGATTTTCTTACCAGGCATTAACAGTGTTGTTTTTCTAAATTATATATGCAGTCACCCTGTGCCAGTGATGTGTAAATGGCACCCCTAGCTGATTACCTTGTAAGTCCTAGCTGTATCTGATACTGTGCAACAAACAACTGTAGAGAATCATATCTTCTTCCATTATTTTCTCTGTCCCAAAAACCTGTGTGTATTTGACCCAGAACTATGTTCTGTAAGTAATCTATGTATGCCCATGTAGCACGTAACAGTGCAATGTTCTATATTATCTATATAAAACATAGAACATTAAATGCAAAGTGTGTTTCTCACAGGGAATTCATAGAGCACATCTGAGATACCTACTATGCTTTGTGTTTATAAACCAGGCTATTAAATTCCTCATAAGCAACTACTATTATACAAATAGGTAGATATTATATGTTCAAAACTAGGTTTACATGCTGAAAATCATTTATTTGCATTATTCCCCTTGTACACACAAATGGTAGCCAGTTCATAATGACACTTGGGGAAATTATTAAGACTGGCGTTTCCAACACCAGTCTTAAAACCCCCTGGCAGCATTCTGGCGCCTGTATCTACTAAAAGGCTCTGGCCCACTGTATATAAGCCAACTGGCATCCTCTTCAGAAATCTCAAATGGCTATCCATGTTCTATATAGGTTTTATGTTCTTTGAATTAAGAGTACAAAGAATTACATACATTATGTAGCATCCAGAAGCCTAACATTTAAATTTAAAAGGTTAATATTTGACACTGTTAAAAAATGAACAGCGGTTTTGGTTAATGGCCAGTATCTTTAGTGGCTATTAAGCGGATCTTTGTATAAAAAAATTCTGTTCCACTTTGCATAATTTGAATGCTCATGGGATATACCTTTTTAAGTTTCCTTTTTCTTCTATCTAGAACCCCTTCCATCTGTGTATGGATACTCGAAGCTCGGTGGGTTCCCTCATGGAAATTTTGAGTAGTGTTGTACAAAACAGCAGCTGGGAGGAACTTCTGGTGATCAACTGTCATCCATGGGAAACCGCTACTATTCTTGACTATTTTACAACCAATACTAGTATGATAGCACGTGACATCCTCAACATTCGCTCACTCAATGAATCTGCTGTTGGAGCTTACCTGCAGCACCACTTTGAGGCCATAAAGGATCTTGAGATTCCGTTACTTCTGCATGGATGTGATGCGCATCGATCTTCTTTAGTATTCAAGGCTGCCCACGACAGTGGGATGGAACCACAAGAGTTTCATTGGATGGTTGGACAACCTCTTAATGTGGAAGAAATGCAGACAGATGGGATGCCCCCTGGGTTACTGGCTTATGGAGAGGTCAGTCGACCAAGTCTGGAAAAATTTATTAGAGATGCAGTTGGGTTGATCACCCGTGCAATCACCAGCGCAGTACAGGTGAGACCAGATCTTGCACTTATTCAGACCATGGTGAACTGCAACGACAAACAGACATCAGAAAGTGAATCTTCTGGTATGTACCTGTCTAGGTGAGTTACTGTCTTTATTATAGAGGGGCCATCACAAACAAAACCAAGATAGAAAAGTCCTAATATAACATATTCACAGGTTATAAAAAGTTAACCAAACAGTAATCAAAGATTGGGAGAAATGTTATAGGAAAACAAGGTTAATACCAATCAGCATTTTTCTTGTCACAATTACCACTAGATGAAGCATGATAAATGAAACACACAAGGGAGTTGGGCAGCTGAGGGGGAGTGGTCATAGGGGGTCCCTTGAGGAAGACTTCCCACAATCAGACATTTGTTTTATAGTAATGTTGTACTTTTTAAGGGGTTACAGAAACATTGATCTTCACGAAGACTAAATGTAATCGGCTTAACAAGCTTTACAGCTCACAGACTTGGAGAATGTACTTGATATGAGCTTGCTAATATATATAATATAAAAGTAGACTTTTTAAAGATATTGCAAATAGGTATTGTGAAAGATGCATATATTATGGGAATAAAAGTGTTGGAGACAGGAAAAAAACAAATGTGGATAAATAAAAAGCAATTAATAAAAAGGAAGCTTTTAAGGTTTTGGAACAACAAAGAAATTAATAAATTCTGGAGCGTCACCAAAGAAGACACCAAAGCTGAAAACAAATTAAGGTAATATGTGGATTAAATCACAGGGAGAGTTTATCAAGCTCAGAGTTATTCACTGTGGAAAAATAGTTTTATGGTACAATATGAAAATATGTGAATGGCCAGAGATCTTTCTAATAATCTTTTTTACACCGATGCATGTAACAATGACTATGGATCATCCGTCATCGCTAGTGGAAAGATTGCATCATTGTCACAGATCACTTTCATACTTTAAAGTTATGGGAGAACCCATATTTTGGGGACTGTGCATTAGAGAACCCTGAATAGAAATCACATATCTGTCCCTTAGAGCGTCCTATACCAATTGGAGTGATTATAATACTACAGGCGGTCCCCTACTTAAGACAACCCAACTTACAGAAGACCACTACTTACAAACGGACCTCAGGATTTTGATATTTTACTGTACTTTAGCCCTAGGCTATAATAAACAGCTATAACAGTTATCACAGGTTTCTGCAATGAAGCTTTATTGTTAATCCCTGTTCTTATGACAATCCAACATTTTTAAAAACCAATTGTCACAGAGACCAAAAAATATTCTGTCTGGGGTTACAATTATAAAATATACAGTTCCGACTTACAAATAAATTCAACTTAAGAACAAACCTTGTATGTAACCCTGGGACTGCCTCTATTATATAGTCACTGAAAAAACATGTTACTAACTCTACACTGACGTATCGAATATATGGTATAACCTATCTTATAGTGCCGAACATATAATAAAATGATATGTTAAAATATTCTTAATAGCCAGGACGGTGAAGTGTGAGCACAGCAGAAAAATTTGATGATTGCCCGGCTCACACTTCACTGTCCTGTCTATTATGTATGTTTTAACATATCCTTTTATTGTATGTTCAGCACTATAAGATAGATTATACCATATATGGATGCCTTTGTATAAAAAAATAATAATACATTTTATGAAAACTAGATTCCTAAAAAATTTTTTTAACTTTTACATATACAGGTGGTCCCCTACTTAACAACATCCGACTTACAGACGACCCCTAGTTACAAATGGACCTTTGGATATTGGTAACTTACTGTACTTTAGCCTAAGGCTACAATGATCAGCTATAACAGTTATCAGATGTGTCTGCAATTAAGATTTATTGTTAATCCTGGTTCTTATGACAACATGTTTAAAATCCAATTGTCACAGAGACCAAAAACATTTTTCTGGGGTTACAATTATAAAATATACAGTTCCAACTTACATACAAATTCAACTTAAGAACAGACCAATAGAATCTACCTTAACCCGTGGACTAGCATGAGATCCAGCCTGAAGTATCTATCTGTTTGTTTACCAGGGCACAGAAGCAACGCACAGGGAGCTTTCGGCCGGCCACTCCCAACAGTCCCTATCTCTCAGCATTGTAGGACTCTGGGAGATGGTGTTGGGTGAGAGATTCTGGCCGGAAGCTCCCTGTGCGCAGCTTCTGTGCTCCTGTAAACAAACAGGGGCACGGATCAGACAGACCGCGGCACGGGATATCATGTGAGGAGGTGAGTACATGTTTATTATTTTTAAAAAGCCCGCCCAGCCCGTCCCTAATTTAATTATTAATCTCCAATAACCCCTTTAACAGTGTGTATTAGCTGTATACCGTATATATACTCGAGTATAAGCTGAGTTTTTCAGCACAAAAACTCAAACTCACCTTTCTTCCATCATCCGTTCCCACCAGCCGCGCAGACTATGATGTAACATCATAGTGTGTGCCGACCGGCGCACACGGACCTGCAACTGCTGATGGAAGAAGAGAAGACCTGTGGTGGGCAACCGGATAGAGGAGATTTACTTTCAGTACTACCGGGGGTAGGTGCTGGCTTAATAAGGGGGCTGGCTGGATGACTATATACTGGGGACAGGGGCTGGCTCTAAACTAGGGGCTTGTTGCTTTAGGGATTGACCAAGATATATACTGGGGGGCTTGGGCTGGCTATATACTGAGGATCTGGCTGGCTATATACTAGGGTGCTGCTGGCTATATACTGGGGGCATGACCTGGTAATATACTGGGAGCAGGAGGTAGGATATATTCTTTGGGCACGAGCTGCCCGGCTATATGGGCTGGCACCAATGCATTTCCCACTCTAGGCTTATACTCAATTCACTAGGTTTTCATAGTTTTTTTGTGATAAAATAAGATAATTTAACCTGTATTCGAGTCAGTTTATACTCGAGTATATAGAGTTCTCTGACATCACTGTGTGTATTTTCCCTGTGATGTGAGATCGCTGTCTGTATTAACCCTGTGCTGTCATATCACTGTGTGCATTATCCCCATACATCGACAACACTGTTTGTATTAACCATGTACTGTGGCATCACTGTGTATATTCTCTCTGTACTGAGATATCACTATGTGTATTATCCTTATACTGTGACATCACCATGTGTGCATTATACCTGCCCCATTACGCCACTGTGTATTATAACTGTATTGTGACTTTACTAATGTGCATTATCCCAAACAATATAAAAATACATTTATAAAGTACATTACATTTTTTACTTTTAAACATTTTTTCAAAAATTTAGTTATGCTCTTGTCCATAGATGACTAAAGATTATATACTAAAATGCCACAGGTATTAGGTGTATAGGTTATATGTTGGATCCTTAAAAATACAGAGAAGAATGCAAAATTTGTTGACTTTATTTGTTAAGCTCTAGATTTTGTGTTGACCCTCAATGCCTTCACTTTAAAAAAAGTAGTAAATGTATGGCAATCTTCCAGGCTATCAGCGGCGCCAATCACTCAGTATATCAGTATATGGTCATTATATAAGTCAGACATGTTTTAATGTAATTTTATGCAGCATATAACTGAGGAAAAGCCCGGTCCTGGCTCGAAACGCGTATTATTCAGCCTATGAATAAAGATATTCGTTTATGAAAAGGAACTATTCTGAGTGATTGGCGCCGCTGATAGCCTGGAAGATTTCCATACATTTGCTACTCTGTTCTCCGACGAATTTTATCGCTGGAAATAACCCAGGTCGGCTGCCGAGACCACTACAATACCTAAACTACTATACGAGTTGTACCGCTTGTACAACAAGAAAAGGTGAGCAGATTACCAATCATATTTTTTTACCAAGCCAGAAACTGCTTTCACACATGTGGAGCTTGTATCGCTTTTCTTTCTTCTCTTTCTTATTCACTTTAAACAAGTGGTAAAAACTTATTTTGGCGTCTTTGGAGGAACAACAAGTCCATTCTGTTCCAAATCCATTTTTAATTTACATACATATCTTTCTTAAGTGTATGGATGATGTGTTTATTGTGTGGCAAGGCTCAAAGAAACAGTTTTTTCATTTTGTACAGTTACTTAATTATACCAATGAGTACAGCATGTTTTTATGGTGAATTTTGGTTGGTCTAGTTTGGAATTTCTTGATGGAATTTCTTGAAGACACTGCCGAGGAGGAGGGGGTTAAGACACAATACATTATTATGTTTTTATTGGCCAGGTTAACCTATGGGGTACTTTTATCATGGTATGTATATTTGTACAATATTGATATAGAGAGATTGAACAGGACCCAGGTCAATCCTCAAATTTTTCATGCAGAAGGGGCTTAAAAAATAATAATGAATACACAGTCATCTCCTGCACTCTCTTTGTCTCGCAGCACTGCCCATCACTGCCAGGCCTCTGTTTGTAGACAGAGGCCGGCAGAGAAGTTTTGACTACTGCGCATTCCTGCTATAGTATGAAAATAAGCTGGAGAGGACATGCGGCAGCAGTCAGGATGGCACTGCAAGCCTCTCTATAAAAACAGAGGCAGGGCATCGAAAGGCAGTGCCGCGGGAGAAGGGGAGGGTTGGAGGAGATGAATATATGTTCTTTAAAGATTTTTTATCTACAGCTGGGAGTGTTTAAAAAATCATAAACTGGACAACCCCTTTAATTGGAATCAATTAGAAAATAGTTTAATATTACATACTAAAGCACTAGGGAAAGTTTTTCATACATTACAGTTGTACTTTAACACTACTTTTTTGATCATAGGTACTTAGGGAATACATCATTCTCAGGACAGACAGGTCAAGTGTACCTAATGAACAATAATCTGATCCACACTGATCATCACTACAAGATATGGAGCCTTGTGCGTGACTCTTTAGGAGACCCCACTTGGGTAACAGTGGGTGGTTGGTATGAAGGAAAAATGGAAATAGAAGAAGGTGTGTGGCAAAACCGCATACAAAAACGGGAACCAGCACCAATGATTACACAACGAACAAAGCTTAGGGTGGTAACCCTTGTGGAACATCCTTTTGTTTTTACTCGAGATGTGGATGCAGATGGCAGCTGTCCGGCTGGCCAAATGTGCCTAAACCCTCGCACAAATAACTCTGCCTTATTAGACATGCTATTTGAAGAGCTTGGTTTACCAAATGGTTCTGTGCCATTAGAATACAAAACCTGTTGTTATGGCTACTGCATTGATTTATTAGAAAAGCTAGCAGAGGACCTTGGATTTGACTTTGAGCTATACATTGTTGGAGATGGAAAATATGGAGCTCGGAAAGGCAACCGCTGGACAGGACTAGTTGGAGACTTATTAAGCGGAACAGCTCACATGGCAGTAACATCCTTTAGTATAAACTCTGCACGGAGCACCGTTATAGACTTTACCAGTCCATTCTATTCTACCAGCCTTGGTATTTTGGTTCGGATGAAGGACACTGCCTCCCCTATTGGAGCTTTCATGTGGCCTCTACACTGGTCCATGTGGGTCGGTATATTTGTGGCCTTGCACATTACTGCATTATTTCTTACATTCTATGAATGGAAGAGTCCTTTTGGTATGACTCCCCATGGACGTAATAGGATGAAAGTCTTCTCATACTCTTCAGCACTCAATCTATGCTATGCTATTCTTTTTGGAAGGACTGTATCAAGTAAAACCCCCAAATGCTGTACAGGAAGAGTACTTATGAACCTGTGGGCTATATTCTGTCTATTAGTGCTATCCAGTTATACTGCAAACCTTGCTGCAGTCATGGTGGGAGATAAGACTTTTGAAGCTTTGTCCGGAATTCATGATCCAAAGGTAGGTAGCTCAATGAATACTTTGAATACCTATATAAGTTTAAAGAGGATCTGTCACCCAAAATTTCGGCACTAGGAGCTGCTTACTAAAGTAAGCATCTCCTAGCGCTTGAACAAACGCCACATTGTTAGTAGGATAGCGTTACCGGAATGTTATCTGTTGAATATATGACTTGCAATATTTTTTTCTCTGGGAGCTTTCATCTCTATAGTCTGTATATTTGAAGCCTATTTTGGCCTTTAGGACACGGTCCCATTCTTCAAATCTGCCCTGTGTCACTATAAGTGGTTATAGCTTTAAAGCGATATAAGATATCCAGGGGATTTTGAGATTGTTTTCTCGTGACACATTGTACTTCAAATTAGTTTAAAAATTTGGATGAAATCTTTTGTGTTTAGTTATGAAAAAAACGAAATTTGGCAAAAATTTAGAAAAATTCTTTATTTTCAACGTTCTAAATTCTCTACTTTTGATGCAGATAGTCATAGCTCCAAAATAAATTCGTAACTTACATTTACCAAATGTCTGCTTTATGTTGGCATGGTGTTTTAAGATTCCACATATTTTGCTAGAATGTTATAAGGCTCAGAAATTGGGTGCCATTTTTCACATTTTTTGGAAAATCAGCAAACCCCTATTTAGATGGACCTGATCAACTTTTAATTGATTGTGAGAGGCCTAAATAATAGCTAGACTCCTAAATTACCCCATTATGGTTACCATACCATAAAAAACTATGTTATTTTGATTCTATGGGTCGTCACGATTAAGAAAATACCTCATTTATATAGATTTTTTTACTTTTTTCCAAATTTTACTGAATAAAAAGTAATTTGGAGAAAATGTTAATTTTAGCATCACCGTCTTTTCATATGCATAACTTTTTTATTTTTCAGCTGACAAATCTGGTTAAGGGCTTATTTTTTGAAAGAAGCGTTGTTCTTTTTAGTGGTCTTATTCTAGATTGTGTAACTTTTTTTATCACTTTTTAGAGCATTTTTTAAAAGGTATTAATTAATTAAAAATTATCCTTTTTTCTGAGAGTTTTTTAGGTTGTTTTTTACAGGGTTCACTTAGTGGGTCCAATAACGATTCAGTTTTATTATGTAGAATGTCACGGACGTGGGGGGTTTTGTGTATTAAATTTTACTGAATAAAAACTAATTTGGAGAAAATCTTGTTCATTTTAGCATCACTATCTTTTCATATGCAGAACTTTTTTATTTTTCGGCTGACGAATCTGGTTAAGGGCTTATTTTTTGTGAGAAGAGTTGTTCTTTTTAGTGGTCTTATTTTAGAGTGCATTTTTTAAATCACTTTTAAATCCCCTTTTTTTTAAAGTATTGATTAAAAATGTTCTTTTTTCATAACATTTTTTTTTTTGCTGTTTACTGTGCGGGTCCAGTAATGGTTCTGTTTTATTATACAGATTGTTACGGATGCGCAATACTAAATATGTAGGGTTTTTTTTTGTGGATTTGTGGTTTTTATACTTTAGTAAGTGTTTTTATGGGAAAGTGAAATTTTAGGGGCTTATATTTTCATGTATTTATTATTTATTTATTCTTATGTTTAAACTTTAGTATTTCTAACTTTTATTACTTTAACTTTTATTACTTATACATACTTGAACTTGAACCAGCGATGCTCCGATCGCTGGTTCAAGTCCCATACACTGCTCTACAATACTAATTCTTTGTAGAGCAGTGTAAACTGTCTGAGCATGCAGTTTACAGTCAGACCCGAAAGGACATCGGGCAGCCCCGGGGCACTTGGCAGACCTTGTGGCTGTCCAGAAGAGGGTCGGATCCCCCGGTAAGCGACACAAGGTATCAAATCCACAGGGGATCCAGTCAAGCATTAGGGCAGGGTGTAGGGGGGAGACCCTTACACCCCGCGGTAATTCTTGACTGCGCCATGTAAGGGGTTAACACTGGCGATCGGACCCGGCTCCGATCACGTGTGTTACACTGGGGTCTCAGCTGTAATTGACAACTGACAGCTGCTGCTTCTGGTGCTCCGTTCGTGAGCTGGTGCCAGAAGCGGAACGTTATAGAACGTCCCGGGCCGGGAAGTATCTACCTGCCTGGTGTGCGTAGAGGTGAATATAAATACTGAAAAATTTTTCTCTGGTTGTGGGATACTCTGCACTCAAAGGTGAAGAGAGACCTGAAAAACAAAAAAGCACAAGAGACTCAAGTGTAACTTTAGGCTGATATTTTTGTATAGAGGTATACAACTCTCACCTTGTGATTATGGAGAGTCAGTATATCAGACAATATTGGGTCCTCAAGGAAAATGGTGATGCTGATTGCCAGAAGTAAAGTCCACTATCCCAGGAATGCGGACATCCGAAAAAATTACCCTTTACACAAATGTGATCTCGTCTTTTGCACTGTTGTTTGTAAATGTGCCCCCAACACAGTGCACCTCTTTATTTTTGGTGCATTATTAATATGAGCCATGCAACACATTTCTGTCGGACTTTGCATGTTAAATCTGGTGCACAGTCCGACTGAGCAACAGAATGCTCCCTTCAGTGCAGAAATTTGTGTCAATTGATAACTAGTGCAGCCGCACCATAATAGGGTTGTGACACAAATGTGGTATAGGCACTTCCTAAACACCCATGCAAGTAGTTTGCACTAGAAAGAACAAGTCTGACCAAAAACTGGCACACAGCCCTAACTAAATGTGCCCCTATATTTAATCCAACTCAATGGGGGTCATTTACTAAGGGCCCGATTCGCGTTTTCCTGACGTGTTACCCGAATATTTCCGCTGTATCGCGAATGGACCGGGTAAGTAAATCTGCCCCATTCTGTTCTTTTAGCCCATTCAATTCCCAATATTTTCATATTGTGAAAATATTTTTCATGTTCCAAGGCTAGATGTTTTAACCAGAGACTTTGGTTTAAAAAAACCTGTTTTTGTTTTAAAACGGTGACCATTTAATCTCATTTTTAGCGTTTGTACAGACCAACATACTGTAAGCCGCAACTGCACGTTACTGGAAAAATCACATAAGAGGAATGGCAGGATATTCTCTAGTCACATTTAAATGTTTTTCCTGTACTAGTTATATTTTTTGTGTTCAATTACATTGCAACAAGGATCCTGGTTTTGTTTTGTCTAGATATACCTATAGATTGAACTATTTGTTTCAGTGAGTTTGGTGCTTTGATCTTTTTAATTGATGCCCCTCTCCTACATGTAATTTTTGGATATGGAGGTATTATTTTTTCAATATGGGGTCTTGCAGTAGTATATGCTAGTGATTTTGAAGGATTTTTCTAATTGTCACATTTCCTTTATCGGACGTATTGATAAAATTGTAGGAGAAATAATATTCTTTCTTTATTAATTTTGCATCTTTTTGTGAGGACTTCCCAGGTTCTTTTCTATGCTTCTTATTGTTAAATGCCTTTTGAATAAGGGTTTGGGGGAAGCCTTTCTCAATAATTTCTTTTGTTTATAATTTTAGCTTGAGATTTATAATCTTTATCCAGTGTGATTCCCATTTTCCATTATATTCCTTTCCATTGGGGCATACAGTTTACATCAAACATCAATCCGATAAAAATATATTTTTTGGACTTAGAGATGTATGTATAAGAAAATCATTATCAAAAACCATTTAATAAAGTCTACAGTAATGGATACCTAGATTATCAAAGTGCACATTATAACAAATGATTGAAAAATGTACCTTTCAGGCACTTTGCTTGCACCCAAAAAAAACTGCACACTAGATAAATATTATGATGGAACACAAAAAATATAACTTAACATTACAGTGTTCAGGAGAAACTTTTAATTGTAAGTACAGAATATCCTGCGATTCCTCTTATGTGATTTATCTAATAACATTCAGTGTGGTGTACAGTGTGTGGGTCGCATTATACAATCACTAAGAATGAGTAAACGGTCACCTTTTTAAAACAGCCTGTCAAGACATCGAATCTTGGAACATGAAAAATGTTTTCACAATATAAAAATCATTGAAATTGAACAAATCCCAAATGATGTTATTAATAGAAGAGAGAGGTTAAGGGGGTTGGCCACTCTTTAGCAAAAATTGCCATGTGCCTTTACTGCCTTAATAATCCTGAATGCGCACCATTGATTCATCATCCCTGTGACAATGTGCTAATTGCACATTGTAATGAATGAGAAGTAAACTCCCAATATACTGCCATAATGCAGTATGGCAGTATATGGTAGGATCGAACAGACAACCTAGGGTTAAAGCATCCTAGGCGGTCTGAAAAATAGTTAAAAAAAAGTTTTTAAAAAATTATAATAAAAAACATAAAAATTCAAATCACCCTCCTTTCCCTAGAAGTCATATAAATATAAATAAACAGCAAAAATCATAAACACATTAGGTATCACCAAATCCAAAAATGCCCGATCTATCAAAATATAATAACGGTTTTCCACTGCGTTTAGTTCTGATCTGTATTGGTTGACTAGTCATCTATGTTTGTATTGTCCAGTATTTGTCTTTGAGTTTGCACTTCATTTAGGGTAGGATGGGCAATTGGGTAGGGACAGTTGGGAAACGGTTTTAGCCTTAAACTGGTATTCCCACAAAGACTTGTTTCTTATATGTACTCAGCACATCAAATTAAAACATTATCTAATTCACTGTTATTAACAAAAATGCAACATTTCACAGATATAAGTCCAACCTGTCTCACACATTTTCAGTTGCCCCTAGATCCAACCCTGTCACTTCAGACTTGGAGTTGGACACCATCTTGATTTTTGTGTGAGATTGTGCAGATGAGATTTCTGTGCCTTGTGCCTGTAGCCACACCCCCTAGAACGGAGCTCACAGACACATACACCGATTCACTTCCTGGCAGGAGAGACAAGCTTCAAACTACAAGGAGATAAGTGATCCGGGGGAAAGGGAATGCAGGCACATGTCTGTGAGACTGAGAACAGAGATGTAGTAGAGCTGACTCTGTAATAGGAATCTAATGGATCTCATGCATCTCTGATCTGTCTCATCTCTCCGTCTATGTGTCAGTGCGTTAGTACAGAAGCCAGATGAATATATACACCTTGTACCCTGAGAGTACTAGAGAGTGATAGGAGCTAAAACAGCAATAACACTGAGTTGTTAAGTAAGGGGTTAAATTGATCCTAGGTCTCTTACCAGAGACATCTCTTAGTCCCCAGCTCCGGACAGAGGAGCATCTCTTTGGCCTGAGCCTTGCTCTGGGAGCACATGCTGCCACCACATAAGCAGCTCCTAGGCCTCAGCACATCTTTTAGAACACACTGAGAGAAAGAGACAGTGTCTGTGCACCACTAGCACAGACACACATCTAATCCCAGGACAAGCTGCAGCTTCCACATCTGGACACAGCTTCATCCCAGCCAGCATTTACTTCCAGGCTGGTGAATCTATCCCTGAGGACACTCTCCATGACCACTCCAGTAATCCGGAATCCCTCCAGTAATCCGGCATCTGTTCTGAAATCGTTTGGCCCGTTGCCTGCAGTTGTTCCAATAAAGAACCGTACATCAGCCTCTCCCTCTACATTTTCTTGCACACACCACCTGCTGGATACCTGCCAGACTGTAGGACAGCCCTCTGCAAGTGACCACAGCACGCCCTAGGCCGCAACCGCCAGCCACTCCAATATTCTGGGCACCGGCTGCCTCCAGGGCACCAAGAAAAAGGCTAGGGACCGGTGGGGAAATGTTGCATAAGTGCTTGGCTTGCAACGGAATTTAAATGTTAAATCCTGCGGTTTGTCCGAATCCTCTAACGGCCCAGCCCCCCCCCCCCCCCATTTCTGTTGCATGAAAGCCGGTGTCAATGCGCCAAAATCCGATCGCGTGCGACACAATCCCCGGAGCGATCCCTGAAAAGTTGGGAAACCAGACGAAAATGCCCTTAGTAAATAAGCCCCAGAATGTTTTTGTATCTTATACTATTTTAGCAAACAAAAATATAAGGAAAGTATTTGCTTATGTGTCCTCAAATTAAGAGCGACAATTAATACATCCCCAAATTCACAAGGACACAGTAGCACTCTGCACACACAATAGACTTAAATAACTTATTAGTTCATAGCTACTCAACAAACACAAATGCATATATGCAATTAAAAAGGTTCTGACCGTGGTCCATAACAAGACTCGTCTGCCATACAGGGTTTCCCCTTCACATAGTAATAGCTCAAGGATCCATACATTTTATAGACAACAATATACCCAATACCCAATTACCTATAATATTGTTTATGGGGTCTCCCTTTATCTCTTGGACCCTGTGTATTGGTATATGTATTTAGTATATCTAGTAAAAAAAATTTCTATAATACTTAGGGACTGGTAGCCCTGAGATATTTTCTGTGAAGGACAACCCCTGTATGGCAGATGAGTCTTATCTGCCACTTTGCACCCCTGCTGTGTGCTCACTTTCTTAGGTTCCCAAATTGTGAGCTATAACTTTTTTATTTTTCCTTTTTAGCAGAAGATTATGTTTTATTAAGAACTATTATGAAGTACATGCAATTATTATTATTATTATATTGACCTTAAAGGGCACATGTCACTGGAGAATAAAATCTAGATCCAGCATTTTAGCTGATCAAAGTGCATGCTTCGAAAAGCAGTGCACACAAAGGATGTGCTTTCCCTCCGTGTAGACAGTGGTTGGATCTCCTGTGATCATGCTCCCAAGAGAAGATGATGGGAAGCACATTATCACTAAGGTACTGGCGTAGTGCACTCATAGGAGACAAGTCAAGAGAGCAATGACCTGCAACTGTACCCCATACAACAACAGGCAAACAGCTAAAGCAGGTGATCCCTGAGAATCTGATACAACAGATAGCAAGGTTCGGGGTGAACAACAGAACTGCCAATTAGAAATAGATGAATCCATAGAAAAAGGAAAACAGCCACTCACCAATACAATACCACTTCGTTATTCAGGCCAAAACAGGGTAAACGATAGGTGCTGGACACGCCACAGAACAACGGGCCGTTTCGTGCTGCATGCGCTTTTCATGCGCACAATTTTTTTTCTATAGCTTTAACTCCTTTAACTGTACATCATGGTGCATTTAAGGATGCATAGCAAGAGCTCACACTGTGTGCACTCAACATATAGGCCAGTGTCTGCTTTAATATATTCAAACACCTCACGTTAGTCAAAGCTTACAACCTGGAAAAAAAAGTATTTTTTTATAATTACAATTATTGGAAGGTTGAAAAGAAATATTTCAAAGAAAATATCTATATTGTAGTATGTTCTGTCAGTTTTACAGCTTGCCTATTAAACCAAGCTTATGTGTGGGCCTAATGGGATCTGTAATTGACAGACCGATAGACCATAAACAGGCCTTCAGTTGCTATGGCAACCCCACCATCGCATTCTATGGGTCATGGGCCGTAACAAGGAACATCTTCCCTCTGTCTGTATCCATAGCTGCTGTGGTCAATGGTCACTGGTGGAGCTTTCTTTGATCCAACTCTGTGTTACAGCAGTCTTCCTGCTGCAGATGCTAATACATTGACAGTATCTGCAGAATCTGCAGAATGAGCATGTTTGTAATCTGGCCTTATTTGTCCACTTACCAAGATGAGTATGCTGATCCTTAATTGTTAAATAAATAACCAGCTTATTCTGAACTCATAAGGTATGATATTTTATGTACAATAGTGGTATAATTCTATTTAGGATCAGGTCTCTTTAATTGCAGTGTCTGTGTTCACATAAATTAACATGCAGCCATGCTGACCCATGCTGTTGTCCCTGCTGCTTGGGCGACTTCCTCCTCCTCGGCCTCATGTTGTCACTGGACCCTCAATGTCAGATAAGAACTTTGCAAGTAGTGCCTCCATTAGTGTGAGCTTTTACTCTCTCATTTTGTATAATTCTCTAGTGGGGGAATCAAGGATGCTATGTTATCCTTATGCGGGGAACAAGAAGGGTGGCCACCCAGGAATCTGCATTGCTGATGCAGGAAAGTCAGCATTTGTTGTGTTGGAACATGCAATGGCTCATGAGAGCAAGGGTGCCAAGATGCAAGGACAAGTTCCTATATGTGAATTAACTCTCTGTCACATCCCCACTTGCCACTCTCAAGGGACATCTTTTAGCTGCGCTGGATACCACCCCCGTTTGAGGAAATCTCCTTCTCCTCTTCCTCAAAAATAGTCCCCTGGCTGGGCATTGGTGTACCTAGCCACTGTTGGATCAGCAATCCACCACGCAAGCCATGTGTAGATTGGCATAACACCTCCTCTGCAAGTTTCTCATTTTCTAAAAAGTTTGTTTTTATAAATAGTTTCAGTTGATCCAGGGAGTTAAGCTATGGGTTGAGAGGGAATTTTTTTCCTACTTTGTGCAGCGTGTGGCATTTCGTCCAGACAGATGAGTTTCAAGACGGCCTGCTGCCGTTTCCCCATGGCGTTGCTGAAACTGGTGGTTTTGCGCTGTATGTGCTTTCTCAAGCCTGTGAGAGTAGTGCACTCTCTATAGCTTTAACCTCTTTAATTGTACTTTGATTCCTGCATTGGGCCCAGCCACCACTATATTAACTCAGTGGGCAGTTAAAGAGATGTAACATGCCTTCCCTTGCTTACATGTTAAACGTATGAGTTATGATGTACACCTTGCAATTATTGGCATTGCACAGTGCACACCTTATTTTCTCCACAACCAAGTGGTGAGACAGCCACTGCCATACATTTTCAAAGCTGTCTAGAATGGTAACTTTTCAAAGGCCTGAAATTTTGAAACTGTCCCAGTAACAACAAGGGCTTATGAGCGAGATGGGTCAAAGATTCTGAACGCTTCCCTGGGATAGTGTGACAAGATCACTCAAGTATTAGAGCTACATTTGTGGATATTAATGATAACAATGTAATTTGTATCAACCCTATAATAAAACTGTATTACATGTTGCATCATAATCCTTCTATGGATGCATCCTTAAAATGCAGAACTGGAAAGTTCCAATAAACTCTTTTATACTTTACATTGCAAGTACGCTTCGGCGCAACATTTGTGCGACCGTGCGTGCGCCTGATTCGGAAGTGGCAGAGAGCCGGTGACGTCACTGAGCTCTCGGGCACACCCGCGCCTGCGCAACTTTGCATGCAAAGCCGGCCGTGCGAAGTTGCGCAGGCGTGAGTGTGCCCGAGAGCTTGGTGACGTCACCGGCTCTTCGGCACTTCCATATCAGACGCACGCACGGTCGCGAACATGGTGCGCCGAGCTGTATCATGGTGTGCCGAAGCATCCTTGCAATATAAGGTATAAAACAGTTTAATAAAGCAATTGGCAGTTTCTGGAATTAATGAATATGCTCCGGCACCAGCTCACCCTAAACTGGTGCGATGTATTTGAGGGTCAGAACTACCATTTTTAAGTGGTAGGTTTCCTTTAAATAAGTGTATGTATGATATACAATGTCATGTTTTATACAGAATAGTGAAGGAATGTAAAGTACATTTTTGTAATATAACACAAGATTATTGAGATCTATATGTCTTTTTTTGTTAACATCTTGCTGTATGTTTAAACATACATACAGGTATATAAATAAGGTCATTTGAATGCCAAGGTCATGCCCTGGAAGAAGCCATTAAAGGTAAAACTGTGGGTCGGGCTAATTGACTTGGTGTTGTTTTACTATAGGCCCACTTTTAAACTTGTGTCTGTGAGTATGTTTCAATAAATGGATTTTCGAATATACACCTGGATTATCTTCACTATGTTTGCAATTGGAGTGGGACAAGTTGCTGATAGGACCACTTCTATTGAAGAGTGGGAGAGATTATGCGGGCCTTCGACCAGCCATTAGTGGTTTCAGTGTGAACATGGATCTATCCTTGTCGTTCTGCTTGTGAATGGTGGAGTTTGGACTGGATACACCTCGTAATTGCACTGTTCCTCAGCAAATATAAAAGGAGTATGAGCACAACATGGAATATTATATTTATAGATTCTGATAAATGTGAGATACTTTTAGTTTTGGATTAGTCACTGCCATCTGCAGTAGCTCAGTCTGGGCCAGAGATCATAAGGGAAATCTATGTAACATTTGTCCAAATGATCTATTTAATTTATGCCACTTCGAAGACTAACCACAAGATCTCTAATGTATGGCCAGATTAATTTAAAAAAAAGTCTACTGTGTCAACGTGTTCATGTCATATATTGGTTCCATAACATTTCTCAAGGTTTTCTACATAGTCTGCTCGCATCACTAAGGAAAGTATTGAATTATTAGTGTACATTCCAGAAGAATAACTCAGAGTTAGCATATGGAAACATCTTTGGTAAAAAGCAATATCCACAAGCTTTGCTAATTGAAGGCATTGGAAAGTATATTCTCACATTTCCTTGATGTAGACAGAATTTGTATGTCCTGTCACTTCCTTGTTCTATGCATCAGTTTCAGGCAGAATATAGGGAGCCATGTATTATGATTGATTCATGGTGTGGAGCTTTGTGTCTGACTTCTATTTACAGAATTCTTATTCTTGAGCTGAGGTTCTCAGCAATCAAACCCTCACAGATCATGTATCATTTATTGTGTGGATATAGAATAGGTGTCTTTAGTAAGAAAACCTTTAATGGTCGTCACTCCTCCATGGGCGCACAATCCATGAGCAGATTTGAGAAAATTGCCGTGATTTGTTGCAAAATTGCAATGAGACCTTTGCAATGACCTGTGATGATGTCATGATCACATGACCTGCAGGGAAATGTAGTTTACAAGGGGCAGCCTAAATGAGAAGAGAACTGCACTGTGAGGTGATTTAAAGTTTTATTTATTTATTTTTACCTATTATTTCAATATTACTGTATTACAGTATATAGTAATTTACTGCTGATCTCCAATGGCCTGCAATTGGCCACCAAGTGGCGCCCACTAATGACATTACAGGGGGCAGTGATCAGCCATCCAAGATAGTGTCGCGCCATCTGCAGCTGTGTTAGGTGCTGCACTTAACAGGTCAGCGGCAGTTACAGGCAGGTGTCAGGTGTGATATACAGCCGACACACTCGCTGTGTAAGGAGACAGCTTAGCCCGTGAGCTCTATCAATACACCCCATGCAGCACCAGTACCTGATAGTATGTCCTGGTGCATTAAGGGGTTAAAGGGGCTCAAGAACTGGGGTCCGTTGTATCCAACTCCATTCACAGTCTATGGCACTGATGGAAATTTCAGGGTGCAGTGCAGAAGTATCTCCCTCTGATCATTTGCGGTACAACGGACCTCCCTTCCAATTTTATGCCTGCAGAAAATAAGTTTTCCAGGATAGAACAAGGAAAATATTGCCTCTTTTGCTACTTTGTAAGGCAGCCCTTCCTTACCATCAAGCATGACTTTCATAAAGCCTAATGACATGATGTGGGACTAAAGCCAAACCAGTATATCTATTCCAGAAGGAACCGATTTACAACTGTAGACAGCACTGCTTCAACATGGTTGTGTCGGGAAATCGGCGTTGCTCCACTAGGGGATTGCCGGAAATATCCCCTAGTGGAGCATCAATGGCTAAAAGTCTCCACACACCTGCAAGGTGGCCTTAATTATTTCACTTCAGTGGAGTTGAGCTGCATTACTAAACAGGCACAACACTATTTATGTTTGTTAAGCCTAGAATCCTTTTAATCTTTACATAGCTTCATTCTATTGAGGCCTTGTGACATTTCGCACCCCCTACTGTAAAGTCAGCTTAATATCGTTTTCACAGCCACCCTGAACACATGGGCTCGGGGGACACAGGAAGTGTGAGAGTGGCCCACACAACATTCTGGGTTGGGACAATACTTGCTCACAACGCTAAAAGGCTGTGTGACCCCTTTCCCTTGTACCAGTGAAACCAAACTGGTAGTCCTGGGATCATTTTCTCTTTAAATACACAGTAAGAGAAGTGTATTATACGTAAGTGGATTATATTTGTCCAGAAACCACACCAGGTAGTGTATATAACGTCAACTGTGTTCACATCCTGAAAACTGACCTAATCAATGTACCCTTTAATGACTTGGCCATTTTGCACCTTCCTTTTTTAAATCTGTCAATATAAGTGGTTATAACTTTGAAACGCTTTGACATATCCTAGAGATTTTGAGAATGTTTTCTCGTGACACATTACACTTTGTGTTAATTAAAAATTTTGGTTGATATGTCTTGTGTTTATTTATGAAAATAATGAAAATTTGAAAAAATTCCTGATTTTTTCAAATTCTAAATATTTTGTATTTCAACACATAGGGGCACATTTACTTACCCGTCTCGCCACAATCCTCGAGGTGCGTTGTCCAACGAGGATGCGGAGCTGCCGCGATTCACTTAGATCGTGCGTCCATTTCCTGCATGTGTTGCTTCCCGGCTGAGGTCTGCGGGATTTCACTATCTTCTTCCCGGTGCATGTAAGTGCATGGCTTGCGACACAATTTTGAATGTTAAATCCCGCGCTAAGTCTGAATCAGTCGGGTTGTCCGACGGCCATGCCCCCCCATTTGTGTCGCATGAAAGTCGCATGATTGGCCAAAGCCCCCTGTTAAATGCGGCACAAAACGGATAAAGTCGGGAAACCCGACAAAAATGCGGTCCGCGGACCCTTAGTAAGTGTGCCCATGGTCTTAAAACCAAAATGACTTGATAATTAACATTTACCAACCTGCTCAGCTTTCAACTCACTTTGAAATATAGTTTTCTTTATATTTGTCCAATTTTACTGAAGAAAAATTAAAATAGAGAAAATCGCATTTGTTTTACCATTTCCATTTTTCAGAAGCATAATTTTTCTGAGCTGGTTATGCGCTTTTTTGTGTAATAAGTTGTTCTTTTCAGTGGTACCATTTTGGTGCTTGTAACTTTGTTTCATCACTTTTTAGAACATTTTATGTGAAGGGATTTGATGAAAAATTTAAATTTTTGGCAATTTTTTCGGGTTCTTGTTAACCCAGCGGGTTCAATAATGTTTCGGATTTATTATACAGATTGTTATGGGTGAGACAATATGAGATCTGTGTGGGTTTTTTGTGTTTTTTAATTATTAAATTTTATTTTACAAAACTTTATTGTTTTAAAAAATTTTTATTTTGTTTAAAGGTTGAACAAGTGCGTGATCCACCTCAGAAATTTAAAGGGTTAACACCCATGATCAGACGAATCTACAGTCACGGATGTTAGTGCAGGGTCAGCTGCGATATGCCATGCACGCGAAATCCTGTACTGTATGGTGCCGGCTCCATAATGTGTGCTATAAGAGAACGGCATTTGTTGGGAAGTATCTACCTGCCGCGCCATTCTACGCCGCGAACGGGTTATGAGCATGCAACACTATCAAATAATGTGACGCAACTTGCACCAAACAAAAACAAATAAATATACATTATTTATGTTTCTTTGATCCCTATACATTCTTGTAAAAAAAAATTGATGCCCTCTGTTGCTAAAGATGGTGTCAGTTTCAGCACACAGTCAAGCTACCCTAACTGCCGCTGAAACTGCTCTCCCAGGCCTGTCAAGAATGAAGGGTAAGGGGGGTGAGGGAATTGAGAGAAACATTGACTGTGTGTTTAGTAAAAGAGGGCATCAATACAAGTATTTTTTAGAATAATGTACTAATGTCACTATGTACACAATGGTGATATATTTACAGTGCTCAGACATGCAAAGTACATATGGAAGCATAAAAAGTTTCAGGAAGTAAACAAATGGTCAGTTACCACACCAGGGAACCTAGTATTTCCTAATAAGTTTTGGTTTGTGCAACACGTAGACCTGTTGGGAAAGGACACCCATGTACTAATGTCAGTTCCCAAGGCTAGGTTCACATCACATTATTTGTATTGGTTACAAGGTTCCAAATAACCCTTGCTACAGAGGGATAGGATGTATCCCTCTATATGCACATATAGTGGGGTAAGTTGTCCTGTCCCTCCCCATACCCCATGAAGCCTGATCATGGTGTTTACCCTATTGTCATTATCAGTTATATCACTGGAATAGGGCAGGTCCTATTTTGGACCTGATATGTAGTGCATCCTATCAGCTTCCTATGGAGGGATGAAGAGCACTCATAGCCCTCTCTTCTCCACGAGTTCGGCCTGAATGAAGCACATGGTCATGTGCATGAAGCCAAACACTTGAGTGAAGTAAGGGGCCATATGCTGGCCTCGCATAGGATCTATGTGCTGTATATATCCACCCCTGACATGGTTTATTGAAGGGGTAGGGTTTAACAATCTTTGTTCCCTACCACAGACAGGACAGTAGGGGGAGGTTCTTTCTGCGGTCAGTTACCTTCTATTAAACACAAGAAAATGAGGAGAATAACTCAACTTCGGAACCACACATTTTCAACAGTTTTTAGTGTTCTATATAATTTGGATTTTCTTACCAGGCATTAACAGTGTTGTTTTTCTAAATTATATATGCAGTCACCCTGTGCCAGTGATGTGTAAATGGCACCCCTAGCTGATTACCTTGTAAGTCCTAGCTGTATCTGATACTGTGCAACAAACAACTGTAGAGAATCATATCTTCTTCCATTATTTTCTCTGTCCCAAAAACCTGTGTGTATTTGACCCAGAACTATGTTCTGTAAGTAATCTATGTATGCCCATGTAGCACGTAACAGTGCAATGTTCTATATTATCTATATAAAACATAGAACATTAAATGCAAAGTGTGTTTCTCACAGGGAATTCATAGAGCACATCTGAGATACCTACTATGCTTTGTGTTTATAAACCAGGCTATTAAATTCCTCATAAGCAACTACTATTATACAAATAGGTAGATATTATATGTTCAAAACTAGGTTTACATGCTGAAAATCATTTATTTGCATTATTCCCCTTGTACACACAAATGGTAGCCAGTTCATAATGACACTTGGGGAAATTATTAAGACTGGCGTTTCCAACACCAGTCTTAAAACCCCCTGGCAGCATTCTGGCGCCTGTATCTACTAAAAGGCTCTGGCCCACTGTATATAAGCCAACTGGCATCCTCTTCAGAAATCTCAAATGGCTATCCATGTTCTATATAGGTTTTATGTTCTTTGAATTAAGAGTACAAAGAATTACATACATTATGTAGCATCCAGAAGCCTAACATTTAAATTTAAAAGGTTAATATTTGACACTGTTAAAAAATGAACAGCGGTTTTGGTTAATGGCCAGTATCTTTAGTGGCTATTAAGCGGATCTTTGTATAAAAAAATTCTGTTCCACTTTGCATAATTTGAATGCTCATGGGATATACCTTTTTAAGTTTCCTTTTTCTTCTATCTAGAACCCCTTCCATCTGTGTATGGATACTCGAAGCTCGGTGGGTTCCCTCATGGAAATTTTGAGTAGTGTTGTACAAAACAGCAGCTGGGAGGAACTTCTGGTGATCAACTGTCATCCATGGGAAACCGCTACTATTCTTGACTATTTTACAACCAATACTAGTATGATAGCACGTGACATCCTCAACATTCGCTCACTCAATGAATCTGCTGTTGGAGCTTACCTGCAGCACCACTTTGAGGCCATAAAGGATCTTGAGATTCCGTTACTTCTGCATGGATGTGATGCGCATCGATCTTCTTTAGTATTCAAGGCTGCCCACGACAGTGGGATGGAACCACAAGAGTTTCATTGGATGGTTGGACAACCTCTTAATGTGGAAGAAATGCAGACAGATGGGATGCCCCCTGGGTTACTGGCTTATGGAGAGGTCAGTCGACCAAGTCTGGAAAAATTTATTAGAGATGCAGTTGGGTTGATCACCCGTGCAATCACCAGCGCAGTACAGGTGAGACCAGATCTTGCACTTATTCAGACCATGGTGAACTGCAACGACAAACAGACATCAGAAAGTGAATCTTCTGGTATGTACCTGTCTAGGTGAGTTACTGTCTTTATTATAGAGGGGCCATCACAAACAAAACCAAGATAGAAAAGTCCTAATATAACATATTCACAGGTTATAAAAAGTTAACCAAACAGTAATCAAAGATTGGGAGAAATGTTATAGGAAAACAAGGTTAATACCAATCAGCATTTTTCTTGTCACAATTACCACTAGATGAAGCATGATAAATGAAACACACAAGGGAGTTGGGCAGCTGAGGGGGAGTGGTCATAGGGGGTCCCTTGAGGAAGACTTCCCACAATCAGACATTTGTTTTATAGTAATGTTGTACTTTTTAAGGGGTTACAGAAACATTGATCTTCACGAAGACTAAATGTAATCGGCTTAACAAGCTTTACAGCTCACAGACTTGGAGAATGTACTTGATATGAGCTTGCTAATATATATAATATAAAAGTAGACTTTTTAAAGATATTGCAAATAGGTATTGTGAAAGATGCATATATTATGGGAATAAAAGTGTTGGAGACAGGAAAAAAACAAATGTGGATAAATAAAAAGCAATTAATAAAAAGGAAGCTTTTAAGGTTTTGGAACAACAAAGAAATTAATAAATTCTGGAGCGTCACCAAAGAAGACACCAAAGCTGAAAACAAATTAAGGTAATATGTGGATTAAATCACAGGGAGAGTTTATCAAGCTCAGAGTTATTCACTGTGGAAAAATAGTTTTATGGTACAATATGAAAATATGTGAATGGCCAGAGATCTTTCTAATAATCTTTTTTACACCGATGCATGTAACAATGACTATGGATCATCCGTCATCGCTAGTGGAAAGATTGCATCATTGTCACAGATCACTTTCATACTTTAAAGTTATGGGAGAACCCATATTTTGGGGACTGTGCATTAGAGAACCCTGAATAGAAATCACATATCTGTCCCTTAGAGCGTCCTATACCAATTGGAGTGATTATAATACTACAGGCGGTCCCCTACTTAAGACAACCCAACTTACAGAAGACCACTACTTACAAACGGACCTCAGGATTTTGATATTTTACTGTACTTTAGCCCTAGGCTATAATAAACAGCTATAACAGTTATCACAGGTTTCTGCAATGAAGCTTTATTGTTAATCCCTGTTCTTATGACAATCCAACATTTTTAAAAACCAATTGTCACAGAGACCAAAAAATATTCTGTCTGGGGTTACAATTATAAAATATACAGTTCCGACTTACAAATAAATTCAACTTAAGAACAAACCTTGTATGTAACCCTGGGACTGCCTCTATTATATAGTCACTGAAAAAACATGTTACTAACTCTACACTGACGTATCGAATATATGGTATAACCTATCTTATAGTGCCGAACATATAATAAAATGATATGTTAAAATATTCTTAATAGCCAGGACGGTGAAGTGTGAGCACAGCAGAAAAATTTGATGATTGCCCGGCTCACACTTCACTGTCCTGTCTATTATGTATGTTTTAACATATCCTTTTATTGTATGTTCAGCACTATAAGATAGATTATACCATATATGGATGCCTTTGTATAAAAAAATAATAATACATTTTATGAAAACTAGATTCCTAAAAAATTTTTTTAACTTTTACATATACAGGTGGTCCCCTACTTAACAACATCCGACTTACAGACGACCCCTAGTTACAAATGGACCTTTGGATATTGGTAACTTACTGTACTTTAGCCTAAGGCTACAATGATCAGCTATAACAGTTATCAGATGTGTCTGCAATTAAGATTTATTGTTAATCCTGGTTCTTATGACAACATGTTTAAAATCCAATTGTCACAGAGACCAAAAACATTTTTCTGGGGTTACAATTATAAAATATACAGTTCCAACTTACATACAAATTCAACTTAAGAACAGACCAATAGAATCTACCTTAACCCGTGGACTAGCATGAGATCCAGCCTGAAGTATCTATCTGTTTGTTTACCAGGGCACAGAAGCAACGCACAGGGAGCTTTCGGCCGGCCACTCCCAACAGTCCCTATCTCTCAGCATTGTAGGACTCTGGGAGATGGTGTTGGGTGAGAGATTCTGGCCGGAAGCTCCCTGTGCGCAGCTTCTGTGCTCCTGTAAACAAACAGGGGCACGGATCAGACAGACCGCGGCACGGGATATCATGTGAGGAGGTGAGTACATGTTTATTATTTTTAAAAAGCCCGCCCAGCCCGTCCCTAATTTAATTATTAATCTCCAATAACCCCTTTAACAGTGTGTATTAGCTGTATACCGTATATATACTCGAGTATAAGCTGAGTTTTTCAGCACAAAAACTCAAACTCACCTTTCTTCCATCATCCGTTCCCACCAGCCGCGCAGACTATGATGTAACATCATAGTGTGTGCCGACCGGCGCACACGGACCTGCAACTGCTGATGGAAGAAGAGAAGACCTGTGGTGGGCAACCGGATAGAGGAGATTTACTTTCAGTACTACCGGGGGTAGGTGCTGGCTTAATAAGGGGGCTGGCTGGATGACTATATACTGGGGACAGGGGCTGGCTCTAAACTAGGGGCTTGTTGCTTTAGGGATTGACCAAGATATATACTGGGGGGCTTGGGCTGGCTATATACTGAGGATCTGGCTGGCTATATACTAGGGTGCTGCTGGCTATATACTGGGGGCATGACCTGGTAATATACTGGGAGCAGGAGGTAGGATATATTCTTTGGGCACGAGCTGCCCGGCTATATGGGCTGGCACCAATGCATTTCCCACTCTAGGCTTATACTCAATTCACTAGGTTTTCATAGTTTTTTTGTGATAAAATAAGATAATTTAACCTGTATTCGAGTCAGTTTATACTCGAGTATATAGAGTTCTCTGACATCACTGTGTGTATTTTCCCTGTGATGTGAGATCGCTGTCTGTATTAACCCTGTGCTGTCATATCACTGTGTGCATTATCCCCATACATCGACAACACTGTTTGTATTAACCATGTACTGTGGCATCACTGTGTATATTCTCTCTGTACTGAGATATCACTATGTGTATTATCCTTATACTGTGACATCACCATGTGTGCATTATACCTGCCCCATTACGCCACTGTGTATTATAACTGTATTGTGACTTTACTAATGTGCATTATCCCAAACAATATAAAAATACATTTATAAAGTACATTACATTTTTTACTTTTAAACATTTTTTCAAAAATTTAGTTATGCTCTTGTCCATAGATGACTAAAGATTATATACTAAAATGCCACAGGTATTAGGTGTATAGGTTATATGTTGGATCCTTAAAAATACAGAGAAGAATGCAAAATTTGTTGACTTTATTTGTTAAGCTCTAGATTTTGTGTTGACCCTCAATGCCTTCACTTTAAAAAAAGTAGTAAATGTATGGCAATCTTCCAGGCTATCAGCGGCGCCAATCACTCAGTATATCAGTATATGGTCATTATATAAGTCAGACATGTTTTAATGTAATTTTATGCAGCATATAACTGAGGAAAAGCCCGGTCCTGGCTCGAAACGCGTATTATTCAGCCTATGAATAAAGATATTCGTTTATGAAAAGGAACTATTCTGAGTGATTGGCGCCGCTGATAGCCTGGAAGATTTCCATACATTTGCTACTCTGTTCTCCGACGAATTTTATCGCTGGAAATAACCCAGGTCGGCTGCCGAGACCACTACAATACCTAAACTACTATACGAGTTGTACCGCTTGTACAACAAGAAAAGGTGAGCAGATTACCAATCATATTTTTTTACCAAGCCAGAAACTGCTTTCACACATGTGGAGCTTGTATCGCTTTTCTTTCTTCTCTTTCTTATTCACTTTAAACAAGTGGTAAAAACTTATTTTGGCGTCTTTGGAGGAACAACAAGTCCATTCTGTTCCAAATCCATTTTTAATTTACATACATATCTTTCTTAAGTGTATGGATGATGTGTTTATTGTGTGGCAAGGCTCAAAGAAACAGTTTTTTCATTTTGTACAGTTACTTAATTATACCAATGAGTACAGCATGTTTTTATGGTGAATTTTGGTTGGTCTAGTTTGGAATTTCTTGATGGAATTTCTTGAAGACACTGCCGAGGAGGAGGGGGTTAAGACACAATACATTATTATGTTTTTATTGGCCAGGTTAACCTATGGGGTACTTTTATCATGGTATGTATATTTGTACAATATTGATATAGAGAGATTGAACAGGACCCAGGTCAATCCTCAAATTTTTCATGCAGAAGGGGCTTAAAAAATAATAATGAATACACAGTCATCTCCTGCACTCTCTTTGTCTCGCAGCACTGCCCATCACTGCCAGGCCTCTGTTTGTAGACAGAGGCCGGCAGAGAAGTTTTGACTACTGCGCATTCCTGCTATAGTATGAAAATAAGCTGGAGAGGACATGCGGCAGCAGTCAGGATGGCACTGCAAGCCTCTCTATAAAAACAGAGGCAGGGCATCGAAAGGCAGTGCCGCGGGAGAAGGGGAGGGTTGGAGGAGATGAATATATGTTCTTTAAAGATTTTTTATCTACAGCTGGGAGTGTTTAAAAAATCATAAACTGGACAACCCCTTTAATTGGAATCAATTAGAAAATAGTTTAATATTACATACTAAAGCACTAGGGAAAGTTTTTCATACATTACAGTTGTACTTTAACACTACTTTTTTGATCATAGGTACTTAGGGAATACATCATTCTCAGGACAGACAGGTCAAGTGTACCTAATGAACAATAATCTGATCCACACTGATCATCACTACAAGATATGGAGCCTTGTGCGTGACTCTTTAGGAGACCCCACTTGGGTAACAGTGGGTGGTTGGTATGAAGGAAAAATGGAAATAGAAGAAGGTGTGTGGCAAAACCGCATACAAAAACGGGAACCAGCACCAATGATTACACAACGAACAAAGCTTAGGGTGGTAACCCTTGTGGAACATCCTTTTGTTTTTACTCGAGATGTGGATGCAGATGGCAGCTGTCCGGCTGGCCAAATGTGCCTAAACCCTCGCACAAATAACTCTGCCTTATTAGACATGCTATTTGAAGAGCTTGGTTTACCAAATGGTTCTGTGCCATTAGAATACAAAACCTGTTGTTATGGCTACTGCATTGATTTATTAGAAAAGCTAGCAGAGGACCTTGGATTTGACTTTGAGCTATACATTGTTGGAGATGGAAAATATGGAGCTCGGAAAGGCAACCGCTGGACAGGACTAGTTGGAGACTTATTAAGCGGAACAGCTCACATGGCAGTAACATCCTTTAGTATAAACTCTGCACGGAGCACCGTTATAGACTTTACCAGTCCATTCTATTCTACCAGCCTTGGTATTTTGGTTCGGATGAAGGACACTGCCTCCCCTATTGGAGCTTTCATGTGGCCTCTACACTGGTCCATGTGGGTCGGTATATTTGTGGCCTTGCACATTACTGCATTATTTCTTACATTCTATGAATGGAAGAGTCCTTTTGGTATGACTCCCCATGGACGTAATAGGATGAAAGTCTTCTCATACTCTTCAGCACTCAATCTATGCTATGCTATTCTTTTTGGAAGGACTGTATCAAGTAAAACCCCCAAATGCTGTACAGGAAGAGTACTTATGAACCTGTGGGCTATATTCTGTCTATTAGTGCTATCCAGTTATACTGCAAACCTTGCTGCAGTCATGGTGGGAGATAAGACTTTTGAAGCTTTGTCCGGAATTCATGATCCAAAGGTAGGTAGCTCAATGAATACTTTGAATACCTATATAAGTTTAAAGAGGATCTGTCACCCAAAATTTCGGCACTAGGAGCTGCTTACTAAAGTAAGCATCTCCTAGCGCTTGAACAAACGCCACATTGTTAGTAGGATAGCGTTACCGGAATGTTATCTGTTGAATATATGACTTGCAATATTTTTTTCTCTGGGAGCTTTCATCTCTATAGTCTGTATATTTGAAGCCTATTTTGGCCTTTAGGACACGGTCCCATTCTTCAAATCTGCCCTGTGTCACTATAAGTGGTTATAGCTTTAAAGCGATATAAGATATCCAGGGGATTTTGAGATTGTTTTCTCGTGACACATTGTACTTCAAATTAGTTTAAAAATTTGGATGAAATCTTTTGTGTTTAGTTATGAAAAAAACGAAATTTGGCAAAAATTTAGAAAAATTCTTTATTTTCAACGTTCTAAATTCTCTACTTTTGATGCAGATAGTCATAGCTCCAAAATAAATTCGTAACTTACATTTACCAAATGTCTGCTTTATGTTGGCATGGTGTTTTAAGATTCCACATATTTTGCTAGAATGTTATAAGGCTCAGAAATTGGGTGCCATTTTTCACATTTTTTGGAAAATCAGCAAACCCCTATTTAGATGGACCTGATCAACTTTTAATTGATTGTGAGAGGCCTAAATAATAGCTAGACTCCTAAATTACCCCATTATGGTTACCATACCATAAAAAACTATGTTATTTTGATTCTATGGGTCGTCACGATTAAGAAAATACCTCATTTATATAGATTTTTTTACTTTTTTCCAAATTTTACTGAATAAAAAGTAATTTGGAGAAAATGTTAATTTTAGCATCACCGTCTTTTCATATGCATAACTTTTTTATTTTTCAGCTGACAAATCTGGTTAAGGGCTTATTTTTTGAAAGAAGCGTTGTTCTTTTTAGTGGTCTTATTCTAGATTGTGTAACTTTTTTTATCACTTTTTAGAGCATTTTTTAAAAGGTATTAATTAATTAAAAATTATCCTTTTTTCTGAGAGTTTTTTAGGTTGTTTTTTACAGGGTTCACTTAGTGGGTCCAATAACGATTCAGTTTTATTATGTAGAATGTCACGGACGTGGGGGGTTTTGTGTATTAAATTTTACTGAATAAAAACTAATTTGGAGAAAATCTTGTTCATTTTAGCATCACTATCTTTTCATATGCAGAACTTTTTTATTTTTCGGCTGACGAATCTGGTTAAGGGCTTATTTTTTGTGAGAAGAGTTGTTCTTTTTAGTGGTCTTATTTTAGAGTGCATTTTTTAAATCACTTTTAAATCCCCTTTTTTTTAAAGTATTGATTAAAAATGTTCTTTTTTCATAACATTTTTTTTTTTGCTGTTTACTGTGCGGGTCCAGTAATGGTTCTGTTTTATTATACAGATTGTTACGGATGCGCAATACTAAATATGTAGGGTTTTTTTTTGTGGATTTGTGGTTTTTATACTTTAGTAAGTGTTTTTATGGGAAAGTGAAATTTTAGGGGCTTATATTTTCATGTATTTATTATTTATTTATTCTTATGTTTAAACTTTAGTATTTCTAACTTTTATTACTTTAACTTTTATTACTTATACATACTTGAACTTGAACCAGCGATGCTCCGATCGCTGGTTCAAGTCCCATACACTGCTCTACAATACTAATTCTTTGTAGAGCAGTGTAAACTGTCTGAGCATGCAGTTTACAGTCAGACCCGAAAGGACATCGGGCAGCCCCGGGGCACTTGGCAGACCTTGTGGCTGTCCAGAAGAGGGTCGGATCCCCCGGTAAGCGACACAAGGTATCAAATCCACAGGGGATCCAGTCAAGCATTAGGGCAGGGTGTAGGGGGGAGACCCTTACACCCCGCGGTAATTCTTGACTGCGCCATGTAAGGGGTTAACACTGGCGATCGGACCCGGCTCCGATCACGTGTGTTACACTGGGGTCTCAGCTGTAATTGACAACTGACAGCTGCTGCTTCTGGTGCTCCGTTCGTGAGCTGGTGCCAGAAGCGGAACGTTATAGAACGTCCCGGGCCGGGAAGTATCTACCTGCCTGGTGTGCGTAGAGGTGAATATAAATACTGAAAAATTTTTCTCTGGTTGTGGGATACTCTGCACTCAAAGGTGAAGAGAGACCTGAAAAACAAAAAAGCACAAGAGACTCAAGTGTAACTTTAGGCTGATATTTTTGTATAGAGGTATACAACTCTCACCTTGTGATTATGGAGAGTCAGTATATCAGACAATATTGGGTCCTCAAGGAAAATGGTGATGCTGATTGCCAGAAGTAAAGTCCACTATCCCAGGAATGCGGACATCCGAAAAAATTACCCTTTACACAAATGTGATCTCGTCTTTTGCACTGTTGTTTGTAAATGTGCCCCCAACACAGTGCACCTCTTTATTTTTGGTGCATTATTAATATGAGCCATGCAACACATTTCTGTCGGACTTTGCATGTTAAATCTGGTGCACAGTCCGACTGAGCAACAGAATGCTCCCTTCAGTGCAGAAATTTGTGTCAATTGATAACTAGTGCAGCCGCACCATAATAGGGTTGTGACACAAATGTGGTATAGGCACTTCCTAAACACCCATGCAAGTAGTTTGCACTAGAAAGAACAAGTCTGACCAAAAACTGGCACACAGCCCTAACTAAATGTGCCCCTATATTTAATCCAACTCAATGGGGGTCATTTACTAAGGGCCCGATTCGCGTTTTCCTGACGTGTTACCCGAATATTTCCGCTGTATCGCGAATGGACCGGGTAAGTAAATCTGCCCCATTCTGTTCTTTTAGCCCATTCAATTCCCAATATTTTCATATTGTGAAAATATTTTTCATGTTCCAAGGCTAGATGTTTTAACCAGAGACTTTGGTTTAAAAAAACCTGTTTTTGTTTTAAAACGGTGACCATTTAATCTCATTTTTAGCGTTTGTACAGACCAACATACTGTAAGCCGCAACTGCACGTTACTGGAAAAATCACATAAGAGGAATGGCAGGATATTCTCTAGTCACATTTAAATGTTTTTCCTGTACTAGTTATATTTTTTGTGTTCAATTACATTGCAACAAGGATCCTGGTTTTGTTTTGTCTAGATATACCTATAGATTGAACTATTTGTTTCAGTGAGTTTGGTGCTTTGATCTTTTTAATTGATGCCCCTCTCCTACATGTAATTTTTGGATATGGAGGTATTATTTTTTCAATATGGGGTCTTGCAGTAGTATATGCTAGTGATTTTGAAGGATTTTTCTAATTGTCACATTTCCTTTATCGGACGTATTGATAAAATTGTAGGAGAAATAATATTCTTTCTTTATTAATTTTGCATCTTTTTGTGAGGACTTCCCAGGTTCTTTTCTATGCTTCTTATTGTTAAATGCCTTTTGAATAAGGGTTTGGGGGAAGCCTTTCTCAATAATTTCTTTTGTTTATAATTTTAGCTTGAGATTTATAATCTTTATCCAGTGTGATTCCCATTTTCCATTATATTCCTTTCCATTGGGGCATACAGTTTACATCAAACATCAATCCGATAAAAATATATTTTTTGGACTTAGAGATGTATGTATAAGAAAATCATTATCAAAAACCATTTAATAAAGTCTACAGTAATGGATACCTAGATTATCAAAGTGCACATTATAACAAATGATTGAAAAATGTACCTTTCAGGCACTTTGCTTGCACCCAAAAAAAACTGCACACTAGATAAATATTATGATGGAACACAAAAAATATAACTTAACATTACAGTGTTCAGGAGAAACTTTTAATTGTAAGTACAGAATATCCTGCGATTCCTCTTATGTGATTTATCTAATAACATTCAGTGTGGTGTACAGTGTGTGGGTCGCATTATACAATCACTAAGAATGAGTAAACGGTCACCTTTTTAAAACAGCCTGTCAAGACATCGAATCTTGGAACATGAAAAATGTTTTCACAATATAAAAATCATTGAAATTGAACAAATCCCAAATGATGTTATTAATAGAAGAGAGAGGTTAAGGGGGTTGGCCACTCTTTAGCAAAAATTGCCATGTGCCTTTACTGCCTTAATAATCCTGAATGCGCACCATTGATTCATCATCCCTGTGACAATGTGCTAATTGCACATTGTAATGAATGAGAAGTAAACTCCCAATATACTGCCATAATGCAGTATGGCAGTATATGGTAGGATCGAACAGACAACCTAGGGTTAAAGCATCCTAGGCGGTCTGAAAAATAGTTAAAAAAAAGTTTTTAAAAAATTATAATAAAAAACATAAAAATTCAAATCACCCTCCTTTCCCTAGAAGTCATATAAATATAAATAAACAGCAAAAATCATAAACACATTAGGTATCACCAAATCCAAAAATGCCCGATCTATCAAAATATAATAACGGTTTTCCACTGCGTTTAGTTCTGATCTGTATTGGTTGACTAGTCATCTATGTTTGTATTGTCCAGTATTTGTCTTTGAGTTTGCACTTCATTTAGGGTAGGATGGGCAATTGGGTAGGGACAGTTGGGAAACGGTTTTAGCCTTAAACTGGTATTCCCACAAAGACTTGTTTCTTATATGTACTCAGCACATCAAATTAAAACATTATCTAATTCACTGTTATTAACAAAAATGCAACATTTCACAGATATAAGTCCAACCTGTCTCACACATTTTCAGTTGCCCCTAGATCCAACCCTGTCACTTCAGACTTGGAGTTGGACACCATCTTGATTTTTGTGTGAGATTGTGCAGATGAGATTTCTGTGCCTTGTGCCTGTAGCCACACCCCCTAGAACGGAGCTCACAGACACATACACCGATTCACTTCCTGGCAGGAGAGACAAGCTTCAAACTACAAGGAGATAAGTGATCCGGGGGAAAGGGAATGCAGGCACATGTCTGTGAGACTGAGAACAGAGATGTAGTAGAGCTGACTCTGTAATAGGAATCTAATGGATCTCATGCATCTCTGATCTGTCTCATCTCTCCGTCTATGTGTCAGTGCGTTAGTACAGAAGCCAGATGAATATATACACCTTGTACCCTGAGAGTACTAGAGAGTGATAGGAGCTAAAACAGCAATAACACTGAGTTGTTAAGTAAGGGGTTAAATTGATCCTAGGTCTCTTACCAGAGACATCTCTTAGTCCCCAGCTCCGGACAGAGGAGCATCTCTTTGGCCTGAGCCTTGCTCTGGGAGCACATGCTGCCACCACATAAGCAGCTCCTAGGCCTCAGCACATCTTTTAGAACACACTGAGAGAAAGAGACAGTGTCTGTGCACCACTAGCACAGACACACATCTAATCCCAGGACAAGCTGCAGCTTCCACATCTGGACACAGCTTCATCCCAGCCAGCATTTACTTCCAGGCTGGTGAATCTATCCCTGAGGACACTCTCCATGACCACTCCAGTAATCCGGAATCCCTCCAGTAATCCGGCATCTGTTCTGAAATCGTTTGGCCCGTTGCCTGCAGTTGTTCCAATAAAGAACCGTACATCAGCCTCTCCCTCTACATTTTCTTGCACACACCACCTGCTGGATACCTGCCAGACTGTAGGACAGCCCTCTGCAAGTGACCACAGCACGCCCTAGGCCGCAACCGCCAGCCACTCCAATATTCTGGGCACCGGCTGCCTCCAGGGCACCAAGAAAAAGGCTAGGGACCGGTGGGGAAATGTTGCATAAGTGCTTGGCTTGCAACGGAATTTAAATGTTAAATCCTGCGGTTTGTCCGAATCCTCTAACGGCCCAGCCCCCCCCCCCCCCCATTTCTGTTGCATGAAAGCCGGTGTCAATGCGCCAAAATCCGATCGCGTGCGACACAATCCCCGGAGCGATCCCTGAAAAGTTGGGAAACCAGACGAAAATGCCCTTAGTAAATAAGCCCCAGAATGTTTTTGTATCTTATACTATTTTAGCAAACAAAAATATAAGGAAAGTATTTGCTTATGTGTCCTCAAATTAAGAGCGACAATTAATACATCCCCAAATTCACAAGGACACAGTAGCACTCTGCACACACAATAGACTTAAATAACTTATTAGTTCATAGCTACTCAACAAACACAAATGCATATATGCAATTAAAAAGGTTCTGACCGTGGTCCATAACAAGACTCGTCTGCCATACAGGGTTTCCCCTTCACATAGTAATAGCTCAAGGATCCATACATTTTATAGACAACAATATACCCAATACCCAATTACCTATAATATTGTTTATGGGGTCTCCCTTTATCTCTTGGACCCTGTGTATTGGTATATGTATTTAGTATATCTAGTAAAAAAAATTTCTATAATACTTAGGGACTGGTAGCCCTGAGATATTTTCTGTGAAGGACAACCCCTGTATGGCAGATGAGTCTTATCTGCCACTTTGCACCCCTGCTGTGTGCTCACTTTCTTAGGTTCCCAAATTGTGAGCTATAACTTTTTTATTTTTCCTTTTTAGCAGAAGATTATGTTTTATTAAGAACTATTATGAAGTACATGCAATTATTATTATTATTATATTGACCTTAAAGGGCACATGTCACTGGAGAATAAAATCTAGATCCAGCATTTTAGCTGATCAAAGTGCATGCTTCGAAAAGCAGTGCACACAAAGGATGTGCTTTCCCTCCGTGTAGACAGTGGTTGGATCTCCTGTGATCATGCTCCCAAGAGAAGATGATGGGAAGCACATTATCACTAAGGTACTGGCGTAGTGCACTCATAGGAGACAAGTCAAGAGAGCAATGACCTGCAACTGTACCCCATACAACAACAGGCAAACAGCTAAAGCAGGTGATCCCTGAGAATCTGATACAACAGATAGCAAGGTTCGGGGTGAACAACAGAACTGCCAATTAGAAATAGATGAATCCATAGAAAAAGGAAAACAGCCACTCACCAATACAATACCACTTCGTTATTCAGGCCAAAACAGGGTAAACGATAGGTGCTGGACACGCCACAGAACAACGGGCCGTTTCGTGCTGCATGCGCTTTTCATGCGCACAATTTTTTTTCTATAGCTTTAACTCCTTTAACTGTACATCATGGTGCATTTAAGGATGCATAGCAAGAGCTCACACTGTGTGCACTCAACATATAGGCCAGTGTCTGCTTTAATATATTCAAACACCTCACGTTAGTCAAAGCTTACAACCTGGAAAAAAAAGTATTTTTTTATAATTACAATTATTGGAAGGTTGAAAAGAAATATTTCAAAGAAAATATCTATATTGTAGTATGTTCTGTCAGTTTTACAGCTTGCCTATTAAACCAAGCTTATGTGTGGGCCTAATGGGATCTGTAATTGACAGACCGATAGACCATAAACAGGCCTTCAGTTGCTATGGCAACCCCACCATCGCATTCTATGGGTCATGGGCCGTAACAAGGAACATCTTCCCTCTGTCTGTATCCATAGCTGCTGTGGTCAATGGTCACTGGTGGAGCTTTCTTTGATCCAACTCTGTGTTACAGCAGTCTTCCTGCTGCAGATGCTAATACATTGACAGTATCTGCAGAATCTGCAGAATGAGCATGTTTGTAATCTGGCCTTATTTGTCCACTTACCAAGATGAGTATGCTGATCCTTAATTGTTAAATAAATAACCAGCTTATTCTGAACTCATAAGGTATGATATTTTATGTACAATAGTGGTATAATTCTATTTAGGATCAGGTCTCTTTAATTGCAGTGTCTGTGTTCACATAAATTAACATGCAGCCATGCTGACCCATGCTGTTGTCCCTGCTGCTTGGGCGACTTCCTCCTCCTCGGCCTCATGTTGTCACTGGACCCTCAATGTCAGATAAGAACTTTGCAAGTAGTGCCTCCATTAGTGTGAGCTTTTACTCTCTCATTTTGTATAATTCTCTAGTGGGGGAATCAAGGATGCTATGTTATCCTTATGCGGGGAACAAGAAGGGTGGCCACCCAGGAATCTGCATTGCTGATGCAGGAAAGTCAGCATTTGTTGTGTTGGAACATGCAATGGCTCATGAGAGCAAGGGTGCCAAGATGCAAGGACAAGTTCCTATATGTGAATTAACTCTCTGTCACATCCCCACTTGCCACTCTCAAGGGACATCTTTTAGCTGCGCTGGATACCACCCCCGTTTGAGGAAATCTCCTTCTCCTCTTCCTCAAAAATAGTCCCCTGGCTGGGCATTGGTGTACCTAGCCACTGTTGGATCAGCAATCCACCACGCAAGCCATGTGTAGATTGGCATAACACCTCCTCTGCAAGTTTCTCATTTTCTAAAAAGTTTGTTTTTATAAATAGTTTCAGTTGATCCAGGGAGTTAAGCTATGGGTTGAGAGGGAATTTTTTTCCTACTTTGTGCAGCGTGTGGCATTTCGTCCAGACAGATGAGTTTCAAGACGGCCTGCTGCCGTTTCCCCATGGCGTTGCTGAAACTGGTGGTTTTGCGCTGTATGTGCTTTCTCAAGCCTGTGAGAGTAGTGCACTCTCTATAGCTTTAACCTCTTTAATTGTACTTTGATTCCTGCATTGGGCCCAGCCACCACTATATTAACTCAGTGGGCAGTTAAAGAGATGTAACATGCCTTCCCTTGCTTACATGTTAAACGTATGAGTTATGATGTACACCTTGCAATTATTGGCATTGCACAGTGCACACCTTATTTTCTCCACAACCAAGTGGTGAGACAGCCACTGCCATACATTTTCAAAGCTGTCTAGAATGGTAACTTTTCAAAGGCCTGAAATTTTGAAACTGTCCCAGTAACAACAAGGGCTTATGAGCGAGATGGGTCAAAGATTCTGAACGCTTCCCTGGGATAGTGTGACAAGCCAAAATTATACAGGTTTTATTATGTTTTCATAGATTTAAAATAATTACCTTTTGTGCCATAATTCATTGGCACCATTTTAGGGACTGTATGATTTTTCAATCACTTTATATGATGCAAAATGGTGAAAAAGTGGCGTTTCTGACATTTATTGCTATTTTCTGTTATGCGGTTCACCACAGGTAGTAACCATTTTTTTTTATTTTGTTGAGATGCGGCAATACCTATGATTTTACTTATTTATTTATATATCACTTCTAGGAAAAGTTTTTTTGTCATTTTTGTATTTTTTAAAACTTTTTCTTAATTTTTTTACTGTATTTTAAGACCCCCCTAGAGTACTTGAACCCTAGGGTTTTTGATCTATCCCACCATACACTGCAATATATGGGGATTTTTAATTACATCTGTAACTGTCCGTTACTCACAGTCCGTTACAGATGCTGCCTAAAGACAGGCCTGGGAGACTTACTGATAGATCCAGGCACAATGACTGTGGTAATATCCTTATATTTGTAATCCTTGACATCATTCCTTATAAAATAAAATTTTACGATTATGCTAATATGTCTGAAGGGCTCTGTGGGGCATTAGCAGAGCACCTCCTTGCTGCTGCTTCAAAGGCTGTTACAATATGCAAAGAGCACTTCCCCCTGTGTTCTGAAATTTCCATTGCTGCCATGAGATTACAGCAGGCAGAGGGAGAGGAAGTGCTGAGGGAGCAGAGGGGTGGGTGAGACAGTGTAACAGTTTCTGAAGCTGCAGTATGGAGGGGCTCTGGTAACACCCCCAGAGCCTTTGTGACTCATTAGCATATTTTTAAATGTTGATTTTAGAGGAAAGGAGCTTATGGATAACAAATATAAAAAGATTATCACAGTCACAGTTCCTGGAGCTATGGGCAAGTGTTCCTTGGTTATCATGCTGGATTTTGATGGTAGATTTCACAGCATAGCTCACTTCTCAATGTAACCATTTTTTGTTTGGGTCAATATCTCATTGGTATTTTTTGTTAAATTGAAGGAAACACTTGTTATATAAGCCGTGTTAAGCAATTTACACTGTTCTTGTTTACATCTGAAAGTTTGCAAGTTTGGCAAATAAATCTACAATGGCAGGTAAATAATTTCAATTGCTTTTTATCAACAAAGTATAGTAGGATGTAGCATTGGTGAAAAAAGAGCCTAAAGTAACTGCAGAAGTGTTATCACTGAGACATCATGTAATGTTATGTGAAGTGGTGAGAAGAGCAGCTTATCCTAAAATATCACTAGAAGACCAAAATGTGTGTTGGAATCAGGCAATTCTGAGAAGAAGGATCTTCATCAAGCTCAATTATATTAGTATAATAATCCACAGGAAACAGTGAACACTTGATATTTCGGCTACTGTACATACAGTGTTTTACTGGAGAGGTTTTCTATATAATTCATGTAAAAATTTAAAACCTTGGCATTAAGTTTTCAGATGGACATTTGATGAAATAATACTCTAGAGGAACCTGACATTTCTTTCTAGTAGATATTCTAAATTTAATAAAGGGACATTGATTTAATATTTTTTACATTTATAATAAAGCATGATTGCATTTATATTTGACATTTACTATTCAATTCTTCAAGAAACTGACACTTATGTATCTAGCTCTTGGTAATGTTCTTTAAAGTAAATCTAATATCAAAATTAACCCCGGAACGACCAGGCCCTTTTTGTTTTTGTGCTTTCATTTTTCACTTCCCAACTTCAAAAATCTATAACTTTTTTATTTTTCCATGTAGAGAGCTGTATGAGGGCTTGTTTTCTGTGTAACAAATTGCACTTCATAGTGGCTGTATTTAATATTGTATGCCATGTACTGGGAAGCGGGAAAAAAAAATCTGAATGCAATGAAAATGATGAATAAAAAGAAAAAGAGTTAAAGAGTTAAACACTGGGAAAAACGTTATTATATTTTGATAGGTTGGACATTTTGGGACACGGCAATACATAACATGTTTATGATTTTTACTGTTTATTTATGTTAATATCAGTTCCAGGGAAAGGGGGGTGATTTGAATTTTTTGGGTTTTTTTAATTAATTTTTTTTAACTTTTCTTATAATTTTTTTTTTTTACTATTTTTCAGACCCCCTAGGGTTCTTTAACCCTAGGTTGTCTGTTTGATACTACCATATATTGATGTAGTATGTAACTGTAGTATGGCAGTTTATGGGTATTTTGCACATCATCTATTACAATGTGAAAATCGCATATTGTAATAGATAGCCTAAAACATGACGGCCTCGGGTCTTTGTGTGACCCGAGGCTGTCATGCAAACGGATTGCTCCCCGATGACGTCACAGGAAGAGGCGATCCGAGCCAAGATGGCGGTGCCCAGCTTTGCCTGTGGCAATCAAAGAATTAATGATGTGTTAGCAGTGGGATGTTTACTCCATTGTGCAGCAAACACCCGCTGAGTATGAAAACGGCTCAGCACGTGAGCATGCTCCACTCCGCAACAGGACGTACAGGAACGTCCAAACGTGGTAAGGGGTTTATTAGCAGGGACACTCATTGATTCTGTGGTAATCTTATATATGTTATCCATGGCCTCCTTCCTTAAAATCAATGTTTAAAATTATGCTAATTAACCTAAAGTGCTATGGGGGGTGTTAAAGCCCCTCTGTGCTCTGGCTTCACAGTCTTCTCACCCCCCTCCTCCGCCTGCTGTAATCTCTTGATTGCAGAGGAATTTTCACCACACAGTGGGAGGGGGGAGTGATACAGCACAGTGTAACAGACTGTAAAGCTACAACAAGGAGGAGCTCTGGTAACAAGAAGGGGGCCATAGACTGCAAATATAAGAAGATTACCACAGTCACAGTGCCTGGATATGTAAGTGTCCCTAGTTTATCATGCTTGATTGAGATGGACATGGGTGTGAACCTGCAGGAAGATGTCTATGTTCATTTAAACTTTTTTATTCAAATTACTTAATAGAAGGGGAAATGATAACATGTACCTGTGAATTAACTCAAACATAACAAACATACTTATCACACAAAGGACAAGTAAAAGACAAACCAGCGTTTCGCATACCACAAGTTAACATTGAACTCTGAAACTGTTCCAACACCTAGAGCCATGCATACAAAACAATTCTTCATTTACATTTGTATTCATTTCATTAGACCGACATTAGTGCTTATGGAGTATAGCAAATGGGTGAAGCAGCTGCACAATATTGTGAGCACTCAACATGCTGCCCCTTGTTTAATATGATTAGTTTTAGCTCCGATGCGTTTGAAAGACAGGTCATTGTGGGAGAATTAAAAGGACTTATACAGGTCTATTTTTATCCTGGTTTTCTACAACAAAAACACTGCAAAACAGAAAGCGCACAGTACAAGTCTAAAAGACGCTTCTCCCCACAACCTTTATTCAATGTATTGCTGATACAAGATTGATGTAGAAAAATAACATAATAATAATGTAACTTACCTGTTGGGGCCGTAAATTGCCTTGTGTTTTGCAATTGTTCTCTGAAGGGCAAGATTTAGTCTTTCAAACTGCAGAAACAAGTCAAACAGTACAAATAAATGACAAAATAGTCAGAAGAAGGATCATCAACCAATAAAAAAAGTTTCAATATTTGTTATTTGCAGCCACCAACATCGAACACATATGTATAGGGTATAGATAAGCATACAGAACATCATTATTTTTACATACTTCAGTATTTAGCTGAAAGAAGTACCAAAAATGTTAATTAAATATTTCCGTATATACTTGAGTATAAGCCGACCCGAGTATAAGCCAAGGTACCTAATTTTACCACGGAAAAACTATTGACACAAGTATAATACTAGGGTGGAAAATGCATTGGTGACAGCCTACACCCAGCATATAGCTATTCAGTCCCTTGCCCCCATAGTATATAGCCAGCGGATTGGGATAACAGGGTAATTATTGAGAATTATCGAGAACCCCACCATCCAAGAATGGAGCCCTTGTGATCTAGAGAACAGGGATCCGTTTTGCACCAATGGACGCTCTGCCACTCCATTCTATCCTATGGGAGAGTCTAGCATTGTGCTTGGCCAACTCTGGTGCTCACAGGACTAGCATGTGGCCACTCCTGTAATTAGTTAGAACAAGATCTCGGTTCTACAGATCATGGGGATCCTGTTCACATGATTGGTGGGGGTCCCTGAAGTTGGACTACGATGACCTTGTTATCCCTTATCCTGTGCACTTCTAAACTTGGGAAACCCTTATGTCCAGAGTAGTTTTGCAGCTTATTGACCAAAAAGTTGAAAAACCTAGAAAACAGTTCTTCCAGCGCCACTGGGGGACAAGATTCATTTTGTTCCTAAATTTTAAATGTTTTGAAAAGCTGCACATTGTAAATCTTTCTATCATATCTGGATTTATTTGACACATCTGGTGTAAATCATCTGTAAAAAGTGGAGTGGGTGTTGAAAATTGGCAAATTTGGTGCAAACTTATGTGACTGCAACGATATGAATTGCAGTCACCACCCATTGGTATAATGAGGGACCTTTGCATTTCTGTCATGGCGTCCAGGACATAATAATAAAATCTGGGAGAGAAGCTCTTAAATTGTCAATCAGATGTGGGTATGGGCACAATCTTCACATTTTATAATGAATATAATAACATATGACAATGGTAAATACTGCATTATAATTATTCTGCTTAGCCTCTGCAGTCAAGTATGTTGTTCAAGAGGATGATGTATGCAAATGATAACATCATTACCTACTTAACAAGGGAGGCAATGTAATTACCAAACGGCATAATTTACTGTCTAGTGACTTCACTGTTTAACATCAGAAGTGAAGCAAACAGGAGCTCGATAATTATTATTTTAAAGAAGGAATGACTTGGCTAAACAGACAATTTTATAGATTTTCCTAAGAAAATATTTAACCCTCACCTCCCTCCAGACAAGGAAAAATAGTACAATATAATACAAAGAAATATAAAGGAAAAGCTGTGCATTTTAGGATATATAGTTGGTTAACCATTATAAAATGTGCATAGATATGTCTTCCTAATTTTATTTTTCTACCAAAGTTTTTTGTAGGATGATTTATATTTTTCATTGCCACTATTGTAGTGAACATAAAATATACATACTCCTTTTTAGAAACGTATTACGGAAATACACAAAAATGTAAAATTGCAATTCACATCTTTATCCATTCTTCAAATAATTTTAAATGAAAAAGTTGTTCATTAACCCTTTAAACCTGCCATTTGATTTGATGCATTATGAAGCAAACATACCTTGAGACTGCTGTAGCTACACTGATGCAGGATCATATCTTGGTTAATCCCTGAGCTGAGTGGTTTTGCTAAAAAAAAACTATTATAACATTCAGGACTTTGTAAAAGTGGGGTGAGGCTGGCTGCCTACATAAACACATTGCACATGGAGATTTTCATTACACATGGAGATTAGTCAAGACAAGACTAATAAACCAGAGCTGGATCACTCATACACAGCAGCTGGGGGATGCTGCAGCAATTGATTATTTTGCCTTCAACCATAAACCAGGGATTACATCATCCTGTGAAGCAGTGAATAAGTAATGTGCTAGGAGAAGTGCTGACCCCAGACAAAGAAGCAACAGAGCCTTCTCATAATTTTATAATTGTTTTATCAGCAAAACCACTCAGCACAGGGATTAACAAATATATGATCCTGCATCAGTGTAGCATTCTCAATGTATGTTTGCTTCATAATGCATCAAATCAAATGGACGAAACCCTTTTTGCTCATTTTTTGCTTCACACCTTCAAAAATCTATAACTTTTTCATTTGTGTACAGAACTGTGTGAGGGCTTATTTTCTGCGTAACATTCTCAGTGACGTTAGTAATTATTCTATGTCGTGTACAGGGAAGCTGGAAAAAAATTCCAGGGAAAGGAGGTGATTTGAATTTGTAATATTTTATTATGTTTAAAAAAATTTTAACTTTAATTTTTTACTATTTTTTAGACCCTCTAGGGTACTTTAACACTAGATGGTCTGCCTGTTCTTACCATATACTGCAGTACTACTGTATTGCAGTATATGGCGTAACATAGGATTCATTACATTTAGCCCCTTCTTTGTAGCGAATCTTCAGAAACCAAGCAGCCTCGGGCCTGACGAAGACCCAAGGCTGTCATGACAACCGGTTTTCCCATTATGTAATCGGGGAGAGACGAACTCAACAAAGATGCTATCTTTTAAATGCCGCTAGCGTCTTTGCCGGAAGCAATCAAAGGGCTAACACCCGTGAACGGTGCTATATCCATCAGTGAGTGTGTAGGGGTTAAAGAGGTTTGCTTTAAGTGAAGGATTCCGTCATAGGAAAGTCATTTTTGAACTGGTGAGCCTATGTTATGCAGTTTTAAAAATGTCAGCATTCTGAATCATTTCAGTAGTTTCTATAAGTTTAATTCACATTATCTGGCTACCTGCCAGCAGGGCGTGGCGAGCCCAGATGGGGGAAGATGGGGAAGCTGCAGCAGCCTGTGTCACCTCTTCTCCACACCCATGCATCTCCCTCACCCCTCCACACTACCTGTCATGTGACTTGAGCACAATTTCCACCTCCCCTTTAAGATATGGTTGATGCTCACCTATTAAAGAAGTTTTCCAAAATGTGATATTTTCAAGTTTGTGAAATTGATGACCTAAGCCATCAATGTCAGATCAATAGGGTCCAACACATACACTCACCGGCCACTTTATTAGGTACCCCATGCTAGTAACGGGTTGGACCCCCTTTTGCCTTCAGAACTGCCTCAATTCTTCGTGGCATAGATTCAACAAGGTGCTGGAAGCATTCCTCAGAGATTTTGGTCCATATTGACATGATGGCATCACACAGTTGCCGCAGATTTGTCGGCTGCACGTCCATGATGCGAATCTCCTGTTCCACCACATCCCAAAGATGCTCTATTGGATTGAGATCTGGTGACTGTGGAGGCCATTTGAGTACAGTGAACTCATTGTCATGTTCAAGAAACCAGTCTGAGATGATTCCAGCTTTATGACATGGCGCATTATCCTGCTGAAAGTAGCCATCAGATGTTGGGTACATTGTGGTCATAAAGGGATGGACATGGTCAGCAACAATACTCAGGTAGGCTGTGGCGTTGCAACAATGCTCAATTGGTACCAAGGGGCCCAAAGAGTGCCAAGAAAATATTCCCCACACAATGACACCACCACCACCAGCCTGAACCGTTGATACAAGGCAGGATGGATCCATGCTTTCATGTTGTTGACACCAAATTCTGACCCTACCATCCGAATGTCGCAGCAGAAATCGAGACTCATCAGACCAGGCAACGTTTTTCCAATCTTCTACTGTCCAATTTCGATGAGCTTGTTCAAATTGTAGCCTCAGTTTCCTGTTCTTAGCTGAAAGGACTGGCACCCGGTGTGGTCTTCTGCTGCTGTAGCCCATCTGCCTCAAAGTTCGACGTACTGTGCGTTCAGAGATGCTCTTCTGCCTACCTTGGTTGTAACGGGTGGCGATTTGAGTCACTGTTGCCTTTCTATCAGCTCGAACCAGTCTGCCCATTCTCCTCTGACCTCTGGCATCAACAAGGCATTTCCGCCCACAGAACTGCCGCTCACTGGATGTTTTTTCTTTTTCGGACCATTCTCTGTAAACCCTAGAGATGGTTGTGCGTGAAAATCCCAGTAGATCAGCAGTTTCTGAAATACTCAGACCAGCCCTTCTGGCACCAACAACCATGCCACGTTCAAAGGCACTCAAATCACCTTTCTTCCCCATACTGATGCTCGGTTTGAACTGCAGGAGATTGTCTTGACCATGTCTACATGCCTAAATGCACTGAGTTGCCGCCATGTGATTGGCTGATTAGAAATTAAGTGTTAACGAGCAGTTGGACAGGTGTATCTAATAAAGTGGCCGGTGAGTGTATATTGTCATGGCGGCACAGAGTTTAGCACTGAAGTCAAGTTCTCCTTGCCCATCCCTGTAATAAAAAGTGCTGCATCCAGGGACATCACTAGCCATCTATCCTGAAGTCTGGGGCATTCTGCGAAGAGGAGAGCTTCACTTCAGTTCTAGACTCTCTTCCGTACTGCAACCATTTTACATCTCACTTCAAAGTAGATTTTTCAGACGATGAAACCATGCTGAGCAATGAAAGGAACATGCTCTGGAAGGCATCATCCTGCATCACTACATACCAGTAGTGGTTTTTTGGGTCAATTTCTGCTGACAGGTTCCTTGATTTGTTGGACTCATTTATGCTTATTTTCTGACAAAGAATCAGATGGTGCATGGAGGGAGCAGTTTTCTCTACTTATCTCAGTGGCATGTTGATAATGCCTTGATCTCTTTTTTTTGCAATTTGTGCAGATCCTTAGACCCCATATAACAGCGTAGAAACAAGCTGGCAGTCACCGCATCATATATAACATTTATAATATTTTGTGACAAATGTTTTCTCCATACAGATGTAAATCTGCAAACCTAATTATAACCATATGTATGTACATTAACATATTAACATAATGGTGAAAATTTGCTAACATTTTCTAAAATTTACACTGCATACAAAACCTAAATTAATCTCAATTCCCTCAAGGGAGCCTGTGTCTGTGCACTAGCTATAGGCTGCTCCAGTTCAGGTCTGAACTGATGCAGGTTTTCTCCAATTCGTTGAATTGTACACCAGTGCAGCCAGCCCCCAAAAGGTATCAGGAGCCTGAAGCCTCCTGTATATCGGGTGCACCAGAGGGGCATGGAGTTAATGAAACACAAGCGCACAATGTGCTGACATATAAGTTCCCACCTTATTTTCTGCCCGAAAATGCATTGCCATCATTTTTGGTGCATGTTGAGCCATGTTCCTTTTCCATGAGGCCAAGCCCCTTCAGAGAAGTCATGCTCATGTCATAAAAGTATCTAAAACATGTATCAAACACTTGGCACAGTGTGGCCCATGGCATTTTCCGTAGCTTTCTTGGCGCATATTGTGACCGATTTGTTGTTGTAAACTGTTCTATAAATATGTCCTAGTGCAGTCTATCTTGTATGCATAATAAAAGTGTTCTATTACACCGTGAATGATGTCAGTGTTACACAAGTTATGTAGGTACACGTTAAGGATGACGTTAATAAACACCAAATGTAGATATCTAAACAGCACACACATAAATGCGTATATATGTACAATCCATACTTTTTAGAGATGTAAAATCATGGTAACCTCATGATGACAGCTGAGGGAGCAGATTATCTATTCTGTTGTGTTACTGGACTAAGCCATCGTGCCAAAACATTATGCTGGGGTGTACAGCTGCACCACATGATTATGAACTTTTGGCTTGGGGAATGGAGACTTTCCATATATGTAGTTAGTTTTTCTTAATCTCTTTAGAACAGAAGGTGATAATTGAAACATTATTGTACAATATATGGATTATATAAAGTGATGTCATATTTCTACAATATGCTGTATTTTTTTGTCTGGTCAAGATCTGACATCTACGAGATCAAAGTCCTGGGGCGTAACTTGAGGGGGTGCAGAGGGTGCGGTTGCAACCGGGCCCAAGGAAGCTTAGTGGCCCATAAGGTCTCACTTTCCCATATGAGAAGACTAGTATTATTCACCATACATTATAGTGGCTTCAAGTTATGCCACTGACAAGGTCCATCCACACTGGACTAAAATTCTAACTGAATTTCCCACCAAATTTCCATATTGAAAATCGTCAGCATTTTGCAGCATTTATAGGGATGAAAATCCAATGATGATGAATGTATTATGATCTTCTGCTAAAGTTAATATGTATTATGAGGATCTGCAGCATCTGAGGTGTTTATTATGAGGTTTTGAATCATATGAGGTGTTTATTATAAGGATCTTCAGCATCTGAGGTTTGTATTATGATGTTCCGCAGCAGCTGAGTAATGTATTATAGGGTTCTGCAGCAGCAGATGCGCATTTTATGAGGTTCTGTGGTAGTTGTGATCAGGGCCGGATTAAGGTCGTTGGGGCTACCATAGAATGCAGTCCACACACGCTATCGCTGTATACAGACCCCCAGGAATACCTATATACAGACCCCCAGGAATACCTATATACAGACTCCCAGGAATACCTATATACAACCCTTAGTAATCAATATATATATATAACTATATATAGCCCCCCCCCTGCAATCACTACATACGGCCCCCCAGCATAAACTATATGCAGCCCCCCAGCATAAACTATATACAGCCCCCCCAGCATAAACTATATACAGCCCCCCAGCATAAACTATATACAGCACCCCCAGCATAAACTATATACAGCCCCCAGCATAAACTATATACAGGCCTTCAGCATAAACTATATACAGCCCCCAGCATAAACTATATACCGTTCCCTCCAGAATTAACTATTTACAGCCCCCCAGTATTAACTACATACAGTTCCCACCAGAATTAACTATTTACAGCCCCCCAGAATTAACTATTTACAGCCACCCCCAGCATTAACCATATACAGTTCTAAGTAAAATAATAAAACTATACTTACCTTATCTCGCTGCATCGATCAAGTTCCTCCTCATCATACGTCCGGTGTAAGCGTCGCAGTGTGTGACGTCACTGCGGTGCCTGCGCCAAGATTCTCAAGGACTTCCTGCGCGCTGAGCTCCTATGTCAATGGCAGAGCCGGGAATCGCCCACAACCTAGACAATTGTTGCAGGCCCCCAGAGGCTCCAATTCAGCCCTAGTTGTCATTATAACTTAGTGATGCAGTGTGTAAAATATTTTGAGGTTCGACTTGTTGGCTAAATGGACTAGAAACTGTGCCGGCTATGACGTCTCAGTCAATGCTGCATGGGAATTATGGACTGGTTCTAGGAGTTTTAGACTTCAAACTAAGTATAAAAATCAAGTTGCCTCATTTAACTGCAGCCATGTGATCTTTCATGTACCTTCTAATTTTCTCATGACCATATACATCCAACCCTACCCAATCAACTTTCTTCTTTTACTCTACCTGTGGCACAATGTGGAGAACATTAGATATAAAATAATCACTGCTATGGAATTAGAAGATAGAAAAATGGCATTGCCCAATATAATGCCTACTACAGAGGTCACTGCCACTTACCAGTCTAATATTTTTAAATTGTAAAATAGTAAATATGGCACCAGAACCTTATACTAAGTAAATAAGAACCTATACTTACCTCTCCATGTCTCTGTGCCCTCATGGAGCCTCCTATCACTGCTGGCATCTGTTTGTATATTGAAATCCATGCAGTACCAGCCACACGGCTGTAGACGTGTATCACTGTCTGCCTTGGTATACCCCACAGTGGTGTGAAAAGAGATGAATTTAAGTTCTTATTAATTTTTAAATACCCCACAGCCATATATGAAAAAAAAAATCTGATTTTCTTTAATGCCCTTTGGAGGACATTTCAAGAGTCATGTAATGAAATCTGTATGCTTATTTATAGGTGCCTACCCAAATTGTTTTGCAGTAATTTAGGCCATTCTCTTTATAGGGCACTTGCTGCTAGCTGTTCACAAAATTATCCATACAAGCATGAAAATAATTGGTTTTCTGTAACACACCCTGTTGTGTAAACAGGAATCGGAGAACAGCATGTAGCCCAATGTATAGTACTACACATGTAAAGTACTACTGTTTACATGGAGCAACATGAGAGCCAATTGATTTGCCATATTGCATGTCAAGAATCCTTGACATGAAAATATTAGTTAGTACATAAAAATATGAGTTAGGTGCGAATCCTGTAACAACAAGGAGGAGATGAAATGAAAATGAATCACTCCGTTCAGAGCTTATAGGTCCTATTCCAAATGACCAAGCATCATAAAAAGGGGTCATGTTGAAGGCTGTACGTTAAGAGCTTAAAATTCCATTAAATCATTATGAATAGACAGACCAGGTAAAAAAGTAAAAAGTTTCGTAAAATTGGCTAATTGATGGTTGAGAGAGCTTGATTTAAGAGAGCTTGACTTCCGTTCTGAACTCTCCACCTACACATCAACAAGGCATTTCCGCCCACAGAACTGCCGCTCACTGGATGTTTTTTCTTTTTCGGACCATTCTCTGTAAACCCTAGAGATGGTTGTGCGTGAAAATCCCAGTAGATCATCAGTTTCTGAAATACTCAGACCAGCCCTTCTGGCACCAACAACCATGCCACGTTCAAAGGCACTCAAATCACCTTTCTTCCCCATACTGATGCTTGGTCTGAACTGCAGGAGATTGTCTTGACCATGTCTACATGCCTAAATGCACTGAGTTGCCGCCATGTGATTGGCTGATTAGAAATTAAGTGTTAACAAGCAGTTGGACAGGTGTACCTAATAAAGTGGCCGGTGAGTGTATATTCTCACATTTCCTTGATGTAGACAGAATTTGTATGTCCTGTCACTTCCTTGTTCTGTGCATCAGTTTCAGGCAGAATATAGGGAGCCATGTATTATGATTGATTCATGGTGTGGAGCTTTGTGTCTATTTACAGAATTCTTATTCTTGAGCTGAGGTTCTCAGCAATCAAACCCTCACAAATCATATATCATTTATTGTGTGGATATAGAATAGGTGTCTTTAGTAAGAAAACTTTTAATGGTAGTCACTCCTCCATGGGCGCACAATCCATGAGGAGATTTGAGAAAATTGCCTCAAGCGGTGCATCTTGGGGGCTGCTAGTGAGCCCCCTGGCTTCCCCCCAGTCCAGTTTTACAGCCGTGATTTGTTGCAAAATTGCAATGAGACCTTTGCAATGACCTGTGATAATGTCATGATCACATGACCTGCAGGAAAATGTAGTGTACAAGGGGCAGCCTAAATGAGGAGAGAACTGCACTGTATTACAGTATATAGTAATTTTACTGCTGATCTCCAATGGCCTGCAATTGGCCACCAAGTGGTGCCCACTAATGACATTACAGGGGGCAGCGATCAGCCATCCAAGATAGTGTCGCGCCATCGGCAGCTGTGTTAGGTGCTGCACTTAACAGGTCAGCGGCAGTTACAGGCAGGTGTCAGGTGTGATATACAGCCGACACACTCGCTGTGTAAGGAGACAGCTTAGCCCGTGAGCTCTATCAATACACCCCATGCAGCACCAGTACGTGATAGTATGTCCTGGTGCGTTAAGGGGTTAAAGGGGCTCAAGAACTGGGGTCCGTTGTGTCCAACTCCATTCACAGTCTATGGCACTTATGGAAATTTCAGGGTGCAGTGCAGAAGTATCTCCCTCTAATCATTTGCGGTACAACGGACCTCCCTTCTAATTTTATGCCTGCAGAAAATAAGTTTTCCAGGATAGAAAAAGGAAAATATTGCCTCTTTTGCTACTTTGTAAGCCAGCCCTTCCTTACCATCAAGCATGACTTTCAAGAAACCTAATGACATGATGTGGGACTAAAGCCAAACCAGTATATCTATTCCAGAAGGCACCGATTTACAACTGTAGACAGCACTGCTTCAACATGGTTGTGTCGGGAAATCGTTGTTGCTCCATTAGGGGATTGCCGCAAATATCCCCTAGTGTAGCATCAATGGCTAAAAGTCTCCACACACCTGCAAGGTGGCCTTAATTCCAAAAGTCTCCGTAAGAGGAACTCTTACTTCCCGACTCTGCGATGCATTTCAAAACACATTCCAAGGGCAACTCAGCCTCATGAATGTAGTAGAAAGGTAAGTACATGTTTTTTTCTTCCTTTTTTTAAACATAAGCTGTCAGATTTTAAATGTCTGAAAAGCATTTTAGGCCCAGACACACTGTTACAATTCAAACTGTGGCTACAACAAGCTTACCATAATGATTTTCCTGGGAATACATAATCCACTGAAATAATTAACCTGCAATTTATATTCAAATTTGTATAACCCACTGCTAGTGTACACTTCTGCAGGTGTCACAGTCAGTTCTGCTACAGCTAACCTTCGGGAACTAATTGGTGCATTTCAGATTATTTAGCCCCTTTAACAGAGATCTGTATCTAACAGACATAGTTCATGCCGGGGAGCAGGTACTGTTACATTTGAAACAAGTTCTTTATTAAAGGGGTTGTCCGAGACCTTTAAAAACCTTCTATGTGGCCGGGATGGGGTTGGATAAAAAAAAAAAACATTTACTCACCTCCACGGTCACTCCTGGCATCCCACACTGTCGGTCTACAGTCCGTGCCCATTTGTTTACAGGGGCATGGAAGCTCAGCCGAGTTCAGCTTCTGGACTGTCTAGGTGCCCGGCTACAACCACCCGTCCCTATTACTAGCACTGTATCATGCACTGAGATATGGGGACAGTCAAGCAAACTCAGCTGAGCTTCTGTGCCCCTGTAAACAAACAAGGGCATCGACCAGAGGGACGGCAGTGCGGTAAGCCGGGAGGGTTCGCAGAGGTACAGAAGTACAGGAAGTACCCTATTAAAAGAACACCCAACTTACAGACGACCCCTAGTTACAAACAGACGTCTGGTAATTGGTAATATACTGTACTTTAGCCTTAAGCTACAATAAACAGCTGTAACAGTTATCACAGGCATCTGCAATGAAGATTTATTGTTAATCCTGGTTCTTATAACAATCCAACATTTTTTAAATCCAATTGTCACAGAGACCAAAAAAAATTTGGCTGGGGTTACAATTATAAAATATACAGTTCCGACATACATACAAATTTCAAGCAACCCCATAAAAGCTGAAGTTATAGAATTAGGCTTTGCAGCCTAAGCATATCAATATTTGTATGTCCCAGAATAAGATACTTATACCCAGATAACACAAGTCTAAGCCATAAAAATATAATAAGCAACTATTTAGTTCCATATTTACAGAACATTATATTCCCTTTGGAGATTAGATGCAGATTTACAAGCCAGCAGGGGACTGAAGTGTAATCATCCAGCAATGCAGTAATGTGCACAAAAACAAAGAAATCAATAAATGCACTAATAGTATTATATATTATTTACATGATTACTTTACATGAGGAAAATTTTTTTATGATCATGTACAAACTTAACTTATTAGTATGTCCTGCAGGAATAGTTCATGCAGCCACTCGCAGCAGCAGGTCTGGACACCCTGTGTCCTGTGTGCTTCTGTCCGATGTAGGGGGCCATTCAGTCATTACTATATGCGCACCAAGGACACCATAACATGTCATTCAACCACTGACATGGCAGGGGTGTTCACAGAGGGTGTGTGCATTCAGTAATGACTACATAGTCCCCTCCATCTGCCAGAAGCCAGCAGGACACAGGACATCACACAAAGTCTTGAGTACAGCTTCCGGCAGATCACGTGACCCACTGCTCCAAATGAGTGCATAAAAATTTTATCAGGGTAATGTATAATATAGGTGACTCTATTAGGGTCTTCTACTTTAATAATAATTCTTTATTTATATAGCGCCTACAGATTACGCAGCAAAGCACAATGCATGACAAATTGGTCGCTGTCCCCATTGGGGCTCACAATCTAAACAACCTACCAGTATGTTTTGGAGAGTGGGAGGAAACCCACACAAACACGGAGAGAACATAAAAACTCTTTGCAGATGTTGACCTGGGTGGGATGAGAACCCAGGATTCCAGCGCTGCAAGGCAGAAGTGCTACTCACTCAGCCACCGTGCTGCCCTGTTTCTCCGGTAAAATGTTGTATTAGTGGCCAACTCCTTTAAAAATTTAGCAGTTTTCCATTAGAATTATCCTACTATTCTATGTCTGCAGCAATTATGTACACCATGACATCTCTATGTAAACAGACAACATACAAACTGTGTAGTCAGATACTGCAATCATAACCCCCTGTTATTTTACTGATTTTCTCAGAAGATTATGATAATATGATTACTGCATTGTAGTTTTGTAAAGAGTTTGTTGAATATTTCCATTTGGATGCAAGTTTTTCAAAGACACAAAGTTTTTGGCAATATGTTGGAAAGTTATAGATAGTCTTTAAAGGACCTCTACCATCAGTTTAGTGATAGTAGATGTGTACTAGTAAGAACGTCCTGAGGAGCATTGTTTCTCAGGATTTCTTTTATTGTAACTTAATAATGGCCTGAGCATCCCAGGGTAATTAGCATAACTTTTATAACTCTAGATTTCCACGAGATATAGAGATATAATGAAAGAAGTCCTGAGAAACAGTGTTACTTGGACACATATGCCATCACTAAACTAATGGTAGATGTTCTTTAAATCTAGCTGATATAATAATAATAATTCCTTTAATTATATATTGCACACAGATTACCCAGCGCTACACAGAGCTTGCCAAATCGGTCCCTGTCCCCATGGGGCTCACAATCTAATCAACTTACCAGTATGATTTGGAATGTGGGAGGAAACTGGAGGACCCGGAGGAAACCCACGCAAACACAGAGAGAACATACAAACTCTTTGCAGATGTGGTCCCTAGGACATGAACCAAGGTCCCCAGCACTACAAGGTTGTAATACTAACCACTAAGTCACAGTGCCGTACTGAGACACTTTTGATTTTATTTAACCAGAAAAGTCCTTGGATGGATGGATCAGGCTGACATTCTAAAGCTAACCACGAAAATGACAGTACTTAGTAGCTATTCCACCTGTGCCCCACTTCCCTCACTATACCCCAAGAACATACTTTTCCTCCACCATAGGCCACAGTAATTTGACTAAAAGCATATGTCAGTATTATGAACCAGTAGATGGTAAGGAGCAGGAGGCAGCTTCACCTTCCAGTCATGATGTGACCTGCTTCTTTGGATAGAAGCCCCCTGTACACCAGTGTATATCAGAAAAAAATAGCAATATGAAACGGTTGTATTCGTTTTTGTATAATTTTATGCCTTTTTTACTATAATTCCTTTTTTTCTAATACAAACATGTGCAAATAGATCTGTCCATATCTGTCCTCCTTCCTTAGAATAAAAGAGTATAAACATAGACATTAGAAATAATTCTGAGGACTTTTATTCTTCGTTGTTTGATTCACTCTCCAAAAACACATGTACTTATATTTTAGTACCAAAAGACACTAGATTTTGCTACAGAAGCTTTTTTAATATTTATATAATAATTTATATATTGTTTTATTTTATTTTTTTATGCAAGGTAAACACATGTCGAGAGTTAAGCCTAACTATATGATAAATGTTCAGTGTGGAGTTCTCAATAAGGCAATGTTCAACTTGTTTGAGTTCAGACTAATAATTACATACCGTATTCCATGCATAAAAAACAAAACTACAAGAAAACATTAAGACTCTTTCTCTGTCTGCATTTTCTCAGTGAATAAGTCCTCTGCAGTACTGCGAAGGCTGAAGGTTACACAAGGCAAGTCAACCACCCATGTCTAGACTTCAAAGCAGAACAAACCACATAAAATGCAGCAAAAAGAGGCAGCACAAGCAAAGACATACACAGTCCACAAGGTCATACATGTGGACTGGATGGGGACAAGGGACATAGCGATACAGCAGTTATCACTTGTGTCTTCATGGTTTAGACCACGGAGCCAAGAAGCAACAACACTGATGGATGCAACATATCCATTAACAATGGTCCATATTTTGCATTTATATTTATATGCACTTGCAGTGTGTACGTCCAGTACATTATTCTTAACCATATCATTGCCATCTGTGCATCATGCAGGACAAATACAACACTGGTATGATGAAATGTAATATAAGGATAAGAGATCATCACATTACTTACATTTAGGAGATACAGGGATCCAGTGGCTGTTCCAGGAGAAACAAGAGAGAGTTGATTCAGATGTGGTCTGTCTATGTGCTAGCGGATGAAAGACTGCAGTATGGTTACCTTCTTTATGCTATGCCTTGCATGCTGCTTGCATCCGCTGCATCTGTCAGATGTGACCTCCCTACTGCCTCAGGGTTTCATACGCTCACATTATGTGATGCGCAGCAATGTGCTTCACCACCGCCTGTCTGCAGGGAGCGAGAATAATAATGATGGGTATCTATCAAAGCTTCCCAGCTGCAAGCTGCTGCATCAAAGACTACGATTAGTAACATCATGCTGCTTTTGGTGTCTGATATTTTCCATTTACTTCATACTCTCACTATTACCATTGTTTTATGAACTGTAACAAACCCAAGTATGACATTATGGACCATACAAATCATAAGATTTACAGGCTTTTCATATACTGTATTTAGGCGTCAGTATCTCTGTTTTGCATAGAATATGCCCCTCTGATTTAGATTGTTAGCTCTTATCTTATGATGACAATCTAGTGAAAGTCTGAAGTCTTGTGAGCTAAAACAGGGTTCTATGAATAATGTATTATCACCAACCTCATGTCAAGGAAATGTAAGGAACTGATTGATTCAGAAAAAATACATTATTGCACACATTCATTCGAATTTACAAGGCTGTGTTTCCCTAACACATAGGCCCACAATTATTAAAGTGTTTGCGCCACTTTTCTGTCTGACTTTGCACTGAAAAAAATGTGCAAACTGCTTGTACATGTATTTATTAAGTGTCTGCGCTAGTTTTGTGTCACGGCTGTGCTGTGTCCAACGTGTACCTGGAGGGGCATGTTACTGCTTAGTCGTAGATTCCTCCACATTTATTATGTGCGCCACAATCCTGTCTGCACCACAATTCAGCAACGTGAACAAAGTGCACCAAAAAAAACAATGGTGCCCACTTCCAGAGCAGTGCAGGAGGCGCCAGATTAATGAAGACCAATTTTGATGAATCTGCCGCACCCTGCACACTACACAGGCAAACTGCACATATTATAGATTGTACTGGTTTTGATAAATGTGGGCCAAATGATTACCAGTTCTTCACTATGGACGATAAAGCTTTAAGGAAGCTTGGATGCAGCATGGATGCAGTGCTTCTAATCCAAGCACACTTACATGCTGCGATGTGCCTCCTGAATCAAGACCCATTCTTATTTTTGCTTATCGCTTAGTTTTAGAATAAAACCGTCTTTTAAAATTATGCAAATAAGCCTCAAAGGCTCCTGTCTAAGTCACAGAAGCCCCTTCTGGATCTGTTGTCTGCTAATTATTCTCACTTCCATTCAACATGGAAACCAGAATTACTTGCAGACGACAAAAAGGTGTTTTTCTCAAAAATTGAACTGTTATAAGCAAAAAGAAGACCAGTTTCAGCAAGCACATGCTATCACGTGTGCTTGGTTTATATTCATTGCATCCATTAAAGGACTATGACACAAGAAATTACATCAGGCAGTGGGAGAGGTGAAGTGCTGAGGGAACAGCAGGGAAGGGTGCGACAGGTGCAACAGTCTAATAAGCTGCAGCATAGAGGGGCTCTGTCAGAAGCACTTCTGACTCATTAGCATAATTTTAAAAGTACATTTGAGTAGGAAGGAGGCCATGGATAACAAATATAAGAAGATCTAAGAGGATCTTTGAGTAAATGTCCCTGGTCTATCATGCTTGATTTCTTAAGGTAATTTCTTTTAAAGGGTTGTCCCAGAAAAAAAAACTTTCCACATTTAAAACTTAAAGGAAACCTACCACTTAAAAGTGGTAGGTTTATACACATATACATGGTGTACTAAGTTGCGCAGCCGCGCGTGTGCCGGTGAGCTCAGTGACGTCACCGGCTCTCCTGCACTTCAGAATCCGGCGCGCGCACGGTCGCGTGCATGGTGCGCTGAGCCCAAGTGCGGTGCGCCGAGTTATAAGTTAATATAACTTATAATTCTAAGATAGGGGCTTTGTTCCCTTAACAAAAATATGCTCTGGCACCAGCTCACCCTGGGCTGGTGCCATGTATATGTGTATAAACCTACCACTTTTAAGTGGTAGGTTTCCTTTAAGTTGCAAATTGAACTGCATGCAACTGTACAGGGGTAATTTGCCCACAATGCAATTAAGGCCATTTGTGGCTGTAAAACAATCAAACCACATTTGTGACTTTATCTATGTAGATGGTATAATTACATTATATCAGCTTTATATACAAGGTAAACTTCTGCAGCAATGATGTTCGTCAAAGAATGACATGAAGAATGTGCATATCTCTGTTCGTTACAACAGGCTACTCCATTACATGATTAAGTTGTGTCCAAAAATAAAAATATATAAGAATATATTTTGTGTGTTTATAAGAATACATATGTATTTGGAAAATGAAACATACACCTTATTAATTTTTAAATACACTGTATTCAAAATAGTTAGTATTCATTTGTATGTAGGAACCAAAAGTTAAAATCAGATTTTCATCTAGTTATATCCTGTTGAATCATTTGACAATGGCTCATAACTACAGCATAAACAAATATTACACGCACACACACTCATTTTATCACTCAAGTATTAGAGCTACATTTGTGGATATTAATGATAAAAATGTAATTTGTATCAACCCTATAATAATAATAAACTGTAGCGGACAAATGTGTCCCAGCCCCTCCTCCCCTCCCCCCCTTTATTCTGCCCCCTCCTCCTTTCCCCACCCCTCCTCCCCCTCTCTACCCTCCCCCTTTCTTGCCTCTTTCCCCCCCCTCTCTTCTCTTTCGCTTCACCCCTTGCGCCCACATCCCCCCACCCCCCTCTTCCCCTCCGCCTGTCCACTCCCTCATCTCTCCGCGGACAAATGTGTCCCAGCCCCTCCTCCCCTCCCCCCCTTTATTCTGCCCCCTCCTCCTTTCCCCACCCCTCCTCCCCCTCTCTACCCTCCCCCTTTCTTGCCTCTTTCCCCCCCCTCTCTTCTCTTTCGCTTCACCCCTTGCGCCCACATCCCCCCACCCCCCTCTTCCCCTCCGCCTGTCCACTCCCTCATCTCTCCTGTTGCATCATAATCCTTCTATGGATGCATCCTTAAAATGCAGAACTGGAAAGTTCCCGATATACTAGCATAAGAAGGCTTTATTTTGGCTTTTGGAAAATTTTACATATATATTCTACTAGCTGTATCCTCCAATGTTGCCCAGGATAGTAAATAACTGCTCTTAATGATAACAAAATAATATGGGCAACAAAATATTTTCTATATATCTCTATATTTATTTATCTCTATATCTATTTGTCTGTCTGTCTCATTCTCTGACTCTCTGTCTGTCTCAGTCTCTGTCTGTCTCAGTCTTAGTCTCTGTTTGTCTCAGTCTCTGACTCTCTGTCTGTCTCTCTGACTCTCTGTCTGTGTCTCTGTCTCCCTATATGTCTCTCTCTGTCTCTCCATATTAGCCTCACACATAAGTTTTGCTGTGCATATGTTCATAATTAGAGAGTTGCCCAAGATAACAAACTGTGAAACGTAACTTCTGAAAAGTAATAGGCATCTTATCTGTACAGTTGTGTTCTAATAATGTATCAAGATACTTTGTGCCATAAATTCCCAATGATATTTATTTTACTCTTCTAGAATGAATATGGTAAACACACTGCAGTCTGCTTTCTTTATAATGCTATAGCCAGTTATCTTATCTAATCCTTACATGACTTGAAAATAGATCTATCCTGAGCTAAGAATGGGAAGAAAAAAAGATGCAACCAATAGCAATAAAATTTAGATATGTAAAATCACTGAGTTACAAAAGTATGATCCCCTAAAACCCATACAAATGCACACATATACAGCATGCACAGTATGCATACATCACATATACATCACATGAGAGCATGGCAGTATGTCATAGTACTGTACCAATTCATAATAGGCAGAAAATGGAACCATATTTACCGTTAGCTACACAGTAAGCCCTATAAAGCTATATCCAGAGTACAGATGACTGTGTTCTGGAGCGCTTATATGGAATGGTCAGTGGTCTGCTTCATCTAAAAATGAGGACACATAAACTTTCCTTTCATTCAAGGAGCGAATTACATATCCAGAGCTCTGCAGATGACTGCCCTGCCTCCCCGAAAATGCACCTAATAGAATGGCAGGGCTGCCTTAGTGACATCCAATCCCGCTCTCGCTCCTCATCACACGCTTAGCCATTCTCATTGCCATTCACCTCATTTCCCTCTAAGGCACCTGTCTCACTGGGGAATTGTTTCCAAGGAAACTGCAGATGGAGATTTTTTTTTTCCCCCGAAACTATTGCCATAGAAACAGTCTGATACATGTGATCTGCACTGTCATATCCTGCACTCATTTGTATACAGTGTATATATATATATACATATACATTCATGTTTATATACTTCAATTTCTATGGCGGCCATCAATGTATCCCTATTGTCATGAGTGTGTAGGATTTTGGAATAACAATACCAATCAGAAAACTAATGGGCCTTTTACTGTATACTGCAGCATGGAAGAGATGTCTGCAGGAAGAATGAAGTCAGTAGCTGCAGGGAGAAACCCTGCAACTTATAGCTTAGTACAGAGAGGTTATTGCCCCTATTATTGTGCACTAACATAGTAAGGCTGAATTTGCACAAACCTAGCCGGGCAGGCATGCGTCGGCTGCAAAGGAGAGGAGGAGTGGTGACCGCTCCACTCTCCAAACAAATGCACACTGTACAGGCCTACTCAGGAAAAGATAGGACATCTTTTCCCCATGTATGGAGCAGTACGGTACCGCACGTGTGTGGCACCGTATCGCTCTGTGTGGCCATTGCTGTGTATGGGGGGGCGTATGTACGGCAAGCTCACGGCCATACAAACGTCCCCCATATGGTCGCATGAAAGCGGTTTAATACTGACAAACTCCATGACAGATGGAGCAGGTAGTGGAAAGTTTAAAAAGATTTTCTTTTTTAAAAAATTATCCCTAATCCACATTCATACAAGGACTGGCCCACCATGGATCAGGTCCCCCCAGGGGCCCCTTTCCAAATCCTACAGCCTCTCATAGGATACCAAGACATAAGAAGCTAAAAGAACAGCAGATCCTGCCAGAGGGGACACACACATACATGTACAGTAAGTGGGCTTGGTCTTCAATCCCTGATCTGGTGGTAGATGTCCTTTAAACAATACTATTGGGCCTTCATGTTCTCATTCATTTTATACAGTTATTACTAATCTGACTCAGAGCTGCACTCATATTTCTGCAGTAAATAATTAACAATCTTGGCTAACAGTCTAAACATAATAGTCAGAATGTGGTCCATTTGCTTTTTTAATGCAAGACAAAGCTGTGACCAGCTGTTGATGCTACTTGCAGGCCATTCCCATCACTTGTGGTTTGTGATCGCACCCAACTAAGTCCCCGACCTTCATATATAGAATAGTGTTCCTATTAGGGATGCAGAAAATGTTTATTCTGGCAAAACATCCCTCACAAGATGCACCAAAGTTATTATGATGCTGAATGGAGCCTCTTGGATATTTTTATCATCTCAAAACAGGTTAAATAAGTCTGGCATAGAAAACACCGGTCTAAATAAATGCCCCCTCCACATATGACCTGATAACCTTTCCATTTTCAACCAGAAACATTATTAGTAAACTGATTTCATTTATCATCTAGTAATGCTGATTACTCACGCCACGCTGCTACACCACTTTATGCTCTGCTTCATGAAGCATGACATCCAAACAAGTCAAGCATTATTAAGTAAATTAATATTTTACATTGTCAATGAAAAGTCATTACCTAAAATCAAGCTCTTACGCCAGTTGTATTCATGGCTTCTCACTCCGTAAGTGCTTTTTCATTTTCAATCCAGTGAAAGTGCAGCAATGACCGAATTATAACTGAATTATGCGCGTCTGCTAAATGCAAAGCTATCCTGCTGGGAAGCATCTTGGAAAGAGAAACACGTCCCAAGAAAGTGCTGGATACATTAAGGCACATGCCTTCCTGTTGGCATGGCATGACATGGCATGGAAGATTTCAGAGATTTTCTCAATGCCTGCAGGATACTGCTCTGCCAGCTAGAGTTAGAGGCTCCAGACACTTGATAGGATTTCAAGTTAATCTGTGCAGGGAGTGAGTGTAGATAGCATAGGGTGTATACGCTAATCCAAACATAATATAATCTTGGTGGTGCAGCCTGCAGCTTACAGTAAGTTAATGACTATAAAATATAATCAGATACAGTATAAAAACTGGCGAGCAAAATCTGAATCTGGGTCATATTTTCTATAGTTGTTAATACACTGATTATTGTAAACATTGTATAATATTTTACATATTATATTATTGCAACTTATGTCGGGCAATCTAGAGTCCTAAAAGTTCAGGGGTGTTTTGAGTCAGAACTAAAGATATAACCTGTCAATATACTGTACAAAAGTAGCCAATATTTGTAAGGTAAAAGCAAGATGTGTAGATTTGCACATCCTCTATGTTTTAGAATCTCTCCTCGTTTCCCAGTATTTCTGAAAGCTGGCCCTGGTGGGTCAGAAGACCCTGGTGCACAGCTATATGATATCAGGCAGAGGATAGTCCCAGACAGGCTAAGGTCAGGGAAGGTGGAGTTCAGGCAGAGCTTGGAAGAAGCTACGATTCAAAGTCAGATCAACCTGGAATCGTTACCATGAATGAGAATAGCAGAATCACAGAATAGAGATGGAGTAAAATAACAAGTCCAGGGTTGTATCACAGTAATCGGATAGCAGCAGAGATTACCATAATTTTATAAAAACCTCTCAAGAAAGAAATGTGTCATACAGGCAACCACAACAACCACCTAACACCTAACTAAAGATATGATAGTGTTAGTACCAATGCAAATGTCCTAAATGTAGGTCAGAAAATAGTATCTGGCAGCTAATAAAAAAATGATGAACATGGATATGTATATACGTGTGATGCCCACCAGAATAGACACTGAATACTCCATCAATTATAGGAACAAGTCCCAAAAGTGAGATAACCAAGCAAAAAACACACTGGGGCACATTTACTAAGGGCTTTGTGCTAGTTTGCACATTCTTTTAGGTGTAAACTGCTTGCACATGTATTTAAGAAGTGTCTGCGCCACTTTTGTGCTTCACTAGGCATCATGTAACAAAAATTAGGGGGTGTTCCGGTGCGTAGTCAGACCGCGCGCCTGATTTAACATGCAAAGTATGTTGCACTGTTAAAGGTGCACCACAAAAATGTTGGTGAACTCTGTCAGGCCAGTAAAGAGAATCGAAAGATTCATGAATAAGTGCAGTTTCCTACCTTCTTAGTAAATGTGCCCCACTGTCTAAATAAATACATGTGCTAAAGCCATCTAGATACAGACCTACAAATAGGGGGGCGAGCGGACAGCAAGACCCACATGTATTGCCACAAGAAGAGGCTTCCGCAGGGGTCTACCATCATTTTATAGTCATCATTTTGTCTATATCATCCATAAATTTGACTTGCAACTATCTAGCATTTGCTTAGTTATGCTTATTCTTGTCATGTAACTGATTTGTTTTTCCAGAAATTTTTTCTTGAATCTCCATCCTAATAATTTTGGTAGCATTTTGTAAACCCACCTGTTTGCTTTCAACACTGCTGGAATCCTTCTGTACATGCTCTTGAGCAGACTTGACTGATATCAAATACCAAGTATAAGCCGAGACCCCTAATTTTAACACAAAAAACTGGAAAAACCTATTGACGCGAGTATAAGCCGAGGGTGGGAAATGCATTGGTCACAGCCTCCCTAGTATATAGCCAACCAGCACCCTGTGGTATAAAGCTGGTCCGTCGCAGGCACCATGACGCCAGCCGCTCGCTGACATCATAGTGTGTGCCGATGTTGGCGTGAATATGCCTGTGACAGACTGGGAGCCGGGGATGGAGTGTATGGAAGAGGACCTGCTGGGGGGTCAGAAGGTGAGTACACTTTTTGGTGTTTTTTTGACTTGAGTAGCCGCATTAGGGTTTTTTTTGCTGAAAACCTCTGCTTATAATCAAGTATATACGGTAGGTCAATTATCCAACACCTTATGAAGAAACCCCACATCATCAGTTTTCCTCCACTGATCGTTACAATTCTTTCAATTTCTTGATCTTTTTCTGGAACACCAGTCATTATTGCGCCATTCTCAAGTCTTGCACTGGGATAATTTAACTATAGGGCAAACAGTGCAGCTTTACCATTAACAACTTCAACATCTTCAGTACGCAGATAGAGTTAAGTATAGTGTCAATAACAGTCTGTCTGTGTATGTGTTCTATGTTCTATGTACACTCTTCCTCCATCTTGAAAAAAAGAACAGAAATGTAGATACCGGTATATTTGCTAATTTATTAAACAACTAAAATATCACATCGTCATAAATATTCAACCCTTTCGCTCAGTGTTGAGTAGAAGCACAGTACATCCATGAGTCTTCTTGGGAATGATGCAACAAGTTTTTCACACCTGGATTTGGGGATCCTCTGCCTCTTCCTTCTCCAGTTCCCTCAGGTTTGATGGTGAACATTGGTGGAAGCCATTTTCAAATCTCTCCGGAGATGCTCAATTGGGTTTAGGTCAGGGCTCTAGCTGGACCTGTCAAGAATGGTCACAGAGTTGTTCTGAAGCCACTACTTTGTTATTTTAGTTGTGTGCTTAGGGTCATTGTCTTGATAGAAGGTGAATCTTTGGCCTAGTCTGAGGTCCAGAGCGCTCTGGTAGAGGATATCTCTGTACTTGGCCGCATTCAGTTGACCTGTCTCTGTAGCTCAAAAACACCCCCATAGCATGATGCTGCCACCACCATGTGTCACTGTTGGGATTGTATTTAGCAGGTGATGAGCAGTGCCTGGCTTTCTCCACCCATACCATTTAGAATTAACACCCAAAAGTTTAACCCACATCTCATGAGACCAGAGAATCTTATTTGTCATAGTATGGGAGTCTTTAATGTTTTTTTGCAAACTGTATACAGGCTTTCATATGTCTTGAACTGAGGAGAGGCTTCTGTCAGCAGACTCTGCCATAAAGCCCCGATTGGTGTAGGCTGCAGTGATAGGTGAATTTGTGAAACTTTATCTCATCTCCCTACTGCATATTCGGAGCTCAGCCACAGTGATCTTTTGGTTATTCTTTACCTCTCTCACCAAGGTACTTCTCCAATGATTGTGTAGTTTGGCTGGATAGCCAGGTCTAGGAAGAGTTGTGGTCGTCCCAAACTTCTTCCATTTAAAAATTTTGGAGGCCACTGTGCTCTTTGGAACCTTGAGTGCTGCAGAAATTCTTACCTCAGCCAGATTTGTGCCATGGTTCAATTGTGTCTCTGAGTTCCTTGGGTAGTTCCTTAAACCTGAGCTGTGAGGTCTTAAATGGACAGGTGTGTGCCTTTCTTATCAAGTCCAATCATTTTAATTAAACACAGCTGGACTCCAATAAAGGAGTAGAACCAATTCATAGAGGATTATAAGGAAATGGACAGCATGTTAAATATGAGTGTCACAGCAAAGTGTCTGAAAACTTATGACCATGTGATATTTCAATTTGTCTTGTTTAATTAATTAATTAGCAAAAATATCTACATTCTGACACGTCCGTTTACGCGTCAGTGTGGGCGGACTGCCAGAGCACATAGAAGGGCCTCTGGCCATCTGCTGGGAAGCCGCGGGGCAAAGAAGAACCAGGAGCTTTAGGGAAAATAGGAGTGTCTGAGGTAGGTATGCAGTTTTTTATTTTTAAGGGGGCTGTGCAGGGATCATTACTGTGGGGACTGGGCCGGAGATATTACTATGGGGGACATTACCATGGGGGCTGTGCAGGGGACATTGCTATGGGGGTCTGTGCAGGGGACATTACTATGGGGGCTGTGAAGGGCCATTACTATGGGGACATTAATATGGGGGGCTGTGCTGGGGACATTATTATGGGGCTGTGCAGCCGACATTACAATGTGGGCTGTGCTGTGGACATTACTATGGGGGGCTGAGCAGGGGACATTACTATGGGGGCTATGCAATGGACATTACTTTGGGGGCTGGGCAGGGGACATTACAATGGGGGCTGTGCATAATATGAATAAGGGATGGTTGTTGGACATTTCATTAATTAGTTGCCTCGGCTTATACTCAGGTCGACTTATATAAAGGGGGATACAGAAAAGGGAGGGGGCTCTTGTGTGTCATTATCGACAGTGAAACAAGTTCTGTATCGAGATGGGCTGAAAGGCCACTCTGCCAGGAAGAAGCTATTACTCCAAAAGAAAAGAATGAAAAAAAGTCAGATTGATATTTGTTAATGCAGACAGCAACAAAGATCTTCCTTTTTTCAAGACCTGGACTGTGGTGTCTAGAAACTAAAATTGAACTTTTTGCCTATAATGACCATCATTACATTTGGAGTAAAGGGGAGAAGCATTTAAGCACCATCCCAACTGTGAAACACGGGGTTGGCAGCATTATATCGTGGGGTTGTTCTGCTGCAGGAGGGACTAGGGCACTTTACAAAATAAATGGCTTCATGAGGAAAGAAGCTTGGGTGCAAATGGCACTTCCAAATGGACAATGACCCTAAGCATGCTACCAACCTGCTTACTAAGTGGCTTGCAGATAATAGTCAATGGGGGAGATTTACTTACCTGTCCCTTACCACGATCCCAGAGGTGCATTCCACCAGAGCCCGCCGCAAATCGGGACACAGGGAAGGCAGGACCATGGGATGACAGGACCTCAGGAGGGCAGGACCTCAGGATGGCCACCGGGATACAGGACCACCACAGGAGTACAGGACCGCCACAGGAGTACAGGACCACCACAGGAACACAGGACCACCACAGGAGTACAGGACCACCACAGGAACAAAGGACCGCCACAGGAACACAGGACTGCCACAGGAACACAGGACCGCCACAGGAGTACAGGACCGCCACAGGAACGCCACAGGATCACAGGAATACCACAGGAACGCGGGACACACGGATGCGTCTGGAAACGTACAAGAATATGGAGGCATCTGGAAACGCTCAAGAAACATGGAGGGCTTTCTCTTCAGCAGAATGACTTGGGAGATGCTGGGAGCCGCCGGGCTATAAAGGAACCCGGAAATGCCATCGCCAATTAGGAGGACGTTAGTGACCAGGGACACGAGTGGCCTAGTCAGGCAGCAGGAGCGTCCCCAGATGGAACCGGAGCCAGGAGCCAGGTACCAGGAGAAGTGAGTACAGACCCTGGGGGAGCAGGCGAGGCAGTGGGAGCACACATGAGGGCACGGGTGCACCCGCGATCTGTACCGAGGATTGCGGGTGTAACCGTGACAGATATCCCTAGTCTCTGTGATGCTAGTAGTGTAGATTTGTACTGTGTTAGCCATGGAGAGCAGAAGAAGAGTGAAGAAATTTCTGTTTCATGCATAACATCATGCCTGACGAAGAGAACTAGTATTCTCGAAAGCTCACCATCAAATATACTCAGTTAGCCTTAAAAAGGATTTTTTTCACCAAGGATTTTCCAGAGGTTTATTATTGGGTTAAGTTCAGGATCTGTGCAGGCCATTTCATTGTTTTAGGGAACTTCTTTACCTGTTTTGTGTGACAGGGGGCATCTTTAATTGCTGACTGGGTGAAGAACACAAGGAAGGAACCACATGTTGTTGAAGAAGGTTCTGATACACACTCACATTCACTCTGCCTGTATAAGAGGCAAACTCCTGTTGCACAAAACATTCCCCAAACCACTTAACTTTTCATCACTTAAGTTTACAGTGGACAACTTCTTCTTTGTCCACACAACATGCTCCTCAAAAAGGTGAGCCTTGCTTTTTGATTCTTACTACTAATGAAAGGTTTAGTCTCTGCAGAGTGGGCTTTCAACCCAAATGATCCTAAATATTAATACACAATATGATGAGACAGATCCTTATCCTGTTCCTTGCTGAACTGGTGAGCAATTCCAGCTGCAGTGTAGAACCGATTACCCATGGAGATTCTCCGCATTATCTTGTCCTCTCTTTCATTTGTCTTTCGTGGCTAATCACGGGGATTTGTGATGTTGTAGAGTAGAATTAGTTTGTGATGTGTTGTAGAGAAGCAATATTCAAGAAATCACAGACTTGAAACAACCAAATCTTGCTATGGCTCATAGGGTCACCCCTTTAGCCTTCATCTGGACAACCTGATGCCAGAGGGTTTCAGTCACTTTGGAACAGCACACCATTTTCACAAAGCCAGAGCAAATGAAAAGTTAGTCAGATATTTAAGGTAATTAGTATCAGGTGCCAATGACCTGCAGGTATCTAAAAGTGTTCTCTAATTTTGAATAGTGTTATTTTAAAATTATCTCATTTACATTTTTATTCTGTGCTTTAGAATATATTCAAGTTATGAAATAAGCTTCAAATACAGCCAGTTCCTCATATTAGTATATAGTCACATGGAGACTACACAATGACCTTGACAAGTAGAAAATAGTGTGTTATGCTCTTATTCTGATCTTCCGTGTGTGTATTACAATGTGTACATCCTGAGCCTCCTTACTCTCACCCTATTCCTTCATATAGACTTCTATGCTGTAACCAAATCTGTCCAGATGGTGGCACTGCAGCAACAGCATACAGGGCACTACTCACAGAGCATGTACACTAGTTTATGTATAAGGCATAAGCAGCATAGAATTGTCTGGTAACATTTACTAGTAATTGTGTGACTTACAGACAATGGTTAGAATACTAACAAGGCCAAGATCTTATATGGGCTATTGACTGATATCTTGGCCGGGAGGTCAGTCTACACAGTTTTACTCATTTTCATTTCCAGCACAAAAACAGGTGACCTGCATTAAATTAAAATCTTGTATCTATTGGTGCAGATTTACCATTTACAAAGCATCAAAATTATGCCATATTTTTTTACCAAAAACAATTTCAGCTTTTCTATAGAGCAAAATTATTGTTTCTACAATGTTAGTGCCTTGTCAAATAAGAGGTCATGGTTTAGGGATTAGGTGATAAGGACTGGTTTTATATATGTTGGTGCATTTTTTGGTGTAAACCGGGCCAACAAAGAGATGGTGGAATTAATTCTGGATATTGTAACGATACACATGCTGTATCTGCCAGCATCAGGCACCGTGATAAACCTCAATCAATCTAAAAAGAAAAAAAATGCTGAAACACCCAGATTTTTTTCCAATATCCTAGTATTTATACACGGACTGATCTAGTACTGCCAATTAAACTACAAACCAAAATAAAGTGGGGACACACTAGTATAAATAGGGATATCTTTATTAATTCATGCTCAAATGACATCATAAAATTAGTATCAAACACATGATAAATAGAACCCATATGGGACGTTGACCATAAAATTGGCACATCTGGGTAAGGACAGGGGGGATGGAGAAGTTTCTTCCAAAAAACAGGTCCACTGGAGACCGAGACCAAACTGAAACTCAGAACCCAATTATTTATCGCTAACACTTTTATGCAGTATCTTATTGCTCCGTGCTCTGCCACAGCTGTTAACGTGTCCTAAGGATACTAACACCACTGAAAATGGGGGGGAAATTCAGATTATCGCAGTAGCTATTCTCCAGTGCCCATGAAAGATTAAGAATCACAGGGCCCGATGCTGGAGCTCCACTGATAATCCAACCCTGTCCGCACTTTCTCATTCTTCCTTGAGTCCCAGCGACCTAAGAAGTGGCGCTTTAAAATATCACTTCCTGGGCTGCCTGGGATTGCAAGTGGGGGCTTTGAGACCTGTCTGGAGAACTAGGCTTTGGGTCAGAGATTCAGCCCCACTGGCCTAGGCTAAGTTTAGACTCCTTTTGCTTAGAATATAAAAACTGTTATGGGTAGGTATCTTTCTTTTGTAAGCAGTTTGCTCATTTGTTTTGTTTATGAAAACAATTCCAGATAAAAAAAAGAATATATGTCACTGATTTAAAAGAAAAAAAAAAACAGATATGGATCATACATCCGCTTTCAATTGCTTGTGCAGTTATTATGACAATGACCTCATTTAAAGGGTTATAAAAGAGTCCAATGACCTCCAAGTATGATGACTACATGAGATGAGTCACTGCTATCTCTCAGCAAAGTGTGTTAATAATGGAAGCAACCAGTATAAAAGTAAAAATGACGTAAATGCATCTATAGTATGATTTCCAAGTAGGCTTCTTTATGATTGGAAATGAGGATTAAGTTCTTAAATGAAGGTGAGAAGAATTTTCCATACTTTTGAATCATATAACATCTTAAGTGTTTATACAGCTAATCCCTAAAATATTAGTACATAGCGTTCATCTAGACACTCTAAGCACTTAATGAGGACCTATTATATCTATGTTCCGGATATTTTTCTTTAAGTAAGCAAGATTATTTTCTATGAATACAAATTGTTTTTAAAAAATCTATGTTGGTTAGCTACTCTGTTATTCCTTCTATCATTCTGGATGTAGTAACATCACCCCAGCGTTAATATATAACACCAGTGATTGTCTATCTGCTGTCTCTAACACCATGTCCTCTCAATACTAAAATCCTCAGTAGTAGGAATAACTTTCTAGGCTCTTATTGCTGAGCCTAGATCAAGAACCCGTCATATATTCAATGTTCCTGAAGATCATCAGTACACAGTGATGTAGATGAACCTGAGAACCTTTTGAAATCTAACTATTTACTTGACATTAGAATTTTATCAAATAAATAATAGTCTCTATTATTCTACATTTTAATTAAAATGTATGTTTTAATCAAATACAGTTACAGGCAGTCCCCTACTTAAGGACACCCGACTTACAGACAACCCATAGTTACAGACAGACCCCTCTGACCTCTGGTGAAGCTTTCTCAATGCTTTACTATAGTCCCAGATTGCAATAATCAGCTGTAAGGTGTCTGTAATGAAGCTTTATTGATAATCCTTGGTCCCATTACAGCAAAAAATGTTTAAACTCCAATTGTCACTGGGGCCAAACATTTTTTTTGTCTGGATCTACAATGATAAAATATACAGTTTCGACTTACATACAAATTCAACTTAAAAATAAACCTCCGGACCCTATCTTGTACGTAACCCGGGGACTGCCTGTATTCCTATTACAAAGAATCTGTGTACAGTTTCCCTAGCAGTCATCAGGACTAAGTTCATTCCCTCACCCAGAGACCGGAGAGTGACTGGAGACACATATACAGATCTGAGTGTATAGTGTTGCTATTTCACCTTATCTGGTTCTCTTGTTGTACAAAAGTGCTGTCGCTCCCTCCGCCACTTAATTGTTATTAGATGATTTGGTTATGCTATGTGGGCAATACATCGAAACTGACAAGAGAGATACATAAATCATAAAGTATGAAATAAAAATACCAAGCAACAACTGCCACTAAACAGTAAAATAATTAATTAAAAATAGAATAGTAATAAACTTGCATGCTATAACCACAGTTTGTAACCATATACCAATTTAAACAATTTTGATATAAAATAAAACAGTTGACCTAGTTTATGGACCAAATATGCGATAAGGAAAAGAAAAAAATATTTTTTAGCACAGTAGTTACAATATTAGAGATCCCAGGCTGCGCAACACGGTTGGTTGGCACTAAAAGGGCCCAAGTGCCTACCACACCAAAGAACGTCTGTATAGTTGGAAAAAATAGTAAGTCGCTGAAGATTATATTTGTTTTGGACTGAGGTGTTAAGGATGAGCAAAACGTGGGTCAGTGCGATATATACTTTTCCAATAAATCCTAAATCATACAAGAATTATACTAGAAGGAGCTGTTGGAATAGAATGAAAGGTGTGAATGTATTGATAATATTGTACAGTTGAAAGTAGCTTCTAGTACCTTGTTGGATCATCACTCACCTGGATACTAGAGAAGTTATGGGTGAGCATACAGGAATATATGTTTTAAATGGTATCATGCAAATAAGTTTTCCAGGATGGGATATGGAAAACCATGCCTCTTTTGCTATCTTGTAAGGCAGCCCCTTTACCATCAAGCAGGAAACCTAAAAAGTTATGCAGGATTTAAGCTAAACTAGTATATCTATTCCAGAAGGAAGAGATTCCCAACTATAGATGCACTGTTTAGTGGTTTATACTTTAATATCACACCATGTCATTAGGCTTCTTGAAAGTCATGTTTGATGGCAAGGGGGGCTGCCTTACAAGCAAAAGAGCCATAATTTTCCTTGTCCCTCGCTGGAAAACTTATTTGTATGTTTCCCAGACTCCCCCAGTGGAGCATCAATGGTTGTAAGTCTCCACATGCCTATAAAGTGGGCTTAATTGGTAACATATTCGTAAGGAGTACTCTTACCCTCTGAGCCTCTCACTCAGCTAAACAAGTTCCCTACACTGTACTGAAGAGACGCAACTATGTCGAAACAGTGTTGTCTACAGTTGGGAATCTCTTCCTTCTCCAATAGAAGAACTCTTACTTCCTGGCCCTTGTATGGTATCATGTGACATGTTACAGCCATGTGACATGCTGCAATGTTGCAGCTGGGTCAGTAAATCTTACACACAAGTAGGCTTTTGGTTGCCATGAAACCTTGCCATGTGGCCACTGGATGACCTGCACATATCCCTGAGCATGTTTGTGTCCCTGGTATACTTGGGATGTCCGAATGTCAAATGTGATGGTACTCCAGCAGTTGAGGCAGTCTGTTGCTCCACAGCGAAGACAGAATTTAAGCACTTCAAATACAACCTGAATTTGACAGTAAAGATGATATGGTTCCAGCCCATAGCAGGATTCTTGTTCACAACACCAATCCCAGCAAAGCAACGGTGACTGGCTGTGAATTGTAGGACGAATAATGGGCACCATGACAGCAAAGTTTCTTTTGCTTAGCATCTGAAAATAGTTTGGGCCAAGAAGTACATTACTCATAAGTAACCTCTGAGGAAAAAAATGGGTGTCATGGCTCACCTGCTTCTGATTCATGTTTGTAGTCACTGGCGCATCTGGGCTGAACCAGTAGTTAGAATCCATAGAAAAACAAAGGAATCCGGCATCCAGGTATAAACGTGTCAGAGCTAAGATAAAACCACTTCCTTAATTTAAATCACATTAAAAACATCAGATTGGCACCTTACGGAAGGGATTTTACCTTATCTTTGACACATTTATGCCTGGATGCTGGATTCCTTGGTTTTTCTATGGATTCTAACCCCTAAGAAGTTTATTAGTGCAGCAGGGAAAGAACTTTACTTTATATATCTGCTGAAAAATCTGACTTATGTGATTTATTTTTTCTTTTAGTGATTGCATATCATTGTAAATGCTAATTTTCAGAAACTGAAGTTATTTTAGCAGAATACATGCTTCTGATCAGCATCCTCAGATGTTACAGTAACAACACAAGAACTAAGAAACGCTTGAACAGGGCAAAAGATTGTTGATATTAAAAAAAATCACATGGAGTCACTTGAAATGGTAATATAATGATACAATGCAGTCATGGGAGGTCCTGCTAAAGAATATAATATGTAGAATGAAGGTTGGAGTATCTAATAGTGTTGAACCTATACAGCACATGAATAATATTGTAGAACTACAGTCATTTTATGAAGTGTCTAATAATACAATGTCTCATCTGATATTGATGGATTATCCTACCCTGGAATATCTTTTCGATGAGCTCCATTCCAACCATGGAAGTGTCTGAGTTGAAGTTGAAATTATTGCACACAGGACCGGATTATAGGAAGGGCTCCAGGGGCACGCGTCCTGAGGCTCCCACCACTTTACTCAAAAGGAGGCTCCCACCAGCAATGTCCGACAATCAGCTCCCAGCCTGTACTCAATATCATCTGAATGCAGTGTGAGTGGAAATCTCTTAATGAAGCAGTAGCGATTGAGACTGGGACTAGTAGTTCAATAGTACTGCCACAGCAACTGTGCCAGCTAGGCCAACAGCTAAGCTAACACTGCTGTCACTGTGCCAGTGAGGCCGGCAGAATATTATTGATAATTTAGAATAGTAATGTATACTGTCTGGGCTACATTTACTAGAGGGCCTCCACCTATCTTCATCCGGCCTTGGTTGCACAAATTTTTTGTTGCTTTTTTTGGGGAGATAATTCCAATTATTTTGCTAATATATACTCTGTCTAGTATGTATATGATGTACCATGTTTAGCAGCAGATGCAGTAACTGGTGCCAGGAAGCTGATGTCAGTGCAGAGAGCAGGTTGTAACCTGTAGGTCATGGCAGCTTTGCAGTAGAGAGAAGCTAGCTTGAGAAAAAAGAAAACTGACATTTGATGAGTTCCTATAGCCAATGAAATTTAGATTAAAATCTTTTTGTCTATACATATTTTCTAAATTATACATTTTAGTGAGGTCAGTGATACATGATTTCCAATTGTAATCTTCTTATAATACGTCATGGGCCTTAAGATGCCCATATAACAGCGGGCAGCTGAGCCAGCATTTAGTCGCCCTCTTCCAGTCTCCGCAGCTCAGCACACAAGGCACCGCTGTAACTGCTACTATATCACTGTAGTGCAGAACAGAGACATACAGTACTAGAGGGAACCAAGCAGGATATTTTGTGTGGTCACTGCAGTTACCTAAGTAGCTCAGCTGGAGCCTGAAACTAATGTGGCTGAAATTAATTACAACACAACATTGCTAGTGCTGTATCCCCCCATCCCCAACAACTTTAAAGAGAGCGCTCTGTGTCAGTAACCATCCATAACTAAATGGTGGGGGATGGAGTCTTACAAAGGTCCCTTCTCCACTACAACGCATACATTACATAGAGTACCCTCCCACACCCCTCATATATTTACTGAGGATCTCCACCCAACCAATCATGCATCTACTGAAGGTCCCTTATGGAAATATATGATTTATGGTAAAGGGTGTCCTTATATAGGCTATGTCTCTGAACATGCGACCTAGTTGTACCTTTATACATGTCTAATATTCCAAGTTATAACTTTTTATATATGTTGTATATCTGATTCTACCTTCATCAGGATTTAATAAGAATTATTATTTTAACTTTAATATTAAAATATTTATTTTAAAAAAATGAAGCTAAAAGAGAAAAACCAAATGTTAAGTCATTCCCATGGCTCAATAACTTGTAGAACCAACTTGGAAGAGAGTTCCATAGTTTCACTGCTCTTCCATAGTTTCACAGTAAAGAATCCCCGTCTATGGTGATAGTAGAACTGCGTCTCCTCTAGGCATAGTGGATGCCCCCTTGTCCTGGTCACAGGCTTAGGTATATCCTTTCTGAATTGCCGCCAAGCGAGAGCTTAATCGGGCTGACTCGGGGTAAATTGGTGTGCAGCTGAAGGCTGGTTCTAACTGTGTATGCACATTTAATGCATGCTGATGGGTGCCGTCTATGGGGAGGGGCAGTGGTGAACTGCGCTCATCCCCTGCTCCTCTCTCACAGCGCCGATGTATGCCCGCCGTACTACGGTACAGCGGGCATACATTGTGTGCATGTAGCCTAAGATGGTTTTATCCCAGTTGCCTTTGTGTATAATCTCTGTTATTTATAATATATTTTTTGTCTTAATTCACATTTGGCTTTTCTTATGAACTCAATGCTGCATTCACAGACTGCTCTGTATAGAACCTCTTCAGATCTGCAGTTTATAAACTGTTAAATCTGAAAGATTTTACCTGTAACACTTGAAATAAAGTCCATAGACAGGGCCGGCTCCAGGTTTCAGTGGGCCCCTGGGCGATAAAGCCTCAGTAGGCCCCTTAACAGTGAACTTATGTAGCGACATTAAAAAACAGACATTTAAAATACCAAAACACCCACGTACAAATATACAGCATATATACACACGCATCCAGTATATACAATACATACACACAGATATACAGCATATATACACACCTATCCAGTATATACAGCACATACGCACAGATATACAACACATACGCACAGACATACAGCATATATACACACACATCCAGTATATACAACACGTATGCACAGATATACATAATATATACACACACATCCAATATATACAACATGAACGCACAGATATACTGCATATATACACACACACACATCCAGTATATACAACACGTACGCACAGATATACAGCATATATACACACACATCCAGTATATACAACATGAACGCACAGATATACAGCATATATACACACACATCCAGTATATACAACATGAACACACAGATATACAGCATATATACACACGCATCCAGTATATACAAAATATATACACGCATCCAGTATATACAGCATACACACAGATATACAGCAGATATACACACACATCCAGTATATACAACACATACGCAGATATACGACATATATACACACACATTCAGTATATACAGCATACATACACATGCATTTACATATGTACAATCATACTCACCCCAGCTGGATATCACTCGGTCAGGACATGGTGGCAGGTGAAGTGGACCGCATAGGAGAGGGTTGGACATTTGGCGCGCAGGCCGGGCTGGACATTCAGCGCGCAGGCCGGGTTGGACGAGAGGCGCGTCGGCCGGGCAGCAGGTGAAGCAGGCGGGCTGGGGAGCGCAGGGCGGGCCAGGGAGCGCAGGGCTGGGCAGCAACATGTGAGGTGGGTAGGGCAGGGCGGGGCTGCTACGGTCCTTCAGCAGCAGTCAGGGGAGGTAAAGGGATGGGCCAGGAGTGGGATGCCGAATTATACTTTGCCCCCGGGCCCGTCCCACTACCTCTCTGCCCACCTCCTATGTGGCCTGCAACCAGCGGCGAACCTGGGCCCCGTAATACGGTGCCACATCGTCGTGGTGGGCCCCTTTGGAGCTCTGGGGCCCTGGCACTTGCCCGGGCCTGTCCATAGATCTCAGCATGAAGGAACATACAACACAGCAACTGCACAGCCAATCCCTTTTACTTTGTTCTCTTTTAACCAGGGGCTTTTTTGGCTAGACATGAAGTGGCTATGGACTAGTCAATCCCTGAGGGATTCTAAACTATCTTCATTGTTTTATAATTTTGAATACTATTTCTCATTGTTCAATGATTGACTTAAAGTAGTTTAGAAATGAACTTCTACCCCTTTCATAGACTTGTTGGCAGCTTAGATCACTGCTGATGTCTTTCCTACCTGACATTGTGTTAACATACGCTGGAATGCACCATTGCAAAACCAGTTCACCATAAGTGCTTTCACCCTTCTTGTAGTAGTCACAAATGTCCTGAAGATTCCCTAATACTTTTAGGGAACCACCATCTCCTAGGAAATGGACCCTACCAACCTCCAAATTAGGCTGTCTTCTGCTGCACCTCCTGCATACAGTAATGGATAAAATCCTGGGACGCTGGAAGGTCCTCTGGTAGTCTCATGGGCCAACACTGGTTATTGGTAATCTACGTGGATAACTATTTTGTATCACTTCCTACAAGTTTGCAAATTTAAAGTATCATTCTTATAAATGCAAAAAAGATGTCTTAGATTTCTTAGAGTCTCCAAATAATGCCCTCTCAATGTAATATGTCATGCCTCAGTAGAGGGAAGTGAAGGCACATCTCAATTAAAGGGGTTGGACACTTTTTAATAAATCTGTTCCATAAGACAGGTCTCTGCATGTATATGTACCTGAGTCTTTGCCTCCTCTCAGCTTCAATCTTTTCCCTGTTATCCACTGCTATCCCTGTATCTCCACACAACTTCCCGTTTCTGCCTCCTTCAGTCTGTCTGAAATGGCAGCCTCCAGTGTGTCTATTTTCTCTCCATCCATCTCAGTGACATACACAGGGAGAGGGAAGAGAGGAGAGCCGGATGAGTCATCCTCTGCTGCTGCAGTTCCCTCCTGTTTACCAGTGTAGGATCTTTGTTTACATGTCTATGCAGAGTGCACAGAGAGTCTACACACAGCAATGAAGGAAGCATCAGTGATGATGAATGAATTGGTGAGCATTCAGGGATTATTATTAAGGAAGTAAAAGCATATGGGCAATTTATGTTGAAGAATGGCCAATATCTTATTATATTGAAACATTTGTGGTGTCACTTCAGGACATATCTTAATTCATTTAATACCTATAATTATCATTGACACAAAAAGCAGCAAGTCATAATCGTGATGTATGGCTCCTTACATCATGCAGTTTCATGTGCATATAGAGGAGTAGCTATAGGACTGTGTGAGCAGATGATCAAGGCCCTGGTGCTTAAGTGTCAAGGGCTTTTTAGATCTATCACTCTGAAATATGTATATGTTCATTTACACAGTTGCAGAATAAAGATGTATTACTTTATTTGTGTCAGTTTATGATTTGTTGGTTCAGCTCACACGTCGTTTCTGAAATTTCAGAAATTGTTTCATTATACATTTCTGAAATAGTTTGGAAAAGTGTAAATATGTTACATAGTCAAATCCATGAGATTTATTTTTCATGGATTACTACCTTTTATTGTTACTAGTCTATACCATATTTACATACGGATTTGTCATATTATGCAGCATTCACAAGTGCTTATTTGTATTGTGAGTATTATTAAATATAAAAACTACCTGTGGTCTTGCCAGGTAAGTTTTCCAGTTATAGAACTTACAAGTGAATCTACCCAAGGAACCACAAAACAGAACTGGTAAGAGTGGTGAATATCCACTGCATTTTAGCCATCACGGCCTTAGAGCTCTTTGACATTAGCTGTGTGCTCAGCTTCCATTGCACATCTGTTGCATTTTGTCTCTGTTGTGTCTCAGTTTTTCTTCTGTCCGCAAAAAAAAAAACCTGCAGGTTTAAATTACTTTCAAATGGTTAATCAGTATTTTTTGCAAACCCATAGACTATTGGCTTCCATGATCTGCATCCATGAAACAAATAGGACGGGTTTCATAATTTCAGTGAAAACACAAGCCAATGTGAAAACACCCATTGAAAACAATGGCTTTGAAAGGCATCCAAGAAAACCAATGCAATGCATCAATCATTCTCCTGTATCTTAAGGAATTTACATAAAGGATCTATTTTATCCTTCCCGGAATAGTGCTGGATATCCGCTTCTCTTACCTGTTTGCATGTGGTTTCAAGATGATCTGTGAAGCTGTGGGAGAATTGGGTGAAGTGGTGACAAGGCACTATCCTAAGTATGAAATGTAATAATGCTGTAAAAATGGTGAAATTCATAGGTTACAATATTTTTTTTTATCAGACGTACTCCTATATAACATCTAATAACGGATTGTGATTTTTATAATATATAGACAAATATGGATTTAGCAGGTCACTGGTTTGATATCGAGACCCCCTCATATTCTAAATGGTCAACTGAAAAATTGGAATCCAATAAGAATGATCTATGGAGTGTATGACTAACACTTCAGAACAATAAATGAATGGAGTCCTGCTCTCACACCCACAAGGATGCAATGGGTATGTATTCAAACATTCAGGAATGGACAAAACAAATCCTTTGTCCAATAAAAATCTTGTTTGTTTATGAACCATTTAACGCGGTTCAGTACACCTGTAGTGCGTACGTTCACCAAGATTGTTCCTTTTCCAAACAGGGCTGGTGCTGACAGAATTCATTTGTTGCAGATGGAGATTCCAAGGCTTGACCTTACAGCCAGCAAATGAACTCACCAGTTTGTAGAATCACCAGCCTATTACTACCATACAGATGCCTCATTCCGAATTGTTTCCAATACATTCAAGCATAATTGTTCTGGTGAACACGTGTACATGTCTTTGTGTTTTTCAGAAAACAGACAGGTTCTCTACAAGGTCATGATCCTATTTATATACTTTTGGATCAAATTCTATTTCCTTTAAGAAGGGGGGAGTATCAATCATGTTGACTGCTCAGTTCAAATATCCGGAGAACACTGGGAGGAGTAGGTAGCTATTTAGTGCATCAATTTCAGAGCACACCCTTAGCAGTCATGTTTGAACAGGTCTTCATATTGTCAGTTTTATTGAATGTAATTCAGCAACAGAACAGCTGCCTCTATTTTAATAAGGAACCTTGGCATTGGTGTCCAAATAACCTAAGGCTACAGTGAACAAAGCGAGGACAATGCTCACTCATAGAGGCAATATAATTCTTTATGGCATCCAGGTATTGCTAGAATATAGAAAGCTGCCTAATGATTTGAGTCTTTGTGTTACTTTGAACCCAGTTTTAAATCTTGAGATATTAAAAATTATAATGATTTGAAATATCCTTTAATTCTGCATATATCCTATTATACAGCGGAGGGGCTCAGGAGCTTCTTTGGCTCAATCCCATGTTGTGTGGCTTAGGAGTTCTTTTAGATTAGCTTTTTCTTTTTTTTTTACTCTTATATTTGCAAATATGTACAACAAGCATTTATTCAACTAAAAGCATGTATTCTGGATCATAACTCTCCAAACTCTTTATTCCATCGTGAATTTCTTGTGACTAAAATCAATTTCTCATGTCTAGCAATGACATTGTCATTAAGTGAGCTCCTCTTATCCATGCAACAGCTTGGTGCATCTTCCAGCTCCCTCCTCCAAATGCTGCTTTCAGCTTTTAGGAATTTATAGCACTAGTTTATCTGTCACATTAGATGGGTCCACTGTGGCTATGTATTTCTGTAGCAAAGAATAGAGAAACAAGGAAATTCTTCATCAAAGAATCAAGCATGATAAACCAGGGACACATACTCAAAGATCCAAGCATCTTGACTGTGCTAATCTTCTTATATTTGTTACCTATGGCCTACACTTTAATTATGCTAATGAACCTGAGGGATACCCTGGCCCTCTGCGATGTGGAGTTACAGATTATATTGTCATTGTGCCCCTGCCCCAATTCCTGCACAATTGCTGAGGTGAGGCACTGTAACAGTCTGTAAAGCCAGATCACTCAGGGACTAGGCTAGCCACTCATTAGCATAAGTTAATTTTAGAAGGAGGACATGGATAACAAATATAAGAAGAGTAGCTCAGTAACATTGGATCTATGAGAAAGAGATTTTAATAGTAGATTTCCTTTGACCCGTGGGGCGAATGTGGTAAAAAGAATTTTAAACCAAGACCAAATAGCTCCTTTTTGCTCACCCAGCTTCTTAGAAGGATAGTTAAAAAAAAGCAAACAAAAGGTCAAATACCACACATTATACATTTATACTGCAAAAACCAAACCCTTACTGCCATCGATGATCCATCAATACTCTGGTATGCCTGTTATGAACACTGTAAGATAACCAAGTAATATAGGGAGTAGAGGTTATATTTGTTGAATGAGTCATTCTTCACAGAAACTTTCAGTCACATAGGAGAATAAAGTTCCTTTGGCACAATCCACATATGCAATAAACAAAAGGTCTACAATTTATTTTCCTGTCAGAATATCTGTGTAAGGAGTGTACGATAAGGATTGATTCAGGATGAACTTCCAGCTGCATGAGTAATTCAAACAGTTCATTGCAAGTGAAAGTCCGGACAGATCAATTGGAAAAGCATGCACACAACCTCATTTCTACTGTGTGAAGAGCGAATATCTCCCCTGGTGCTATAGCAATCACAAATCAGTGAATAGAGAAGAGACATGCTTTACTTAGGCCTGGGAACACACTTGATGAGAGCGGCCTATGATGTAACCCTTTAAGGAGGTAAGGTTTAATGAGTTCCCTTGCCATACTCTTATAAACGAGGACAATCAACACATTTCATTCTTCCCGCTGGACTGGGAAAATCTCTTCATTAAAGGTATCACATCTCTAACAAATCTTCCACAGAAACTTTATTTCATCAGGTTAGGATTCAGTTCCATCATGTTTCTGATGGGGCAAATAATGCAGCCATTACACAACATTGCAGGAGATTTATCAGAAGTGTCTGAGAAATTCTAGTCGCCCATGGCAACCAATCAGAGCTCAGCTTTCGTTTTCCCACCGCCGTTTATAATATGAAAGCTGAACTCTGATTGGTTTCCATGGGTAACTAGAACAGTTTTACCTTAAATATTAGGGAGATTTATCAGAAGTGTCTAAGACATTTTTTTAATATTAAAAGCCCTCAAAAAGGGGACAACCGGAAAGCTTGGGGTAGCAATTACTTGCAATACATTCTGTGCAGTGCAGAAATTCTTGTTTGTACTGTGTATATGTTACAAATTAGACCCATCCTGTATATTTAAGGACTATAAATAAGTACGGTACATAGATGTAACAGCGTTAAACACTATAATGCTTATTGTCAGCCATAATGGAATATTCTACTAAAAATCAAAAAACACAACACAAATTTTATTTTCAGTGGAGAAATTTATTAGCAAACTATTTTGAAATATGTAAAGATCCTTTAAATATATATTGGCTATGTACATTGTACCTTCTAGTATACAAATTTACATTATTAAACATAAATAAATCTTCTGCATCAGAAAATGGTAGTAAATGTACAAACAATAGAGAAAGCAAATAGAGCCTACCATGGATACCTGTTCCTGAACATCGGCTTTTATTTCCAATACCTGAATAAGAGAAAAACCTCTGACCTGTATATTCTAGCACAATACTACAAGGGGTTGCCTATTATATAAAACTCTTATTATTTTCTCTGTTATTCGCTTTATGCTGCACTGAAGATACCTTTTATACATCATGATCTTATGCACAAAGACAAAGTACACTTTCATAAAAATATTCAAGTTATTCACTTTGGCAAATGTATTACTGTAAAATGCTGTATTAGCAGATATAAATGAGTATATATTCAACTATATATCTGAGGTCCATGCATAATATACAGGACTCCATATCAACCTAGCAATAGTTGTATACATGTAGTGGTGGTGTTACTACTCTATCATCCTATATACCATCAATAGTGTACCACGATTATGTATTTTAGTCCTAGTCGAACCCTTTACCTGTAATATCCTGAAAAAGCTCATTCTTATTTAACAAATAAGGAGAATCGTTCAGCACTGAGGCACCAGGTAGAAGAGTGGCACTTGGGTATCCTGTCTCAGTTTTGTAACTTGGTGCATGATGACTTGGCTTTACAGTTTAGGATTGAATTCCTCGATTTGATCTTAAGTTTAGGGGAAACAAAAATGCTGTGTTTAGGTTAAAGAAAAAGAAAGTCAGGCCATAAAGCGTCTGGTTTCTGCTGTGGTATTAAGCCACGATTATGGCAAAGTAATGGTTAAATTCAACAACCCCCCAATAATTAACAAGCTGCAGATTTAATAACTAAGAGCAGAACTCCACTTCAACCTTTTAAAGCATAATCCCATTCACCGTCACTGCTACTTGGGTCACCTGGAGACAATTTCTACTATGGGTAACCTGCAGCCAACCTGCCCGGTTTTTTCCTACTCTTCAAGAACAATTCCACCTACTGGTAATAGCAAGAGAATAAAACTACAATGTGGCATGCCCACCAATGCTCCAAATGTTCAGAAACTGCACATCATAAGAACTGTACAGTGTAATCCACACTCATTTATGCAGCTTACTCACAAGTCCTTAATGTGCCTCCACCACCTATCCATAGTAAAGGCATAGGGGAAAAGCTAATTGAACATATGGATTTTCGTTACCCAGTTTTACCAAGTCTTTCTCTATTAATATTTCTGTTCTACCACAGCTGCCTCCACTTAGGACTACCTGAGGGAAGAGATTTTAAGGCACAGATGCAACCCCTCCTACTATCCTGAAGAACAGATCATTTATTATCATAAGTCCACAGCCATTTTGGGTAAAACCATGCACACTGACTCTATGTTCCTCCATATTTTTGGGCGGAGGGTTGCTTTAGATGCAGGTCTTCTCAGCACATTTTGAAACTAAAGTGTAAATTAAGTCTAAAATATCCAGAATGACCCCAGCAGCAGATTTCGAGGGAAAAGAAGGGTCCGATATGCTTGATGTTAATATGACTTTCTTTGTATGCACCCTGAAATGGTCGCAATTCCAGGTTCAGAAATTATGACTATTTACCCCTGCATGCAAAATCCACGACCAAATGGGAGAAAGAGCGTTCAGCCATGAGGTTACAGTGTAAATCATAACCCTAGTTATCAACTATTGAATTTGTGACATGGTGATGCAACCTTTTTTGCTCTTTTTCTATCAAAGTGTATTTAAAGATTATATAAAAAGAAAAGATTTATGAAAGTAGTGTTGCTGTGGTCCGAATAAGGTCTACTTCCTGGGCAGGCTATAGCGCAATTTTACACAAGGTGTAGAACTGCCCGGCATTGCAGTCGCCTCTCCACCACATGATAAATGATAAAGTATAAGGTCTTAGCTTGTGATTTTTAAGCATTCCTAATACTGTTTCATATTAGAGGGTGAACAATTTCCTAATGCCATCACCACCTCATTTATAGCATAAAGACAGTAGTTCATGATGGTAGAAGGATCCACCTAGGTGCAAAGCATAAACTATAACAGTTTGTCAAGAAACCAATCTCTGGCGTCCTAGACGTTTTTAGAGGTACATTTTCAGGATTGAATTCTCCTTATATTTGTAAAGTAGTGAGATATGCAAAATGGGCAAGAGAAGATTATCAGAAAACAATTACTGCTCATAATATAAACGTCCAACATTGACCAATAGATAGCGGAACAGCAATATCATAACCTATCATATCAGAGCTTACATGATAGGAAGAAGCCTAGCAGCAGGATTTATAGTTGAACACAAAGGCAAGAATCACACGGAATGGATGAAGTGCTGTCAACAAATAGTCCAACTATAAATATAGAGATGTGACACCATTCATATGCGTTATAAATACATGGCACTTCTGTGTTCAGCAAAGTCCATAGCTCTGTATGTAACTGCCCTATTGTACTGTCCTCCTTACTCTGGATGTGCCAGTCATTGCTATAAAATTCAGTCATTTAGGAGACTCCACCCAGCAGAGTCCCCTTCATCAAGCCAATGGCAGCATGATCAAGTACTCCTATAGCTGGAAGCAGCCAACCAGAAAAATCAATGATTAGCTTGTACCTTGGAAAGTGGTGAAAAATGCTAAATCTACTTGTTCCTTGATGTTTGAGGAAGTGATGCAGCAGATACAGATTTTCAGACATGTGCTCTTTCAGTCCAGCTCAAAGATTATTACAATACAAATTCCTTCATGAGGCTGCATAATGCACAATGGTAGTTAGTAATTCCAAAAGTCACCAAAGTCTATAGAAAACATATAAAATCTGCATTGCTAATCAGCATTGCTTGTCAGAGAAGAGTTTTTTTGTAAAACTCTTCCTTTATTAGATTCACCCAAAAAGGGTTTGTCGAATTAAATGGAGACTCTTTAAATAAACACCTACTTCAGTAAAGGCTTTAGTATTTTCCCAAGTGTCGCTTTGCCTGTATCTTTAAGTTTCAAAGAAGATCTTTCAACTATACCCCTTTCTTTTTGGGCAGTCTCTGGTTTGCCGTTGGAAATAGCTTCTGCCACCCTCCCATTTGTCCTCATGCTATTGGTCCTCATGAAAGGACTAGCACTACCATTTTCTTTGGAGGTAGAATCTTTACTTACAGATTCAGGCTTTGCTTTAGACTGACGTAAAGAAGTTGATCTAGTTATTGTTGCAGGTTTTATTGGTGAAGGAGAAGGAGCAGGTGCTTCTATCTTTGCACGGCGAGATGATGACGCTACAGTGTTTCTGGCAAAACTGGGAGTAGAAGACAACGTTCTGGTGGTATTGGTTGGAGGAGTCTTGACTACTTCTGCAGTAGGTGGGTTTGGTTTTTGAGTTGTCCGACAGATCTTGGTTTCATCAAGCTTTGGCTTACTAATATTTCTAACAGGTTTTGCTGCTGGTTTTTTGACAGAACTTTTCCGCTGAATCTGATCCCTCTGAAAACGTGAACTATTAGAATTAAAACTTGCTCCTCTTTGGAACTTGGGTTCCTCAATAGTGATACTAGACCTGGGAGAAGACCTTTGAATATTATCAGTTTTTGTCCGAAGGGAATGACGCTGTATTGGTCTCACGTCGTCTGTTTTTGCCTCATCTCGAAGCGAACTCCTGAGTTCAGTACGTTTGATACTTCCGGGTCTGTTGGATTTAGAAATGGGCACAACTTTCCTCATGGTGACATGCTCAGAGTCATTCAACATACGAACAGGCTTTGTGGTGACATTGTTACTTGAGCTAGTCACAGTCGGCTTAGTGTAGCCCGGGTTTCTATCTTTCAGAGAACTCGGTTTCTTGGGATCCTTAGGGTCTTTACCTTTTGCGGCAATCTCCTTTGAAATACTGCTCTTCCTAGAACCACATTCTGACTTCTCAGAATGATCAGAAACCGACGAGTTTGATTTTACACCACAATTTGAATGATCAATCTGTACATTTTTATCCTCTTTGTCACAGGTATCTTGGCTCTCAGAACAGTCTAGTGTTAAAGAATTATCAGTAGCATCTTCAACGTAAAAGTGAGGCCTGGGATCTTTCTTATCAGAGATACATGAGCTTTCTGAAATAGGAGTGCCAGCACTGTTTAAATGAGCTTCAGTTGTATATGTTGTATCATCTGAGCTACTTGATGAAATAAAAGCTTTTTCTTTGGTACTTTTATTTAATGGTACTGTATTGTCATCTACACAGTTAAAGGAATCCAAATTCAACTTTTCATGTGTTTCCAAGTCTGTGATATACACATAATCAGAATGATCTTTTACAGATCCTTGGAGATCAAATTTTTGCAACTTTTTGACCAACTCTCGTTCCTCTACAGTGACTGTTAGAGGGCTTAATGGTCCCTTTTTGTGATGGCTTTCTGCTTTATTCTGTTGATTATTATTTCTGTCTATTTTATCCTGTTTGTAATGCAAGTTAGAAATGGCAGTGTGGTCCGGTACCTCATCTTCCAAGCTTATAAGTACCGTAGGCAACGTATGTGGACTTTGAATGGTTTCATTCCTGTTCAAGTCTATAATGTTAATGTCCATGTCATTTTCTCCCTTGTTTTCCATCCATGCAACTGTGGGTCTTGGCTGGTGAGAGTGTGATCGAGGCAAACTGTTAAATTTGTTGCTTTGTTCATCTTTTGGCGCTTCCAAGTACATCTGCAGTTCTCGATCTGCTGTAACTCCTAAGGATAGACGAGACCGCCTCGCGCTCGAGCTCCTGCTTAATGGGCTTTGCGGTCTCTGCTGTAAAAATGGCAGCACATCCTCCAGTCCTTTTTTAGTTAATAACTCCACATCACTTTCACTGCTACTTCTTCCAAAACCTGCATTTTCTCCAAAAATCCAAGTGCGCCTTTTTAGATCCATTTCCTTTCGTCGTTTCTGCTGCCGTAGATCTTGAATTTCTCTCTCTTTATTCTCCTAGAATAATAAAAAGCAGAAGAGACATTTCTGGTTTAGACTCTATATACATGTATAAAGCTCATAAAGTCCACTACCTTACACAACAGGGTTTTCATAAAATATGGGTAAGAATCTAATGAAGTTAGATGTTCTATTAAGTACTAAAAAAAAAAAAAAATGTGTGGACTTACTATTTATAAGGTTTGACTATTATTTTAATGTTCGCACATAATTATTAAGGTCTCACCTTTACAGCCTTATTAAACTTGTCGCAAAAATCCCGAAATATTTGGAAACATTCATCAAGTTTCATGGTTTCTCGGTCTTCACAGAAGAAGTCAATCAGAGTATTCCCTCCCTTTTGTAATTCCATTTTTTGCTTCTCCAGCTCTTTTAACTCTTTTACAGCATTCTGAAATACAAATCGATAGACGTACACCATTGGGCACATATACAACACAAGTCAGTTTCATATACATCATACCACAATAGTGAAACTTTGAGGCGCTCTCTGTTCTACATGTTTCTACACCTATGTACCTGTAGGAATGGTTCCATTTGCTGCACCAACTCTGTATCCTTCTTGATCTGGTCTTTGAGGGATTTTGTTTTTGTTAATAGTGCATGAAACTCTGCATCTATATTTTCTGTAGACAGCCTGCAATGTAGAGAAACACAAATTACCTAACATGTTAGGAGCCTATTTCGAGGCATCTTTCTGTAATGTTTGAACAGTTCACCAAACACCTCAATGTCAAACACAGCCATGCCTGGTTGTCAAATTCACAAAGAGGATAAATTGGGTGGAAGCAAGTTATCTCACAGAGAAAGAGGGTTTGTTACCGGATTAACAATGAATCATTTCTCACAGACTATACCACTGCTGTAATGTCCCAGGGTCACTCACCCTAGTGGCATGGTTAGTAACGTCATACATGGCTGAGTGATCAAAGGTAGAAATGGCTGTATTTAGTGAAGACTTATTACCCAGATAAAAAAAAAATCTTTACTATATTGGCATACAATAATAGTTAAAATATAGAATAATGCTAAGGACATCCACACTGATGCTGAGGGCTTTGATAACTTAAAGGCAATAATTTTATAAACCTGCCTCATTTAAAGGAGTAGTCTGGAGGATAAAAACCATAGCTGCTTCCTTCCAAAAACAATGCCACGTCTGACCATGGTTTATGCCGGAGCTTATAAATGGAGCTTAGCTGCAATATCATACACTCACTGGCCACTTTATTAGGTACACCATGCTAGTAACGGGTTGGACCCCCTTTTGCCTTCAGAACTGCCTCAATTCTTTGTGGCATAGATTCAACAAGGTGCTGGAAGCATTCCTCAGAGATTTTGATCCATATTGACATGATGGCATCACACAGTTGCCGCAGATTTGTCGGCTGCACATCCATGATGCGAATCTCCCGTTCCACCACATCCCAAAGATGCTCTATTGGATTGAGATCTGGTGACTGTGGAGGCCATTTGAGTACAGTGAACTCATTGTCATGTTCAAGAAACCAGTCTGAGATGATTCCAGCTTTATGACATGGTGCATTATCCTGCTGAAAGTAGCCATCAGATGTTGGCTACATTGTGGTCATAAAGGGATGGACATGGTCAGCAACAATACACAGGTAGGCTGTGGCGTTGCAACGATGCTCGATTGGTACTAAGGGGCCCAAAGAGTGCCAAGAAAATATTCCCCACACCATGACACCACCAGCACCAGCCTGAACCGTTGATACAAGGCAGGATGGATCCATGCTTTCATGTTGTTGACGCCAAATTATGACCCTACCATCCGAATGTCCAAGCAGAAACCGAGACAGGCAACGTTTTTTCAATCTTCTACTGTCCAATTTCGATGAGCTTGTGCAAATTGTAGCCTCAGTTTCCTGTTCTTAGCTGAAAGGAGTGGCACCCGGTGTGGTTTCCTGCTGCTGTAGCCCATCTGCCTCAAAGTTCGACGTACTGTGCGTTCAGAGATGCTCTTCTGCCTACCTTGGTTGTAACGGGTGGCGATTTGAGTCACTGTTTGTGAACCAGTCTGCCCATTCCCCTCTGACCTCTGGCATCAACAAGGCATTTCCGCCCACAGAACTGCCGCTCACTGGATGTTTTTTCTTTTTCGGACCATTCTCTGTAAACCCTAGAGATGGTTGTGCGTGAAAATCCCAGTAGATCAGCAGTTTCTGAAATACTCAGACCAACCCTTCTGGCACCAAAAACCATGCCACGTTCAAAGGCACTCAAATCACCTTTCTTCCCCATACTGATGCTCGGTTTGAACTGCAGGAGATTGTCTTGACCATGTCTACATGCCTAAATGCACTGAGTTGCCGCCATGTGATTTGCTGATTAGAAATTAAGTGGCCGGTGAGTGTACACTACCTATGGTCAGAAGTGGAGCTGTTTTTTGGGAGGGCTGAAAGCAACCATGTTTTTCAACTTCCAGATAACCCCTTTAAAATACAATGCAGGTTGCCAGCAGCTTGTTATAGACTAACAGCAGCTATAAACATCTGCTCAAATATCAATTTAGGAGTTGAGCAGGTGGTGCTACATGGTGACTGACCGCATATTGTGTATGCATACGGTGAAGGCTGTTCATAATGAGCAATAATAAAGACATTTCCTCCAAAGCTCTATATTTATTTATCTACTCAGCAGCTCCTGCTCTATAACATGCTGCTGCAGCACTTGTAGCACTTAGGACCTTAAGGTATCTGTTTGTCTGAGGAGCCAATTTTACATAGTTATTTTAATTGGGGGACAATAATACCCTCTGCCCTATTTTTGCTCTGTGTAAGCTTATAGTGAATATTAGTTATTATATAAACTTTCTATATTAGGTTGGAAGGCAACACAAAAGAAATAGGTGGGCACTAACCAAACACTCAAAAAAAATCTCATCAATGAATCTATGAAAATACAAATAGTTGATGAATTACTAGTCCAGAATATGAACTATCCAACCCATGATAGAGGAACGCAGAGCGCAAAATTACAATACCTGTCTAATACATATATGAATATCATCAAATGAATAAGCAAGTGAACACCAAAACCTTAATCAGTGCGAATGATAAACTTAATCTCCCCACAAACAAAACCTTCCATAATCCATTGAGAGCACAGGAGCTACACAGCAGATGAGGAGAAGAAAGGCGACTGATGCTTTTCATCATGGCAGTTTACATGGTGCTGCTTTTCTGAAGACTTTGGTTTGCTTGGGGCTGGAGTACAAGCTGAGCTTTTGTGCATGAATCAGCCTTTTGACCCGGCTTTCTCTGTCATAGTAACAAGTGAAAGGAGACCCCAGTAGTAATGTGGGAAAGCCAAGCACCTGACACAGAAAGGTTAAATTCCTGCTCTTTTTTTACCACCAATTTTCTGAAGTTCAGCTTTGGGCAAAGAAACTAATAGTACTTTATCACACTAGAAAAACACAAGGCCATGAAGCAGAATATATAGCCGCAGGAAATAGAAAGGCACGCACCAATAATTCTACTCAGCTCCAAGAAACAGCACTGGATGGCTGGTGGTAGCTGTTAATACATCTATAAGCTTTCCCTTCACTGTATATAGGATGACGGCTGATGGCTGGTTCAAGCAGCAGAATTTTCATTTATTACATTATTTTATACTGTTCCCTTATCAAGAATGGCTGGACCATTTTACAAGTTTTTATACTTCTTGTGTCACCCCTTCATCCTCATAGTCTGTAAGCTCTTGTAAGCAGGACTCTCACCCCTATTGTTCCAGATGACTGTTTGTACTATGTAATGTAGTATAATATTTGTATATGTCCTTTATGATTTGTAAAGTGCTACGGAATATGATGGTGCTATATAAATAAAGCGTATTTCGTAGCCAAAAGAAATCTATCATTAACATAAAGTAAGCACTGAATGCCCCCATTTACTTCAATGTGAGCACTCTGTGTAGTTAAAGGGGTTGTACCAGGTTTGCTTGTTATAACCTATTGATATGATAGGAAGCAATAAACTAATTGGGGAGGAACACTGATGAGACCACCATGGGGCATACCATAGTAATATATCTGGTTATATTGTTTTAGCTATTTTTTCCCCATGCAGTATCTCACACCAATGTTGACATTAGGTGTGAAGACACTATTTTTAAGTGGCAGGTCCTGCTTTAAAGCAGATAACTGTACACCTGATGCTCCTCCCCATCTTGCTGCAGGTGGTGCTGACTGAGGCAAGAGGCTCAACTAGCCTCATGGCTGGTGCACCCCTGGGTGGAGCAGTAGGTAAAGCATGCAACCTACAGCTCCATTCAATAGTATGGGAGGGACACAAATTCCAGAGTACAGCACTTGGCCATCTCCAGAACTCCCATTCACAGTCTATGAACTGTTCCCTGGAATTTCTGCCACTCCCATACTATTGGGTGGAGAGGGAGGGTGCATGCTCGAGCTGCCATACCACCCATTAGGAAAAACGGGGGCCCCTTGTTCTTCGGGTTGCTGGTGACAGTCTCAGAAAAAACTAATATGCAGAACTCAAAGACGAGGAAGTGTCTTTGTACATTAGAACATTAAGCATAGTCTGTTGTACGGCTATATTTTTTAAAATTATTTTCTATTGTGATGTGTACAGAGGCCGGGAGCATGCTGAACATGTACAAAGCATTCTGTTACCTAATTACTTCCTCTAGTAGTATCACCGCTATCCTCACCACAGGACAGAGACTTATGCAATGTTCTGTGTATCCTATCAACACTGTACTGTACATGATGTAAAAACAGTCACGTCTTCTCCTGTACACGTGTGTAGCAGTAAGTATTCATATCTCCCCAAATCAATAGCACAAACCATGGAACAAAAGGGCTCAGGACCCATAAAATGTCAGAATTCTTATCCAATACAAGGTAACGCTACTGCTGAACTAGAATTCATAGTAATCGCATGGGAGCACATTAAAGCTTGTACAGCAAGTCTCCTTTACATCCCCATGGCAATATTCCTAAGGGACAGTAAGCGCAACATGTGCAGATGTCTGCAAGGACAATAGACAAAGTATACTCTGCTTACCTGGCCGCTTCATTTACATGCTGCAGCTTCTCCGAAAAGGTAAGCAATGTAGTATCTTTCTTCTGGGCTTCCTAAAAAGAAATAAGTAATAATAATAAATACATAATGGAAAAAAAAAATACAGAGAAGGTTCTTTTTAATTAAAACAGACACTACCACAACCTTTTACCCCACTAGACTACTAGCCCCCTCAGGTAGGGCATGAAATACCTGTTCTAGCATTCCCTCATTAGTGAAATCCGGAATGTTTAACTATTACAAAATTACCTTCAAAGTCATATGGAAATGAGCTGAGAAGAGTCATATATAGTCAGTGATGAGTCACTTTAAGAGACTGAAGGGGGAGCATCACTTCAGGGGTCTCCATGTCCTTCGGTTCTTTAGAATCTAGACCCATACTTTTGGTATCATATTAAAGAAAGGAATATATCAGAACGCATCAGGCTTAAGTTTTCTGCTCCTCTCACAAGCTGGTGTGCAGTTTGGAGAAGGAGGATGACAGATCTGAGGGGAAAGGTGGCTAGTAACCCCTGGCTCCTTTCAGTAGGAACTGTAGAGATCACGCACAGCTCTGTATGTGGTATCATCATATGGACTGTCAATCAAGGACTGGGAGGTGTGGCTTTGCAGGAGACTCACGAATATGCTGGACTCGGGCTCACCTCAGGTCATTTACATACAACTTCAGGAACTGTACGTTTAAGTTGGCGGACATGGAGAGGGAAAATTTAGGGATACGGTATCTCTGGTTCCGCAGCTCAGAGAATTCCTGATGCAATCTGATAGAGGAGATTCTGATTTTTAACATGCCGCCAAAGGCATGGTTTTTTTTAATAGCTATAGGGAACTGAAGTTATATGAACATCCCCAGCAGCCTCTAAAAGTGACTTTTCTCAGGCAACATATGACTCTTGGAGATGTTTTTGTTTTCTTTTTATAGGTAAACAGGCAAGTTTTCACACAAAACAGGCATTGCTAGAAGAGACATTTCATGACCTACCCGACAGAGTTAGTTTAATGGGGTAAAATATGGTGACAGGGTCACTTTTAGGCTTGTTAGCCAGAATGCCAAACCTGAAAACCAAGGAACTCTGACTAGTTATTAGGTACATAAAAAAGACTCCCAGGTGACACTACATGAAATGTGTGGGTAGCTGCAGAGGGAATGTCTATTTAAGACAATATCTTTAATATGGACTTGGGTAAATTTGTCAATGAATTATATTGAGGTCATTATATGAGTGGAGATATGAGAAGAACAGAAAGGGTTGCAGATTTTTTTTTCAGTTTACCCTGTAATGACATAAGGAGTTCTATGAATTGCCAAAGGCCTGGCCTAATTTTCATGATGAGAGTATCAATAAATTATCTATATAAGAAAACAGTTAAGACCAGAACCCTACATACCAGAGCCACAAAATGTAACAGGTTCATTCCAGGTTTATTCGCCTTGGTGTCTGCCAGTCTGAGTAGCGATGACAACTTAAAACCAACAGCGTTGCCAGCATATCCACCCTGGAGAGAAAACAAAGGCAATGTAAGCCCTGGGAAATCTCAGGAAAACATGCCAGGTGGGAATTCTAAACATTACGTAAAATAATAGTAATAATCACATGGCATGAGACTTACAGCATTCATAATGTTCCCAGCTTGCAGGACCAAGTATAAGATGGCGTGTAGCTGCTCGCATGACATTAGTTCTAAAAAGAGACAAAACAAAAATGCTCATACGATATCTTACTTTCCTTAGAAATGGAAACCAATATTATAAATGAGAACCCTTTTAAAAGTGAGTGTACTCAATGGCAACCTGATGTTACTTAATACCCACCATAGAAACATACTACAAGAAATAAACACAAAAAAAAGAAATCACGCTGGAAGTTTTTGTTATATAGCTGTCCCACTTCTGCACAGGACCATGTAATCTATCCCTGCACTCTGCCGTGGCAACTGTAATTTATCCCCGCCGCATTATTCATTGGTTTCATGACGGCACAAAGCTTTCCGAGACAAGATGCTCCACGCTGTAGTAAACGTGAGCAGAACTGTGGTAGGCATTATTTACCATGGCCTCGTCTGCTCTCATATTTCCCATTAAATACAGTCCAATAAAAGAAGTTTCCCCAAGTCCAGCCACAAGATACCATGAAAATGGGGCACATGGGGCATGCTTCATACACATTGTAATATTTGGTTGTACCAACCATTGTGCACAGTCATCTCATTATCAAGTCATTGGCAGCACAAATCGGGAAGGTCCGTCCTTTTGTTCACTATTATAATTGCTTATGGCGTAATCTTATAATTTAGCTACAAATTTTGCCTTCATTTCACTGCTGCGGTTTGATGAGGTCTTTAAACAGAGTCAAAAAATATTACTCATCCAGCAAAGCCTGTAATTATAGAGGGCTGAAGCCACATGCGTAATGCTTGCTTTTTTTTTTTTTTTTTTTTTTTTAATGAATGTTCAGAATACATAAATACATAATAATAATAATGCAACATTACATCAGGGCACTAGAGACGCAATGAAGCTGTACCCTAAATAATGTGCAGTTAGAATATCTCCTTTCCAAATGGAAAATAAGGGAGGTATATGCCCACACAGGCTTCCTCTGAGGCCCAGAATTGGAAGATCATGTCTATAATGACTAAATTCAGATCTATTTATTCAGCGCTGGAGCGCGACTTAAATTTTATACAGGCGGTCCCTTACTTAAGAACACTCGACTTACATACGACCCCTAGTTGGACCCAAACGGACCTCTGGATATTGGGAATTTATTATACTTAAGCCTTAGGCTACAATAAACAGCTAGAACAGTTATCAAATGTGTCTGTAATGAAGCTTTAGTGTTAATATTGATTCTTATGGAAACCCAACATTTTTAAAATCCAATTGTCACAGAGACCAAAAAAGTTCTGGCTGGGATTCCAATGATAATATATACAGTTCCGACTTGCATACAAACTCAACTTAAGAACAAACCTACAGACCCCATCTTGTATGTAACCTGGGGACTGCCTGTACATGAATTGTAATCTTATATTCTGGAAAGGCAGCAGCCTGTCCTTATCCCAACCCCATGAGTACCACCAAAGTATTATGCCCTCTTTCCTTCAGCCGTTTCATTATAATGCACCAACTACACTCACCCAAATATTGCCCCCTATTCTGTCATAAAATAAATTCCTCATTTTTCCATGATGAATGAGATTTATGGAGGGGATTTCTATGTTCAAAATATCGTACAGGACTGAATTTTACAAGAGAACAATACCCGATAACCAATACTATGCAGACAGTATACAGAACACTGTCAACACTCACATTTTCTCATAAGATCATGTGCTATTCACAGTGCAAGATCTATTTCTGGAAAATCAGTTCAAAAATAAGTCCAGGCATTGTCTTAATATAGTCGGTAATAATGGAGATCGGTCTAATGCAAATTAGTTAAATATTCATCTAAAGTCATGACCCAAGTAATATTTTATAGCAACTCCCGGCTAAGATAAGTGACTTAAGGTGCTCTGAACACTCAGGTTTTTGTGGAATCTTATAAAAGACAAAAAAAAATAAAAATATCTGCCACATTGAATGCCATTTTCTGATATACAAGAAGGGCATAATAGAGTACAATAGAATATCCTAAGCATATTGGTGATTATTTTTCATTCTCATCTTGTTCTGGGCTTAAAATTGGAGTAAGTCTATTTCACGAATGAGTCTTATCAACATAAGCTAAGCTTTACATGAGCTATATAAAAATAAATCTGCTCATCTCTTGCTCTATAATATGCTATCTGCATATAGGACACTATGTGCAATCTGTTCTCCTCCTCCTGTTCTATAAACATGCTGTCTGCAGATGTGACACTATGTATAACTAGCTCCTGCTCTATAACATGATGCCAGTAGATAGGACACTATGTATAAAACGGCTCAGCTCCTCCTGCTCTATAAAAATGTTTTTTTCTCCCCAATGGTTTCTATTAAAACAGAGTAAGGGCATTTTGAGATGAACATCATGTAAGGAATTGCAGAATTGTAAAAGAAGAAGATGATCTGCATTGGCCACTCACCTTTTGTTGCCAATCTTATTATCATCATATCCTGATTCAAAGAGGAGCAAGAAGGTGAAAACTCTTTCCTCAGCACCATAGCTTCAATTCGCAAGGAATAGCTGCAAAAGAAAACAAACATCTATGAGTGAGACAGATGTATTAAGGCATTGGTTCTTCCTAATTGATATGCATTTTCAGCAGAGAATCATCAAATTGTGAAATTCCATCTCCAATTGTTGCATAATGATTCAAATAAAATATATGACTGTATGGTAGCAGGTAAAAAGTATAAGTGTCAAGTCCTGCTGTGACTACTCAGTTCTTGCCTCCTGCTACGTATATATTTTAGATGATGGCGGAGCCAAGAGATGCTCTGGTGACGTAGGCAGGAGCTCTTTTACATATTTTATAAAGTTCATTTTTTTTCATACGGCCATTCCAGCACAGAAAATGGTGCCATAACCTAGAAAACGTAACGATCATGTCAGTGAGAACAGTCTACGATCAGTAAATCTGATGGTAGATGACCTTTAAATAAAGCAGAATGGAGCAACCTCACAGCTAGGGTGCATAAAATACAGCAAAATGAATGGAACATCAAATTCAAAAATGTAACTACTGATCTAGATTAAACAGGATCCCACCATTCAAAGAAGGCAATCTATCCCTCTACCCTATACCTATGATCTTTGTATGGGTCACAGAGCATGCCCACAACAGATTTCTATTGTCCATGTACTACAGCTTAAGAAAAACGACATCACTCACAGTCATACCTAGAAAATACAATTCAATACAAGAAAATCTAAAATTCGAAAATACAAAAAAAGTCAAAAGATTTATCAAAATGAAGCAAAACCAAAAAAAAAAACCAATAAGGTGATACGATCCCTTTAGCAAAGGACTAAAAGAAGCCCAAGGATCTGAAGGGCTCTGGAAACACCAGTGTATTCTTCACACCGGCCAAACCTCACTGACTCAGAGACCAACGCCTTAGAGAGCTTTGAACACAAAGTAACAGCAAACTGTTGCAAGAATCTCGATATCACTAGATGACATAAATCATGTCAATCACAGCTCTGAGCGCAGGCCTGGGCTATTCGGATCATTATTGAAAACCATTATAGAAGGATGGCTACATCTACAGAATCTGTCTTGTGTCTAAACTCACATGTAATACAATTATATTCAATCCAAAAAAAACCCCCAAAAACGCCTACATTTAACAGATTTGTCTAAATGTAAGATTCCGTTTCAGCGCATCCCTCCACAGGAGACATGTGACCTAAAAGAAAAAGAAATCTACTTATTACTCACTTTGGCACTTGAATCAGCATGTACATGAACGAATCGGCCAGTGATAATTTCGTTACTTCACCACTAAAGGCTTTCAACTTTTTCACCTATAAAGAAGAAAAATGTTGACAACTGGTATTAATACATGTAAAGCAATAAAGCAAAAGCATAACTGGCATCTAAAACCAGCGCTATCAATTCCAGGTGGTTTATATTATTCCATGAAACAGGATAGCTCAATTGTTCCTAATATGAAAGGACGCTCCCAGACTGTACACTACACTAAGCCGATAATAGTCCATCCAAATTCCCCCCCCCCCCCACATAGCTTTGAAATTGTCTTATTTCTATATAAAAGACAACCCTGTAAAGGTTATTTGTAATCCCCAACGCTGCATGTTAAGACAAGATAAAATATAAAAGCAGGAACAAAATATATATACATATATAATTGTACATAATCCCGCACAAAGGATACAAAAACACAATGGGTCGCAATAATGGGATCTGTGCACAGTGTATTATTATAGCATTATCTATGCAGGTATATGCCAGGTATGACATGAAAATCTTTTTACAAATCTAGGAACAAATTCAAATTTACTGCACACAACATGCCTAAAAGACGACAAAAAGTGAAAAGCTAAAAAAAAATAAAAAAAAAAGGACATGACATAACTGAAAAGAGATTACCCTGCAAGCGGACCGGCATCTCTGTTCTAGTTATAGCCAATCGCCTCTACAATATCATATTAATATTATCTATATCATTTTGATGCAATTCACAGTAGTCACTCCTCCAGCAGTAAGACAAAAGCATAAAGGTGATCTAGTGTAAGAAAACAAAGCAGTTTCCTAACTTTCTCTTCTGACCCACTTCCTTTCTTAGCGACACCTTGTGTACTACTAAATGACTTCTCTTGTGCAGCCTATATCCCTTCCATCTATTAGACTTGTTCATACCCTTCATCTTTCATATGAATATTTAGCAATTGTATTCATATGACCTGTCGATTACAATGCAAAAATTGAAATGGTAGACTGGTCTAAGAGCCAGTTCTTATTAGTTTTTTTGCATCAGTAATTGTGAACCAAAGCCATGACTGATCATGCGCACAAAACCGGAATTAATATTAATAATTCCTTTATTTATAAAGCGCACACATACTACGTAGCGCTGCACAGAGCTTGCCAAATCAGTCTCTGTCCCCAATGCGGCTCACAATCTAATCAACCTATCAGTATGTTTTGGAGTGTGAAAGGAAACCGGAGAACCCGGAGGAAACCCACGCAAACATGGGGAGAACATACAAACTCTTTCCAGATGTTGACCTGGATGGAACTTGAACCCAGCGCTGCAGGGCTGTAGTGCTAACCACTGAGCCACACCGCAGGTACAGATCTTTCCAGTGTAACTCATCACCTTGTTTGGTTCAAAATAACTGCTGCTAAAAAACCCAAATGTGAATCAATCATTATACTGCTTCAGATTCATCTGGTTTATAAACCTGTTCCGCTATTAGACTGTCTAATCTACCTTTACACATGTGGGCTATTTTGGGCCCCAAAATTGTGTTGCAATTTTGGTACGTCCACTTTGGCCATGAGAATTTATACCGAAGCCATAGAAGAAAAAAAAAAAGTGCCTAGCAAATCTAGGCATCCAGTACTTCCAAAGCTGTATGAACAATTCTTAGTCTATGACGGCATAAGCAATCCTCTGCAGAAAGCACTCAGATTCTCATAAGATATAGTTGGAAAACCGAGTCTAATGCATAAATATTCAACAGCCATTTACTAAAATCCATTTAATCACTTGCCCAATTCTTCTCAGATAGACAGACCTTAAACGTCCTTAAATATTTATAGGTTTTTCTAAGAAAAGCCATGAAAATGAATAGTGGGATGAACTCATAAATCAGCCACCCTCATATTAAAAGCTCGCTGGAGTATTTGGCATTGCACTACTGTACAACTATGGATCATGTTAGTCAGAAAGGTGATAACAGATGAGGCTGCAGGGCAGTGCTGCTGCCAGCACATATAACAAAGCAAAAGAACAGCCTGTGTAATAAGAGGATTAACGTTATACAGAGAATATCTCACTGGAATATAGTTATGCACTTCCCTCATTATCACTAAAACTAAGTATTATTATAGGTGCAGCCACAAATCCTAGATCCTGTGCAAATTAACACCATTCTTCCGTTTCTGGTTACTGTAAAGGTAAAGTATCATGTTCAGAATTAAGACTAATAAATACCAAATACTGAAACATGTTGCACCATTCCCCCCCCCCCCCCCCCCATTTTCACAATTCAACTCTGGTGACCAAATGTGCCCCAGTCTATTTAGGCAGGGGTCACATGACCATGCTCAGTATGTGTGAAAAAACCGACCATGCACTAGCCTAGATTTCACGGTCCAACCACAGTGCAGGGGATGTGACTACATACAGCATAGTGATATATGATGCAAGGACTCCCTTGTTGCCGGAAGAACAGTAAAAATAATCCGTCCACCATGCTTGATCCGTGAAATCCGGTCAGCACCGGCTTCAAGGGTTCACCCTTGGAAGTACAGAACTTATATACTAAGGTGTTTGTTCCTGGCTATGTGACTCGGCTTCTATATTTCAACGCACTATTTTGTAACTAAACTCCACAGTCTATATTCACAAATTCTCGCCGCTGCCTTGAAACTTAGATTTGGTATCTTGGACCAACAACGGGTCAGCCATTCCAGTACCCTTTATCAACCCAATGACTGTAAATGTATCCTGTATATTGTTATTTCATTACTAATTTGCTGCACTTGGTTAACAACATTCATCGTGCAGTGCAGTAAAACAACTATATAATAACAGCAGAGCGGCACCTTTTATTTTAATGATTAGTTTCGGTGACAGACATTATCTAGACTCAGACAGGAAGGGTGTCAGCAGCTAATGGAAACAGCTACAGTGGAATGTAGTGACGGAGCAAGAGAGGCTTTTCTCAACTAAAATATTGATTATATGATATTTGATGCTTTAAATTGTGTCCTATGGTGGTTGGAGGAGAAGCTGAATGGCAACTTTAGCAGCAGGATAAAAACAGAATTTTACAGAGGATGACTCAATCACAAAATAAATCAATAAAGTGCCTACAAGTGGCATGCGTTATGTTGAACATTAGAAAGCCATTATTAAAAACTTTGCTACAAGTAGGTAAAAGCCTGAACAATACATGTGTTGCACTATCTTCCTCTGAAACCGTATATCGAGTTCCCAGGTTCTGTGAATAATAGCCAAGTGTGCTGGACGCTTCTATCAATGGAAAAAGTCACGTCACTAATGAGGTCACAAAGTCTTTATCAACATTACCTTCTGTGTCGGAGAAGCTGTGACCCTTTACAAGTCACTTCTTACAATGCCAAGACTTCAAAGGCACAACATATCACATTGACTTCATATGGAAGACTTCTATAAGAAATATATGGTGCGTGGATAAATCTTACCTCTTCCGCTTCTGGAGACATCTTTAAAAGTTCCTGGAGGGTTTCAGAGTCATACAAATCACACTTCCCCATTCGGATATCTTCAATGATATGTTCCGCAGCCCTTAAAGTTGAAAAAAACAAAATAAATAGTCAAGATTTTCAGAATGACTTTCTGTAAAAGTTTGCAATATCAAGTAAAAGATTAAAAATCTAAGGCAGTGCACAAGGAAGCATGAAAAACTATTAGCTTGTCTTTAACAACTATGTACTTTATCATGACCCATACTAGTAGTTCCCAATGTAATCTAAAACATAGCTTACTTCTTAAACTGTTTCAAGAATATCCCAATATTCATGCTTCGTTTGGAATCCAGGAGAGAAACCTAAAAAGACAGAAACAGATTATATTCACTGAAATGTAGAACATCAAAATATAGAATTATTTATGTCTCGTACAAACATCAGATCTATGGCACTGCTATGGTGACAGACCCATGAAGGAAGTATAATCTAGTAATTAGTAATCTAATATTATAATTATAACATTATTATAATTACTAAGATTATAATCTAGTAAAACCCAGTTGACACCTGCATCGGCCCTTTATCTTCCACCACCAAAACAAGAATTGAAGTTTAATGGATCCATTAAAATATACATTGGGTTTCAAGCAGGAACAGAAGTGGTGGAATTGGAAACACAATGGACTGAAATCAATGGACGTTTTAACACACTAGACTTCTATTATTATCATCGTTTCAGTGACCAAAGATAATAAGGGAGATCAAAAGGCAATTGAATTGGGCCCAATTAACCAAAATGTCCTCTTCACAAGAATAAAAGGAGACCCTTGTATAGGCAGATATTACTAGCCACCTCAACTTACAATACATACAATCAATTTTTTCCTCTTTATTTTATTTCACATATTTACATATAACCAAAACCCATTGGGGCACATTTATCAGTTTTTCGGAAGCCACTTTTTCAAGTTTCCTGAAGTTGGCCTACTTAATCATTGCAATGCATCTTAGGTTTTTTCTCTTTTGTGATACATGTGAAGAGTTGCCTGTTTAGTCTCACTTTTGCGACTCTTTGTGGTGTGCAACTTTTTAGTCCCAAAAAGTAGTTTACCAAAAGCAAGTCTGGGTTAGCATGCTCTGCTTTGGGAGTTATTAGGCGCAAGAATGGGACAATTTCAGAGCCCAAAAGTCTCACAAGATGAACAGACATCTGGCTTACAAAGATACGGCACACTGCATTAAATCCTTCAATGTAGCTAACTTTTGCACTTTTTAGGTGCAGGATCAAGCAGTGTGACAAAATCGAACAAAAAGTAAAGAAAGAAAAAGTAAGCAATAGGAGTGATACACGTCTCCCATTGAGTTCAAAATAGGAGGACAAACAAACATATGCATATTTTCCATATTTATATTTAAGGGGACCAACCCTCTATTTATCGAGTACCTTATCTTCTAGGTCTACAAACTTCAAAACAAATAATTCACTTCAACGGTAAAATTATTGAAGAACCTGTTTTTTTTTTAGGACAAATCTAGGATCAGGAACTGACGTTTAGCTGCTTCTTATGACAATAACTTAAAACCTTGTTCTGTCAGTCCACCATACTCTATACTATTTAAACATTCAATTATTGAAAATTAAAAAAAAAATAAAAATAGATAAATAACCCTAAATTTCCAATATTAACAGTTTTGCTGAACATGCGGTGTACCATACATGCAAATCATCCCACCATAACAAATGACAGCAGCAGCTATCAGTCATTAGAGCCATCACGTAATGGCTGAACAGGACAGCATGTAAAATAAGAGTCTGTGCCCCTCCCGCATTATCATCTTCCTGCTGTGCCATCACCACTTCTAGCTCTGTCTATATGGAGTCTCTGAAAACAGGTCTTTATCTGGGGCAGCAGGACACTGCACTGGATGTTCAGGATGAGGTTTTCTCTCTATCGAAAACCATTCCTAATGAAGATGAAAGAGATTTGATTGAAAAATTAAAGGGGTATTCTCGTCTGGTCACTCACATTCAGTTTCATTAATCTGCCATATATAAACATTTCTTCAATTCGATGTTATTATAAAAAATGTTCCTGTGTGAAGATAATTTCTCATAAATGTGGTCCTATGGTCCATTAGAAACAAGACTGTGTCCTTGGATGCGGCCACCTCTGCTGGAGTGATTGCACAAGGAAGCAAAAAGTTTCTGAATATTAAATGTCTGAGGAGTTACTACTTGCCCCATAGCCGTCCTGTAGTAATGAACGCTGAATCCATGTGGTCGAGCAGGGCTCAATAGCGCATATCTGGCCACCACTGCCAAAATGTGAGGTGGACGTATCCGAGGAAGCTCTCGTTTCTAAGGGTCAACATGGAAACATTTATGAGAAATTATCTTCACACAGGATTTTTTTTTTTTTAATAACATCCAAAGAAATGTTTACATATGGCAAATGAATTTAATTATTTGTGAATGCCCAGATGGGAATACCCCTTTAAGCAAGATGTAACCAGGAGTAACTGAGAAACACACAATCCTGCTTTCCCCCATGAACCCAACCTTCAATAGACCAACAATATCTTTGTGAATGTAAGAGAACCCAGAGGAGAATCCCTGGAGACACAGGGAGAATATAAAGATTTGGTGGACCACAGCAGCGCAGGGCACAGGTACCAAGCATGGGGCAACACATGTACTAACCAGATCCCTGCTCGCTTTTTAATTCTGATTAGATAACAAAAACGTCAATGAATGATCTTGAAATTTTCTGATCCAAATTCACGGTTTTCACAAAATGTGCCTGAATTAGAGGTCAATTTATCACTCTACTAAAATGTTAAGTAATGAAGACTCGCCCTAAACAAATGAATTGGTCTAGTAAACAATCCTTTCACTTGTACATCCCATCCCTGAGCGGGCTTTAGGCGTACAGTAGCAGTCACGTGTCATCGACAGATGCCAAGGATAACACAGTAAACAGTAAATAAATACTCCGGAGAACATCCGCGTCTTGCACACAGGTTCTCGAAAGAAGCTCCTAGTTCAGAATATGAACACACTGTACCATTCATTTACCCATCATAAAAACTGTTAAATTCACTGCCCACAGACCTTGACAGGAGATAAATTTGTTCTTTTCTTGTAACAAAGACACAAGACATAAATGTTCTATTAAATTGTACTTCCATCTCTAGATGATTTGTCAGGTATGTAGAATGGTTAGATGGAAAAGTCTATAGATCCCCCAAAATCCATATTCCACCACGATGATCCTTCCTTTTTTGATTTTGCCTTTTTGCTCCCCTGCTTTAAAAATACATATAATGCTTTCCATGTATATAGCTTTATTAGGACTTGTTTTCTGGGTATACACCAAATTTATATACGGTAGGTTTTATTTGGTTTAAAAATGTTTTTTCTTTAATTGACATACAGGTGCACCGGCCAATGCAGGTAGAAGGTCAAATAACTCTTTCCGTATGCACACACACCGATTCAGCCATAACATTAAAATTGCTGATTATTCTGTGACATTACCACTGGTCAAGGGAGAAAATACATTAGATACTGTGTAAGTTTAATTAAGTGTAAAATAAATTCTTGAAGTAGAAAGGTTACTAGAAGGAAAAATGGGTAGTATAAGGATCTGATCAGGACAAACATGTGGTTTACTTTGTGTATGGGGTCTGTAGCAAAACACCTGTCAGAGTACCCAAGTCCACCACAGATGTCACCTACAATGGGCAAGTAAGCACCAGACCTGGACCACAGAGCAATGGTCTGAATGACTAGTCTTATCCATCAAGTCTTCTTTTACATTATGTAGAAAGACATTTGTTTTGAGGTCCCTTATCCAGTAAAAAGAATACTCCAGAATTCACTATGGGAAGGGGCGAGCTGATGGAGGCATTTGATGCTCTGGGCAATGTTATACCGAGCAACCTTGGGCCATGGCATGCATGTTTTACCTGGTCTCATACCACCTAGTATTGGATCCACTGCAGAATGTTCAGTGGATTCTGTGGAAGTCGCATTTCTAAGTCCAGCATTAGGTAACATTTAGTAAATACCCACGTTCCACCTCATGCAAAAGTAGCAGATTTATGCGATGGCTTTGTTACTTGAAAATATAAACAAAAACTGAAAAAACCCTTAGAGTCCCCCAGCTACAACTGGCACTTTCCTATTTGTGGAGCTGGTATATGCATATCACATACCACCATCCAGCGACATGGTTTAATAAAAAGGGATAGAGAGGAAGCCATTCAGGACACATACGTCAACAGACAACTTTTAATGGGAGTCTAGTGACATTCCACTAATTTATAGCTGTCTCCTACTAAAGCAAAGGTCTGCAGCACGGTCAAAACAAACAAAAGGATGTCACATAGATTGCTGAACACCCATGGAGGTCCACACCCACTGTTATTTTACCATATTTCCACAAAGTAATGAACAAGTAATGGGGAATCGTTACCGTAGTGACATTCTGCAATGCATCAGTGAAACCACTAAAAATTTAACCTTTATAAAACCATATTTTATGAAAAGCTACATAATCATTATATACCAATGACATAACTCATCACAGTAAAACAAGACATTACAGAAAATGCCCTCCTTTTTCACGACCCATACTTACTGCACCAAACTAAGATGATCTTAGTGATGTCACTTGACACTAAATGGCTTCATTAAAAATAAAATGCACTGCGCCAAACATTCTTTCATTGAACTGAAGAGAAGGAATAATCAACAGTTTTTAAATGCTGGACTAAATGAATTTTATGGTGTTTCAAGGGGTTGTACGAAGTTTGCAAGTAATCTCCCATCCCACAGGATAGGGTATAACTGGAGAGGGTAAGCTGGAAAGGGTCCAAATGTGGATACACCCAACAAACCTGGACCTAAAAGGTCGGGTCTACTCATCTCTATTTCTCACTAATCGGTAGAGTGAAAGGATGACCAGATGTCCTGCCTCTCCATCCAATAGCATGCGAGTGTTGGAAATTGCCAAGCACAGTATCCCTCTCTATGCGAGTGCCGGAGGGAACCGTAATGCTGTGCTTCGCAATTTCTGACACTGTCAAGATCGCCTCGCACTCCACCCATTAGGGAGAACGGGACCGCCACTCTATAGATTGCTTGGGGTGCAGTTCTCATGATCTAGTGGGTTCCAGCAGATGGATCCTTTGCATTCAGTTAGGTATTCCCTATCCACAGGTTATGGGATAACATGCAAATTTGGCACAACCAGTTTAAGGCTTATCTAACCTTGAGCCTATTTTTCAGTATAAGCTGAAGTTAGATCTTGCAATGAAGAAAGCCGATACTCAGCTGTACCTGTACTAGGAGATGGAGAATAACTGGAGATTCTGTGCACATAATCTATAGGGAAAACGACTTATAGTACAAATGAGATCAAAGGAATAAGGCTCAATGAATACAAGAAAAATCTACTCCACCATATCTGTAAGTATGACGAACATTTTTTGAACAGGGTCCAATGGTAAACATGACATCTCAGAGAAAACATATTAACGTCTAAACACCACATCCCATTGTGGCTACAAAATCATTTGTTGGTGTAACAGACTGCTATGGGAAATGCAAAGAAAAGCATGAATCACCGTACAGCAGCACAAGCCAGGATAAATTGTTCTTACACCCTGTACGCTTTTCAACATGTGCAACGCCTGTTATCGTCTCCACCTTCAAACATGATCACACCTAAGACCACAGTCTGCACCAAAATAACCATATGCAAATTACAGTACATGTGTCTCGAGGAGTCCGGCGCTCTCAATAGCTTTCCCAACTGTAAAAGGTGCCAAGTCTCTCCAACTTCTTTTGACCATCTCCACTGATCAATCATGAATGACATATTAATTTCAAATTCTTAATGTAATGCGGTCTTGAAAAGCAGATTTTCTGGATTTTATTGTTTCTGTATGTACACACACAGTGTATATTTTCTATATTACAAAGCAGGAATTGTCAGCTCAGATAAAAAATGTCGGGAAAGAGGGAGAGGACAGCAGGACCACAGCATTAAGATTCTCTTATCTCTAATTCCTGCCGTGTACTTCCCCCATGTGGTCAGCAGCTACTGCGACAGATCTGTGTAAGTGTATAAATGTATATATCACTGAATAAACATGTGTGCATAACTATATGTGCGCAAGAGTGTGGAAATGTGTGAGCATATAAATATATACAGATGGTCCCCTACTTAAGAACACCCGACCCCTAGATGTTGGTAATTTACTGTACTTTATCCTTAGGCTACTATAATCAGCTATAACAGTTATCAGAGGCGTCTGCAATTAAGATTTATTGTTAATCCTGGTTCTTATGACAATCCAACATTTTTAAAATTCACACCAAAAAAAAAAATTGACTGGGGTTACAATGATAAAGTATACAGTTACGACTTACATTCAAATTCAACTTAAGAACTAACCTACAGAACCTATCTTGGACGTAACCCCGGGACTGCCTGTATATATGTTCTGAGGGGGTGAGGGCCCCATTCAGAAGTCCGATATGGGGCCCTGTCTCTCCAAGTTTCGCTGCTTTGGTAAATCATGCTATAGTTAAAGCTTGTGTAGTAGAACTTTACACCTCTTTTTTTTCCCCTGGCTTCCTTCCCATATAACTGTGCCACATATTAATGCAGGACGGCATTTACATTTGAGAAAATTAGGTCAAATTTGTGTTGTAAAATGATTAATAAATATGAAACAAGATAATAAATAATATTAAAACCTGATTTGCCAAAATGAAACAAAATTGATAAAAGTTATTTCTACACTATTATAATAAATCTCATGTGCAAGACATCTTAAGCAATGCTAGTCCATTCAAATACCGAGTTAGATACTTTAGATACAGTGCCGATTTATGGGGGGGGGGGGGCTAGTGTTGGCTCCATCCTAAGAAATGCTACAAGCTCACAAATGTCCGATTTTCTCCCACCACAAACAATGGATCATTTATCAGTTTTTTGGGTTCCTCGTACAGTGTGTAATCCGCTTCCAAGCCACAAACATGGGCAGAAATAGGTCCAGCACTGAGTTTTTAGGCTCAGACCCATGGCTTGCACACGGAACCTTGTAAACCACAGTGCATTATCCCACAGAAAAGCATTTGTCTATGAGCCATCCCCTGAATTTATCAGAAAGCACATGGATGAAACAGCGCTTGTGTGCATCAGACCTGTGCTTTGTGTCACCAAACAAATCTGCTTTTGCAGCCTCTAATTGGGATGCTATTATTTGCATAAAACCAGAGAGTGACCTTAACACACCGTAGTGCAACAGAATAGATGCACCAAGTCAAGTTCACTTTAAAAGGAACCTGGTATCGCGCAAATACAAATCTGCAGGTAGCCTGCAGGAGGAGGCCAGAAGCCGGAGTTCTGGGGTAGGAACAAAATGTCATAACTTGTCCTTCATTCATATCCTCAAATGAATGAACTGTATGAAACACAACCAATACTACATGTTACCTCATACTATAGAATATTAATATTACATACATTAATCATCCTCACAAGCTTATACTCGTTTTACTTCTGTTTAGAACATGGGCTGAACTGAGAAGATGATCTTGGTTGCAAACAAAGTAACTCTGCATTTTTTTCGTCATCCTTGAAAATGAGTAATACAGAGGTAGGAAAGTATCTTTCCAGTATAATGGTATAGTGAAAAGTTGTAAATATTTTCGTATAAATTTGTAATGATTTTGTAGATCTTTGGTTTATTATAAATAAAGTACACAGCCGGTGTCTCAGATGAGTGACTGTTCTTCAACAAACGTTACGGATATATGTGCGAAATTTACCATCCCAAATGTAGAAATCTTAAACTGAACTCAGAATCTCAGCTCAGATGATTAGTTCTACATTCGGTCCGATAAATCCTACAGACACACCGAGCAAGCATGAAGATACTACTGAATATCACCAGGGCCCGATGACCAGAGGGGGTCCTGCCACCGCCAATACTTCCAGCCCAGTTGGGATTTAATATATTTTATAAATAATTTTTCAAATATGTAAATGAAGGTAAAGTTTAAATATAACAGAGTTCGATGCTTAACTTATATGTCCTTTAAATCATAAACCAGATATTCACAGAAGATGAGGGCATTAACTTAAAAGTTTTGGAACCCTTTCGGCAGCTTACACATCTTGCAGAAGGCAGGATTTGTCTACATCGGAGCCCCATAGTACCAGCTTAGTGTTTGGAAAGTCTGGGGTGTAGGTGCTCAACTTTTCTAGCAGCTTAGCAAGGATTATCGTGGTCTACCTGCTCTGCCCAAGCCTGCCCTCTAGGAGGGATTTACGGCCAGAAACAGGAAGGAGGACAAGCCTCCCATGACCTCGTTCCCTGCGGCACCCTCCAGCCCCGGTGTCCAGGACCGGGACCAATTAGGTTACCGCACAATGATGCTCCTTCACATGGCCTCGAAAGTAGGATTCCAAGCGTTCCAAAGACGGGAAAACAACTGAGGAATAAGGAGGAGGAGGGACCCCTTTAAATGGATTCCATGTTGTTTCCAGTCCCTGGAGAGGCGGGGAATCCCTCCTGTCAAGTGCTGTTGTGGAGGTGTCAGGAAAATATGCCTGTTAAATAGATGCCATCGGAAATGCCCACTTTGGTCTTGAACCGAAAGGTCCTTTATACATATGTGCCTGAAGATTTGCGCTGTGCGAATGAAATGTAGAGGAGTACACAACATGAAGAACTCCGGCCATTTTGTTATTGCTGGTAGCTTTAGGAACCTTTAATATACAGGAAAATCTAAGAAGCTTTGAATTAAATGACCTTATTGAAAGAATTTACATTCAATTGTTATATGACCATAGCAGCTCCATCCCAGACTAATTATAGGGTTAGCAGGTGACACTAATAAGCTACAGAGACAATTAATGTAAAATTTTATGCAGGGCTATTAAAGAGTTACCTCATCCTTAGGCTCACGGAAAGACGACCTGGAGCTCCCAGTTCTCTTGAACACTCCTGGCTTTGCATCCTCATGTTGCCCAAACAATTCCTCAATTGTCTTTGTGTCAATCTGGTACTGATGCTGTCTAGCAGCTAAAGTCCAGATGTTGGTTTTACCCTTGACTTGCTCTTCAGGGATGGTTTTCCAGAAAAAGCTCCTCATTCTTTTCTTCTTATTGTTATTGCCGTGTCCAAAAATACCATTTTGTAGGAATGGAGGAGGTGGTGGGGCACCAGGTGGGGGAGGTGGTGGTGGTGGCCCTGGATGAGAGTCATGATTCTGGAAAGGAAGTGGTGGCGGTGGAGGAGGTGGTGGAGGAGGAGGTGGCGCTGATACTTCTGTTATTTGGCTATCAAACATTAAGTCACTAATGACCACATTGCAGTCGCCAATCTCCTTATCATTGACCAGGGATACACAGTTCATAACATGCATCTTGATGCAGACTTGTCATCAGATGGGGCATTACTAATGGTGGGAGACGGAGCAGTAGAGAACGATGTCCACTTTCACATACATGTCATGAGTATTAGAATCTGAAAGGGATCAAGAAATCCATTATTTCCATGTAATAAAACAGGACTAAAAAAGCAAGTAAAAACAACTGTGACTGCTGATGGTAATGGTAATTCTACTATGAAACATGCTATTAAGGCTGTTGTGGTACCCGGGCGCCAACCAGCCCTACGCCAGACACCACAGTTGAAATTTCTCATGTATGTTTTCAATCTCGGTTACCCATTATGTGTTAAGTCCCTGCTTTCAGCTTTTTCCACTCTCACAAAGAAGGTGATAAAAGACTTCTCTCTCTATGGCCAGCGTTACCTGTAGTAACTTCTGATCTGCCTCACGCCGCTTGTGTTTCCCCATTCACCAACATGTTGACTTTCCAGCAGGATAAAGGATATATAAAGAATACAAAGGCTACAGTGACGTAAAGTTACTCGCCCAGCTATCAATTTTCCACAACTTAGAGCATCTCTTTTCTATGTGGGTTATTTATAGGCAAACACACATATATCCTGGAAATGTACCTGCTACAATGTTTCCCAGTGTTAAGGTATGAGCACAGAGCACACACTGTAACTCTAAGAGGTTTCTAGGCTCTTACTCTACACAGAGAATTTAATGTTCATTGCATCAGCTATTTGAGCACTTTTCCCAGAAGACCGAATAAGTAGAACAGTACGATGGAGCATAGTACGGTATAATTATTATGTACGGTATATTTTATGTCGGCTGTGGAGAATGATCGAGGAGTTCAACTATTTGTTTCTGAGACTTTAAATTGGACACACAGAATTGTGTGTCCAATAAAACATGGTCACATTCCAGAATTCTAGGCCACGGCATGATTTTGGCAATTATTTTGAAACCCACCTTTTTTTTTTTTTTAAGTTTTGAGTCTCCATATATATTCAACAAAACTAAAGCAAGATGTCTTCCAACCAAAGGTCATCGTCAGGGTTTTCCTCACGGTTTACTATTGATAACATATGACGACAATGCTGGATTGACTTACTAATACTATCCATAAAATTTGCACGTCACTCATCTTTTTTTGGGAAGCATTCTGGTGTTTTTGGTCATCCTGTAGACTATACACAACAGGTTGCAATCAAAAATACCAGAAACAATCTTTAAAAACCTACCAGTATCACCAGGCGAAGCCTCCGACCATAGATTTAGCCCCTCTGTACACAGCTGTTCTGACATGCACATATGATGTGTGATTATGTGTCAGTGTATGATGGCTAGATGATGACAGCTTAGTAGTACAGGTGGGAGATTTCTATTCCATGAAACTAAGTAAATACCCACAAAGCGAGACACATCTGGTTCCTGGGACTTTCATGTGGAAGCCTTGTAAATAGTTGTAAGAGTCTTTGTCATGCATTCTTTATAAAGCCTCCCACCCCTCTGCCCTAAACTCCATGTGTGGCCATACCTGCTCACCCATCTCATCCTCATACCGAATCAAAAGAAATAACATGCCCAGACTTTTTCTCCCTTTTTTTTTGTTAAGTAGTATTAAAAAATTACTAATTGACTACTTTTCTAGTTTTTGTTGGATTGTGTGTTTTCAATACATACATCTTATTTTAGGGCTCTTATCAATGTTACCGATTGCTTGCGTCCTGTGAAATCCTAGCTCTGTTCCATTTACACATCAATTACTGATGGGTATCTATTTGCCTAATGATGGGGCAATTACAATACAGCCACAAAAACAAACACAATTCACCTGTAGGTGGAAGTGACAAAAACCAGAGCACTTTTATGATGTGGGGGTGGTAGAAATAGTATGTGTTCAAGCACTTGTCCCCACAACAATATATATATATTACCGTATATAGATAGAGAGCACTCTTACATAGTTCCCTTCATTTCCTCTTCTCTAGTTTGAAATCAATCCCATAATGTCCCAGCACAGAATCGGATGCCAATTTAGAAACTAAACCATCTTTTCCACCTAAAATGGTAAAAGTTATTATTCTCTTCATCTATATAAGGAGCTCTTACCGTGTGAAATTAACCTAAATTACTATTAGTCTTTTTGATAGTAGTTTCTGTCTCCCTGTGTGTAGCATGTGTGTTACAGTCCATCATGAAGGATGATCTGAAGCCTGAGATGGATGACACTTAGCTCTCCAAAGGCTCAAGAAAGTGGGGCACTGTAGGCACCTTCACAATCCATCCACTTACATAAGGTGTGCTACTAACAGGAACTCTAAGAATTATTTGTATTAATAAAGTTACTGTCAATCAGGTCACCTAGATCTCCAACTTAAACAATATAACATGTCCTTTCCATCTTGGCAGATTATATGGAGCAAAGTATAATAATATGTTTCATCATAATAACTGGGTTTATACTATAACAAGATCTCATCTTCTCAGACACCTGTAGGACTAGTGGATATATAGTCCAAACCTATAGATTTCAAAATTCACCAAGATAAAAATAGTAGACTATACTTAAGTAGGACAAGTGGTTATTAGCACAAATCCAACTCTGTCCTACTGGTGATCCTTCAAGTATTCATGTGGGCTACAAGGATGCAACTTTACTACACAACTGAGGCAGCATACAAACAAAAGTCAACCATGGATGAGGTCTTTTGCAGGCTTTGACTGTCAAAGTCAAGATCCAGGTGCACAAGTGATGGGATCCCGTCATAACATAACGATGATGCCCATCCTCAACTAAGAGGTTCAACAGCAGACATTACTGATTTTTAGGGTTTGCCGTCTGTGATCACTTAGGAGTACAAAACGCCAAGAACCCAAGAATGGAGGCCTCCAGTAGAGACAAGCAAATCTATTTGTTAGGCTGCTTTCACATGAACAAATGCTACACCTGGGCCTTGACCTGGGCATATCAATACATTGGCCTGGCATTGGGTGGGAGCGCTCCTCAAACCTCAGATCACCATAGGGACGCATGCAACTGGGCCAGACGTACAGCAAATTCTATAATAAAGCATTCTATTTTTTTTTTTACTACGATTGCTCAGTATAGTGACATGTGTGTGCTCACCGTACATAAAGATGGCTGGCTAATATTCTCTTTCATGTTGGGTTGGGAAAAAGAAAAAAAAAAATTGGGGAGGGAAGCATGTTACAAACCAATTTCCAAGATTATTGGAGTAACAATTCGGCAAAAAAAAAAAATATATTGATTGATTCACTTATCTGCAGTCTAGTCCCCTGGGAAATTGGCATGTTTGTGCACATACTAACCATACAGAGGATTTGGGGTTGCTAGGTGTCGCTGAGCAGATACAGCTTTCCTAACACTGGCGATAGGACACTTTGGTGGAGTGGGGATGTGTTGTTAATGTGGATATTGTTTCAATCTTTAAACATAAGAGACGTAATGGGTTTAATGACGTCTTCCCAATGAATGTCAAACATTAAGACAATACGGATACAGAGGACAATGTTTAACCAACCCACTCACCACATAATGAGGCACTGTAGCCCTTCATCCTGAATTCATAGCTACATCCTGAAGAAAAGTGATTGCACAGGTATAGAAAATGCTCTTACCGGACCCCCAAATCAATTATAACATCCTGCCTTCAGATAAGGAACAAGTGCAGATTCAGGGAGTGGATTTGGAACAAACAATGGAAAAACCCATCAAGAAGACACTTGAAAAACAAATGCTTAGTCTTTAAAGCTTTCGGCGATTACATGGCTGTGGAACTTGTGAAGTGAGAACAATGCTACAGTCCCCTTAAGTAGGGAAATTAAATAAATCCGTAGGAAAAGCACACAGACGCTAATAAAATAAAGCCACATGTTTTGGCCTGAGGGGCTTCTGTTGTGATATTTCAGCACATTTTATGATCTCCCTTTTCTTTTATAACTGACACCTCAGTGTTAATTTAGCGTGGGTTACATAAGAGTTCCCGTACCAAGAACAGTAAGCGCCATGTAATCGCAGCATGCCACAGCTAGAAACCCTTCTGGGCACCTTCACCTTGCCGTACATGTTCCATGTTGATCGTGCTCAAGCGTAAATCAGATCAATGATTACAAACATATGTAGTCCAACATGGATTCATTTATTTTCAAAAATTGGAATTTTGCAAGAATGTTTTTCAAAGATCTAACTACACATTCCGCAATGATGTATGGAAGAAATTTCTCTACCATTAGGTATAGAGAATCTTAATCCATCCCTGGGAGAACAAGTAGGTTATCTTCAGCCTGTACTGGCTCAACTTCCAGTTGACAGGGCCCACATCTGTCTCCCGAGGTAGACCAACTATAAATTATAATCCTGAACACGCAATTCAACCAGACAAATGTCATTGATTAACACACACTTACCTACTGCTATAGACTACTTATTACATCAATGCAGTCAATGACAAGGGTTTTGTTATGCAACCAACTTGCATCCAAAACCAGTAAAAACAAAATAATCCTACTGCTAAAAGCTTAACCCCCTTTTCTCTTCTGAGACTAGTCATAGACAGATTATCTCTCTGTGGAGAACATCACTAAAATACATAATGAGGCAAATGTACTTACCTGGTCCTGTCGCGATCCCCGATTCAGACGGTCCGACGCTGCCCCGCCGATGCTTGTAAGTGCGTGTCTTGCAACACAATTCTAAATGTTAAATCCCGTGCATAGTCCGAATCCGTCAGGTTGTCCAATGGCGCCCCCCCCCAATTTGTGTTACGTGCAAGCAAACGCCGATATCCCATCGCGTGCGACAAAATCCCCGGCATGATGTGGCGCAAAACTGCAATCGTCGGGAAACCCGACAAAAATGCGTGACGTGGACCCTTAGTAAATGAGCCACATTGTATGCAAAATAATGACCGAAGTATACCTTACAGCATATTCTCTTGCTTTAAAAACTTAAGCTTAGGCTAGGTGGTCAATAACAGATTGGTGGGGGATCTTCACCCAGCATCGCCACAGGTCATGGCTTTAATGAAAAGGCCATTTGTCACAAAGCCTGTGCTTCTCAGTGTCATTCAAGATAAAAAGCTGAGATGCAATACCAGATACAACCACTGTACAAGGCATAAGACAGTGCTCTGCGAAACGCTGTAGTGTCTTCAAACAGCTGACCAATGGGGTGTCAGATATCGGAACATGATCGATCAGGTATTGATCGCCTGTTCTAGGGCTATGTGATGGACATTCATATGAATGCTTGATCCATATATTGCCCGGTCATTACAGTACTTGATTTACTTTTTAAATAACAAGTACAAGTGTGACCGGGCACCATCAGACAATGGACAGCCCAAACAACAGCCTGCATCTTTGAAGTAGCAACAAGGATACCAGATCATTGCCATCTTTTTGGAATGTATGAATAGGGATTGACCTGCAGCAGAATGGTAGAGCAATGGAGAACTGATCAGTTCACTACGAAGGTTCGACTCCCAGCACCCCATCGATCAGTTTGATGATGTGTTATACAGGACTCACACAAGTGCAGAGTGCTTCCTAAAAAGCCAATTGATAGGCTTATATACAAGATAGATGGGAATGTGTGCCATAAATTTGTAAAGCATTTATTATTAAAGAACTGGAACAAAAATCTGTGTTTACCCTATTGGTTCGCATCCTTAGGTGTGTTTACTTGCTGTGCTTAAAATTTTTAGATTCAAATGTTTATATGACTAGTTTTTACACTATTGGGGAGAATCTTCAGTGTTTCTTACGAATTGCAAGAAATTGTGTAATTGTGCAACTACAGTACTTCCACACCATGGGGGCGTGGAGGGGGTGTATGCGCTGGCGGAGTTGGCCGGCACAAGGCGTTTTTGCCCCGTGTCTGTGCACTTTCTAAAAACCTGCGAGCATTCACCACTGAATGTTTGCAGGTTTTACGCAAAAATATGCCAGGTAGTACTTGCCTTAGTTTATCCGCCAGCATAGCACGACTGCCAGATACATCATGAGGTCTAAGCCTCATGATGTATCCACCTTAGCGATGGGCTTTATAGTACGCATTCACAGGGTGCCCCAGCACAAAATAGATCTCCCTCTATATCTGTGGAGCAGTCAGCTGATGTACTTTTCATTGTTCCCCCGTCTTTAATGGCCAAACAGTAGAGTATGAATACTGTTGACGCGTGTGGACTATACATGTAGTAGGATTAAATGTCCTTCCCAACAGGCCAGTAAGATGTTTCTATAGCCTCCTGACCAGGTTCATATACAGAATATCTGCCCTAAAAATAAGATATTACAGTTACATGAACACCTAATTATGATGGAAGCCATGTAATATCTCGATACATAATCTCTCTTTTCACTTCTGAACAGATGGTTCAGGGACTCTAAGTAAAAAGACCGACGTCAACCCCAATGGAACCAGTAATGTGAATTGCGACATCCCAAACTGGACAACCAAGGTTTAAAGGGGTTTTCCCACAAAGAAAAGTTAGCCCCTATCCACAAGATAGAGCTTAACTTGCTGATCATTGGGGATCTCAGTGCTGAGACCCCCACAGGTCACGAAACGAGGGGTCCACGCTCGGCAATTTCCACCAGCTCCATTAATGGAGATTAATGGAGCAGAACGGTCATGTGCGGCCGTCTGCTCCATTAGTCTGACGGAGCAACGATGGGTCCAAAGGAGGTAGGTGGGACACCACGTATTGATCTGTGGGGATCTCTGCCGTGGATAGGGCCCAACCTTTGTGGGAAAATCCCTTTAATACCCAATAATATCACATGATGTTTCAAATTGGAATTCTTGTGGGAAAAACACACTGTCCCAATCATCTGATCAAGGTTTACCAATATCCAAGCTCTTGTTACCAAAACAAACTTATTCCAATGTATGGAACAGCAATCTGCTGCGTGTGATCATCCCCTTACCCCTATGTATTACAGTGATAATCTCGAGCCCTAACCATGAGAACAGATGTGTGATAAAGACTAAACACAGCAGACGGAGGCCTCCTAACATGACCACAACATGTAAAACTGTCTGATCTGTCAAGCAGGGGATGGAGCAGGCTGTGCGTGTGAAGGGCTTTACCTGAGAGCAAACAATTATACCCAATATGAAAATAAGACATGTGCGATATAAAACCCCACTCCTGATGAATGCGCTGATACCACCATGTGTCTGACGCTCCATGTAAACACTGCATTCCTATCACAAGACTTTCTCTTACCTGCATGACACCAGACCTGCTTACTTTCACCTGTCAGTGTTTTCCATAGGGATTTTGTATTACATTTTGATCCTCAATTACATGACGGAGTAATACACAAGATTTTGTTTACAATTCACAATCAATGGCTTCTCTCTCACATGTCCATACCACAAAAGGGTCCGTAAAACATGACAAAAACTACCAGTCAAATACAGATGTAACTTTAGAGTAAAAACTTGGTATACAAAACAATGCATATAGCACAAAGGTTAATTGTAATAAAAATCTGTGGTGAGACGCATGAGATCCATGATGAATGGACTGTTACGAGAGTATGCACTAGAACAATAGGTTGTAACTACTAGTAACCCAAAAAGGATGCACTCACCTCACTGCTGAGATATGAGATCACAAGTTAGTATTTCCTCTACTCTATTCATCCCGAGACATGCCAGAAACCCCAGTGTCTCCTCATATTTTTCATTCCACACTAGTAAAATGAAAAAGTCACCTTTGCATAGATGCAGGAGGCAACACAACAGGTTGCTCGACAGCTTCCCTGGGAAAACCAATTAGTAATGCTTGTGATCGTGCTGGGATGAGATCAGCCTCCCCAGCCGCCCTCCTCCCCCCACCAAGGAGACTCTGCTATCCCCTCCCTTTATTTTACAATGCAAACCTTATTTGATGTCACTTGCCAGCTCTCCCATTGAATGATCCTTGGGTGGCGGTTAGTATCTAGCGTCCCTCCCCCCTCCAAAGCCACTCAGTCTCCAAGACTGGGAGTTATAAGGGGAGTTTATAGCTCATACTCACAATCAATGGGGAATAAAGACTTGCAACCATGGCTCCAGGACTCCATAGCTCCAGCATGCAAAGGGTATCAATCACTGACCAGAGAGTGTGTGAACTCCAGGGACAATACCACGACACACACATTGACGTGGAGGACACAATCTATGCAGTGGAGAATGGGGGCTGTAGTCTACACAAGTTACATGCAATAAAGGGAACAATAGGATCATCACTGTAACAAGTGCATCAGAGGAGACAGCAGCACAGTCTTAGGTTATGTCCACTACTGGAAGATTTGTTACAAAGTCTGTATACAGTTTCTGTAGGATGTTTTTTTTATTACATATGTATGAAACCATTAATGAAAATGCTAAATATCTCATTAAAAATATTGAAATCTGCAGTGATTTTTTTTTTTTTGCATATGGTACACAGATCATGGACCAATGCACACAACTGTGTTTTGTAGGGATCCGTGTTCAGAGAAGGTCCTACCCCTGTCCATGTTTGTGGCTCTATGTTACATCATTGTAACTAGTAGGGCAACAATTGCCATCTTAATATCACTTGGGCAAAAGTTGCCATGTAGCTCTAGCCTCATAGAAAATGACTAATATCTATACGATAAAACAGTCTAATACCCCAATGTAGGACTCAAATCAAACAAGTGCAGCAATTTGATCATCAGCAGTGAAGACCAGGGTCCTCATACATGTAACATGACAGTACATGCATGACCTGGAAGTCATCATCCACATCACTGGATATCCTATTTACTAGCTCAATGCTCCATGAACTCCTGGGAGTGAACTAGGAATAGGTGAAATCAATAATCCATTACACTCTGCTACACTGCCCACTACATGACAGCTCTGCTACATCCAGCTGACTGCCCTATCATGTGTAATTATATCCAGCACTCAGACATTAATATTTCATTGTAGGCAGACACTGGGAGCCTGATGTAGCAGAGCTACATGTGTCATTTAAAAGGACACTTTTTGTGGGTGTCCAGCGACTCCCCCAATACAACAGGCACAACCACACTCACTGTCAGGACAATCTCAGCTCTGCTACATCCCCAGTGTCAGTGGATGAGATCACCTGTAAGTGCACCTGACCCCATCCGCTGGGGATAGTGGAGAGGAGTAGCTCTATTACCTGCACGTTCTCCAGCAGTGCCAGTGCTTCTCCCGGGGGTAAGTATCCGGCAGGTGGGGTATATAATCCAGCAAGGTGCGGTGTATGATCCGGAGCAGCAGCGGCTGTATCTGTGCCGGCATCTACCCGGCTCCCTACTATGTGAGCGCAGTACTGGCCGCGCGCATGCGCAGTAGGCTGCTGTGAGGCGGACCCGGGCAGGTAGAGGGTGCAGGTTTGGGCCGCCCCTCTCTGCTGTGTGTGACCGGGGACATTGCCTCCATTACCTCTATCTCCAATAATGATCACATTTATCACCAAGAGCTGGCAGCCCGTGCTGAGTGATTGATGTCATGTAGGGCTCATTCACACATTGTCCTCAGTATATTAGCCGTGATTTCTGCAGATAGCAGGCAGAAATGTTTTAGTCTTTGTCTTTCTTCACAATTACATTGTTTACAACCCATAGGAGCATGTCCTATTTTTCCTGTTTTTCCAACATTATAATAAAACAGACAGTCATAAGTTTCTTTGGGAACCCATAGGCGTCTATTGCCTCCTGTTACCACTTACATACTGGTATGTGCCCCCTCTGGCTGGATCTGCTTTTCTTTTAGCTTCTTATACACTGGTTTTTACAAAAAAAATGGCTTATAAAAAGATTCAATGGAGCCTGGAGCCCCTCAGGCTAATTTGCATAATTAGTAAAGCCCTTTTTCTTAAAAACAGTACTTAAAAGAACAGCAGATCCAGCCAGAGGGGGCGCACACCTGTATGTCTGTATGTTAGTTTTACAACCCTTGATCTGGTGATAGATGTCCTTTAACCCCTTAAGGACACAGGGTTTTTTCGCTCATTTCTCACTCTCCACCTTCAAAAATCCATAACTTTTTCATTATTACGTGTACAGACCTGTGTGAGGGCTTATTTTGTGCGTAACATCAAAAAAAGAGTTAAAAACATTTTAAAAAGCACATATGAGTGCTATATAGATCCTAGTGTCCCCAGTACAGCAGTATAAGTTCACAGTCATGGTAGGGCAGGCTTGTATGTGTACAGAAAATAGTTATAATAATTCAATAGTAACTTGCACAGGTGTGGTACAAAAAACATTATGTTAAAAATAAAGCATAATCACCGCCATTACCTAAGTAGACACAATCAATGCTGGACACTGGGGACAATGATCCCCACGTGTTTCAACTGAATACACAGGCTTCCTCAGGGGTAGAGAGATGGTAGAAAGACCAGGGATACATATAGTGTGCCCAATCCTTGGAGACTCACCCAAACTAACCACACGAGTGATCCGAAGGGGCAGCGTGCGCTCCGTAGACCGGAAGTCGGGTGATGCGTTTCCCCCCTTTCACTCTGTGTGTCAAGCGCCGGAAGTAAGGGATTATGTCACTTCTGGTAACGCGACGGATAAAATGTAATGCGAGTGAATGTAAAACATGACATGAGTGCGGAACATGTAAAGGAGAGTGAGAAATGGGGAAAGTGACAAGTGAAAGTGAGAGGTGACGGTATTCAAAGTGTAAAAAGGTGCTGGTGAATGTGGCAGGGTGGGCAAAATGAGGGTCCAAGGACCGGGCAGAGTTAGTGCCTGACAAGATACACAATAATAGTAGCCATGGTATATAAAAGATCATAAGAAAGCGTTGGGTAATATATATAAGAATAATAACGCTGGAAAGTAGAGGGGAAGAATTCGATAGTAGAGAAGGGAAGCAGATAAAGAAAAAGAAAAGGAAAAAGTGGCCTTTTGCAGATGTATAAAAGCTATAGGGATGGAGGAACAGCTCATAGCAGGACGGGATGAACTTCCCCGCAGAGCTACGGCGCAGAGCGTGAAGGGGTTAAGGATGTATGAGCCCTCTTCATACATGGCGGGTGTTTTCTGCATTGTGCAGCCAACACCCACCACTGGCACTGATTTACCTGCCACCAGTGAATCTTGGATAAAATCATTGCTTCCCGTGACATCATCAAGGAGCGACAATCTGTTTCCAGGTTGCCTGTCATTGGATAGGATCTATAACAGTGTGCCAGAGGCACACTCCTATTGATTCTTGGAAACTACTGTGCTATTGAAGCATATGGTAGGAATGATCAGACAGGTTAAAGTACCCTTGGGGGTCTTAAGAGTAGTAAAAAATAAAATAATAAATACATTTTTAAAAAAACTAAAAATTTAAATCACTTGATTTACCAAAATCAAAAAATCAACAAATAATATCATAAACATTTTAGATACCACCGTGTCCCAAAATTCCAGAAACACAAAAAATATTTAATAAAAACTGCCCAAAACAGCCCTCAAAACGGTAGCAATGAAAACATCTTCAGTTATTAATGTCAGAATAAAGTGAAATGAAGAGAATTTTTTTTTTTGTACAAGAGGTTTTCCTGCGATTGTAACCTCCCAAGGAATAAATTAGAGGTGTCATGTGGAACGAGTTGTGTCCACAATAAAATGATGGAAATGCCTTTTTTTCTACAATTTCTTTGCATTTGGAATTTTTCCTCAGCATCCCAGTAACCGGCATGGGATATGAAAAGCTGTCACTAGGAAGTACAATTTGTCACACAGAAAACAAGTCCTCACACAGCTCTGTAAACTGAAAAATAAAAAAGTTATGGATTCTTTAAAGACTGGGTTTGAAAAATGAAACCGCGAAAACTAAAATGGCCTGGTCCTTAACGTTTTTGTGCTGTAAGTCCGCAAAATGTGTCTGTGGGTCAGCCATGTGTAACCTGTTTTAGCCAATCTGCAAAAATAACAGAATGTGGGCAAATGATGCCGCTAGCTTGTCCCAGGCCCTGAAAATGTCACATGATTGTGTTTCCTAGGTACTGTTCCACAACTATGGATGGCCCATAGGTTACCTAGGTGCAGAATCCCTATTTTTTATGTTTCCGTACGCTTCTATGAGATGGTAGAGCAGCAAACATGGCCAAGAATAGGACCTGCTCTGAATTGTATCTCTTATGCCCTACATACAAGGGCTGAGGAAACCAGATCTATGAAGATGAGGGTGACAAGAGGTGACAGAGCCTGTACAATGGTCCAGCTATTCTTTATAAGGGATCAGAATAGATAAATAAATAATGCTGAATGAACCAGTCACCAATCCATATTTACAGAAACCAGGGTGCATCGGTCTGCAGGGTAACCTGTTTTATGGTATCAGGTGGTCAGGGGTTTATAGGCGGAAGGAAGGCTCCCATTTGCAAACCTCAGACTCCAATAGAAGTTTATGGTTCGGCAAAAAAAAAAAAAAAACACTGATGACATTTGTGTGCAGTCACTGATGAAGCTGGGGAACCAATTGTTTTGCCTTTTTCAAAAACAAAGAGAACAGATACTATAAGAACCTAAAAAAAAACAGATGCATTTCTTGCAATGATACACCTCCCTCAAAGAGTGCAGTATTTTGTCCTGGTTTTTACCCGGGTGGTCACTCACACAGCTGGGCTGACTGGGGCCCACCTGCCCGTGATGGTGCTGTATACTACTGTATCTATAGTGCATAGTCATTGCAGGAGGTAGTAACAGGTATTCATGTAAGGACCACAATGCCCAATTATATGACACATCTATATTACCAGGCATGACCCCTACAATCTCTATTTTCGGAGAAGAATACTTGGACATAATCTACTATTATAGCTCCAGCATCAGCTGTTATGACAACATGTTAAGCTATTACAGTATTTACTACAGAAGCCCCACCAAGTAAGTTCAAAGGATTTGCCTTACCGTATTAAAGCTGAAATAGGAAATTACTAATAATAGTAACTAATGCCAAAAATAGGCGCAAATTATGATGAATAAACACAACAGGGGCGGTGGATCCTAACAATGTACATGTCATCTGTTTATAGGATTTTATCTCACGATCATGCGGCTTCTCTATTTCTGAATGGGACTTTTGTTGGGACCTGTACTAACATTACTGAGCACACTTAGTTTTGCCGTCCATATTTTACAGATACAGATTTCCCGTATTTGTCCTCTGTAGTTGTCCTCCCGTATCACCTGTATGTCTAACATATTTATGCTCCGTAAAAAACATGGAAGGCTGCATAATGCCATTGGCTTGTACAAAACCCTTGAAGGGTCACATGATTGTGTTACCTAGTAACTGATCCACCAATACGGACGGCATGCGGGTGATATCCATGTGATATGCTTGGTATTTTTTGGATTCCTATGGACTTCAATGGAAAAGACAGAGCAGTAAAAACGGCCAAATACAGCCAGGAATAGGACACGCTGCATAAAATATGTTGCAGCCTTAAATCTCAGATATGGAAAATACTGGCATGAGAAGGACTGCATCCAATAACATCAACGTATGCAAGCTGTTGTACTCAGCTACTGATGTCAAATATGTTTGTGAGGTAATATGCAAAGGATCTCACACATTTTGCGGCCCAGTATTAGCAGCCCCTTTTATGTCGTACCAGTTTGTCACCCAAATGTAACCGCAAGCGTCTTCTATTGGAATTGACTGCCCTGCACATATAAAATGGGACATGCTCTTTATTTGTGGTGCAGTGGGAAATACAGCCATTAAAGTAGATCAGCATATTTCCCTTTAAAGTCAATGGCGCTGTGTGCTAGCCATAAAAAACATCTATCATACCACCAAGAAATACAGTCTTGTGCAGAAGGCAAAAACCCTATGAGTAAATTTTTATACCTCTCATTCATTTATCACTTAAAGGTTGTTTAATTTAAGCACATTACATCAAATAATTAATATTGCTTGTGTAACACAAAGTTATTACATTTTTTCATATACATTCTGCATCAATTATTCACCGTTTTGTAGATCTCTGCTTGCTGTCATGCAACAGGAAGTTTCATTGTTTACTTCCTGTAGATAAACATGTGATTGTACATTACATGACCATGGGCCGTGTTTATCTACAGAAATTAAACAATGAAGCTTCCTGATGAATTGACAGCAAGCAGAGTTCTAGAAAATGGTGAGGGAATGATAGAGAAAGTATATTAGAAAATTGAATAACTTTTCATTACACAAAAAATATCAAATTATTTTATTATAAAAAAAAAACTATTATTTTTGCTGGAATATGCTTAACGTTAACCACCTCAAGCTCAACTCGGCCATTCTGGTGCCGCTACAAAATATTCCCTTTTTGTTCTGACAAGAGACAGAACTATAATAAAGGAGTTGTCTACCTTCAGCAAATAATTGAAATAGTTTGGGTAATAAAAAAAGTTAAACACTTCTCTGATACTTTATGGGGCTTATTTACTAAGGGTCCGCGGACCGAATTTCCGTTGGACAGTTCATGGTATTTGGGATTTGCGGCGCTGGGACAGGTATTTAGGAGGGGATTGTATCGCACACTATCGGATTTTGGCGCAGCGGCGCCAGCTTTCATGCGACAGAATTCAGGGGGCGTGCCGACTGATTCGGACTGAGAGCGGAATTTAAGATTAAATTCGCAACCAATGCACTAACATGCATCGGGAAGAAGATGGTGAACTCCGGCGGACCTGAGTGAGGAAGCGACACATGCAGGATATCAGGCGCACAATGCTACTGAATTGCGGCACAGTGCATTGTCGTCGGACAATGCACTTTCCGGAACTCCTCCTACTCTCTGTGATATCAACAAGGTATTACTCAAATAACTTTTTTTTGTTGCTGAAAGTGGACAACCCCTTTGTTGTCATGTCCATCCATATGAACAACTTTATTGATCTCATAGGAAATAGTTTTTTACAGACAATTACACAAGGGGGCAAGTGATTCCTTCTATCTTATATCACATGCTAGGTGCAGTTTCTTGTTATATAGGTCACATTACTGTCATCTAAAATTCCTATGCCAATTCCTTCTCACTTTACCTGGTGTGTATTATCCCTGACCATATTACATGTACATTTATCAGTATTAAAGTCCACATTGTATCTGGGACCATTAATAACGTCTTTGCTAGCCATTTAAATGGGCATTTCTATGGGCTTATACACACACCCTGGTTTCCACAGTCCTGTGTATGAGTCTACTGTTATTTTCAGCGGAGAGCACACAAGCTTAGTGTGCATGAGGCAGGGATGTAACTTGAGGGGGTGCCAAGGGTGCGCTCACAATGGGACCCACAGGCTTAGGGGGCCCATAGGATGTCACTTTCCCATATGAGGACTAGTACTATAAGCCATACATTATTGTTGGCCTGGCACAAACTTCGCACTGGGACCCATCAGCTTCAAGTTACGCCACTGGTAGGAGGTCTACTACAAACTCAATAACTCATCCTGATTTCAGTCTAGACTTTACCTCCTGTGTTATAAGGTTGTAAATGCAGAGGCAAGAACACAGCTCATCTGCTGAGTACATCACAATGATGGATTAAAGGACATCTACCACCAGATTTACTGTAATGTAACGCTCGTTACCTTAGTGGTTATTTGGAACGGTTTTTCTCATATTCCGGTACGTAAGTTTTACTACAAAAACAACTTATAAAAATATGCTAATGATACGGAGGCGCTCAGGCCTATGTCAGCCGAGCGCCTCCAGGCTCCATCCGCTAATAAATCATGCATGTCCCTTCTGATAAATTTATCCTTTAAACCTCCCGCAAGCTGCAGACAGCCAGTGACCTCACCTGGATGTCTACAAATCTCACGGTCTAATTGTCCCAGACTGATTAGTATCATTTTTATAGAGTCATAATAAAAGAAGTCCTGAGGAGCATAGTTCCTCAGGAACTTCTTAGTAGGACACGTCTACCATCAGTAAATCTGATAAGGCTAATTTTACAATTGTTTATAAGAGCTTCTTGGCTCCCTCACTTTCTATCTTGTGATATCCCGACACTCATCATGGAGACTTTAACATTCCTATGAACAACCCCATCTCCTCTTCAGCCTCTCAGCTTTTATCACTTACTACCTCTCTGGGACTTGTACAACTCTCTGATTCTCCTACCCACCAAGAGGGTAACATCCTTGACTTGGTAATTTGACAACACTCTTCTTTCTCTGACTTCACTAATACTGACTTTCCACTTTCAGACCATAACCTTCTCTCTTTCACTGTAAATAGTTCTTCTCCTGTACAGAATATGTCCATTTGTCACACATACCGGAACCCACGTGCCATTAGTGTTCACCACCGTGCAGAAACTGTGCAGCCATCACTGTCCCTCATCTCCTCTCTCTCCTGTCCTAACCTGGCTACAAATCATTATAATCATGTTCTCAACATTTCCCTGGATAAGATGGCACCACCATCAGTTCTAGCCTTTCGACCCAAATGTAGGCAACCTTGGCACACGTCACAAACCCATTTCCTTCGGCAATGCTCCAGGAGTGCCGGACGTCTGTGGAGAAAATCGGGCACTTCCGCTGACATTCTTCACTTCAAATTTATGCTCAAATCCTATAACTCTACTTTTCATCTTGCTAAACAGGTCTATTTTACTAATCTAATATCTTCTCTTTCTAACAACCCCAAAAGGTTCTTCAATACTCTTCATTCCTTACTAACACCAAAGGTGCAGCCATCTGTCAAAGACGTCGAGGCTGAAGATCTGGCCACCTACTTTAAAGATAAAATCGACAGCATGTGCCCGGAAATAATTTCTCAATCCACTATCTCCATTAATCCTCTTCCCTCTGGTACCACGCCCTGTTCTCTCTTCGTTTGAGCCAGTCACAGAGAAAGAAGCGTCCAGCCTCCTCTCCTCTGCTCGCCCCACTACCTGCATCAGTGACCCCATCCCCTCCTATTTCGTAAAGTCTTTCTCAACAGAAGTCACTAAAGTCTCCGATGATCTCCTCACTGATAAATCCAAAGGTGAGTATTCTTTTCTCATTCTCCTGGATCTATCGGCAGCGTTCGATACTGTGGACCACCAGCTCCTCCTCAGGATGCTTTGCTTCACTGGCCTGAAGGACACTGCACTCTCTTGGTTTTCTTCCTATCTCTCTGACCTGTCTCTTTTTCTGGATCTCTCTCTTCTTCTGTTCCTCTATCTGTTGGGGTTCCTCAGAGGTCAGTCCTAGGTCCTGTTCTCTTCTCCCTCTATACTGCCCCCATTGGAAAAACCATCAGCATATTTGGTTTCCAATATCATCTTTATGTTGATGATACCCAACTGTATACTTCGGCACGTAACATCACCCCTGGCCTAACCTAGAACACTAGTGATTGTCTCTGCTGTCTCTACCATCATGTCCTCTCTCTTCCTGAAACTTAATCTTTCAAAGATCGAACTTCTTGTCTTTCCTCCATCCATTAACAGAGTTTATCCTAACCTCTCCATCTCAGACTGTGCCATCGCCATAACCCCAAAGCAGCAGGCCCGTTGTCTTAGGGTTGTGCTGAAACTCTCCTTTGAACCACACATCTTTTGATCGCTCTTGCCGCATACATCTCAGAAACATCTGTAGAATCCGCCTATTTCTCAAATTTGAAACTTGTAAAATGCTAACTGTTGCACTGATCACTGTTGTCTAGACTACTGTAACTCTCTACTAACCGGTCTTCCACTCACCAAACTCTCCTCTACAATCTATTCTTATTGCAGCAGCCAGGCTCGTCTTTCAGACCAAACGCTTCGCAGATGTCTCCAGTTAGTTTAGTCGCTGCACTGGCTACCAGTCTCCTTTCGAATACAGTTTAAAATCATAACCCTCATCCACAAAGCTCCGCATAATGTTGCACCTCCCTACAACTGCTCACTCATCTTAGTCTACCATCCATTCCATCCTCTTCAATCTGCCACTGATCTTAGATTAACCTCTACCTGAGTTCAAACCTCCCACTCGCTTCTCCATGTCTTCTCTAGAGCTGGACCCATTCTATGGAATGCTCTGCCCCAGACTAACACCCAACCTCCAAAGTTTCAAATGTGCTCTTAAAACCCATCTCTTTAGGCAGGCCTATAACACTTGTTAACTGCATGAAGTTTTAACTCTCTTTACTAACTTGTCCTGTGTTCTCCTCCCATCTGTTATCCAGCAACCACCAGGCACCAAGCTTCAGGGTTCTTGGCAGTCACATTTACCTTGGACTTTATATATAAGATGACGGCTGATGACTGGACTATTATATTATATTTTATTTTGTTCTTTTTTCTCACTCCTTTTGTTCCATCTTACTCTTTCTGTTCTGTCCTGTTTTATTATATTTGTATTTGTCCCCTATGATTTGTAAACCGCTACGGAATATGATGGCGCTATATAAATAAAGATTATTATTATTTATTATTTAAGAGGATGCTAATCTGAAATAAGCAGAAAGTAGTTATATTTGTTACATTTTCTAATAAAATATGGAAAGAGTAAGGGATGGAAAATATTGGTACTGTTGATTATACATTTGCATCAATCCATTATATATACAGTGTTGCCTTTAATGTTAAATTGATGGATCATTGTTTCGGTCTAACTAATGGAAGAATTACAGAAAGCATAAAAATTCCATTGCAGTCAATAGAATGTATGAAGGATTAATTTGATTTCCATTATTTTTAATGGAAGTAATGGAAATCATAACAGTGATGTGAACTGACCCTAAGGCTACATTCGAACAGGATGACTGAATTTCCATCATGGAAACTGAAACATAGATTTTTGTTGCAGCTGATGCTTGATGACATGATGACATTAGAACTAGGAGAGACTTCTGCAGACTGATGACCTAATTATCAACATGGGGACAAAACAGGAGCGGAGAACCTGGGAAATATCCATATTATTAATAAATCTTACAGAACCCCAGGTTTATCCTGGTCTTCCATCTTTGGTTTCTGGGCTCGGACAAGAACTGGGTTGTCAGCTCTTTGTCCTAATCTGGATTCTCTGTGGATATGATTTAAATTTTAAATTTTCTTTTTAAACAAATTGTAAAGATTTTACTGTGTGTGTACTAAGCTGTCCTCACTTGCTGGGAAAAGTCCTATACACCCCTATTCACCATAAAGAGGCCAAAAAGGTTCCTTTATTCATGTTGATATGTCTAAAGATGCTAATTTATGGCATCCACCATAAGCCCCCATCAGACATGTACATCCAAAAACATATACGCTCAGAGACAATGGATATATAGGATTTGTCACACTTACTCTGTTTGGAAAGAGAGATGGATAATCTACAGATTTTGTCTATTGTGATGCCAATCAAACTATGTTACCTATTTCTTATATTACAGAATAAATATCATAAATATATGCCGATGTATAGTCTAGTAAAGTTTCCAATTGTCTAATAGTTAATCTGTCTGGTCTTTGTGATGTAACCATGGGCGTTTGACAATAGTATAAAGGGACAGGGGATTTTCCTCAGGTTATTTCACCCTGGCTGTGATTTATTTGGTGTCACTACACAGGATTTCCTGAGAATTAGTCTGATAGTCCCTGGTGCTGTGGATCCCAGTGTTTGTTCTGTAAATATTTTACTGACCGGGCTCTAGTGTCTTACAAAGGAGCTTACACAGATGGAGGAGACAATAGGACAGCTTAGTCTTCCATGTTCATCTCTAAACAGCCGTGAACTCATTAGATAGTAGAAGTCCAGGCAATAAACCCAGTTAATGCTGCGCACTGTAATTGTTGTTGTAATACACACACAGGGCACCAAGACTCCAGAGGCCAGACCAAGACTCGGTCAATGGAATGAAAACACTAAATGTTTTCTGTAGCCGCATGATGGGAGGAATGTCTTCATCATTCCCAGAGGATTTCATGGATACATCTATTGGATCCACAGGTGGCCCTGGTCACTTGGAGTGTATCACTATGGTTAATGTGGTTTGGAGAGATTTTGGAGAAGTAGATTTAATTATTAAGCATTCAGGAGATTCACACTCATCTTTACATGAAGAATAGGAACTGAACCTGGCACAAAGCAGAAAGGTTGTATTATCTTTGTAGTGAAAGCAGCATTACTCACATGCAGAGTAAAAGTTACTGGAAAGCACAGGTTTTCCTGATAGGCTTTGCTATTATCTACAGGTAAGCTCATCAGAATACAATTTACATGGAACATATTGAAAGAATTATTGATTAACTTTAGATAGAGCTCGATTCATGTTGGGTCATGAGTTAAAAATAGAGCAAACAAAGCAGATGTAGTGCAAATAGCAACATAACAGAGGGTTTACTTCTAGCTGGAAACAACTCTACCTAAGGCAACCCCAGACAGGTCTACTTTTGTAACTTTCCAGGGTCTTCAGATCTACTTGGTCCTTAGTTTTGACAGGACCATGATTAACTTATTTGGGTAGCAGACCACAACACATAACCCTTCTCTTCCTCAAATTGTTCTTTCCAGATTTAGATCTACAAGCCATTTGAATATACAAAGCAGCAGTGTTATGTAGCAGCCCTGGAATTCTGTGTAACCATACCTTTGTGTGTATTATCACCAGGTCTGTGAAAAATACATTTGTATGTATGGATTGTAGCTAGACTTGTTTGAGATCTCTTTACTGAACACAGCACAGTCTTGCCCTGAGTAAAGCAGTAACAGGCTTCTGGTTAGATATTACAGCAGAGAGAGACAGACTTTTGTGAAGTAGAATTTAGAGATCAGAGAACAGTTTGAGGGAACTCCCCAGTGCTCTAAGTCCTGCTACGTTCCTTGAATATAAATGCAATTTTCACAGTTCAGCTGCAACTAACAACGCATAGAAGAAGTGATTATTCAGGTCTCCAGGGCTTCTACCTCAGGCTGCATTTGAATTACATTTATAAATACAATTCAAGCTCAGCATGGAAGAGTTACTTGAGATCGCACATGTATTTACCCTGAAAAGCTTGTGATCTGGAATGAGCACCATGTGTGTAAGTAATACCCACGTATAGAGTGGGTGCAGAAAGTATTAAGATGCCTTTAGAATTTTCTCTCTTTGTTTCATTGCAGTCAATTGGTAAGATCAAAAAACTTATTTTATGCTCATTCAGTACACTCTGCAACCCATCTCAACAGAAAAAAAAAATGTAAATATTTTTAAGTTATTAAAAAAGAAAAACAGAAATATCAGTCATATGTATTCAGAACCTTAGCTGTGAGAGCACATGAGAATCATGAGGTCTAAGGAACTGCCTTAGGAGCTCAGGGACAGAATTGTGGAAAGGCACAGATCCGACCAAGGATACAAAAGAATTTCTGCAGCACTCAAGGTCCCTAAGAGCACAGTACCCTCTATAATCCTTAAATTGAAGAAGTTTGGAATGACCAGAACTCTTCCTAAACCTGGCCATCCAACAAAACTAAGCAACTGTGGGAGAAGAGCCTTGGTGAGAGAGGTAAAGGAGAACCCAAAGATCACTGTGGATGAGATCCAGAGATGTTATAGGGAGTTGGGAGAAAGTTCCACAAAGTCAACGATCACTGCAGCCCTCCACCAGTCGGTGCTTTATGGCAGAGTGTGGAAGCCTCTCCTCAGTGCATACAGTTTGGAAAAAAAACACATGAAGGACTCTCTGTCTATAATAAATAAGATTCTCTGATCATATGAGAAGATTACTATTTTGGTGTTAATTCTAATAGATATGTGTGGAGAAAACCAGGCACCACCAATCCAAACAGTGAAACATGGTGGTGGCAGCATCATGCTATGGGGGACCACTGGTTGCAATTGAAGGAAATATGAATGCAACCAAATACAGAGATATCATAGATGAAAACCTCTTCCAGAGTATTCTGGACTGGGCCGAATGCTCACCTTCCAACAGGACAATGACCCTAAACACACAACTAAAATAACAAAGCAGCGGCTTCAGAACAACTCTAGACCATTACAGCCAGAGCCCTGACCTAAACCCAACTGAACATCTCTGGAGAGACGTGAAAATGGCTTCCACCAAAGTTCACCATCCAACCTGAGGGAACTGAAGAGGATCTACAAGAAAGAGGCAGAGGATCCTCAAATCCAGGTGTGAGAAAGCAATTTTTTACCAATTGGCAATGAAACAAAGAGTGAAAAGTGTAAAGGGGTCTGAATACTTTCTGTATCCACTGTATTTAAGGTAGTACAAGTGTTTAAAAGTTAAAAAAAGCTTTTCTATAAATTAGCTCAAAAAGTTGTATTTCAGTACATGGCAGAATTCTTGAGTTGGTAAATTTCCCCTTTGTACATATGTTTCTATAGCGTCCAATAAACCATAACGATTTTTTGATATATCAGCGCCTAACACATATTAAACAGCCTTTATGATGAAACGTTCTAGTATTTTAGAAACACTAATGACTTTGTCTATATACTTTCACCTAGAACACATCACTTTTTCTAATATTGAACAAACAGCATTTCCAGAAAGGTACTTGACTCCTTACGATAGAAAGACGCCATGCAAAGCATTCACTGTGACTGAGCAAACAGACGCAGGTTGTCAGTGTAAAGCCTCTGAGCTATGTGGACAAAGTCAGGAGAACTAGCGAATAATGCAAGTCATACACAGCCTGCTATCATTTACCCTTCCAGGTCTACAGATAAAAATGGCTTTGAAGTGAATCAATGTGTTGCTCAAATATAGTCCCAGTACAACACAGCAACCACTCCAAGGTGATCGAGTGATCTTTAGGGCCTCACTATGTGGCATATAGCAGGTCACATTGCACCTTTCAGAACGAGGGGTACACAGTTATGTCACGCAGATAGTTTTTGAGATTCTATCTGGATTTAAATCCCGCAAAACTGTAACACCGGACTGTAACCATGAAGGGGCAGAAGGGACTCCTTGCATCATATAGATCACTATGATGCATGGAGTACTATACCCTGGTGGGTTGGTGGGTCTGTGACTCATAGATCTTCATCATCTCTTTGAGGGGGTGTCCACACATTGCGTTTGTTAATGCATTGTAAACGCAATTCATATTCGCAATGTTAAGGCAATTGTTAATGCAAAGCAAACACATTGTTAAAGGGAACCTGTCACCAGGAGACCCAATTTTAGCACTCCCCCAGTCCCCACAGAGCATAGTACATACACTGCCAAAGTGTTTTTGCATTAAAAATTGGTTTTACAGAAAAAAAGATATGTTATATTGTACCTTTCATTAGCATCTGCTGTGTGACTAGGCAGTTGCCAAATGGGAGGGGCTGGAAAGGAGCAGTTCCCCCCACCCTTGGGGAACAGCTTCTCCATGTGACCTTTTCAAATATATGAAAACTCCCATCACTTGGCTTAGCGATGCCCCCTGCTCCTCTACAGCCAATCCCGAGTGTGGGGAGTTATTCATATATTTGAAAAGGTCACATGTTTCCCAAGGGTGGCGGGGGGGGGGGGGGGGGTTGACTTTCCAGCTCCTCCTATTGGGCAACTGCCTGGTCACACAGCAGATGCTAATGAAAGGTACAATATAACATATCTTTTTTTTGTGTAAAACCAATTTTTTATACAAAAACACTTTGGCAGTGTATGTACTATGCTCTGTGGGGACTGGGGGAGCGCTAAAAATGGGGCTCCTGGTGACAGGTTCCCTTTAACCCCTTATCTCTGCATCGGTTTTCCATGTTAATGCCCAGGAGCCCTTTTCAGTTTTTTTCATCAATGTCTTCAACAAGCTCTAACTATTTAAATTTTCTGTTACTACAGTTGTATGGGGCCTTCAAAAATAGAACAAAAATCTGGCAGTGTTTTTTTTCTAATAAAAATGTTCTGCCTTTATCATTGAATCTAATTTACATAAACAAAAATTTCTCTGGGTCAATTTACAGGGTTTTTTTTGCTCAGAAACTACTTTCCTTTACATAATGAAATACTTTTGGGGGGACATAAAAATAATTTTTTTGCATCACCCCCTTCCAAGTGCCATAACTTTTGAAACTTGTCAAAGTGGACGTTTTTTTGTGCCAAAAGACAGATAGATTTTATTTGTACCCACTTGGGTGATCATAAGGTGTTTTGATTGCGATTCATATAATTTTTTGTGCGGTGGAGGTACAAAATGTGTGTGATTTCATTCTCTTTTTTGGGCAGTCAATTTTGTATGGTGTTACTATAAAATCTAAAAAGAAAAACAAAAGTATTTTTTTTAAATTAAAGGAAACCTACCATTTGATTTGATGCAGTGTGAAGCAAACATACCTTGAGAATGCTGCAGCTACACTGATGCAGGATCATATCTTGGTAAATCCCTGAGCTGAGTGGTTTTACTGATAAAACAGATGACATTATGATAATGAAGCTCCCTCGCTTCTATGGCTTCAGCGCTTCTCCTATCACGTGAGTTATTCTCTGCAGGAGAGGATTATGGAATCCCTGGGTTGTGTTGTAGTGTCCGGAAAAAGGGAGGCAAATACTGGAGGAGCTACTAACTTGGCACACTCCCAAATTAACCAGAAAAACACACATAAAAAAACAATGTTAGTGCTCTAACTCGACAATAAAACGTTAAGATTGAGAATTCCACAGAACGGTCGCAACCAGTTCCTTATAGATCGAAGATTGAAGAAATTTCCTCAGTAATTCCTCCTGTCACGATGTTCACTGCTCTACACTGGATCCTGTGGGAAACCACGCTTACACTCTCGTGCACGGTCCTGTATCAGGAAGAATGTGGACAGATGGTGCAGATCACCAAGGATAAGAGTAAAATCAATTTTATTCCAGCATACTCACAAACAGAATATTAAAAGCACGCATATCACAATGGTTAAAAACGCCAGAGGACCTCATGCCCTGGGTTGTGCCTGAAGGCAGAATACTTAATTGCTGCACCATCCCCCAGTTGTGTGTATAAGTGATCCAGCTCAGGTTGATTAGTCATGTCTTGATGAACCTCCATTTGTAATTACAAGCGCCCGTGTGTAATGTGTTTATGTCAGCCAGCCTCACCCAGCTTTCCCAAGGTCCTGAATGTTATAATAGTTTTTTCAGCAAAACCACTCAGCTCAGGGATTAACCAAGATATGCTGCTGCATCAGTGTAGCTACAGCATTCTCAAAGTATGTTTGCTTCATAATGCAAATCAAATGTTAGGTTTAAGCATTATTTTTTATTTCCTTTACATTTTACTTTGTCCCACAAGGGGACAATGACGTGAGATCTATTGATCTTTTATATAATGCATTTGATCTGATATAATGCATACTTATCCTAGCGAAATTGTAGAGTTTCCGTTGATAGTGCCAGGTCTGGGCTGTGATAGCACATGCCAGCCCCGGCACGTGATGTCTGGCAATCATCTTATGACGCGACACCATGGTGTCGTGGTGTTTAGAATCCGATTTTAGGACTTTTTTAAGCCGTCCGTTAAAAAACGCATGTGTTTTTTTGAAAATGCATCAGTTTTTGACTGTTTTTCCCAAGTATCTTAAGATAATTGAAAAACGGTAAAAAAAAACGGCCAAAAACGTATGTTTTTTTTAAGGGACTGCTTAAAAACGACACGTGTGCCACCACCCTTAGGTTCCCTGTACACAAACGTGCTTGCTCTGTGGAAACAGACTTGTTTGCTGGTCAGATCGCGCGGACCAAATAAAGTGCACTGGATGGGAATCCTTGCATCATAGAGAAATAGAATGCCAAGTCTATCTGCTGGCGGAACTGCAGCAAAGACCCTGCAACAGTTGTTACATTGTATCACTGAGGTTAACAGATTTATCAGAAGTGTTTAACAGATTTAAGAAAAGTGATTTTTTTACTAAGTAGAAAATCCAGGTGCTAAACCTCTTTAGTCTCCCCCCTGCCTCAATCACTGAAATCTGACCTAAAAAAACACCAAATAACTATTGTAAGCGACCTTCTGATTGGAAGATCAGTCACTATTTGTGCTTTTCTTTCTTCCTAGTTGAATTCAATGAGGTGATATCAGACTTGTAGGTGAAACTACCATTGAGTGTGAATTTTCTCACATTAGGACATCTGCATATCTAAAGGAAAGGCTCCAGCTTCTCCAGACAACTGTCCTAACAACTAGTTTCACCAGAACTTTAGGGATTTTAAATTCTCTATTCACACTGACTGCAGTTCTCGCCACTATTGTCACACATTTCTCTACTGATCAGCCCATTAGTTATCAATGTCTGTGTCAAAACACCTGTGTTAAATTAATTAAAGAGAGAAGATTTTGCACATTTACTTATCTGTAGTGTGTGTAGTTTTATCTCCATCTAGAATCTATTATAGCGATAGTGAAATTCTTAATGTGGCTTATAAAACTCCATTGTGTTACACTTTTTTCTAATGACTTCATGCATTTTCCTAGAGATCTAACATTTGCATAGTATTGATAATGTAGCCAAGAAGTTCTATGTAAAGCAAAAAATAGTTGAAAATGTAGATTTCATAATTGTCCTTTGTGCTGTGTGTATTACGTCTGCTGCTGGCAGATTATGCACAGTCATGAGATCACGTGGTGGGAAGTCACAGGTGCGGCTTTGATAAACTATGAGTAAAGTTGGCACTTTACCTGAGATAACTGTCAGCTGATCAGTTTATTAGCTCACAGCCCCAAAACACATGCACACTCGGCTTGGCATGCACATCAGTTTTAAGTAAATATAGGGAAATAATGTGCTGACACAATCCTCTAGTTTGTTTTATTCCTAGAGGAAAAAAAAAAACCCAGAAGATTCAGAATGTTGATGTGAAACATACCCGTCCTTTCTTATCCTCATCTGCCAGCTGAGAAGTGCGAGGATAACCTATATTACATGGTGAGATGATACAGGTGGGCCCCGACTTGCAGACGGCCCCTAGTTACAGATGGACCTCTGTCTCTGGATGCTTTACTCAAGTCCCAGGCTGCAATGATGCCACACATGGCGTTTTGAACCCGTTTTTGATCCGTTTTAAAGCAGTCCGTCCAGTTTTAATTAAGACATTTGGTAAACCTGTCAAAAAAATGTGTTTTAAAAAAACGCATGTTTTTCAAAAACACATGCGTTTAACGGGTTCCAAACGCCATGTGTGGCATCACCCTACGGTATCTAATGAAGATTTTTTTGGGATAATCCACATTCCCATGACAATTAAAAAAAATTTCAAATTAGAGTCTCTAGTTTTATTTTAATATACCACTTCCGACTTTAATAGAAATTCAACTTAGAGAACACCTGTCAGTTAAAAAAAAAAAAAAAAGAATACGGAGTTTCTACTTCCGTGATACACAGCAGAGCCAAAATGGTAATCCCGATGATGATGTAGCACAGCCCTGTCCCCGGCAGTGTGATCAGTGTGACTTTTCACATTCCGTGATCAGGGATTTTTACTCTGACGGTGTGAATCTCCCATAGGATGAGTAACTTTTGGGGACAATCCAAATTAAAAAGACATGGAAAGCCTAGAAAGGGTTTTCTAATGAGGCTTCATGCACACAATGGGGTTTATTTACTAAGGGTCCGCGGATCGCATTTCCATTGGGTTTTCCGACTTTTTCGGGGAACGCGCTGCTGGGACCGATATTTAGCAGGAGATTGTGTTGCACGCGATCAGATTTTGGCGCAATCGTGCTGGATTTTATGCGACACAAACCAAGGCGGGCGGGCCGTCGGACAAATTCAGACAAACCGCAGGATTTATCTTAAAAATTATGTCGGAAGACATGCACTTACATACACCAGGATTAAGATGGTGAACCGGACCTTATCGGGGAAGCGACACATTCAGGAAATTGCGCACACGGCATCGCGGCACAGTGCATCGATGTCGGACAACCTCTCCAGCCCGGGGAGGTAAATGTGCCCCAATGTGTATTGCTGCTGGACCTCATTTAACGCATGATCCCAGAGGTCAGATCCCCACCCATCCCAAAAATAAAGCGGCAGCAGTGCTGCTTAGTGGTGGTGGATGGGTAGATGGAGCAATAAACTATCTGCTTCATTCTTCAGACCTGTGGGGCTTATAAAATGATGGCTTATCATGGATATACCATACACATTATACACTGAGAAAATGCCTGTCATGTTACAGGTTAGAAATGTTTGTAATTGCAATACGTGACAATAGTGAAGGTGAAGAAAACAGTAGGCACAATATTTCCATGGTCATAAAGATCACGCTGAGCCGTAATTAGGATTGATAGTTATCTATTATTACAAGAGCAGTATTCAAGAATAGAAAATATATGAGACAATGAAACCATCACATACATGATGTAAATAGATACTAGTAACCATTGGAAGTAATCGTAGGACTATTCAAATATGATACACAAATCACACAATATATTTAATAGAGTAAATACTGTAAATAAATCTGTGTAAGATATTCTCAAAAATAAAACACAAAAGGAATGCAGCATGATAAAAAACACATTGTCTGACAAGAAGAAAGGATTAATTCAAGGAGAAGGCGGGTGACCAGCTCCTCCTGGTATTGCGGCTAGCAATGGGAACAAGCAGAAATAGTGCACTTAGAGCATTTCACTCCGAACGAGGAAAGTAACAGGAAAAAAAGTCATCATCTAAAAGTCCAGTTGAGAGACAACCTGGTCATAGATCATAAAAGGCACATCATAGTGATTTAAGGCCAGTAGGGTTTTATAGAACATCCCCATTACCCAGACACATCTTCATCTTGCAGCACAGGCACAAATATTTGGTTCTTCAAGGTCCAAAAAAGAAAAAAAAAAGTGGAACAGAACTTCTATGGAGTGATACTGGCGTGCAATTCAGAGCCATAAGGCACAGACTTCCCTCCTCCACACCCAATACGGGTCATCTGTAAGGATGGGATCATTAGTGTTTCTCCATATAAACTCTCTACTTGCTCGATAGAACTTTCTATAGCAAAACGGACATATTTTATATACATTCTTTGACAATAACATACACTTTACCCTTGTGTAACCATCTATAGTGCCGGCTTCATTGAAACGCAGGGGAAAACATCTACGCTTGGAATATTCGATGATCCTTTTAAAAACTTTACAGCTTCACTGTTGTAGAGGTTTAGGTGTAATCTCAAGGTTCATACTTCACCTCATTTTGTCAACACAGATATATTGGAATTTATGGGGTGATGCAAGTTTACCAAGGCAATCAGTAAAGGGTGAAGTGGGTTGTAATAGACGTACTACATTCAAAGCAAAAATTATTTCCTGTATATAAAAAGGGATTACCGACTACACGGAGCATTGTAATAAATAATTACACTGGATAAAGCAAGACACATAGATAACCTCTACCCAAGTGGCTAGTAAAGCAAGTTACATTGACTTATGGAAATAAGGAGTGGTCAGATTACATTAGGATTCCTGTTGCCAAACTGAAAGCTTCAGGAGATGAACAAGGCATTTCTCATATGTCATGTAGTGCGCAGTTAAAGGGGCTGGTCATGGGGGAAAACCCCATGTTATATAGAGAGCGCACTGCATTTGCTTATGGTTCATCTAGTCCTTTTACCCAATCCTTATTTAAAGGGGTTATACGGGACTATCCATAAATGGTCTATCCTTGGTGCAGCTCAAGGTAGGTAGGGCAATATTAGCTTGAAGCAGACACCTCAGTACATTCTGAAGTCGCCTTGTGCCACTGTAGCTCATCTCCTGATCATCTGAATGACAAGGTGTATTGAGTGGTCCATCTTTTAGCTTCCTACACCATACAGTAACTAGCCAAGTGCTGTTTCAGTGCTTCATCCCAAACCTGCTTGTGTGCAACAGGCTTTAGACTAACCCTTTAAGTAAAGGAAGCTGCTACATAGCCCAGACACTACAGACAAATGGCAGAGTTTCTGGTGTCTGACACAAAAACAGACCCTGTTTAGCTGACAATTATTTCAAGATATCTGCCTACGCATAACTAACCAATTTGTATGGGTATAAAATGGTTTACATAGGCTGCAATGACTGTATTTTCACATGTAGGACATCAAATGGCTCCCCAGTCAGGAGACTAGACTAAGTCTTTAAGCTTGGCCCCCTTGTATAAGATTCCTGATCTATCAGCCATTAAAAGAGGCTGGTAACAGATTTACAATACTGTATGTAGTAAATCTCTCTACAATGTAAACAGTCCTGGGATGGAATGAATACCCAGCTGTATGTACAAGTCTATGACCCTGCAAGGGTTCAAGGGGCAGGCCGATACCTCAGCTTCAGACATATGCGGTGGATTACCCTTCTTATAACAACATTTTCCATATAGGTTTTGGATTTAGATCCCTGCTGGTAAATAAGAGATCAAATCAGCTCAATAGTACCGCAATTCTCTATTCTAAAACAACTTTTTTTATTAAAGTGACTCTTCTGAAGATGCTTAATAGATGTAAATATAGAAAACCATGAAAAAAAGCGCCTTACAACCTTCACATCTGACCACCATCTAGCACAAATTTTGGGATTCTCCTATTTTTACGAATTGGGCTGAACACAGACTTTTGCGCGACTCTCTGCAGAAGATACAAACAAGTCACATTGCGAAGTAACATAATTTCCGTCTAATTCTTTTCAGATGCTTACATAGAGAATATTTTGGAGCAAAAAACCTCGGCCCTTGTGAAGAAGAATACACCAGAACAACTGTACAGACATGCTCTATCAGGTTCAGCTGTTCCGGAATTACGAGAGTAGATCTGTCCAACACAAGTAGAGTTTGCTGGACCAAACTCAGCGATGTGTAACAACCCTCATAGAAAGTGATAATTGCTTATGTGGCTTTCATGTTGATTTGCACCACTGTCAAATTGCACCCACAAAAAGAAGATTTTGTAGTTGTGTTATCCCGTGTAGATTTTGAAACTGTATTTTCTTAACAAAGGTCACACAACAAAAATCTATGTATGTAGCCCAAGTCTAACAGTGCAAAAATACATAATTTTATACTAATGAAAATAAAGTTACAGAATAGACATTTACATAAAGTCTGGTTTCAACCTTAACCTGATCGAATATTAAAACCTGACATTGGTCTGTGTATAGAAATCATTAAGATAATTGTTTTATCCCAGCCCCTTTCATCAAATTGGTCCTGATCAGAGATCGCCTTCATGTGTCTTCCGGATAAGTTACTGCTCCTCCAGCCAGGACGGAGCATCCACTCCTGGGGTTTTCAATTTAACATGGAATTGCTTCAATGTTTGTTCAAGCTGCTTCTGGTTTCCGGCAAAGTAGGCAGCGATTGCGTTGTGGAACAAGACGAGCTGATTGTGAAGAACTTTAACCTATATGTGAAGGAGAGAGAAAAATGTCTGCATTGGTATATGGCTTTATGTAAAACATGATAACGTCAGCAGATACATGAGGTGTTACACTATTTAAGCCACTCACCCAGAAAAAAAAAAAAAAGTTACACAAGTAAATATGCGCAGCATTACAGACTTTAGAGAGGTTGTTGCCTAGAAGTCATATCACACAGCAAAAATTCTATTTTAGTCCTTCGAGCAGCCAATCCCAATGGAATTTCCATCTACCATTTCAGTTTTCACCATTTCCCAGAAAAATATATAGGGGGACATTTATTAGGGACACGGTTGGTGGGGTAATGTGCCTTTATATGGTATGTCCTGCACCAACATAAAAAAAAAATCCAGCACAAAATTTATAAGAAACTTTAACAAGATGCTATAAAATCCAAATAAAATCGCATCCACACATTCTATATTATGGTTATGTATGTAGGTATGTATGTATGTAGGTAGGTATGTAATAAATATATGCATACACACATACACACATACATACATACGCACACAATGGGGCAGATTTATCAAACTGTCTGAAAGTCAGAATATTTCTAGTTGCCCATGGCAACCAATCACAGCTTCCCTTTAAAATATTCATGAGCACTGGCAAATTGAAAGCTGAGCTGTGATTGGTTGCCATGGGCAACTAGAAATATTCTGACTTTCAGACAGCTTGATAAATCTGCCCCAATGTGTCTGACTTGGGCTACCTTTTAGAGACCTTCACTGAGCATTCATTATACTATGTAGAGCCCCTGCTTGTACTCATTTACTGTACAGAGAGTTCTGCCAATCCCTCCAATGTTCCTCATACCAGTCTACGGGGGCCCGTATTTACAAAATGAAATGACGAAGGAGGGAGTAAAGACAGCAAAACTACATCCGTCTACAAGTGGATGAAAAGGAATCTGTTCCTGAGGTACAAGAGATCTTTTTAATCCTAGTGTATATTAACAACCTTTTTTTTTTTTAACATGAAATAAATGGAATATTTTTGTCTTCCATTAGGAAACTTTCTAAGTCTACATATAATTTATAATTCGTTTATATAATCAGCTTTTAGCAAATAGAGAGGACAAACAACACTTTCCCAGAATTTAATTAGACTGCTTAAGGCATCCATGTTTAACTGCTAAGCTCCTCAGAGGGTTCATTGCGGCCCCAAACAGCAGAGTTCCCCAGCACTAATAGCCATCAAGCAGCAGAAGAATGCTTTGTTCTGTCCCAATATGTGCCCAGTCCTTTGTAAGACCCCAGCAACATGATGTCACCCCCTCACTACCAGCTATTTAAAAGGTCTATTCCTTGATATTCTGGCAACAAGGGGGAAAAAATGGGGAAAATGCTTCCTGGGAAAAAGTGCCAAAATACCTTTCAAGATGTAGAAAACAGTTTTATATATAAAACTGTTACATGACTAAAGGAAGATGGGAGGAAAATATATGGAAACTGTAGAAAGGAAGTGTAATAAATACAATATGATACAGATGCAATCCACATTATGCTACATGATCAAAAGAAGAATACAGGCTACTCTATGATCAACCTATCATAGATACAGGAAGTCCCCGGGTTACGTACAAGATACGATAGGTTCCATAGGTTTGTACTTAAGTTGAATTTGTATGCAAGTCGGAAATGTATATTTTCTAAATGTAGTTCCTGACCAAATTCTTCTTTTGCCCCAGTGACAATTGGAGTTTCAAAAATTTTTTTGTTGTAATGGGGGTTATCCATAAAGCTTAATTACAGACACCTTACAGCTGATCATTGGAGTCTGGGACTATAATAAAGCATTCAGAGAGCTTCACCAGATGTCACAGGGCCAGAGGGGTCCATCTTTAACTAGGGGTCATCTGTAAGTCTGGTGTTCTTAAGTAGGGGACCGTATGTATATGCAAGTGCTGAGTCCACACCAAATCCGTGTCCAATCTGGATCAAAATCTACATACGTATTCGATTTCATCCAAATTCTGCAGGCTTCTCCTTTCCCATGAAGGGGCAATTTCATGTATGTATCGATTTATTGTATCGTATTGTTAGTCTCCATTAATACAAATTCCATCTGTGTTTCTCTTATGTAGGTGAAAGACAGTACGGGAGCTGCAGCAATAGGTTTTCAATCCCAAAAATGGACATTTTAACGTATCCACAGCTTTTGTCCCATGTACAATAATGCACATTGTAGCTTTGATTCAAAATCATTTCAACGCTACTATACATCACTAAACATTTTCTCCATGCACATTTATGTAAAAATAATCTATTTCTACTTCTATTTCAAATAGCCCAGGTCAGGGGAAATTTTAAAGGGAGAGTGAAAGTTCTACAGTCATATCTGTCATAAAGTCATAACTGTATCACTCATTAAAAGGGGTTGACCACTCCATAGACAAAGTGCCCTGAATTTTCCCTACGAGTAAACCACCAGTGCACTTGGGTTACTTCTACAGCTACTACTATAAGCTTAGCGACCTACAAATATGAAGGTTTATTTGAATTTATCTAAAAAATTCATATTTAAAAACCAATACAAAATATGGACACAATCATTTATATATAAGTTAGAGGTGTAGGAAAAACACTGTGTAAAACATACCGACTTACATACAGACTACTGAAGTTTATAAAGATGCTTCCTTGATGTAGCTTTTCCCATGTACACAGAGGAGTTAATCCCTTAATACATTAGTAATTATTTGGCATTTTGTTACTACCACCACATACACCTATGTAAATACAGTAATGAGAACTTCTCGCACACAAGTGATTAGAGACATTACCACCAATGAGGCGTGGACTTCATGTTTACCTCCAGACTAGATACAAATGTGTATACAGGAGTGTGAGAGGGTTGCTAGGAACCTGGGAGACACCACATGAAATGTCGTCGTAAATGACAGTACAGCTATAGGAATAGGGGCAGGGTCCCCCATCATGTTATCAGACAGTGGGGGAGAAGCTTAAACCTGTCCCCTCCAGAAATCTGGTGTCATTTCCCGCCTGAAGTGCTGTGCGCCACGTTTATTTCAGGTTTTAGACAATTTACGGCCACTTTTCACAACTCATCTGAAAGGGGCGTGGCCTAGCCCGAGCACCAGAAGATTGAGTCGGTGCGCTAGAAAAATTCACCCTCACGACACAAAATTCTGGGATAAAATAGACCAACAAATGAGGGCTTATTTATTGTGTAAAAATATATATTTTCAATGGTGCCATTTTGGGGAAACAATAGCTCATCGGTTAATTTTTTTCAGAGGGGGAAGAAAAGGAAAGTGTTCTGTATTTGTATTACTATTCATATAGATTTTAAAGCCTCATCTGTAACATCAGTATGTAAGTGTGCCGCAGGATACCATACAGACCCCGACCCATATATCATCTTGGTTGGTAAACCGTGTACAATTTTCCCCAATAAACTCAAACTCTACTTCTCTTGTGTCAATGGGAGAGATTTATCGGATGCCCATGGAAACCAATCAGAGTTCAGCGTTCATTTTTCCACAACTGTTTTTTTAAATTAAAGCTGAGCTCTGATTGGTTGCCATGGGCAACTAAACAGTTTGCTTTCAGGCCCTTCTGATAAATCGCCCCAATGGATTGAAAAGAATTGGAGTTTGTGTGTGAGTGTATATACCAGTAACCCCCAGGTTTGTTTTCTTTGTTGGTGTAACGAGACCCAGAGCTCTACAAGGCACACAATCCATTTCTCGCGAGTGATATGAAGCACACGTCTATATAATGAAATGTGTTCTGCTCTAGAAGAAGGAAAACAGGTTGCTGGGTTCTTGAAGTATTCAGTGGAATGCAAACACAATACTTGTGCACCTACAACATGTGTTCTTATCTGGAGATCAGGGAATGGTGGGTCTGCCCTGCAGGAATGAGCCGGCTACACAGGGGGCTGATGTGAACATGAAAGGAGCCGGATCCCTCCTATGTAATAAAGCTCCGGCTGTTATACTAATGATTACACAAAGCCTCATTTATACATGGACTGCCATGAGCACTGTTAGTGCTCCATTACCATTAGTTCTGCAGAGTGGTCAAGGACTGGCTTATGGACCCTTTGGAAAATGTCTTAGGGTTGTGACAATACTGGTAGGAGATCTTTTTAATATGTCAAGACACAGTTAAACAAGATTCATCCAAACTATGACCTCTCAAAACAAGTTATTTTCTGACATTTATCCATCCAGACACTGATTAGATCGGTCCCATACACCACAGTAATGTTATGTCTTGGTGACGCTGTAGGCACAGAGGTTGTGCGGATCATAACAGCAATAGAGTTCTAACTAACCAATGACAGTCCAGTTTAATGGCTAGGATCAGTAAGCTCGTAAGATGGGTGTATAAAGGAGGGGGTATAAAAAGTGTGCGTGCATGTATACAGGCGGTCCCGTACTTAAGAACACCCAACCCCTAGTTACAAACAGACCTCTGGATATTGGTAATTTACTGTACTTTTACCTTAGGCTACAATAATCAGCTGTAACAGTTATCAAAGGTGTTTGTAATGAAGATTTATTGTTAATCCTGGTTCTTATGACAACCCAACATTTTTTAAATCCAAATTGTCACAGAGACCAAAAAAATTCTGGCTGGGATTACAATGATAAAATATACAGTTCTGACTTGCATATTCAACTTAAGAAAAAACCTACAGAACCTTCTTGTATGTAACCTGTATATGTATAGAGCCCTTGGGGGAAAAAAAAGTAACTTTCCCAACTCCCCAAAAATGGGATAATTGAAATATACAAGAGAGCTGTGTGATATAACAAGCCGAGCACCTGTGTGACCATGGTCAGATTTCTGAACGCTGGAAATAAACATAGAAGATTTCTATAGATTGACAGCAAGCAGAAATCTAGAAAACCGCTAGGAATTGATACAGAAGGTATATTGGAAATTTCTATAACTTTTCATTAAGCAAACAACAACATTAATTTACTGAAATGGGAATACCCCATTAAGTATCTATACCCATTCCAGACTGTTGTCAAATCCCAAACAGAACCTGGATTTGTCACAGATGATGTTACGGTTCTGAACTGTAACAGTTCAGATTTCTTGTTCGTGACTGCACTGTAAACCAACGCAATTGTGGTGGGTGTTAATAAAATGACAAATAAGAAAAATTTAGGGGTATAGTGGGGTGATTTGTCCTATGCAGGTGCATGGTGCACACCATCTAATCACTAGGTCAGAAAAACTAAGAGGTGATTTGTCAAAACAAACCACTTCACTTTCTCAAAGAGGGACACTACTGAGCCTCTGAAATGTTTTTATATTTTTCGACTGAGTCTATGTGTATAAAAAGTAGAACACAAATAAATGAAGACTTCACCTTGTACTAAGAGGTGACAAACCTGCTATTACATCCCCCCTTCAGCTCAAAGCAGTGCTTGACATACATACATTTCCAGTGACAGGCTTTCATATTCAGCTGGGACCATACAAGTTATCATTTGTCTGGAGATTTATGACTAATGTTTCAGTTTTTTTTGCTCTTTTTAAACCAGGTGTTATTACTTTGTGCAGAATAGCTGAACATGACCGCATCATTCACCAAGGATGTGTCACAAGGAATGAACCTCTTTGAAGATCTAAGATTGCTGAAAAAAATGTGCTATGGATTGTTAACTCCATACATACAGTATATATATCTACCCCCATAACAGAACCATGCCTTTACCTGGATATTAAATACAATAATTTACATGAATGGAATGCAGAAGACAGCCAAGAAGATAGATTTAATCTACATTGTGTTTCTAGAAAAAAATGATACCAGATATATTCATCTGTTAAATAAGAAACCAACAAATTGTCTACATTCCAACACAGGTTCATGCATCAAGATCGAGGCCGGCTGTACATGCGTGGTATATACCGGACCACAGTCAGTTCAGTAATTCTAGGTTTGGTAAATTCTGCAAATACATGGAGCGAGTATAGCAGAAAAAACTTGGTAGCTCTCAAATGACCTTCGTATCGATTAGTATTTGGCTACAGACGGAAGCCACTGTCAAAATTCAATATACCATCATTTTATCTGTGAAATACGCCAGTGCCAAGTTTTGAGAAGAAGTCTACTCTACAAGCCAAGCAACCTAAGCTGTAAGAAAGAAGTGGCTACAGGACAAACAGCTATCTGCTATGTACTGGCAACAGCTTACATGGGGAGTGCTGGGGTAGAGACGGTAACCTCTTGTGTGCAGGGCCCTCATTCCTATTGTACTCATATGTATCCCATAACCTGTAAAGCGATGTGGAATATGATGGGGCAATATAAAGACTAATTATTATTAAGGGGGATTTTGTCAAGATTTATGGTCTGCAATACATTCCAGGAGCATGAAAATTAGAAAAAGAGCCGGACCCCTTGATGGATTCTGGATCCATTTACCTACACTATTGATAGAGGTGTCTGTGATATGTACAAGTCCATGTATGCATAGCCCGTATTACTACAGCATGTACCTATGTGCACTATGGCTGTGAATATATGACAAATGTATATTACATACAATACACTACTAGGTTAGCAATATCTTGCCTAGATTCTTCAAAGAGTCATTGGAGGACTACATAAGAACATGCTCTAACTAGTGACTTTACCGAGCACTTTCTTGCATCAGCAACATATTTCTTGCTTGTTGATCAGGTTTCAGAAGAACAATGTACGGAAATGCTGATGTGCAGAGTATGCATATAACCTGTCCCCTCCCAATTATACAGTCATAATTAATGTGTAGTTATGAATTAAAAAATTTTATTAGCCAAAGTGACCAGTCAACTTATTGAAGATGTAATAAAAGTGTAGGTTTTTTTTCCATTTTTGTTCCAGTGCTACACAAAGGACCAGATGCAAACAAGACCGAGTACCAAATCTACACAGTGTGTGCATGTGTGTACGTGTGTATGTGAATCTATGCATGCGTCTTATACATTTTGGAATAATGTGGTAATTTGTAACTACTGTTGCAGTGATCCACAAGCATTTTTACCCACAACCACTCAGATAAGTTGGTTTGTTAAAGGACATCTACCACCAAGATGGAGGAAAATTCTTCAATGATAGCGGATCAGAATTTGGGTCTTATAGTAACAGCACCAGCATAGTGAAATCAGTGGATGATCTAATAAATCCATCTGTAGCCTACAAAAATGGTCCTTTTACACTTTAATAGTCTCTTAGAATTTCGCTGAACTATTGATAAAGGTCGTTCTCAGGTGCTCTGGAAGGGACCCAATCCAATCCACTGCTTAAGTGTAAAACCAGCCACACTGAAACGTTAAAAATACACTTTTATTTGTGAAATTCCCAGCAAACAAACGAGTAGACGTTTCAGTCAGTTATAGACCTTCTTTGGACACAGTTTGCTTTAAGTAACACTGTTCGTGATCACACATAGCGGCATCCGGTACATTAATAGAATGGCGGCAACTGGCCACTGTCTCTATAGCAGCGTGCTGACGCCATTCTACTATGTCTATGCTCCTGACGTCGCTATATGTGAGCACTAACAGTACAAAAGCATAAATGCCTGAAGGTCTATAACAGACTGAAACATCACTTTTGTTTGCTTTGAATTTCACATATAAAAGTGTATTTTGAACTAATCAGTGTAACTGGATTTACACTTTAAGCTTTTACCCTTTCACACCTAAAGAAATATTAGTGTATGGGATCACACTGTGAATTAGGTTACAGTATCCATGCTTTTCAGATTAAAAAAAAAAAAAACTTTTAAGACCCAAAGTTGTACAACCCTCAAGGATGCTGGGCAACCTCATTCACTAAACATTAATTGTAGTGTAGTACGGAATTTAAGCATGCAAAAGAGGGCACAGACAAAATCACTGACACTGCTGGGTCAGAGAAAAAAATGTGGTTAATAGATGAGGCTCCTTGTTATCTCAATTTCCAAGGTTTAGACATGTGTTTAGACAAATGCTTTAAAAGAACATATCACCAGGATGAAGGACTGTAAACCAAACACACTGACATACTGGCATGTGTCCCCTATGGCAAGATCTGCTCTTTAAGCTTATGTCCTTGTTTTTTTTTTTTTAAGAAAAAAGGCTTAAAATATTATGAAAATGAGCCTAAGGGGCACCAGGTTCCATAGATGTTAATAGCCTGAGTGGTTCCAGGCTCTATTTGTATAATTTTAAAAGCTTTTTTTTAAGAACCAGGACATAGGAAGTTAAAATGGGCAGGTCCTGTCAGAGGGGGAACACACCAGTATATGAATGTGCTTGGTTTACAGTCCTTGATCCTGGTGGCAGATGTCCTTTAAAAGGAACTCGTCTTTCATGGGCCAGCATTGAGGCATTATCTAGAAAATCAACTTTGAAGTGAGATCTAAACTGGTTGAATTAAGTGATGGAGGCAGAGAAATCGGAACCGAAAGCTCTCCCCAACACAGCATGCACCCACAGCTGTAACTTACATCATGCCAATCCCTTATTTCTCTGGACCAAGGACTGCCAATAACAGTGAAGGGGGCATACTGAGGCAGGGAGAGCTTGACTTCAGCACCGAACTCTCCGCTCTGCAAAGTTGCTTTTCTGGATGAGGCCACCATGCTGGACCATGAAAGAAACAGGATCTAAATGGTGTTAATCTGCTTGTCAACAAATTGGTAGTGGTTTATTAGGTCATTTCATCTGCCAGGTTTCTTCCAAACAGGACCCATCAGTTAGGAACTAATCCACCCACAGGTTGCCCTTTAGCAAGTACCTCTGTTGGCACTATAAAAAAACAAAACAAAACAGAAACACACACACAACATTTATACTTGGCACAACAGCCCCATCTCTTTTACTCCCTGTATCAGTGCTTCAGTGAAGCCGGAGCTGTACACCCTGGCTCATGCGCAGTAAAGCCGGGGTGTAGTATACCAGCTTCACAGCTAGACTGCGCAGGGAGAACCGGATTTAAACCAGGTGTTATTACTTTGTGCAGAATAGCTGAACATGACCGGATCATTCACCAAGGATGTGTCACAAGGAATGAACCTCTTTGAAGATCTAAGATTGCTGAAAAAAATGTGCTATGGATTGTTAACTCCATACATACAGTATATATACCTACCCCCATAACAGAACCATGCCTTTACCTGGATATTAAATACAATAATTTACATGAATGGAATGCAGAAGACAGCCAAGAAGATAGATTTAATCTACATTGTGTTTCTAGAAAAAATGATACCAGCTATATTCATCTGCTGAATAAGAAGCCAACAAATTGTCTACATTCCAACACAGGTTCATGCATCAAGATCGAGGCCGGCTGTACATGCGTGGTATATACCGGACCACAGTCAGTTCAGTAGTTCTAGGTTTGGTAAATTCTGCAAATACATGGAGCGAGTATAGCAGAAAAAACTTGGTAGCTCTCAAATGACCTTCGTATCGATTAGTATTTGGCTACAGACGGAAGCCACTGTCAAAATTCAATATACCATCATTATATCTGTGAAATACGCCAGTGCCAAGTTTTGAGAAGAAGTCTACTCCACAAGCCAAGCAACCGAAGCCTTGAATGTAAGAAAGATGTGGCTACAGTACAAACAGCTATCTGCAATGTACTGGCAACGGCTTACATGGGGAGTGTTGGGGAAGACACGGTAAGCTCTTGTGTGCATGGCCCTCATTCCTATTGTACTCATATGTATCCCATAACCTGTAAAGCGATGTGGAATATGATGGGGCAATATAAAGACTAATTATTATTAAGGGGAATTTTGTCAAGATTTATGGTCTGCAATACATTCCAGGAGCATGAAAATTAGAAAAAGAGCTGGACCCCTTGATGGATTCTGGATCCATTTATTGAAACTATTGATTGAGGTGTCTGCGATATGTACAAGTCCATGTATGCATAGTCAGTATTACTACAGCATGTACCCATATTACAAACAAAACACTACTAGGTTAGCAATATATTGCCTAGATTTTTCAAAGAGTCATTGGTGGAGTACATAAGGACATGCTCTAACTAGTGACTTTACCGAGCACTTTCTTGCATCAGCAACATATTTCTTGGGTGTTGATCAGGTTTCAGAAGAACAATGTACTGAACCTGTTCCCTCCCAATTATACAGTCATAATTAATGTGTAGTTATGAATTAAAAAATTTTATTAGCCAAAGTGACCAGTCAACTTATTGACGATGCAATAAAAGTGTAGAGTTGCATTTTTTTTCCAGTGCTACACAAAGGACCAGATACAAACAAGACCGAGCGCCAAATCTACACAGTGTGTGCATGTGTGTACGTGTGTATGTGAATCTATGTATGCATCTTATACATTTTGGAATAATGTGGTAATTTGTAACTACTGTTGCAGTGATCCACAACCACTTTTACCCACAACCACCCAGATAAGTTTGTTTGCTAAAGGGCATCTACCACCAGGATGGAGGAAAATTCTTCAATGATAGCGGATCAGAATTTGGGTCTTATAGTAACACAACCAGCATAGTGAAATCAGTGGATGATCTAATTAATCCATCTGTAGCCTACAGAGCCATTTAGGTTGTGACTTCTAACACGGATCCAAAAATGGTCCTTTTACACTTTATCAATAATTCAGCGAAATTCTAAGAGACTATTAACGGTTCTCAGGTGCTCTGGAAGGGACCCAATCCCATCCACTGCTTAAAGGACACCTGTCATCAGGTCTGTGTCACTTGTCCTGTCACTACTACCTGTTGGAGCAGCTCACAAGGTTCCCATCCCAGCCTTTATCTAGTTATTTCATACATTATTCATTGTAAAATCATCTATTCTTTATCATGTAAATGAGGCTGGTCACATGGTCAGAGGCAGTGATGTCACTCCTGTTCCCCCTCCCCTCTCCTCCCCCTGCTCATGTCTGTGTGTAATGTATAGTAAAGCATGGCTAGTGTGAGTGCTGCATCCTCCTAATATACAGGTGAGAGACACAGACATCAGCTACACATGAATCTAACATGTTCTGCTGTAACATGGCTGCCTGGAGCTGCTGTATCTCTCCTATATACACACACATGCACACACAAGCTGCAGGGGGCGTGGCCACCAGCAAGCACATAATTATACAGCCTCACATCATTATACAGCCTCACATCATTATACAGCCTCACATCATTATACAGGCTGTCAGTCATGCACTGGGGGTGTGGCTGTGCCTCCCACTCATGAATAGAGTGGACAGCTTGAATATGCTAATGCTTCATTGGACATTTCACAGGTCATTTGCATACAGCTTTAGGACCTCATTGCTTAGGTATGCAGGCATGTAGAGGGACAATAAAGGGATAGAGACAATGCTCTCTAATGGCAGTTTATGAAAATATATTTAGTTTAGGGGGGTTATTTTGCATGACGGGTTCTCTTTAAGTGTAAAACCAGCCACACTGATACGTTAAATATACACTTTTATTTCCCAGCAAACAAACGACTAGACGTTTCAGTCAGTTATAGATCTTTTTTGGACACAGTTTTCTTTAAATAATACTGTTCGTGGTCAGATATGCAGCACCTGGCCACAGTAGAATGGCGTCAGGGCGCCACTATAGAGACAACAACACCCGATGTTGCTATATGTGACAACTAACAGTACAAAAGCATAAATGCCTGAAGGTCTATAACAGACTGAAACGTCACTTTTGTTTGCTTTGAATTTCACAAATAAAAGCGTATTTCGAACTTATCAGTGTGACTGCATTTTCACTTTAAGCTTTTACCCTTTCACACCTAAAGAAATATTAGTGTATGTGATCACACTGTGAATTAGGTTGCAGTATCCATGCTTTTCAGATTTAAAAAACAAAAAAAAAAACAACTTTTAGGTGCCAAAGTTGTACAACCCTCAAGGATGCTGGGCAACATTATTCACTAAACATTAATTGTAGTGTAGTACGGAATTTAAGCATGCAAAAGAGGGCACAGACAAAATCACTGTGTGGACCCAGCATTATAACTGGTATGCTGGGTTAGAGAAAAAAAATGTGGTTAATAGATGAGGCTCCTTGTTATCTCAATTGCCAAGGTTTAGACATGTGTTTAGACAAATGCTGTAAAGGACATATCACTAGGATGAAGGACAGTAAACCAAACACACTGACATACTGGTGTGTGTCCCATATGGCAAGATCTGCTCTTTAAGCTTATGTCCTTGTTTTTTTTAAGAAAAAAGGCTTAAAATATTATGAAAATGAGCATAAGGGGCACCAGGTTCCATAGATGTTAATAGAGCCTGGAGCCACTCAGGCTATTTGTATAATTTTAAAAGCCTTTTTTTGTAAAACCCAGGACATAGGAAGTTAAAAGGGCAGGTCATGTCAGAGGGGGGCACACCAGTATATGAATGTGCTTGGTTTACAGTCCTTGATCCTGGTGGTAGATGTCCTTTAAAAGGAACTCGTCAGCAGAAATTGCCTAATAAACCACTACCAGTATGTTGCCAACCTTCCTAGATCAGGTTTCTTTCATGGGCCAGCATGCGGCATTATCCAGAAATTCAACTTTTTCGAAGTGAGATCTAAACTTGTTGAATTAAGTGATGGAGGCAGAGAAATCGGAATCAGAAGTTCTCCCCAACACAGCATACCCCCACAGCTGTAACTTACATCCTGCACCAGACTCCAGGAGAGCCAATTCCTTATTTCCCTGGACACAGGACTGTCAATAACAGTGAAGGGGGCATACCGAGGCAGGGAGAGCTTGACTTAAACACCGAACTCTCTGCTCTGCAATGTTGCTTTTCTGGATGAGGCATGCTGGACCATGAAAGAAACAGGATCTAGAAGGTGTTAATCTGCTTGTCAACAAATTGGTAGTGGTTTATTAGGTCATTTCATCTGCACACACACAACAGTTATACTTAACTAGAGACACAACAGAGCCATCTCTTTTACTCCCCGTATCAGTGCTTCAGTGATAGACTGCGCAGGGAGCACCGGAAGCAGGTAAGTAATAATGTTTAATAAAGGACTTTCTAAAGGGCAGTTGGGGACACTAGACGATCGCTCCAGAAGAACCTGTGGGTGGTTTAGTGTCCCAAATTGCCCTGACAGGTCCTCTTTGAATGCTAAAGCAGATGCGTATGCTTTACGTCCTCTATTGAGAATGGTCTTCTCCAATCTGTTGTCTCCCACTGTTGCAAAACTGATATTAATGGGAGATGGTGTTACAACACAGGTATGTCTCTCAATCTTATTTTTATTGCATTTCTTACCTTGTTCTCCTCTAGGAATTTCAGTTTGACAGAGACGTCACCTCTCATCTTGTCATACTTTTCCTTATGCATCTGAAACATCTGCTGCGACTGCTCAATCTTGGGCAGTGTTGTGGCATCCCGCGGCCCCAGGTTCAGCTCCTCCAAATCCGTGCGGTAGGCATCATACTCAATCCTGTCACAAAACCAACACCACAGTATTCATGAGAGCAAATACAACACCAAAATTACAAACCTCAGTTTTGTATTATGTGAGAAACTATGAGGATGGAGGTTGCTGGCTGATATTTCTTTACCATAACCAAATGTGGACTTGTGTATATTTTTATGTATTGGTGTGGCCCTTTAACCCCTTCTAACAGAACATGCCTTGCAGACAGCACGTGTGTAGATATTAGGACAGTGCTCAAGATCAAATGTTTACCACAGTTCTGTTGCCATATTAAAGCAGATAATATATTATATCTAGATTGAGCTTGTAGGTTTTACAGGACCTGAGATATCCATTATTAAATTTGCAGTAACAAATGTGATTTTTATAGACAGCGCTGCATTCATGACTTTAACAGCGTTTATCTCTGGTCCTATGAAACCTGGAAATACAGATGGGATATTAGCATTATTATTTTTAATATGACACTAAAACTGTGTTTCTATGTGCAGAAGATGTAGCAGTTTGAAGTTTTCTCCCCTCCAGCCTGTAAGGTGAAGGTCGAATGTAGAAGGAGCATAGGGTGGTGGCACACGTGCCGTCTTGGCCGTGTTTGCAAACGCAGACCAAGCCGCACTCACCGGGGCGGCCCGATCGCATCGGCGTTTCTATTGTAACACCTGCGATCGGGAACGAGCCGCCGGTGTTTTGTGTTTAAATTAACGCAAAAACACCAGCGGCTCTTCCCTAACGCAGGCGGGTACCATAGAACGTTGTGCGATGGGGCCGTGCCCGCCGCCCCGGGGGTGTGCTTGGTCTGCGTTTTTGACAAACCACCGCCAAGACGGCAAGTGTGCCAACCACCCTTACAGTTTGCAGAAGAAGTACATGCACATCTGCGGACTAAATGCTAAACTGACCTGAAAACAGTGTGATATGATTGCATTAAAGGGGTTTTTAACATCTGTTACTTTATTTTATACATGCAATCTTATTCCTGATCTGGATGATTGATGAAAAGGCAAATCCAGGAGATATAATTGCTGTAATGGAAGTTAGACTAATATATGATTGCTTCCTGTTTACACTGAAATCTGACAGGGATCCAGTGAACGCAGAACATATCTCATCCAGGACATGCCCAGTCTTAACACTTCTATTAAGATTCACACCCAGTGCAGACAGTGCATCATTACTGAAGGGCTGACAGCCATACAGTAGGATTAAATTAGGCAATTTGATTCACAGTCAAGTTATAGCCGATTCTAAAAATGGCACCTGAATCATAAGCCTTTCAGCAAATCTGAGCGTAGCTTCCACCTAGCGATGCTACCGATACATATGATTAACGAATGCCCTATATTGTGAGTGGTTGTCTGGAAATGGAAAATGGCTTAAATAGGAATGGACTGGACTGAAAAGTGAGCATTGCTGGTCCCCCAGTGATCCCTTCCTGACACCTCCCAGGTCAGACTTCAGTTCCTGCACTACCTGGTACCGCTGGGCCCAGCACGCGTATCTGCTTGGTCACAGGCTATAGCAGTGATTAGCTGAGCAGTCAGATTTCTGTTGAAAAGGAAGTACAAAAAAATCTGGGAAGCATCAGAAAGGGAGTGTCGGGGGAAATCACTAAGGAGCGCTTTGACCATAAAAAAAATTATTATTTAGGACCTTCCACCACCTCACACATGTTAACATGCACATATAATCCTGTAGGGGCTGCTTTACAGTTTCAGAGTCACTTTGAATTTTCTTTCTAGCCACCAGGGTTGTAAAGATATCCGGGAAGATAATTGACCATTATATTCCTCCTTTCTGTCAGAAAAGAGGAGCTGGAGCAGAGGTAGGGGCATATTAAAAGTGGTTTTCCAATTCAGCAAGTTAATGTTATTGTTTGACCATAGTAACACAGGTGCATGTCTCGTTATATCAGACAGCTCTGATTATTCCTGGGATACTAACGGAGCGGCACCTGTGTGCCATTGTCAGGATTCTCGTACGCTAGTAGTAAAGATAGAAGCTTTCAATAGAAGAACAGCAAGCAGAGATCTAGAAAACCGTGAGGAATTGATACAAAAAGTATGTTGGAAAATTGTAAAACTTTTTAATATGCAGACAATAACATTAATTAGCTGAAATGGGAACACCCATTTAATACTCACACTTATGAAGCAAATAAAGTGCATCAAATCAATCTATGTAAATGGAAAAATAAAGATGCAACAGATTTATAGGTATTGTCAGTGATGTGTATTTTTTTTTAAATGTATTTTTGATTATTTAAAAAACAAAATGCAAACACACATAATAGCCTGCGGTTGTTACTTCTAATCTGCACTCCAGTCCAGGCAGGGCCACCTCCCTCACCCGGCGTCTACAATTATATTGAGTGTGTAGCGTCAAAACAGCGTGGACCCAAAGGGGTACACCTCTGGCTTAAGGCACACCCGACTTACAGACAACACATAGTTAAAGACCAGAGGCCCTCTGCCCACTGTGACCACTGGGGAAGCTCTCTGGACTTACTATAGTCCTAGTTACAGTAATGAGCTGTAAGGTGTCTGCTAATGAAGGTTTATGATAATAAGGGCCAGTACAGCAAAAAATGAAACTCCAATGCACTTGCGGTAAAAAAAAAAAAAAAAATGTCTTTAAATACAATTCTAAAATATACAGTTTCGACTGCATACAAATTAAGCTTTAAGAACAAACCTATGGACCCTACTTTTACGTAACTGGGGACAGGCCTGTCAGTAGGCTGTTTAGCCGCCCACTGCCGCCATTCCTCATTTTCACATATGTACTGAGAAAAAAAAAAATAGAGCAGGTCTAATCCTTGGCTGTTTTTGACAGATCTGAATAAAAGGAAAGGAAGGATGGTAACACCGGGTTGAGCATCTGTACTTTCACATTCACGTAAGGAATTCTATGGAAGGAAAAGCTTGGACACACGTCTGGGTTTTGTTCTCAGTGGCACCAGGCTCATAAAAGGGACTGAGGAACCCACGTCCTATCTTTCTACGGGCTACGGAACCGTACGGTATAGTGCCGCACGTGTGCGGCCCTGTACCGCTCCCATACGGCGCCTCGAGGCGAAAGAAGTGTATGGGGCCGTATATAATCACCAGCAACTTTATAGGTACACCTGTCCAAATGTCGTAAACACTAATTTCTTAATAGCCAATCACATGGCGGCAACTCATGCATCTTAGGCATGTGAGACATGCGTCAAGACAATCTCCTGACAGTTCAAAAACGAGCATCAGTATGGGGAAAGGAAAGGTGATTTGATTTGAGTGCCTTTGAACGTTGGCATGGTTGTTGTTGCCAGAAGGGGGCTAGGAGTATTTCAGAAAGCTGATCTGCAGGATTTCAAGCACAACCCATCTCTAGGGTTTACGAGAATGGTCGAAAAGAAAAAACATCCAGTGGCGGCAGTCTGTGGCGACGGAACATGCTTCGTTGATGCCCAGAGGAGAATGGGCAAGACTGGTTCGAGCTGATAGAAAGGCACCAGTGAACTCAAATCACACCCGTTACACCAAGGTAGGCACGAAGAGGCATCTACTGAACGCACAATACGTCGAACTATGAGGCAGATGGGCTACAGCAGCAGAGCACCACACCGGGTGCCACTCCTTTCAGCTAAAGACAGGAAACTGAGGCTACAATTTGCACAAGCTCATCGAAATTGGACAGTTAGAAGATTGGAAAACGTTGCTGGTCTGATGAAGTCTCGATTTCTGCTGTGACATTCGGATGGTAGGGTCAGAATTTGGGGTCAACAACATGAAAGCATGGATCCAACCTGCCTTGTATCAACGGTTCAGGCTGGTGGTGGTGGTGTCATGGTGTGGGGAATATTTTCTTGGCACTCTTTGGGCCCCTTGGTACCAATTGAGCATCGTTGCAACGCCACAGCCTACCTGAGTATTGTTGCTGACCATGTCCATCACTTTATGAGCACAATGTACCCAACATCTGATGGCTACTTTCAGCAGGATAATGTGCCATGTCATAAAGCTGGAATCATCTCAGACTGGTTTCTTGAACATGACAATGAGTTCACTGTACTCAAATGGCCTCCACAGTCACTAGATCTCAATCCAATAGAGCATCTTTGGGATGTGGTGGAACGGGAGATTCGCATCATGGATGTGCAGCCGACAAATCTGCGGCAACTGTGTGATGCCATCATGTCAATATGGACCAAAATCTCTAAGGAAGCTTCGAGCACCTTGTTGAATCTATACCACGAAGAATTGAGGCAGTTCTGAAGGCAAAAGGGGGTCCAACCCGTTACTAGCATGGTGTACCTAATAAAGTGGCCGGTGAGTGTATGTCCCCCATACGTTCGTGTAAATGTAGCCTCATACTGAGCTTTTTCCCACTGCTCAGCCACTTCTGCTCTAAGTGCTGTACTGAATTATCACATGGACGGTTTTCCTTCGTAGGGCCCTAAACACAAAAGTGTTACTGTTAAACTTTGTAAGCAATATTACTCCCACAACGCTGCTCATTTTAACCAATAGCAAGGTCCTGTGTGTAATAATGCAAACCGCTCTCTGCACTAAAAAGAGTATACTTCTGTCAAGTCGGTAAAACTATGAAAATAACAAGTTTCCACATCGTACCCAACATGATCCGTGGATTAGTAGAAGCACAAGATGCACAGACTGATTCAAGAATAGACATGTGCAGTCCTGAAGACTTTTCTACAGAGTATCTCAACAATAATTATCTGATCACATAAAGCATTTCATAACTTGCAATTATAGAGTATACAAGCAGAACCAGTGCCATAAACAGCAGCGTATATTACATGCAAATAAACCAATATACAAAAGGAAAACAAACAGTACATTAGGCATAAAGCTGCCAATACACTACCAGCTATCCCCCATCCTGCACACACATAACTGTACAGTACGGCTGAGCGCACGTCTTGTCATTTGGAAGGGTAAACCTATTACAGAGATTTATCTCCCTTTAGTATAAAGGGTCAGTCATGTAGACATTCAACATGCCCGAATCTTTCTTTCCCTGACATATGCTGGCGTTTCATCATCTGAAGCAGTAACATGAACCTGGAAATGTTCCATACAAACAGCATAGTCGTCGCGTTCATTACCTGGCTGTCTCATACTGTTTGACAGTAATAAGTGTATCTTCAATGGTCTTGTTAACTAGCGTATTTACACTGGAAATAAAAAAGTTGATGGCCCCCAGAAGGGTTTCTCCATTCTTGGCAAGAAGTTTCTGAGTGTCCGCATTGTATCCAAATTCCTCCTAAAATACAGAAAGATGAAAAAAATATTAACAAACACAAATAAGCCAAGAAAAATAATAGTGGCTGCAGATTTCCACGTCTGTCACAGTTAGGAGTTTCCTAAAAAGACCCTTTGCTTCTAGCATTAGGAGACACTTGGGGCCGTAAAGGGTTCTGTGCACCATGTAATACACCGTGATTTCTGAGGAATAGCTGAACAACCATTTTGTAAATAGAATCCATAGATGTAGTCCTAACATTACGCTATAACAGAAGAGTCATCCTCATTGGTCTAATGTTTTGGTTTTAAGTGCTGATTGTAACGTCCCCCAAATTCCCAAATTCGTCAAAGCGCAGGAGTGCGGGAAACGGCCCGTTGTTGTGAGTTATGTCCGGTCACACCTCCCTGTCCTATGAGTTGTAAATAAATGAAGAGTTTTTGGGTGAGTGCCGCTTGTTTTTTCTATTATTATTTTTTTTTTTTTTACACAGGTCCGGTAGTGCCTACGCATTCTTTGGATAGTGTGAACACTGTCCTACATAGACTTTCTTGTGAATTCCCAAATTCTCCTCTTTCTCCTATTACACCCAACTGACTCCCTCCACCAATGCTAACATTTGGAGAATGGAATTGGAGCCTAATTTTATGCTTTAGCACAATCCAATCCCCTAGGGCAGTGATGGCTAACCTATGGCACTGGTGCCAGAGGTGGCACTCAGAGCCCTTTCTGTGGGCACTCAGGCCGTTACCAGAGATGACTTCAGGTATCTTCCTGCAGTCCCAGACAGCCCAGGACTTGCTGTGCACTGAGCTATTTTAATGTGACAGCTCTACCTGGGACTATTTTCTGCCATATTGGTGTCCTCAGGTGCTGATATCAATGAAAACTGTGACAGAGAAGCGAGTATAAATCACAAATTAAATTTTTGTGTTGGCACTTTGCGAAAAATAAGTAGGTCTTTGTTGTAGTATCGGCACTCGGCCTCTAAAAGGTTCGCCATCACTGCCTTAGGGGGGGAAAAAAGCAATTTGACCCTTTTGGGTTATAAGCACTAGGTGGATGAGGGTTGTCAGCCCTGAACCCTGATGACGCCAGTTCAGGCGAAACATGTCGGGTGGGCTTAGCTGATGTTTCTAAATTTTTAATTGAGCAGCAGACAGTGTTTCGTACTTGATATGAGTCTCTAGGGACTATGTGACAGAGTCTGCCCTAGGGAGTGATAGAACCTTCATCTATCCTGGTCTATCTCTAACATAGGGATAAATAGGGACAATTCTATCTGCAACCTATGCCCTTATACAAATGATCGCTTTTGTATGGGGGAAGTGATCAAACCCTCCTAGATCTAAACATTTCTTTGCTTATGGGATAGTATCCCTTATTCCCCAATACTGTAGGCAGTCTACTGTGTCTGTATTTTTAACTCTTTTCACTGTACTGTTCTTAAGTAGTAATATAATAAAGGTTATATTTTAACCATTCACTGCAGCCCTGGTGGATAAAAGGTATCCAAGCCGGGCGACTATTGGTAAATTTAATTTTATGCTTTAGGACAGTTTTGTAAAAAGGATTTTACTACCCCCCGCCCCCCATACACAAAGGTTGTGGCAAGATCTATGAGATTTTTAGCATTGCAGGACCAAGTGTCTAGGTCCAGCCCCAGCCTTAGGCTTTGTAGGTGGAGAATGTGAGCAATCCTAAAATCAACTCTAGAATTTAATGATCTGAAATACTTACAATAAAAAAAATGTGGGAACTGGAACTACTGGAGGCAGGGCACAATACTAGCAAATTTTACAGAATTGTGCTGAATGATACACAAGACAGATTTCAGAAGGATAAAGAAATCATTATGTTAAGGAGATGCCCTACAAAAGTGTAACTAAGACAATCCAAAACCTCCCAAACTCAAATGCCAAGAAAAGATGCATTTCACCATGAGCTGCTATTTACTGAAGCCATGGGCAGTCATACCAAAAATAGAGCACAAAGCTGGCAGATCATGTACACGCCGAACACTTGTGTTATAAAGAGATCACAGACAGTGATGTCATCAGGACAGTAAGACACTGAATGGGAACAATAACAAGGGGTGGGCTGGCAAGTAATTATACACGATCAAAGGAGCGCTCAAATGTCAGCTAAATCATCATCTCATGGAGGGGAAGCAAAACACAGCTCCAGGTACAACAGCGATGAGGAGGCACAAACATTACTATGGAAACATGACGAAAAACAGGACATGCACAGCAGGACAACCCTGATGAGTGGAAAGAGGGCGAGGACAGCCTGACCAGACCAGTCATTAATTAGCTCCAACATCAATCCATCCCAGAATTACTACTAAACCTTCATGTGCAGATACACCAGGATACTGGAGGTCACCCCACCGGGCGGCATGGCCATCATTTGTATGGAGCACATCTAAAATGGTCTTGAAAATGATGCAAAGTGCACACACATAATAATGGGACTGGAACTGCAGAGGTTTTCTACCACTTTTCTTGTTTTTTCCTGTTTTAATTCCTGCTCGACAGCCTCCATTCTCTGTAGCAGAGGGACAGGAGCCACAATCTTTCTACATTCAACGCCCCTGACTGTACATAATTAAACTTTAGAGAAAAAAAAAAGTATGGAAATCTACCATCAAAATCAAGGATGATAATCCAGCGGCACTTACGCATGGATCCAGGCCCTGTGACTGTGGTAATCTGCTAATATATGTTATCCATGGCCTTCTTCCTTCTAAAGCCAGTTTAGAATTATGCCATTAAAGGGCTCTGGGAGAAATTACCAGAAACACTTCATGCTGTAGCTTCATAAGCTGTTACACTGTCTAGCCCTTGTCAATGTTGCCTCAGCAATTTGCACTGCCTGCTGTAATCTCACACAGTGGGGGCTGGGGAGTGCTCCTGCACACTGTAACAACCTGTGAAGCTACAGCAGTCAAGCCTTCATTTGCATAATTGTAAAAGTTGATTTTTTAGAAGGAAGGAGGCAATGAATAATATAAGAAGATTACCACTATCACAGTGTCACTGGTTTATCATGCTTAATTTTGATGGTAGATTTCTTTTACGTTTCCCAGTTCCCAGAGACCTGTATTGTATTCACGCATCCATGCAAATATCATCCTGTACCTCCCATGTAGTTTAGGGGAAAACCACATTTAATAAAAATAGCCATTAAAATCTGAACTTCCCTCAATCATATAAAGTGGTTTTTCCAAATTGTACGATATTAAAGTATTTTTGTTACAGCTTTAAAACCGTAAAGATTACAAACTGGTTCAACAACTACATAAACTCATCTCTTTTAATTGCTTTCAAGGAAAGTGCCTAAAATCAAGAAAGACCAGATCAGAAGACGAGTGTTTTCTTTGCCTCGGCAACGTTTTATATAATTAAAAAAAAAAAAAAAGGATAAGAAGAGTGTGCCTGGATGTACAGTACAAAGTGATCTGAGGCTGAACACACACTGTACTGATAAGTTATGTAACAATATTATATAAGAAAACAAGCTGGAGCCCACAAATGTCATCACTGAAGTATGGGTATAGGGTGCGGAGAAGGGATGAGGATTTATGTGGAGCTTTTATATTCCCAGAAGCAATTTATATACTGTATATACTTAGGTTTACACTCGCCTTCAGCAAAAAATTTTACTGAAAAAGCCGCACTCTTCTAATACTCGAGCATATGAAAGATATAAAGTCACATACTTAGGCCCCTTTCACACTTGCGTTTTTCACGTGCGTTTTCTGCGCATGCTTTTGATGTGCAGAACTTGCATTACACTCTGACCCATTGTAACCAATGGGTCTTTTCAGACTTGCATTTTTTTTTAACGCACACATGCGCATTTTTTTTAACGCGCGTTTAAATCTCGACATGCTCTACAAGTCACGTGCTTGAAAAACGCACCATGCAAGTCTATGGAGATGCATCAAAAACGCATTGCACTGTGAGACACATGCAAGTGCAATGCAAGTGCAATGCGTTTTTCACGCATCAATTGCCATAGTAAAGATAGAGCTCAGTCCTGAGTCCATTTCACACGCATTTTCTGCGTGTGAAAAACGCATTGAAATTGCATCAAAAACGTGCATGAAAAACTGAGACACTGAACAAACTCTGACTGAAAACTGATTGCACTCTGATGCAAAATGCATGTTTTTCACTGACCAAACCCTGATCGCACCCTGATCAAACTCTGACGTGATCTGCAATGCAAGTGTGGAAGGGGCCTTACGCTCATGCACATTAACATGGGAAGCCTGGGGAATCAGGAACCATCTTGGCAAAATGGTTCGATACTATGATTTTTTGCCATTCAATATGCCATGCAATCCCTGCTCCAATCAGTGGTAAAGCACGTGCAGTGTGAGAATGCAGGGAGATTGTGTGCTGTCACTGTGGTGGTGCTGAAGGTAACATTTCCGCACTGCCCTGACCTGTGTCAGCTATTCTCTTCCGTCACAGTGGAGGTCAGTGGTGTGGTGTTTTTCGGGATATATCCATCACAGAGCTCTACTAGTTAATTCTCAATGACGGCTTTATCAGTCACCAGCACCACAGTATAACAACCACGATCAGAGTGAGCTCTGATCGCAGGTGATTAAGCACACACTTAAGTTCCCCACCCAAGCCCCCACTGTAGCGCAGCCTCCAGTTACTCTGACACTGCAATGACAGAGCACTCAGGGCTGGAGAGAAATTTTCACTAAAGGAGATGAGCAGGAAGGGGTTAACCAGGGCATCAGGTGGTATGTGTTTATACCTTTCAGGATCACAATTCCTTAACCCCTTCGGGACCACCATGTTTTTTAGCTTGAAAATAGTTCACAGCAAGGAACGGCATCCCACGAAAGCAAATGGGGGTGCCGATCGCTGGAGAAGGGATCCCCAAAAGGAACTATTCTCAATCTCCCTTGGATTTAAGGTTAAAAAAAAAAACATAGTGATCCTGAAGAGTTTTAGGAAGTGTGATCCTGAAAGGTATAAAACACATACCGCCCGATAACCCTGCTCTGACTGAGAGGCTGCAAGATCCTGTCTGTATGGGTGAGCCTATGCTTCTGCAAAGGCTGAAAGTGATAATAAACTGCTCATGTTTTGCAGGCTACCAAAATAATAAATCAGATTATTGCTCTGTCATATTCCATAGCGGGAGTAAAAAAGTAAAGAAGTGAATGGAACAAAAAAAAAAAAAGTTTTTAAATAAAAATACATCAAAAGAATAACAGCGCCCCATTGCATTTTAAAGTTACATATAATGGGCCACGTACGCAACGACTATACAATAAAACTACCATTATTGAACCTGCACGAAGAACACTGTAAAAAACAGTAAAAATATGTGGTTTTCCCCATCTCCTCCCACAAAAGTATACAATAAAAATATGTATCTAATCTAGCATTTCCTGCTAATAATAAGCCCTGGAACAAAAAAAAGTGTTATACCTCTTGTAAGAATGAAACTATAGATGTTATCAAATTTCATGAAAAGTAATGTATTGGTATGGATTATTGTGATACTTTTCCAGGTATCGTATCACACTCAAAATTCTGGTATTGGTGCAACTCTAGTGGTGCTGTCACACGGTGCATATTTGGACCGTGTGACACCCTCCTTATTAAGAATACTGCATGGGTTCTGCACCTTTTAAACCAATGAGGTGCATTTCCACTAAAATTACTAAAATGATTGCACTAGCTGCCATGGAGTGCTGGCAGATCAAACGTTCAATTTTATTCTTTCTATGTGATAACAATACATAGGTAATGAACATAGGAGAAGAAATGAGGTCACATGGCAGTGGAAACTTGGGTCCATAATACTCACATGTAACTCTATAGACTTCAAGCTGAGGTCTGCAAATGCATCTCCCATCTGCCTCTGGGTCTGCACCATCTGATAGAGCTGTGAGGACAGTGTCTGAGCAAGCTTTAATACATGTTCATACTTCTTTTTGTTGTCTCTCAGAATTTCTATCTGTGCCTCTAATTCCAGGTCTACTGTTCTTGATCCACGTCCTAGCTTCTCAGACAGAATCTGTCGGGTGCACTGCAGAAATATTAAATAGAGATATGGTTTATATTATAATATTATATGTGCATATTCTTATGGATATTCCAAGTTACACCTCAGTGGAGTTATTTCATAAGAGAACACAAAGCATCATGGGAAGTGAGGGCAGCTTATAATTGACTCAGTTTTAGGATAAAGACCGGAAAAAGTTGCCCAATTCACTGCTGCTGAGGAGGATTTCTGACAAGAAGCTTCAGAACAGAAAACGCATTAACTTTTCAAGGAAAAAAAAAGTTGAGCAGCACAACACGGGCATTAGTCTGTAGATTTTGAAAAGCGGATTCACATATGACAATTTTGTAAAAATTTTGAAATTGGAGTTACACTTTAATCTGGATATTATGTTTAAATAAAGTGAACATACACCCTATTTTTTGTTGGCCATAGGTCCAGGGCCGGATTAAGGTAGGTGGAGGCCACTTGGCATACAATCTGGTGGGGGCCCCCAATTAACGTAGCTCACACATTGGTACACATCACTATTAAAAATTATCATTAATATTTAAACTTTCTCCTACTTAAATGTTAGACTAGCCTGCTTCTCTGAATGACCTCTCCTCCTCCCACTTGGGTCGAGTGATCTGTGAGGAAGTAAACCTAACAGTGATCGCCAGCCAAGTCCTAGCCTACCAGTGTTAGTTACATGGGAGGAAGGGATCAGGTGTCAATCTGCATGCAGTGCAGCTTCTGGAAAAGCATGCTGCATGCAGAATGTGATTGAGTATGGCTGGGCAGGCACACTCTCACGGACAGTGGCAATGAATCGCCCTCACAGCTTGCACATGCGGCACTGTCAGACATTGCTGGTGGGGGCCCCGGGCATGCACCTGGATCTCTAGGATTCGGGACTGCTTGGGTCCCATGTCCACGAAATCTTGTCTCGTATTAGTGCTTACAGAGACTACATCAGACAGAACTCTGACTCACTGAAAGTTTTTTTTTGTGCATGCAAGATGTTTCTTACACAGTCCGTAGATCCAATCACGAGTAAACCTCACCCAACTAAAGTCGAGTGTGCATTAAAAAAAAAAAAAGAAAATAGATGGTACTCAGATAGCATCCTAGAGAGGACACTATTTCACGCACTTGTTTCAAGGAAGTATCTGTGGAAATCTGATGTTAAAATCTGGCAGATACCAGGACTGCAAAAAAGACATGGAACTAGGACCAAATTCTAACCAAATGAATAGGAGTTTCACTGATCAAAATCATACGTGGGGAATTGGCCTTTTACAAATGTTACAAGTCTAGTGACTTGCAACTTGATTGATCACTGTCCAAATTTTTGTTTCATCTACTCCCAGAGCACAGGTCTAACATACACAGCTTCTATAACCATGATAGGGTAGACCTCATGCAATGTATATGTGGAGTCCTAGAATAATTATAAATGAGTTATTAGTTAAAATAGTTATTGAATCATAACTACATGCAAATCTGTTTTTCTTAAGTGGGTGTTGATCAGATACAATAGAAATATAATAAGCTGAAAACACTATAAAAATGAGAAAACAATAGTTATATATAATAATCTGAGACAGGGATGCTATGATAACATAGACTATAGATTTTGTGAACTCAGTTGTTTAAAACTAAAGCAATTACTCCATTCATCGGCTACTACAAATGAAACCAAGAACATGAAACACGTTTATTTGCATCGGCAAACTGGATTTGCATTCTCTCTCTCCTAGACGAACATGATTTCCCAGGGTGGTGTTTGTGTTTTACAGTGAACTGCCTGTAAATGTCACCACTGAGAAGGTCTGTAGTAGTTGAAGACATCACATAATACCAATAATCTGGTAGGGTATGGGCTTAATTCTGTGCCCAACCTCATATGTCCATGCACAGCGCAGGGCCTTGGGCCCCATTTTTGGCTACGCTCAGCAGCAGGGACAAAGGGACGTGCCGGGGCATGAACACATTTATAGGACTTGCCTTTTTGTAAATATTGATGGATAGTCTTGGAAGTTATATCATTTTATGAACATATCCCAATAGGTTATTATTGTTAGGGTTTTCTTTAATGATGATTATTTTTTAGCCCAACTGTATCATTCAAGGGAGTTTTCCCACTAAGCATCCACAGGATAGGGCCTACCTTGCTTATTGTTGGGGGTCTCAGTTAGGGGAACCCACGAATCACAAAAACAGGGGTCCAATGCACCGCATCTCACCACAGAAATGGCTGGAAAAGCCGGTCACACATGCACAGGTTGTCCTGTTCATCTCTATGGAGCCGACTGAGATTGCCTAGTACGGCGCTTAACAATCTCAATCAGCTTCACAGAGGCATCTTTGTGGTGCTACGAGGTGCTACATCAAACCACCATTCTAGTGATCTGTGGGGGACCCATCAATGAGACCCACACCGATCAGCGAGTTAGGTCCTATCCTGTGGATATAGTCTAACTCGCTGAGTAAGAAACCCTTTAAAATACTTACAACTAAAAACAAAAAAAAACTCTCCCTGTTATACAGACCTTGTAAGTATTTAAACTCCATCTTCTCACTAGTTCCAATTTCTCAATGGCTGTACTTCTTGGTTCTTCAGCGAGGACAACTGGACCACTTCTCGGCTGCCTTTCATCTATAGAAGCAAGAAAATATTTGCTATCAGTGTAGTTCGTGATGTAAGCCTCCATCATGTGAGAGTTTCTGATCAGGCACACGATAAGATAAAAGTTATATAATAAACAAAACAAAAATGTACAAGTTTATTATCAAGCAGTAGGGAATTCAACCTTTAGTCAGGATATAACCAACAGTTGCAAAAACGTTTGAAAAAATATTCAAATAAGTCATTTTTACAAAAAAGCTATCTCCTATTTGTTGTGGGAATCCCTCTAAAAATATGTTCCTGAAAAGAACTAAAGGTAAACTTCCCTTTCAATTTATCAATAATGATGAGTTCTTGTTTGCTAAACAGGCAAGGATTTAGAAAAATACATTTAAAATACATTTATTGGAATTCCAGATGGACACAGAATTATAATTTTACCGCAATATGTTATTAGTACAAATTAACACAGAATATTGTGCAAGCAAAAATGGGAAAATAAGCAGTTATCGCATTAAATTTGATTTATTTTTTAGCAATATTTTGTAAAAACAACATCGCACTGCTCAGTTCATGCATTTCTCATATGCACAGGTTTATTCTGGACTTAGCAGTAGCATCAGCCAGGCTCAAGGTCCAGTTTTATGATGGAGCTATGATGCTTTTGTCACTACAGAGAGGTGGGAAGCAAAGAACCCCTACTCCGGGACAGAGGAAAACTATTAAGTTAGCCGTGTTAGTCAACGCCCAATCTCTTAAAGGACATTTACCACCAGATTATGGATGGTAGACTGTCCTTACAATCCTGCTCGTCACCTCTAGGGGATGATGGCACCGTTTTTGGCTAGTTCCAGAAAATCAGTGCTCCAGAGAAAAGTATTTTATAAAAATACATAAACGAGCCTGAGGTGCTCAGTCTCACATCAACTGAGCACCTCAATTGCTCACCAATTATGTACACCCCCACTCAATATTCAACCCTCTGTCCTTCCCACAGCCGTAATATCTCATTATATTATCATCTGCAAAGAGTCTCTATGTTCTCTCCATGTTTGCGTGGATTTCCTCCCACACTCCAAAAAATACTGGTAGGTCAATTAGATTGTGAGCCCCATTGGGGACAGGGACTGATTTGGAAAGCACTGTGCAGCGCTGCGTAATCTGTGTGCGCTATATAAAGGAATTATTATAAATTATCAAATCCTTCCTAGTAATTTACAAGTGCGCCTGCACAAGGAGGAGTATTCACACATGCATGAGATCTGCAGAAAGCCGGCAGGGGTCACCGCCTGTCTGTGAAGAGTGGGCGGGACAGAGGGGTGAATATTGAGTGGCGGAGGGCGTGCATAGTTGCTTAGGTGAAGTGAGCCTGCGCGTCTTGGGCTCATTTACATATTTTATGTATGGATCCTCTTCCGTCTTCAGACGCATACTATAAAGTCACCAGCGGCCGCACTATAGTATGCGCCGGCTGGCAGAACGCACGGACGCAGCTCTGCCGGGTGTTACAGCGGAGAGAAGACAGAAGAGGACCCACGACGACCATCGGGGACGCCGGAAAGAGTATGTAATTTTTTTTTTTTAATTGAAACGTGTATAAGCCAAGTTAAGTGTTTAATCACAAAAAATGTGCTGAAAAATCTCAACTTATACACGAGGATATACAGTACTTTTCTCCAGAATAATGATGTCCTAAAACTAGCCAAACACAGCGCCATAATCCCTAGAGGTAATGAGGAGGCTTGTAAGGACAGTCTATCATATGTTATTTGGTGGTAGATGTCCTTTAAAGCAAAGTAATCATGTTTTTTTTTAGAATTTCCTCTTATGTGAAATATTGCCCGTTTAACTATAGAAAAAAAAAATCTCCTCTAAAGTCATATGCAAATTAGCTAAGAGAAATGTTTTGCCTGAAATGAGGCAAGTTTAAGCTACAGGCCGAGTTCAATTTAAATGCTGCCTCTCTTTGGTTCTATAGTATCTAGAAACATTATTTTCTAGATACTCATAAGACTTGAGGCTTTGTGGGCTACAGAATTGGAGATACAAAAAAAAAAAAAAGTTTAAATGGATGATATTTCGCATAAGAGGGAATTCTAGAAGAGACATGTCATACCTTATCTGAGGGGCTAGTAGTTTAATGTGGTAAAGCCCGAGGGCAGGGTCCGCTCCCACGTACACTCCCTTCAAGAACGAATCAAAACGGTTACAAAATATTTGTGCATGGAGATTCTCCTGAATTGCAAGCTAATGGCTTGTTACTCCAATTATGGGTTATTATAATATTACAGTACAGTAAATGTAGGAAGACCGAGTGATGTTGCTTTTACATCCAGAGGGAGACATTAATTTATCAGATAATTTGCATTAGTGCAAAGCGTACTAATATTACATAATAATACTCAGGGTGTTACAGGGATGTAAAGGGTTAGAGCAGCAGCGGCAGTAGCAGCTCCAGGGGGCTATCCAGCACTGCAGTACCTGCCGGAACAAATACATCATCGCCTTGTCCAGCCAGTCTACTAGCTGCTGTGCTGCTGGGAGAAATGACTGGAGACCTGGGTGTGGAGAAGGCTCCTGAGGAAAAGTATAAATAGTTACAACAATACATAAACTTGTAAAATATGGAGCCATTAGACCAGATAGATATTTGCAAATTTATACAGTAAAGAAATAGAAAATTATTGCAATATCTTGATATTACGGTAGATGGAGACTTCCTGCGCACAAACTTTGGCAAAATCGTACAAGAACAATTTACATTGACATCAGTTTTTTATGGCCAAAGTCTGTCATGCGTTTTTCAAGGATCCTCAAACTATAGCATATAGTTATGGTTTTGTAAAATAACTTACAATATATTACATTGGGAATGAGGAGTTTATAATATTGCAAAAATCATTAAATACTTACAAAACTAAAAACATGCACAACACCTCCAGCAATCCTGTCCTTCTCTATCTATCGATCGATCTATCTCCTTGTGGTAGTCAGTGGTGGGGGATCTTTACTCTTCATACAACACAAATAGACATAAGCTTCTGGGGGTCAAATCCTTTGAATGGGTGGATGGGGTTAAAATAAGAACACCGACTTTAGTTTGGGGCTAGGTAACAAGCAGGGATGTAATTTTGCATTTGCTGACAGGTCCTCTGAAATAGACACACCCAATGACTTCTTCTGATGAAAAAATTATAACGCATAAGGTAATGAATCTTAAAAAAAAGTCTATGAAAAAAAAAAAGTCTAGAGTAGAGCAGCCAGTCTTGGGGTCAACGTGTGCTCCCCTTCTTTTGGTAAACAAACCAAACTCCTTTTCAGTCAATCTCCAAATCATCTGCGCAGCAGCCCGCAAGACTAAGGAAGATTTATAGAACGCTTTGGAAGACAGCAAAATCTGGAGGCATTTATATGGGTCAGATTAAGAAATGATATCAGGCGATATCAGGTGATCTGTTCTCCATCGATTGCTTATATTAGATGTCACTTAACAAACATGGCAAAGGTGTCAACACTGTCCAAGTACTGTGGACGATTCAAGTCCATTTTACACATCATTACAGTAAATAAGACATGCAGATAAATCTCTCAGGGGGTGTTCAGGCAGACAGTGGTTTCTAAACAGAAATGTACATTAAAATATCAAGAATAAGAGTGAAATCATCTTCTTTCTGCAGCCTTTCTTGATGCATTAATAATGCTATAATAATTGTACCCTTTTTCCATGATGCACACATCAGGCAGGTAACACTAATGTGTCATGATATTAACAAATTCAATTACCAGAGCACAGAGTAGCTGGAGGCATGGAACATTTGGAATAAACAAATGACATATTTTGTTAGCAGACATAATCTTCAGATTAGACAGTAGAAAAATAAATGTATTAGAAGGAAATTACCATCAAAATTGTGCATGATAAACCAGGGACACTTACTCATAGATCCAGGCACCGTGACTGTGGTAATCTTCTTATATTTGTTATCCATGGCCTCCTTCCTTTTAAAGTAAACTACCCTAGCCCCTCTGTGATCTGGATTTACAGGCTGTTACACAGTCTTACCCTTCCCCCTGCTTCCTCAGAACTTGAAGAGAAGGGCACATGGGGTGTGATAACAGGTATGAGACAGTGGCTTGTCCCCAATCACTGACCAACTACAGTCTGACTGGCAGCGGCAATGATAAACCACCGTGCTCAGAGCGGCGGGAAAAGGGGGATCTGAGATCCAAGTTAGTCTTCAATTTTTTTTGCATTGTAGTCTTTATTAATATCAGTTTGGGAAATGGATGACTCTGATCACTTGCAATTAAAGTGAACCTGTCACCAGGTAACTCATTTTCACTAAAGACAGGTTGCAGAAGCTTATTACACCTGCAGTGCAAATCTGCCTTTCTAATCATTTGCATTACAATATACACTCACCGGCCACTTTATTAGGTACACCTGTCCAACTGCTCGTTAACACTTAATTTCTAATCAGCCAATCACATGGCCGCAACTCAGTGCATTTAGGCATGTAGACATGGTCAAGACAATCTCCTGCAGTTCAAACCGAGCACCAGTATGGGGAAGAAAGGTGATTTGAGTGCCTTTGAACGTGGCATGGTTGTTGGTGCCAGAAGGGCTGGTCTGAGTATTTCAGAAACTGCTGATCTACTGGGATTTTCACGCACAACCATCTCTAGGGTTTACAGAGAATGGTCCGAAAAAGAAAAAACATCCAGTGAGCGGCAGTTCTGTGGGCGGAAATGCCTTGTTAATGCCAGAGGTCAGAGGAGAATGGGCAGACTGGTTCGAGCTCATAGAAAGGCAACAGTGACTCACCCGTTACAACCAAGGTAGGCAGAAGAGCATCTCTGAACGCACAGTACGTCGAACTTTGAGGCAGATGGGCTACAGCAGCAGAAGACCACACCGGGTGCCACTCCTTTCAGCCAAGAACAGGAAACTGAGGCTACAATTTGCACAAGCTCATCGAAATTGGACAGTAGAAAATTGGAAAAACGTTGCCTGGTCTGATGAGTCTCGATTTCTGCTGCGACATTCGGATGGTAGGGTCAGAATTTGGGGTCAACAACATGAAAGCATGGATCCATCCTGCCTTGTATCAACGGTTCAGGCTGGTGGTGGTGGTGTCATGGTGTGGGGAATATTTTCTTGGCACTCTTTGGGCCCCTTGGTACCAATTGAGCATCGTTGCAACGCCACAGCCTACCTGAGTATTGTTGCTGACCATGTCCATCCCTTTATGACCACAATGTACCCAACATCTGATGGCTACTTTCAGCAGGATAATGCGCCATGTCATAAAGTTGGAATCATCTCAGACTGGTTTCTTGAACACGACAATGAGTTCACTGTACTCAAATGGCCTCCACAGTCACCAGATCTCAATCCAATAGAGCATCTTTGGGATGTGGTGGAACGGGAGATTCGCATCATGGATGTGCAGCCGACAAATCTGCGGCAACTGTGTGATGCCATCATGTCAATATGGACCAAAATCTCTAAGGAAGCTTCGAGCACCTTGTTGAATCTATGCCATGAAGAATTAAGGCAGTTCTGAAGGCAAAAGGGGGTCCAACCCGTTACTAGCATGGTGTACCTAATAAAGTGGCCGGTGAGTGTAATTGTGCGTTAGATCTTACTTTTGGACCCTGACAAAATCCTGGGGTAGTCCCAGGGGTTGGGCTTTGGTTTGGATGCATTTCAAAAAAACAACATGTGACTTATCTGTGTTACTCCCTCCTCAGACCTTGGCCCCCACTTTTGTGCTCCTGTACAGCTCCACCTCCTGCTCATTTTCAGAAGTCACAGCCCAGTGAGATGACGTCAGTGGGGGAGGGACAAGCTGTACAGGAGCACAAAGATGGAGGCAGCCTGCAGGTCAGACAAGTCACATGTTTTTTGAAATGCATCCAAACCAAAGCCCATCCCCTGGGACTACACCAGGATTTTGTCAGGATGAAAGAGTAAGTTATAACACACAATTATATTGCAATGCAAATGCTTAGAAAAGGCAGAGAGGAATTTTTGCACTGCAGGTGCCATGGGCTTTTACAATCTGTCTTTAGTGAAAATGAGGTACCTCTTAACAGGTTCCCTTTAAAGAAAAATTGGGGGTGGCAAAAAAATAAAAAAAATTCATTCATGCATTCATGCATTAGATATTTTTCAACCACGATAACACAATTATTTAACAGATTTGGCATTTTTGAGTATTTGGATGGGGTTTATGGTGTTTATTTATTATATGTAGTAAGGAAAAGGGTTCCCCCCCCACCACCCTATTATCCCACCTGACACGGTAACCTAATGGTATGTCAAGTGCGATATTATATGAAATTGGATGCAACTAGCCACAAAAAAAAAAAGTTTGGACACTGCCTAAAAAGAAAGAGTAAAAAAAAGAGTACTAAATATGTGAGACTTTTTGTTGCGTAATCGATTATCAAGAGCAGGTAAAACTGTTTGAATAATAATAATGTCAATCAATGATCACTACTACTTACTAAAAGACACGCAAAGTGCACGGAAAGCCAAAAAAAGACAAAATACCATATATACTCAAGTATAAACAGAGTTTATATATATTTTTACGTACTATGATTTCAGCTGCCATGGACATCATAGTGCGTGCGTGGCCAGCGCTGCCGATGCACACACTATGATGTTAGCAATGGCTGACGTTATAGCATGTGCACAGACCTGCCGGAAGCAAGAAGAGGACCTGCAGGGGGTTTCTGAAAGGTGAGTATTGGAGCTATGTGCTGGCTCTATACTGGGGGGCAGGAGTGGCTAGCTATAAACTAGGAGACAGCTGTGAGCAATGGATTTCCCACCCTAGGCTTATACTTGAGGTCAATAGGTTTACCCAGTTTATTTTTTGTGGTAAAATTAGGTACCTCTGCTTATACTCAGGTTTGCTTATACTCGAGTATATATACAGTACGTTGTAACAGCTTGATATGAAATAATTATCTTTAGTTACTTGCACGGCTCCATTTATAAAAATCTTCTTTTATGAAGTCTTACCCTGAAATGTCCCAGCTTCTATGATTCCTTCATCACCGGCATCATAGCCATGGGAAGTCATGTGCGTTTCTGAAAGGCCAAGACCGACTGGCATTGAACGCTTTAGGTCCTTCAACAAAGAAAAAACATGTTAGGCTCCAATGTGATACAAAATACATTACATATGGCTCAAAATTTACCAGTTGAGTAAAATTTTATTTAGTGCATTAAAATTATAAACTGTACTTAAAGGGAACCTGACAGCAGTGTTTACCACAGTAACATAACACAAGGGATCTCTTGCAGAATTGAATCCACAGTGAACACATTTCCTTTTAAATCCCCGGTGTGCAAAAAAACAAACAAGCTTTGAATTCATATAAGGAACATCAAAAAGCCACAGTGGTGGGGGGGCCGAGTCACAAAAACAAAGTCTCCCCACCACAGCACAACTATAATACTAAAATAGAGGTGTCTGCTAAAAGCAGACAGCAATTACAATGAGAGGTGTGCAAAGATGGGGAAACAGGGTCTGACTTTAGGATGCTCATTAGCATAAGGGAGAAATTAGAGATAGAGATATATACATATATGAAGTAAAGTTCTCAACGCCCCCAAAGGTTCTGGCTTGATCCTCTTGTAGATAAATTAAAAAGCGGGCATTATTATTATTATTTTGAAATTGGATCTACGGAGTGCTGCACGCTTTTTACTTGCTTAAAGAGAACCCGTCATGCAAAATAACCCCCTAAACTAAATATATTTTCATAAACTGCCATTGGAGAGCATTGCATCTATCCCTTCATTGTCCCTCTACATGCCTGTAAACTTAAGCAATGAGGTCCTAAAGCTGTATGCAAATTACCTGTGAAATGTCCAATGAAGCATTAGCATATTCAAGCTGTCCACCTGATTCATGAGTGGGAGGCACAGCCACACCCGCAGTGCATGATGTGAGACTGTATAATGATGTGCTTCCTGGTGCTGGTGGCCACACCCCCAGTGCATGACTGACAGCCTGTATAATGATGTGAGACTGTATAATGATGTGCTTCCTGGTGCTGGTGGCCACGCCCCCTGCAGCCTGTGTGTGCATGTGTGTGTGTTTAGGAGAGATACAGCAGCTCCAGGCAGCCATGTTATAGCAGAACATGTCAGATTCATGTGTAGCTGATGTCTGTCTCTCACCTGTATATTAGGAGGATGCAGCATGTCAGCAGATGCAGCACACACACTAGCAATGCTTTACTATACATTACACACAGACATGAGCAGGGGGAGGAGAGGGAAGGGGTAACAGTGGTGACATCACTGCCTCTGACCATGTGACCAGCCTCATTTTACAATGAATAATGTATGAAATAACTAGATAAAAGGCTGGGATGGGATCCTTGTGAGCTGCTCCAACAGGTAGTAGTGACAAGACTAGTGACACAGACCTGATGACAGGTGTCCTTTAAAGGGAACCTGTCACCAGGGACCTCATTTTTCACTCAAGACAGGTTGCCCATCACAGCTGCAGTGCAAAAATGCCTCTCTGTCTTTTATATAAGCATTTGCATTACAGTATGATTGTGTAGTATAACTTACCTCGCATCTTGACAAAATCCTGGGGTAGTCACAGGGGCTGGGCTTTGGTTTGGATGCATTTCAAAAAACAACATGTGACTTGTCTGTGTTACTTAATCTTCATATCTTAGCCCCCCACCTTTGTGCTCCTCTACAGCTCCTCCCTCCTGCTCCTTCAGAGAGATTACAGCCCGGTGAGATGACATCAGTGGGGGAAGGAGGAGCTTTACAGGAGCACAAAGGTGGGGGCTAAGATCTGAGGAGTCTGCAGCACATGGCTTTGTTTTAAATGCATCCAAACCAAAGCCCAGCCCCTGTGACTACCCCAGGATTTTGTCAGGGTGCAAGGTGAGTTATAAATACACAATTACTTTGTAATGCAAATGGTTAGAAAAAGCAGAGGCATTTTTGCACTGCAGGTGTGATGGGCTTCTGCAACCTGTGTTTAAGTGAAAATGTGGTCGCTGGTGACAGGTTCCCTTTAAATAGAGTACTGATAAATCAATAACCTCTCTGCTGCCACAGTGCAATTATCTCCTTTGCCAAATATCAGTGACATACAATGGTATGGATGCAGCAATGCTTTGTATAGAGGGGTGCACCTGCTAATGGTGTCCCCCCATGGCCAAGCCCACAGCTCAGTTCTGGGCAGCTTTAGGCTATATTCAACCAAGCCATTTTTCCACACTTCCATTTTGCAAGGAAACGTGTATGAAAGTGGGTTTCAAATGAATTTTATTTCAGTTCTGGATTACAGCATGATGCTTTTACAAGCCATTGCAAATTGGTTCGCTACTTGTCCAAACGTGTTGTAGCGCAAGCAAATCTGGCCTAACTCTTACATAAATTACATCAGTTCAGGGATAGAGTATAATCAGCATTTTTCATACAGGAAGATTGTGATATATATTCGAGAAGGCCACATAAATCTATAGAATTATAGAATATGTACATGTATATTGATTTTAAGTGCATTTTAAAGGCCTCTTAGCAAAGAGGTAGTAATATAGTACTTATCTTAGACAAAGGAGCATTCATCTCTATCTTGGTCCTCTACTTGAGAATGTGTGTAGTATGAAGTCATTTATAAACCGTACTCACAAATGCTGCAGATTTTCCACTGCAGAAAACCTTCAGCACATTCGCAGCTGAAAATAACACCTTCCAATGTTTTATTGCAGATTTCATGGAAGGATTTCTGCTGAGACTAAAGATGGTGTCTACAAGTCCATTCAGTACAGCGATTCAGAGGTTCACAAGGGGGAATCCCAAAAGTGCACCGAGCGTACAAACTCAGGTTAAACTTAAAATTTCTACTGACCAGTTCCCTTTTAACCTAACAAACCAGTAACCGTATGGTATCAAGCAGCTAAACACCTTCCACATCATATTTTCTTTTACAAGAAGTAAATTGGTTGTATAAAGCAGGTCAAGGAGGTAGGACTGCAGTCAAGTCCTCCTTTCTGTAGAATATCCCCTTTGCTCTAATTGGTGCCCCAGCATTCATGAACATCAGTGGTTCTCTTAAAGTCTGATTCATGAGGTCAATCATAGCAGATTGACTTCAGTGCTAAACTCTCCGCTTATGACTTTATGCAACCAGTCACACTTTAAAGATGATTCTCTGGATCATGGCAACACACCTAGCCATAAAAGAAACAATGCGGAGGGTGGTAATCTGCTTTACACCATACTGTTAGTGGTTAACTTATACATTTCCTTTGACAGATTCCCTTCAAGGGCTTCATCACAAGGCAGTGTTACATGCAATGCAGGCTAATGGGTCACTTATTGAGGTACCAAAATAAAGTTTTAAAAAGGAGCAATATTTGGGCCTAGAATAAAACATCTCCACAAAGCAAAAACAGAGGTAACATAAAAACTATAGAGGGGTTTAATATAAAAGCATAGAACAGTGATGACATTTCCCTAGCAGACAGAAAACTGGCAATACAATTTTATAAGATGTAGGGGGTTAATATAGCCTGCGGCCATGAGATACAATGACAGGTCCCAGCTACTGCAGAACTGCCAACTTTGCTGCACCCACTTTGGAGCAGCCACTCCCTGGGACCTATAAAAAAATAAAGCTGCTGCCACATTACCATTAAATTACAGCAGGACGTATCCCTTGAGTTGTATTTTTCTCCTCTGTGACTGACAGTAAGCCATTTATGCACTGAAGTGAAATGTGAGCGTTTAATTATGTGATGTGGAGTCTGAAAGTCTGAAAGGAGTAGTAGTGCCGAGGTGCACAAACAGGATTAGTGGGTGTTACATGGGATCCACATCGCTCGCTATGTGTTTACACCTTGTTGAAATACATGTCATCTTAGGCTAAACCACTAAAGACACTTTATCCATTGTAATCCTAAAAAAGTAATTAAACCGTCAATAAAAAACACAACACCTCATATAACATAATTTATATAAAATCACACTGCGGCTCTGCTGCAGATCCCCCTGCGTAATGGAGAAGTGACAACCTCCGTATTGTGATCAGATTACTGTGTGCACCTACTTGTGTCTACATGTAGTGTTCTGGTATGTCAATATGAGGCGAGATAAGTGGAATAAACCTAGAATACAGCAGAAAAGATAAAGCTCAGGATATCAGTGGCTACTCACACTAGGTGCAGAGGAAGGAAATCCTCATGGAAAATTTTGCCCTTGATGTTTTAAATAAAGTGGCTCAGGATTTATTAATCCGGTTTCTGTGGCCACCGTATAGGAAATGAGCCCCCAACCACTAGTTCTGGAACTGCTGGTCCAGGGCCATAGCCCAATAGTTGGGGACCATACCTCTGGGTCTCACAGCTAAGCACAGCCATGGCCAAGGGACACTGCAAAAAAGAGGATGGTGAATGGGAGTTTATAAAGGGGCATTATAAGGGGGAAGCTTAAAGGGGTTGTCCTAACCAACTTGGTTTTTAAGACAACTCCTTTAAGGAAAGGGGGCGCTATATAGCATGGAGGTCAGTAAGTGGGCTTATATTACTTAGTGGATACACAAGGTATAGGGTTAGTTATAGGACACACAATTTTTTTTTCTAGGGACCCTGCAGTGAAAAAAGGGTTCTCTCAGAAACCGATCTATCCAGGGATAAGTTCACAACAATAAAAACAGTCCAAGCATAAAAAAAAAACCTAAAATTAATAAGCAGCAAAGATCCCAAAATGCTAGAAAATTAATTATGGGGAAAGGAAGATGATGAATTAGAGTGCTGACATGTTCTCCAGCTGCGTACAGAGGATGTAGTCATTCACATCAGTCTCTGCTTGCCCCTGTCAAGATAACAATCTAATATCTAGTAATTGTGAGAGGAAATGACTGAAGGAAACCTCAACCATTACTCAAACTGAAGAGAGATAGTTATCCTGAATCTAGTTCAAGTCTCCACATATGAAGCCTATGTATGTGTCCAGAAAAATGGTGAATTATAAAGGTATGGAGAACCTAAAGTTCCTCCCCAGTTCATGGGTGGTATTATTAGAGAAAAAAATGTTCATGTCTCTCATTCTCGTGTATTATCAGACCAGAAAGTTATTATACTGGAGCCCAAAAAGTTGTGTATAGTAATCACTCTATTACAAGTATATAAAGCATTACCATGTTAAAATTATGCTCAGTTTCATCATAGTCTCCATTGCTGGTTACGGAAATTTCAGCAGCCGCGCTTCTTGGCGAATCTTGCGCCATTATAACCTCCTGCAATGAAAAATTAAAAAAAAATGTACAAATTTAATATGATGAACTATAATCACCAAGCCAACATATAGACTTCAGATTGTACAGAGGTTTGTGATATTACAGCAGCAGACAGATGATACATTGTAGATAATAGGCAAATAGGAAATCCCATTCACACATTCAGCAGTTCAAAAAAAAAAAGAGTTAAAAAAAAATACAGAAAAACACATTGTACTTCTCATTAATGCAGATATGTATGGCTTTTTCTCTGTCTTGATTCTGAACAGGTTGTTCCGATACTTCCCACAATGCCAATCTTTAAGGGCATCTAACACCAGGATGAAGGACTGTATGCAAATAAGCCTGACGATGCGTAATGGAAGATAATAGAAAGTCCATTAAAGTCTTGAGGAACGGATGCTCTTGAGTTTTTAGTTTCTGTAACAGTCTCCTTAAATACAAGTGTGAACTGAGCCTTAAACGGCCTCCTCTTACTACTAACGGGGATGCAATAATAAGGAAACAAATATTTCTTCTTCTAAAATCTTGAACATATTGTTGTTCCCAGTTGGTCTTTGGTATTTTAGGGATTATCCAGGAACCAACACTGATGGCATACCTGCATAGGCCATTAAATCTGATCAGTAGACCAATGTATCCAAATTCCTCACCACCGCCTATCAATAGTTCCACCCAAAATAAAGACCGAGTTGCAAGTAGTTGGGTCCATGCTTCATGTAGTTGCAGGATGCAAAGACAATGGTGCCTGCTTGTTATTAGGAGGAAAAGTTGTGACTTATCTGTCTGAAGCCATTTATAAATGTAGTAAGATTGGATAATGTACATTTGGCACCACATTAAAAAAGTGTGACCCAAGTATATAAAAGTATAAAGCTCACACACCCACATCATGTTTTTAGACTTCTTGTAGGTCACACTTGGTGTTAAAAGGGCTGCCTTTCAAGGTAGCAAAAGGAGGTATTGTTTTCCATTTAACACCTTGGAAAACTAATTTGCATCCTTCCCAGAATTCCCTAGGGGAACATCTATGGCTTTAAGTCTCCACACGCCTTTAAGGTGGCCTTAATTGGCATTGTCTCCTTAAGGAGAACACCTACTGTCTTACCCTACAGCACAGAGACACATACACAAGACTTCAACTGCAGCAGAAGACCCATAGTTATTTACCAGTAAGACAGTGCCACCTACTGGAAGCCTGGGTAATAACGCCATATTACTGCAAAATAACTTTTTATGCCAATCTTTACTTACATTGGACAGCACTTTCCTGTACGTGAACTATTCCACTACACTTCAGCCTCCTATTTCTTTCAATAGGATTCAATAAATGGGGTAATCAAAGCAAGGATTCACAGCAGAAATAAGATTTCTACTGCAGATTTCTCTGGCAACGTACTTACATTGTTGCAGTGCATGCACCGATAATCCAGTGGCGCCCCCTATGCTGGATAGTGAGGTACTACATGTTCTATACTGCTCTGTACCAGGATGAGGTGCTCCTTCCTATACCTATTGCAGCCGCTGCACAGCACCTGAAGAACAAGCGATTTACAATGTCTAGTAACTTTCTGCCTTTTAGGAGAATGATTGCTTTATCTGTAATAGTTACCTTTTCTCATTATTATGGATGACGTTGGAAACAACTGTTAGTTTTCCATAGATTTTATGGTCTCTGGTTACATTTTTTCCAGGTCGTCCCAGAGACTGACAACAATGTAATGTGAGAGACCATTGTGCCTTAATTGTGGTTACTAAAAGAAAACCACAAAGCTTTAGCAATGGCATCTGCTGGGCGTCACAAGAGTTAGCACTCACCAGCATCCTGTGTCACCATTATCCCAACAGTGTTCTGTACTTCCAGAAATAGCACCCTTTAGGACATGGGGGCCACATTTTTATGTCCATTTAGGCAACCAGGTACATGTTACAAATTATAGAGCAGGTCCTATCCCTGCCTGTCTTTGAGATTTGAGTGGTGAGTTTTTCAATGAGAAATCTCAAACTATCCCGTTCCCCTGTTTGGAGGGAGTGCAGACATCTGTGTGCATGTGACCTTAAGGTGCATTCACATGGCCATCTTGGGGGTATGTATATGCAGCCGTAAATTTGCGGCCACATTTACGTCCCCAGAGAGGGCTAAGGCGGGCTGTCAGCGGTACAGTGCCACGTGTGTTAGCATGCTCTATCTTTCCCCGTGTGTGTGGCCGTGCGCCGCTGTTTTCTATGGAGGGGGTCACCTCTCCAGCGCAGGGCATACCGCCACGTAAATGCACCGTAAGCTTGTAAAGTTGTTAAGTCTATTGTGGTGCAAGTGCGTCACTTCATAACCGCATCACAAGATTTCAACCCTACCTTTCTTTACATCAGCTCAATCAACTATTTGCACAATTTTGTGCCATTCCCTTAACACCTCTAAAAATTACACAAGGCAGAAGAATCCTATTTTTTGTTTTGTAATGTGCAACACATTCATCAATAGGTGTGCAACATTTTAGGCAAAGATTTGGCCCAGATTGCAACGCCAGAATGTCTTAAGTGAAAAAGTGACTCAAAATGCACAACTAGTAATAAAATCGGTCGGCTAACATTCGGCATGAATTGTAAGCTATACAAATAATAATAGAAAAAGGAAAAGAAGCAAATTCCAAACTTCAACCTCATGCACACAACTGTTATGGGGGCCATGATCTGGCCACACAATTGGCAGCTAGATCACAGCCCCCATAGAGGTCTATGGCAGCCAGTCATGGAGTATTGAGCTCAGCTTTCTATGGACAGGGGAGGGTTAAGGTGCAGTCTCCTGCACCCAGTTACATGCTCACCCAGGTGAGAACATGTTCAGGGGCATTCGGACAATTAGTCAGCCTCTAATGTTGAATAGGACCCACATTCATACTGTCACAAAGAAGTCTACTGACATGTTAGGGGGCTTAATTACCACACTGGTAGGGTATTATTACACAGTGATGTTGTGAAGTGTCTGAGCACTGTGTCTCAGCGGTTAGCACTACTGCCTTGCAGCGCTGGGGTTATGGGTTTAAGTCCCATCCAGGTCAACATCTGCAAAGAGTTTGTATGTTCTCTCCTTGTTTGTGTGGGTTTTCTCCAGGTCCTTGAAACATACTGGTAGGTTTATTAGATTGTTACTCCCATTGGGGACAGAGACCTATTTCACAAGCTCTGTGCAGCACTGTGCAATCTGTGTGTGCTATATAAAGGAATTATTATTATCATCAACTATTTTTTTATACGTTTCCAGTTACATGCACATGAATGTTTTTTTTGTGTGTGGCACGTACGCAAACGCACACATTGCTAGGCCATACAGTCGTGAGACCCTCCTAAAGGCTAGCACAAGTTAGTGACATTCTTCTTGCAGGTCTGCGGAAACAGCAAATGGAATACAAACTAGTGACACACATGCCACAGATAAGTTATTTTAGGCCTGAGAACAGCACATGTTCATGTGCTAGTAGCCTTAAATAAGGTAAAGTTAATGGAATAGTGTAGTAACATGCTGCTTGCCAGTGTGTGATTAAAGCTTAATAATGGAGTTAAACTTTTAGAAGAGTTAAAAAGTGGCACTTTATATCTCAGTATTCTCCTCCCTCCACAAAAAAAAAAAAAAAAACTACAAAAGAAAAAATGGTATAATAAACAAATTCTGATTCCCACTTACTACTAATATATAATGGCGCCTGCCAGATTTTATGCTTTCTTTCTAAATGTTTCTAAATGTTCTTTCTATCTGTTGGTGCTGCACAGGCTCTGGAGGAACGAAGATACCCACACATCCAAACATTTCAGCAGAAAGCCAAGGAATGTACCGGTATTCAGCTTGAGAACTCCCATTGTACACTTCCTTTCCCTTATCTGTCCCTAATGCCAAAAAAAAAATCTATATTATGCTTTATGTCCGTACAGTAACTCCTAGATTGTGGGAATCTCCCAGAAAACCATCTGTGCAGGAATCCAAAAGCTTCCCCCTCCATAGTGAATGGAGGAAATTTTGGCCAGCTTTGAACACACTACAGAGGTGCATCTGACATCTTGTTAACCATGGAAGATGTTGTAGATGTCTCCTTGTTTTACTACCTATAGATGGCTTTTATAATCTCATTGTCTGATCTAGTGACCCTTCACCTTGGTCTACTCCTCTTTGTAGATTGTAAGCTCATGTGAGCAGGACCCTCACTCCTATTGTTCCATATGACTATGTTTGTACTCAGTTATATCTTATTTTATTTGCGCATTTTATCCAGAATATATTTGGAAAACACTATGCAATATGATGAAGCTATATAAAAGATTATTATTATGCTATCACCTTGTTACATATTGCTTTTATACTGTTTAAACCCTTTTCATGAGCGTCCATCAATAGTCATCATTGATGGAATCCCATTCCTGCAGCGTGCTTAATTCCTAATCCTAACGTAAAAGCATTTTTTTGTGACGTTACACTATCCCTGCAATCTCGTGTAGTCACACTATGTCCTATGCATTTGCCTCGGTATACCATGATATGATGGCCATTGTTCAAGTTTTCTGTTCCTTATGTCTCCCTTATCATTTTTGAATGATTTATATGTGTGGGATAATGAAAATTAATCCCTTCAGCAAAATTTGCTGCACATTAATACAACCCTATATGTCAGTGATGGCGAACCTAAGGCACTGGTGCCAGAGATGGCACTGGGAGGCATCTCTGTGGGCACTCGGGCTGTCTCCCAGGCACACAGTTTGCCTGACATGGCACCGTCCTGAAGTCTCAGGCAGTCCAATAGTAGTGCCCTGCTATTTTAAAGTGACCCATCCTGTGTTGCATGGTTCTGTCCAAAGAGTAAGAAGGTGTGGACCGGGTGGAATTGGAGCTCAAACATTCTGGTAGCAATAAGTTTGTTACTGCCTAAATTGCCGTGTTGGCACTTTGGGAAAAGCTAGTGTGTCTCGAGGCTCATTTTAGGCACTCGATCTCTAAAAGGTTCTCCATCACTGCTATAGGTGGTCTAGTAAAAAGTCTAAATGATATACACAGTATCCTTTTCCTCTGCCATTTCATGAATCAGACTTGCTTGTGATGGACCATGCAGGACGTTGTAGAAATACAGGCGGTCCCCTACTTAAGGACACCGACTTACAGATGGCCCCTAGTAACAGACGGACCCCTCTGTCCACTGTGACCTCTGGTGAAGCTCTCTGAATGCTTTACTATAGTTCCAGACTCCAATGATCAGCTGTAAGGTGTCCAGAGATCGCATTAACGCCTCACCTAGCGTCATAGACGCATGATGAGGCGCCATTACTCCCCAGAATAATTGCCAAGCATAAAAGTACACTTGGCAATTATCCCTGGCTGTAGTTTGTGGGCTCAGCGGTCCGGAGCGCACAGCAATGGTGTGCAGGACATGACAATGGCAGCGCGCGGGCCGGCACTGCTCAGCTCACTCTACAGCGCTGGTAGCCTGTAGAATGGAGCTGCCCCGGGTAGTCGTGATGTCACGGGAGGGGGCGGGGACTCTGGAAAGGGGCGTGGCTTACTACGCAGTCTCCTCACAGGAAGTAGAGCTGTAATGGCTGCCTGCAAGTAGAATGTGTACAGGCACTGTGTGCATACATGTGTATGGAGGTGAGGGGGCTTGACAGGAGTGGATGGATGTGATAAGGTCAGGGAAGACCTGTATGTTACATGGGACTGCATGTCTGACAGGTGCTGAGGTGGCATGAGGTATATGTTACGTGGGACTGCGTGTCTGGCGAGTGCTGAGGTGGCAGGTGTATGTTACGTGGGACTGCATGTCTGGTGCTGAGGTGGCATGAGGTATATGTTACGTGGGACTGCGTGTCTGGCGAGTGCTGCGGTGGCATGAGGTGTATGTGAAACAGGACTGCATAAACAGTAAAAACACGTAAAAAATGACAAAGACGCAAATTCAATTAATAAAAAAACCTAAAAAAAAAAAAAACGCCTCCCCCCAACACAGACACCAAAAAAAATATAAACCAAATTTTTTTTTAAAAAAAAAGCATTTTACAAAGCAACTATCATGGATTTGCAGTGGCTGCCACAGTCTGGTCATGTGGGGAGGGGGATACATTGTTCGGGCCGCAGTGCGGTGGTGGGCAGACTCGGCGGGCCGCAGTGCGGTGGTGGGAAGACTCGGCGACTGTGGTTGGGGGGTTGGTGGTGTCCGCTCCAGTCTGGGCAATGCATGATGTAACATCACTATAACTGCCTCAATTTGCTATTTAAACACAGAAGATACTGACACATGATTTTCTTATATAATTAGCGTCTATCAACATTATATACAGCTATGAGTTATATACTTGTGTTACTGAAAATTTCATACTCCTTCCCGGCTAAAAATACTCCTCAAAAATAGTAAGAGGAGTAATAATACCCTTCTAGAAATATGTTAGTGCGGCCTCTGACGGTGTCTGTAATGAGGTTTTATTGACAATCCTTGGTCACATTACAGCAAAAATTTTGAAACTCCAATTGTCACTGAGGGGAAAAAAAAAAATTGTCTAGAACTTCAATTATAAAATATACAGTTTCAACTTACATACAAATTTAACTTAAGAACAAACCTCCAGACCCTATCTTCTACGTAACCCAGGGACTGCCTGTAGTACAAAACTATGTGGGAGTCCTATCTACATGTCACTTTAGTTACCCTACTGAATAAAAAAGCGCCTTCAGACATTAATAATGCAATCTACTGCCCTTCATCTACTATTCTGCATACCCAGAAATAAAACTAGTAGAATCGCTCCTGCATCAGTACACGTTGTATCCATTCACAGAGTTAATAATCTAGGACAAAGCATCAGATCCGTTTCACAGGTCATTTTTTATTTAGAAGGAATTATAGTACGGCTGCTGATGTGAACAATGGAGAGTGGACAACTAGCGGCTCAGCTTTCATGACGGGCTCTCTACACTGGGCTTTTCCCTGGGTTTTATTGACAATCCTTGGTCACATTACAGCAAAAATTTTGAAACTCCAATTGTCACTGAGGGGAAAAAAAAAAATTGTCTAGAACTTCAATTATAAAATATACAGTTTCAACTTACATACAAATTTAACTTAAGAACAATCCTCCGGACCCTATCTTGTACGTAACCCAGGGACTGCCTGTAGTACAAAACTACGTGGGAGTCCTATCTACATGTCACTTTAGTTACCCTACTGAATAAAAAAGCGCCTTCAGACATTAATAATGCAATCTACTGCCCTTCATCTACTATTCTGCATACCCAGAAATAAAACTAGTAGAATCGCTCCTGCATCAGTACACGTTGTATCCATTCACAGAGTTAATAATCTAGGACAAAGCATCAGATCCGTTTCACAGGTTATTTTTTATTTAGAAGGAATTATAGTACGGCTGCTGATGTGAACAATGGAGAGTGGACAACTAGCGGCTCAGCTTTCATGACGGGCTCTCTACACTGGGCTTTTCCCTGGTGGATGGGGAGAAACAGATTTTATTCAGACCTCATGCACACAACCGTATCCATTTGGCAGTCCCATTTTTGTGGCCGTCAAAACAGGCCGCATGTCATCATCAACTGGCCATATCCGCAAAAAAATACTGTCGGCTGGCACCCACGTGTCCTGGTTTACTGGGCAACCCACTTCAAAACTGGAGTCAGACCTGCACTTCCCGTTTTGTCCTTTTAACCCTTTTGCTGCAGAAAAAATTTTTACAAATTGTACATATTGAAAAATCCAAAATTAACCGTATTCACAGCGGCGGTCAGGTTGCGCTGCATGGAGAGGGCTCACAGGCTGAGCCCTCTCCATAGCCGGTAAGTCTTTGCTGCATATTGCAGCAAAGGCTTACCGGTAACACCCGCGATCGGTACTAGCACCGATTGCGGGTCCTATCACAGCGATGGCTGCCGGCAAAGCTGCCGGCAGCCTCAAGAAGATAGTGGCGCCCATCTTACCTGGGATCACCGCTCCCCATGACGTCATCGGGGAGCGGCGATCTGTCTCCATGGTAGCCTCGGGTCTTCCGAAGACCCGAGGCTATTTTGTTTTAACCCCTGAGGAGGTAAATCCCCATATACTGCCATACATAATATTTGTTATCCATGCCCATCTTTCTTCTAAAATCAACTTTTAAAATTATGCCAATGAGCCCAACCATACTGTAACTTCAAAGGCTTTTACACCGTTTCACCCTCCCATTCTGCTCCCTCAGGGGTGCTCCTGCACAACATAACAGCCTGTGAATCTGCAGAATAAAGGGGCTCTGGGAACAAGCTCAGGAGCCCTTTAAGCTCAACAGCATCATTTAAAAGTTGATTTTATAAGAAAGGAGACCATGGATACCAAATCTAAAATGTTTAGCACAGTCACAGTCCCTGGATCTATGAGTAAGTGCCCCTGGTTTATCATGGTGGATTAGATGGTGCATTTCCTTTAAGATCAGGTCCAGGATATTTTGGGTTTTCAGGATGAGAAACTTTCTCACTGATACAATTATATTTGTTGCATTTACAGCACAATTTTACCATGGCTGTATGAATAACCTATCTCGTTCGCATTTTGTCAAGAATACATATACATACAGCGCACACAATCGGGGAGATTTATCAGAAGTATTTTAGTTGCCCATGGCAATTGATCAGAGATCAACTTACATTTTCCAACAGCTATTTATAAAGTTACAGCAGAGCTCTGATTGGTTTCCATGGGCAACCAGAAGAGTTTTACATCAGATACTTCCGATAAATCTCCCCAATACATATACCTATCAGCACATACATACAGCTAGGAGAAGCAATTGCGGGTCTTCATATAGGTGGTATGGGCGGGCTCTATATGAAGATCCGCCTTAAAAAAAATATATCTATATTCACCTTTAGGCTCCCAGGCCCCGCAACTGTGTTTTTTCAAGCCCGGGTGCATACACGCGGCCCTTGTCTGTGCCATGCGGGCCCTTACACTGTGATGGTTGCAACACCGGCACGTCATGGTGTATGCGCCCAGGCCGGAAGGAGAGTATAGCCTTGGCAAGTATAGATTTTTTTTTTCAAGAAGACCCGATTGGTGATGTTTCATTAATTATGCAATGATTGGGGTTGGATTTATGTAAAGGGGGTCATCTGGGGTAGACATTTCATAAAGAGACACTTTGCTGTGGACATTTCTGTAAAGGGGGCTCTACAGTGGACATTACATTAATGAGGTGCGGCTGCATTTCCTACCCTAGGGCTTATATTCCAGTCAATAACTTTTCCCAGTTTTTTTTCTTTTTGGTAACATTAGGAGCCTCTGCTTACACCTGAGTTTTTATAGTATGAGGGGGAGTCCGGCTGCAGAGCACAGAAGCCGGGGCAGCACCCACATCTTCTACACAGTCTGGTAGATCTGGACTGGACGGTGGTCGGGGTGGAGGGTTTCATGCAGTTAAGAAATGTGATTGGCTTTCTAAATAGATGGGTTATAATAACAGATTTGAAGTTCATCATTAGATTACTATTATGAACAGTACAAGATTAAGGATATAGAGGATGTAGAGTAGTACTTAAAGGGGTATTCCCATCTGGGCATTTAATTTAATTCATTTGCCTTATGTAAACATTTCTTCAATTGGATGTTAATAAAAAAAATGTTCCTGTGTGAAGATAATTTCTCATAAATGTAGTCATGTTGTCACTAAAACCAGATAGCTTCCTCGGATACGACCACGTCACACTCTGGCAGCGGTGGCCAGACTTGTGCTATAGAGCCCTGCCTGACCTCCTGGATTCAGCAATCATTACCACAGGGTGGCTGTGGGACATGTAGTAACTCCCAGACATTTTATATACAAAACCTTTTGTTTCTTTGTGCACTGACTCCAGCAGAGGTGGCCGTATCTGAGGAAGCCATCTCGTTTCTAAGGGACAAAATCACTACATTTATGAGAAATTATCTTCACACATCTTATAACATCTAATTGAACAAATGTTTACATATGGCAGATTAATGAAACTGAATGTGAGTCCCCAGACGAGAATACCCCTTTAAGTCCTAACATGCGGGCACACGTTAATTTGGAAGTTGGGGGAGGGGGGCCCTAGTCGTGTGAACAACCTGGGGCCCCTGGGATACTTAATCCGAAACTGAGGAGTAGGCCTCAATCAGATGGCCTAAAAATCTTTGTTATACAACAGAGTCTTTCCTTGGAGATTAAAAAATATTCACACATTAATATAGGAAAAATGTTTAGTGAACGTAAAGATGGATTAGTAGCCTAAAGGGCTTGTAGGCCTCACCATCTCCTTACTCACAGAACAGTGACAAGAATGACAAGTGAGGACACTGCCTGCAGCCTTATGGTGATGTATAGTCCCCCTCATCCAGATAGCAATACACTGCTTGCAGATGAGGGAAGCCGCTAATAATGTCTATGTTATATTTATCTAAGTAACAGACCTCGGGGTCAGAAACAACATCTTCAGGATCAGGTAATGTTGCATCATTAGGAGATGTATCACTTGAGTGGTCAGACATATCTGAAAGTAAAATGAACAGAATCAGCATGCATTGTGTCAACTGTGGACTCTACCTATAGGCAGGATAGTAGACTGGTCATTCTAATCTATCATTCAATCTATAGAGCGGATGAAGATACCCACACCAAAAAGTCACTAGCAGCATGCAGCGCAAGAATAAGCAATAAGCTAGAAATACAAGCATCCTAAAGGCTTCATAGACTACAAGGATCAAGGGAGAGAAGCAATGATGTTACTCTGCAACAATACCTATAGAATTGAGTGTGGCTAAATTCAACTCTCAGGGTTGTATCACACTTCATGATCATGGTAATGTCAATGTCAGGGGGTTGGTTAAAGTCAATTTATTTGGCAACCACTAAAACTGGGTTCACTTCATTTAATTAGCATTCAATTAAATTTATTCAAGTGTACATAAAAGTAACAGTGCAGCACCCCCTTGGTAATGTGGTGCCTAACCAATCCCTTTATTAGATGAAAGCAGCTTCCTTGGCACTTAATAAGGTGCCCCAGAAGGTATCTTGGTAAGGTCTGAGGTTTCGGCTTACGCGAGAGGTTAGTGATCTACATAGAGGGCGTAGGAGAGGTGAATGCTACTACTACAAGGGTTAATTCTAAGACAATAGTGATGTTACTTCTCCTTAACTCCATTCTCAACCATTAGTGTATACAGTCATAAGGTTATTTGAGACGGCCGTGGTCAGTTTGTCAATCATGGACCCTGCAGTGGTCAAGTGCCAAGGATATATGATGCAGAGTCCCTGCTTCCCTACAACACAGCAGTGAACTATAATCATGACGACCGCAGGGAAACAGGGACTGTCCGTCATACAATACCATTATGCTTGGAGTCCCATCCTCCACACTGTGGTCACTCCATTAAACAGGACTCCATAATGCACACGGCGGTCTGTTTTATTTCTTACAATCAATCACCCCTTTAAAATGATCCATAAGATATATGTGATTCCTGATATTTGAGTTTGCACTTCTCGGGATTGTCCTTTCAAGGATTTTGTAAGCACTTGAAAGCTGCTGTGCAGTGATGCTCCACTAGGGGGATTCTGGGAAAATATGCAAAGTTTCCAGGATGGGATAAGATAACCACGCCTCTTCCCAGAACATACAGGGCACAGCCCTCAGCAACCTCCAGCACACACAGTGACCGGGATAACCAGATAGAGGCTGCGTTACAGAACGCAATCCAGATGGGCAATGCCCCAGCCCCCTTAAATTTCTGAAAGCAGCCATAGCTAAGTGCTGTGTGTGACAATTTCCTGACAAACCAAAACCATTGAATGGAGTGCTCAAATGGCCACTCCATCGATCTAATTCTCTGGATCACTGGGGGTCCCATCTGATCCTCCCATCTTGCTGGTAGAGGAGGACTAAAATAACTGGTACAACTCTTAAGTGCTCCATAAGGACATATGGCATGTAATGTCTTGGCTGAAATTTATCAGCATGAACACCTGGCATAAAGGACAAAGCAAATTAAATAATATAAATTGCTTCCATAATTTGTGAGGTATTCAAGATTTCACTAAACCACCAACCAGTTGTGTGTGCAGAAGCGATTTTGAGTACGGACAAGGGGAAGGGAGAGGGGGGTGTTGGTTATGTTCACTTGTAAAACTAAAAATTTTCAATAAAAATGTATTTGATAAAAAAAGAAGAAGTGATTTTAGATTAAGGGAGGGGGTCAGTGAGGTATTACTTATTGTATAGCATTCTCAGCCTTATAATCGGCCCCTTTAAACCAACACCTAAATGAGGAAGAAGTAAGAAGCTGCGGACTGAGACTATATGAAAGACGACAAGTCAGCGGATGGCGGCTTAATCAATGATTGCTTCTTCAGTGATTATTTGGTGCCAGCACCTGCAGCAATTCTCTCACAGCAGGTCAATTATAGAAGCGGTTATTAGCTGCGGCCGACAGATAAAGATCATGATTCAATCCCAGCCATGGACAGTCATTTGCCTTGATAATTGAATATCTGTAATTCAACGTGATGGTCTCATCTGATCATGCAGAATCTCACAGCAGCGCGGCTCGAGGGGATGGGAAGTGATCGATTGCTAGGGAAGTGCGCAAAATTGCAGAGGAGAAAAGCAGATATATAATACAAAGCAGAACTGTACTATACAGATCACACACAGGCTATAAATGGCCAAACCCTGCCTGCAGCAAAGGGGATCATTGTTCTGCCAATACCCAAAAGAAGGAAACTCCCAATTAAAAAATTAACAAATAACACAAACACATAAAGTTATCTTATACCTGATATTACATTAATATGTCAATGTATTATGGACGAACATAACACTTACAGAGAAAACAGGTACAATAGGCAGAACAGAGAAATCTTGTATAATAAATGCAGACTTATTTTGTAGAAAATACTGTAAGTAAAAGCATACATTTTAGGTCATATGTATTCCAGAACGCAAGACAGCAATAGACCAACCTTTACATCTACACAACCTCCTACACCCAGTGCGCCAATGTCCAGGTTATATTCTATGAGATGAATATGGCGCAGTGTAACGAACATGTGCCTACGGCCTACAGAAGGATGAACGGAGCTCAGCTCTACCCTTCTCCATAGAGCAGCACAGGGTCGGCCCCCTAACACGTCGAAATATAGGACATGTCCTATATTTTGTTGTGCACGCTCACAGTGCAGTGAGACAACGTGTGCTCACCGCATTGTGACCAGGTGCCAAAGATGTCAATTAGGACGTTCGGGTGAATGAGCCCCAATACCGGCAAGTGGTACTTCGCACTTCCTATTAGTTGGTCTAGTTTTCTGCACCACAATATTGATATTTCTGGTGCACAGACTGGATTTTCTGGCACAATGGCTATTTTCTTTAAGGTCATGGGATTTTTTCACTAAGGACATGACCCCTTTTTGGATGAGTCAAAAACCTGCCTGTAAATGCTCCAAAACCATACATAAATGTGCATATTACTCCAGTATTCTGCAGTCGACAGATTAATACATCTTTACCCCAATGAGGTCCTTTAGGTCTATAACGTTGCATTTCATGCCTTGTGACAGATATTAATACCCATACAATACTTTCAAAATTTATAAGCAAATGTCACTCACTTAATTTGGGGGGGGGCAGTTTACCATCAGCATACACTGCAATTGCATTATAGAATATTGTCATTTATATACATTGTTTTCACAAAAATTTCGATTAAACGTTTTATAATGTGCTGATAAGTGTTTCTATATTCTACAAGTCTACAGCACAGGGGGCTTTCATATATAGGTCATACATCAGATCCTAGCAGTGTCCGACAACTTCACCATTTTACTATCCGTGCCAATGTTTTGGCCGCAGTGAGAAATACTAGGGAAGCATCGATTGTAAGTTCTTGTGAGAAGGACCCAGATTCCTTTGGTTTCATATGACCATTTTATTACTCTGTAAGGTCTTATTTTGTCTATATATGTACCCATAATCTGTAAAGCGCTGCAGCATATGATAGCGCTACAGACATTTTTATTATTATACATCCAGTGTTAGTTTACAATCCTCTAATATTCATTCCTGAGGATTTTGCCTGACAACTTAATGAAGACAGGAGAGATAATCCGACCACGGCCATAGCTAACCCTCTGTTCTTTCTTTCACACCCCTCTCCTCTTTTCTGCAGGAGAAAGAAGATTTTCTTGCTCAGCCAGTTGCTGTTGTAAGGTCCATTGTTATGATGATAAAGTCTAAACTCAAAATGACGGAAAAGTTTCCATTATATTATTTCCATGTGAGACCGTTGCTATCTATTCTAGCTGTATGCATGAGCAAGAATTAGCTTCAGACAATATGCTGTAGATAAACTTATTCATTATAATCTGGTATAAAAAGTAGTTTCTCAAACTCTCATAGATTTGTAAATTTTGAGTCTGAATTTAAATAGACAAAGGATTTCTGACTTGGAAGCACAAATGACACCTGGCAGAGTGTAGAAAGTGACGTCTTGTCATGTGACTCCATCCTCCAGCACGTCTGACTGCTCCACCTCCTGGCAGTCACTCCTTAGGCTCTCTGGGTGTGCTGGACACGTACACGGCAGTGCTGATGTAGCTAGAGATGTGTCACATCCCCACGAGCTGCCTGCCTCATATTCAGTGTATGGATATGATAGGGGCGCTATAGTACACAAGTCAGGTCATAAGCAGCTTGTAATAGGCCAGAAATACACAAAAACTTTACTATAACACCTCCCTTTTATTTAGGATGAATTGCCAGTGACTGATTCCCTGCTCCATCAAATAATGTATATAATGGTTACCTTTATGACAGGTCCTTCCTCATACAAGTCCATTTATGTTAGTCATTTTCTGTGGTTTTCTGCAAGTTTTTACTATTCTTTATGTTAATAATACAGCACAATAGGAAAAAAAAACCTGCGGCAAGATTTGGGCTCATTCACACCGACATCAGCTGCTGGGGTTTTCGACAGACAGAGGACAGATTTACCTAAACTGTCTAAGGGCTGGTTCATACTGAGGATTGTGACACATATTTTACATCTGGTAAATCAGTGGTAATTAAATAAGCCATTTGGGAGACCAACGGGGAGAATGATAGGATTTCAGATACTTTTCACGACAATTTACACATAAGAGCATTAAAAAGGGCCTTTCAGGGCGATTTGAGATCTTAATCCTCCAACGGGTCCTTAAGACTGGTGGTTTAGTTTCCCAAATAGCCCTTCACCAAGTCCCTCTGTGCCCACTAGGGTGGATCGGACCCCTCTCTTGTGCTCCCCACACCTGAGCAATCCTTCACAGAAACCGAAGCACTACACCTCGGCTTCATTGTACACGCACCGGAGTGTAGTACGTCGGCATCACTTTATGACTTCAGGGGGAGCACAGGAACAAGGCAAGTAGAGACTTGCTAAAGGGCGATTTGGGACACTAAACCATTGATCAATAATTACCTGAGGGTGGTTTAGTGTCCCAAAACGCCCTGACAGGTCCTCTTTAACCAACAAATTTAGCATTCTGCTTCCGAGTGTAAAGCCACATATATGAACTGCTACTTTTTAGCAAGTTGAATAAAAAGTTACCACCCGTCCCCCCTGGTATTTCTGGAAATATCTAAAGACAAAACTGCAACTTGTTATTTTTTTATTTTTTTTTTTAAAGTTGCAAAACCGGTGCATAAAAGAACAATGGTGCCAGATTTATTTAAAGAGAACCCGTCATGCAAAATAACCCCCCTAAACTAAATATATTTTCATAAACTGCCATTAGAGAGCATTGCCTCTATCCCTTCATTGTCCCTCTACATGCCTGTAAACCTAAGCAATGAGGTCCTAAAGCTGTATGCAAATGACCTGTGAAATGTCCAATGAAGCATTAGCATATTCAAGCTGTCCACTCTATTCATGAGTGGGAGGCACAGCCACACCCCCAGTGCATGACTGACAGCCTGTATAATGATGTGAGGTTGTATAATGATGTGCTTCCTGGTGCTGACGCCCCCTGCAGCCTGTGTGTGTTTAGGAGAGATACAGCAGCTCCAGGCAGCCATGTTACAGCAGAACATGTCAGATTCATGTGTAGCTGATGTCTGTGTCTCTGTATATTAGGAGGATGCAGCACACACACTAGCCATGCTTTACTATACATTATACACAGACATGAGCAGGGGGAGGAGAGGGGAGGGGTAACAGGTGTGACATCACTGCCTCTGACCATGTGACCAGCCTCATTTACATGATAAAGAATAGATGATTTTACAATGAATAATGTATGAAATAACTAGATAAAGGCTGGGATGGGATCTTTGTGAGCTGCTCCAACAGGTAGAGGTGACAGGACAAGTGACACAGACCTGATGACAGGCGTCCTTTAAAGGAAACCTACCATTTCAAATGGTAGGTGTAAGCTGTAAACAGCGAGCACCAGCTCAGGGTGAGCTGGTGCCGGTGCTTAGTTTCGTTAGTGTTAAAAAACCGCGGTACGCGGTTGTACACTTTTATATTTATAGCAGGAAACTGCTTGCCGTCTACATAGGAAATGCCGCAGGCGCGCGGCTCTATCCTGCGCGGCGCAACAGGCAGCTTCTGCTAGGTAAAGTTTAACAAAAGTTGTTTAAAACAACCGCGATTACCGCGGTTAACACGAACGTAAACTAAGCACCGGCACCAGCTCACGCTGAGTGGTGTGCCGTTGTTAACAGCTTACACCATTACCATTTGGAATGTTAGGTTTCGCCGAAGACAAAATATAACAGACAGCGGACAAACATACACAGACTAAAAAGAGAGAAACCGATCAGGGACCATTGGGTAACTACAGGTCCCTATGGACCAATGTTTAGTGTCCAAAATTGCTCCGTTTGAGATCTCTCTGTGGTCCAATGAGGTACATCGGACACATCTCTTGCGCTCCTTGTGCATCCGCTAGTTCAGTCTAATGAAGCTGTAGCAGTACACACCGGTTTCATTGATGGCCAGAATAGTTACCCACAGGAACATGCACAGTGAAAGGGGGGTGATGCCGGTGGTAGGAGTCCAGACCAAGACCAGTATGAAATTTAGTTTTTTTTTTTTTTAAATACGGGACAAGAAAGCGAAAACACAAAATAGGCCGATTGGGGAGAACTTTTTCCAAAGCAGACATGCCCTATATCACGAGAGATAAAGTTTTTGCATAAAAGTGACCTCTTTTGGAATTTTAATCTAGTTGGCGATTTATCAAACAGTTTTATAGTCTAAAAACTTACAATATCTAAAGGGGTATTCCTCGGGGACAAGTAAAAACCAGCATTCACAGATAATCAAACTGTCTCTATCAGCCTAGTGATACAATTTCAGTTGCCCCTGGTTTCCGACCTGGTTTCTTTGACTTTAGGGTGCAGCATCTTGGCCTGACAATACATGAGCTTCTCTCTCCCTCTGCTCCCTGCAGGGGCCCCTCCCTGCATTCGGAGGAGCTCACACACTCACACTGAATCTGCAGGCAGAAGCGTGAGGAGAAAAACAAGCTCCAGGCACATACCGTATAAGTATAAGCCCCCGGTAGGTATCGTCCTCAACTTCCCCAGGTAGTGTACCGCCTTCAACTACACCCCACAAATCCCAAATATATAGCCTGTAGGAAAAAAAAACTAAAGTTATTCCCATCCACGCCTCAAGGCAGGTCCTCTTATATCATCGCGGCTCCGGATCGGCTCCGTGTCCCGTGCAGACAGTGATGGAGCCACTCCTGACATAATAGGTGTGCCGGTGCACATATTATAGAATGTCAGCCACGCAGCTGAAGTCACGTTGCCTGCGACGTCGCACGGGGACCGGCAGCCGATGTATGGAAAAGGACCTAACGGAGGGTTGTGTCGGAAGGCGAGTAGACTTTTTTTTCCTTGATTCGAGATAAGCCGAGTAACAGGTTTCATCCACATTTTTTGTGCTTGAAAAACTCGGCTTATACTCGAGTATATATACGGTAGTTCGTTATCCAGGAGCGAGGGAGGCGGTAGTTCAGTAGAGTATGTAAGGGCTGTGATAACAGAGGGAGAAATGACATGTGTAATATGCATCTCATGGATCTATCTCTCTATGCGTCTCTTATCTCTTTTCTATGTGTCTGATACTAGTAAATGTACAGAAACTAAATGAAAGGATATAAACTTGTACAGGATAATCTAACCAACATTTTCAGCACACTGCATCTCAAGACTAGAGAAATCATGAAGTGTCGCTTAGAGAGTCACCCACACTCTGGAATCTTACACTAACCAGCCTAGAGAGTAAAAAAAAAAAAAAAAAAAACAGAAAAAAAACATTAAAAGCGGTAGAAGTAAAATTGCTAAGAGTAAACAAGTTTAAAATGATTTTTTTTATTCAGATTTGGGAATTTCTATTTTTATGCGCAAACCCATTAAGCCCCAAGAAAACCATTACAGAAGGATATTTTCACAGATCTGTGTAGCTGATTATTGAGTCAATAAAAGTATTTTTCCAAGACTAGGATTGAATATAATATCCTGCCCTGACTCTTAAGAAATATGACTCACTAGGACAAGCTAGTGCCCATTGCCAACTTAAAGGACATCAAACATCAGATTCCCTGATGACTACTATTCGCCCCCGACCCCTATTGCAGTAATGTTCTTTCAGTATAGATTGGAATAGACACATTTAGTAGAATTATATATTCTAATCTGCAGAGCACCTCTGGGCTTCACCACAATGTAATGTAAATCACCCTCCCAGTCTGAATAGCACAGAGGGCTCAGAGAGCTCCAGTAACTCTTGCACATCCCCAGCCGGCAGCACAGGAAACTGGTGCCGGGTAGTGGACAGTGCAACTGAGTAATCATTACTGCTCCCTGGTCCACTCCTGCCCCTCTGCACTGTGACCTCACTGCTTACGGGTCCTCGTCTGCCACCCCACTCTGTGTCCTGACTAAAGACACTGGTTGTATCCGTCGAGGTCGACTTACCCCTGGGGAAGTCACCCCGAGGTGACGATAAGCGTGGGGCCTCTCTGCCTCCCTGTCCACCCTTACCACCTTGTCAACCTGGCTCTTTGAAGATTATATGGTTGGGAATTGTATTAGTAGGGCAGGGTTCATACTTTGGTACTATTCATTTACATATTCATTCATGCACTCCGCCTTTATGAGGTACGTACTTGTCAGCTGTACTGTACTGCTCCCTGGTCCTTTCCTGCTCTTAGCACTGCCCTGGGTACTGATGCTTTTGCATAAAACCAGTGTGGAACACGAAGCAAAGCGAGAAGAAGCTGCAGTATGGTGCAGGGAGGATAAGAGGAGACAGGAAAAGCATTTATTTTATTTTTGTCTGCTCTAGGGTCTCCAGTACTATTATTATCGGTTCTGAATGCAGTATTTATTTGCTGGGGTGGCATTTATAATTTTTTTTTTTTTTTTTTTGGGGGGGGGCCTTTCTGCGCTGTACTGTGGTTGTTGATGCATCTCAGGTACTGGTTACGGATTTGGCCTCTTAAAGTTGAACAGTAGGACAATATGGCCCTTGGACCAATAAATGTAGCCCAATCCTGGCCTAAATCCTTAGGTCAGGAATTTCTGTAAAATTTGTTATATGTTTGTGGAGTCGGAGACGGTCAATTTTATCACGATTTAAAACTACACACCCCTGGTAGTAATCTTCTACCAACAGGAACTCTGATGGTACATGTCTTAAGAATGAGTACAGAGGGCTCAAGTGTACTCACAAGTGTATTAGGGCTCTGTACATCTTCTGAGGAAGCTATGGAGTGAAGTACTGGGGGAGTCTCCTCAAACCCTTGTAAGACCCTACCTGTAATATCTAACCAGAAGCCTGTGACAGCAAGAGGGACTGTGATGTGTACAGTGAAGAGATTGCATACACCAGTGCAGCTAAATTGCTGTAATATAAATGCATTTTCACAGTTCTGCAGCTAACAACACACAAAGGTAAGGTTACACAGATATCCATGGATAATCCCTAACACCGTCTGCAATATTGTATGATAAAACTGCTGACCGATTCCCTGTAGTAAGAGAAGCTAGGGCGTTATTCTCTGCATTTATGAGCAAAAACCAGGAATGGGTCAGAAAGTGGTCAAAGCTTCCCTTTGTCATCTTTGAGGAGGTGTTCACATATTGGGCTCAAATCACATTAAGGAACACAATTCAAGTGCAGCGTAGTGGAGCTACTCCAGGACACAGATGTGTTTAGACATGAACGCTTGCATTCAGGAATAAGCAACGCATGTTTTCCATTGTTTACTGGCATAACACGTGTTGCTTGTTCCCAATATCAAGCAGTTAGGTCTAAACTTATCTGTGTTAAGGACAACACAAACCAAAGCAGCAACGTGTGAATAAGGTCTATGGCTAAAATAGAACCATAGCCAAGAACGATGCCGCTATTCAGCCTCTGTTCACATCAGACACACACAGGCAGGTAAGTTTTGCTAAAACTACAACTATCACTTCGTAACCTTATTCCAAATGTAAACTATTGGACATCTCCTGACACATCCTATCCAGGTACGGCCTTATGCCTATAGGGAATATGGAAACATAACTATTTTCTAAGATTCTGGAAACTGAGGTGAGTGCACACAGCCGTAAAAGATATAAAGGTGCCGAGTATAACTGGATCTAACCCTAAGACTCCCACCCAGAAAAATCAAATAGATTAAAATCTGCACCCACAATAGTAATCGGGGCCCTACTACTGCAATTCTACTCCAGTACAGTAAGATCTGCCCCACTGTGATCTGGCTCCCAGCTACAGGAAAAACTTGTCTACCTTTGTCTGAACTCTGAATATCCTGGTTCTTTCAGCTACTTCCTTTTCCTTATCTTCTTTTGCAAAACAGTCATAAACCTTAGATCTGTAGGTGTTATCCAGTGAACTCTCTACATGGAGCGAGTAATTAACCCTTAGAAATCACCTTCCCGAGTCCGGCCCACCTTCTCTGTCCATAATGCATGGTAAGAAATGAGTTATGACCTAAGGGGCAATCTTATATGAGGACCCTACCACATGAACTCGGATCACAGTGCTTCCATGTATTTATCTTCATCTGCAGATAAACTTGTCACACATCACACAGTCGGCCTCTGCAAGGGATTAAGACGCTTGGGTTTTCATTAGACTGAGGATTATCCGGCATCTGCCATGTAATATCCTAATATATTGACTTCACTACCACAACTAGCAGATACTTGTTTATTGGTGCATATATACAACATGGATGTCACATGTGCCAGTACATATTACCAAGGACACAAGTGGTGTCTGCAGCCTTAGTTATTACAGAAATTAGGGAAATGATTGTAGCAGAGTCACTCACACACAATATATTATATTATTATGACATGCTACCGTGAAATCCCCACCTGGTACCCTCCTTTCTCCTTCATCCAACGGAATGGTTTGTTTGACATGTTATCACAGGAATTTTAGTTTTTTGTGCCTGATGAGGAATTTATTGCACATTGGCTTTTTACCTTTATCAATGCACTTCAAATATGGCTGTGTAAAGTTGCACATTATAGAGCTGTTAAAAAGTCAATACAAAGTTGAGTCTTTTGACTTTGCGTAAACCAATTGCAAAACATTACATTTCTTTCTTGTGTCATGTAACTTCCCACAATTGCTCACCACTATAATGTCTAAAACGTTCTGCTAAAGTAGTCATAACTGAGCAGTAATTGTTAGAGGACGTCAGTCATTGATTTATGAAATAGTCCTGTTTTTTTGCTCTTGCTGTATTTGGTGATCTCCCCACACACTAGAATTTATGGCTACTAAGTAAAAGTGACTGTGGTATATGATAGGCAGTTATTTAAAATAATTTTTTTTAGCATTCCTACACTGAATGTGACCGACTCCAGTAACTTAGGTGTGGTTAAAAGATATATTGCCATGAGTTTTCCCCTGTGACCCTATCCCTGTGCTTCACAGTGCCCCCAGAGCCTCCCCCAGGTGACCTCACCTCTCCTGGTTCCAGCGCGGTCTCTGCGGCTTTCAGCTATCCGCCGCTTGCATCCCCGTCTCCAAGGGTCACGCCCGGCTCACACAGGCCCGATAATTGGGCTTGCCTGCAGCCTTCCCTGAGAACTTCCCGCCCCTTCCTGGACCCCCTGCAGGATCTTTTGTGTTTCTATGCCTCAGAGAAAGCTTTGTTCCATGCCCTTTAACTTTAGGGGTGTAAATTAAGAGCTGGGGGAAAAACCGTCAGCCTGAGCGCCCTCTGGCTGTTTTACCAAGTTATATTTTTAAGAAAGATGCAGAAACTTGTAAAAAACAGCCCCCCCCCCCTATAAACGAGACAATATGACGAGCGGACACTGAAAAACTGCCACACAGCTAGAGTGACAGAAAAAAATAACATGTTATAGCTTGTAGAAGGCATTACAAAACGAAAAATAGCTTGAGGTGATTGAGGTGAGATACATCTGGTGGCAGTAAGGGGTTTAACTATTGTAAAACATACTTGTAAAAAAAGAGCAGTCCATTAAATTCAACTAAATATCAAAGGTATCCTCTAATTATGTAACATCGTGAAAGCTGTTGATAAATAACATATTTTTGCATTGAAGTATAGTCGGCAGTCCTGTGAGTATTCTGGACGATTTGAGGCAATTGCTCCTCCACACAGCCGAGGGCGTAACACGTGTAGCCGGGTTTGACGGCGCCGCCATATTGGTAGAGATACACCTTCATCCCGTGAATTCAGGGGTAAATCCGGATCATAGATTGTAGTTGTGACTAGAGGGCCCCGGGAACGGCTCCACTTCCGGGTGGTGGTGGGAAGTGTCTGTGTGCGGGTGTAGGGTCAGTCCTTCTGGCTTGGAGGCACCCGGTTCCAGGCAAGGAGACTTGGGGAGGATCGCTGCACTAGCAGGTAGAAGCGGATTGTCTTCCCTTACGCGCCTGTGAAAGAGAGTGCAGCAAGCAGGTAGCGAGAGTGCACTTACGGATGGTAGCAGGGTCACTGACTGCTCCTGTCATGGCCAGTGCGTGCCCTCACCACAACAGTGCAGCCATCCGCTCTTCTGGATTGTGGTGATGGGATTAGAGCAGTCAGTGTTTACGATTGTACTGTACTTATCAGTGAAAGATCCTTCACTTGTAAGGGTGCTGTCTGCTCATGGCTGCCTCACATTTTGTAAATATGGATGATCTTTGTGCAATTTGAGGTCACTAGGCTATTCATATAGGTGAATTGCTGTAACACCCCCCCTTTCCTCCTGAAACCACTACAAATCTTCGAATGTATTCTAGATTCTTACCCTATTGTGTCGTGTCCCTGGACTTGAGCACTTCCTGGGACAGTCTACTAAGGATTAAAACCATAGCCAATGTACATTGGAAATGGGTAAGGTCGGCGGCACCTGCACCTGTCCGCCTGGATCTCTGATGCTTTTAGGGGGCCTCTGTACAGTAGCTGAGCTAGCCCCCTATTGCATCAGTATAAGGGAAAGTGGGTGGCTTCCCTATACGCATAAAGCCGCAGGCCCTTGAAATGGGCAGGCGGTTTGCAACCTCCTGTTTGTACGGAGCGGGAGCCCGGAGGGAGCACAGCGCGGTACACTGGTCACTTGACCTTCTCCCTGTCTGGCCGCATGCACAAGTGCATTTCCTGCCCTCACCGACAAACAGTGCGCCATCCTGCTCTTCTGGATTGTCGGTGACTGGGGATCCCTCAAGTAGGACAGTCATGTGTTTTTTTTACGAAGTAAGTAGTTAAACTTGTACTTGATACAGTTGACAAGATCCTTCACTTGTAGGGGTGCTAGCCTCTGACTCATGGCTGCCTCTCGTTGCACATAGTGTTTAAATATGTGTGCTGATTGATCATTTGTGCTAAGTCTGTGGGTCACTACTATTTCATATAGGGTGAATTGTAGGTAGACACCCCCCCTCCTTTCCTTGAAACCATACAAATCTTCGGAATGTTATTTATTGATTTTACCCTTATTTTGTGTCGTGTCCCTGGACTGAGCACTTCCTGGGACAGTCATATAAAGGATTTAAACCATAGCCCAAGTTACATTGGAAATGGGTAAGTCCGGGGCACCTGCACTCGTTCCCCGTGCTCGATGCCTTTATAGGGGGCCTCCTGCATGGCCTCACGTAGCAACTGACGCAGCTTATGTGCCCAAAATAGGCCCAGAAATATTTATAATGGAGAACGGCCAGACCTCCAAAGAGATGAAAAGCCGAAGCGCCTGGTGGGCTTTGGCTTATCCGTCATACGCATAATTAAAGCCTTGCCCGTCCCTTTTGAATGAGGATTTCAGACACCAAGGTGTTGATGGTGGAGCGAACAAGGATATGTTAACCATCCCATAGAAGGAAAACAATCAGACTGGAACACAGCGTGCGTAGGAACAAACGCGCCAATGGATTTTTAGAACGGAAAGTGGCAGTTTTTTCTTCTCTGTTTACAAAATTCAAATTATAGACAATTAGTGTGGTACAGAATCTGGGAGCACAGCGGTATTGAGATTCTCGATAAACCCCTAGGACAGTGATGCTAACCTATGGCAATGGTGCCGAGGAGTGTGGCACTCAGAGCACTCTTCTGTGGGCACTCATGGGCCATCACAAGAGATGACTCTAGTGTATCTTCTGCAGTCCCAGACAGCCAGGACTTGCTGTGCACAGAGCTATTTTTAAAAAGTGTACAGCTGATAGCTGGGACTATTTTCTGGCTATTGGGTCCTCAGATGATTATGGTACATTTGAAACGTGTAACCGAGCAAGGGAGTATGAGAACTCACAATTACATTTCTGTGTTGGCATTGCGTATAAATAAGCGTGGGTCTATGATTGAAGTCTGGGCCACCTCAGTCTCAAAAAGGTTGCACCATCACTGTGACTAGGAGCATTTGACTACTAATGCAACTAAGGATATCAAACTGTCTTGTAATAGCTCTAGAAATGTGTCTCTCTTTATAGTCCAGACCGATGTTGGAAGATATAGAGAGAAATATATATATAGAGATATATAGAGATATAGATAGAGAGAGAGAGAGACAGAGACGCTGGGCCAGAGAAGGGTTGCGAGAAAATCCTATATGTCTGGATGAGATAAAACAGAGACCTAGACAGTCAGTAGAAGAGTTCTAGGGGGAACTGTATGCAGCATTTGGACACATGGGATATGACTTGACCAATGACCAGCACATAACGCACTTTGCCAACAGTTTTGTAAATGGGTGGTTACCAAGGGTGCATAACGGACTGGAGACTTCTCTGCCAGACAAACAATGATCAAGCGTGAACAAAACACACACCATTTTGCCATCGGTATTCTTATCTGTATATATACTGTATGATACAGGGCAGAAATATTGTTCAAAACAATTGGGCACATTTACTAAGGGCTTTGCACCAGTTTTCTGGTGGACCTTGCATGTTCTTTCTATTGCAAACTGCTTGCACAGGTATTTAAAAAGTGTGCACCCCACAAGTGTGTCGCACGCGACCCTTTTGTGGCACAGCTTCACTGTTGTGAGTGTGACACAAATTCCTGCACTGAAGGGGGCGTTCTGGTGCTCAGTCGGACCATGCGCCAAAGTCCGACAGAAGTGTATAGCATGCCCCAAGTTAAAGGTGTACCAGGGGGCGCCATTTTTATGAAAGAACATGAGCAAGAAATCCTGAATCTGGCGCACCCTGCATAGTACAGACTGCACTGTTATTAGTAAATGTGCCCAATGTGTGAAGCTTTCTTCTTTTACCAGAAAATAACAATTTTTTAAAATGTTTTCTCTGTAAAAGCAGAAATAAAAAAGTAATAAATGCTGCTTTTTTCACTCTGGCCACTAAATCTAATAGTAGACTGACACTTGAGAATTCTGTAGGGATTTTGCAGCAGTGACCTCTTTTACATCACAGATAAGATAGGAAGAAGAAAGATAGGAAGAAGACTCCTATATAGAATGTGAGACTACATAAATACCACCTCAGGATCTGTTGAATTTCAGAAGTCAAATTCATATAGGACATATTCACTGTATTTAGTGTATAACAGTGATATGCTGTGAATAATAATAGAGGTAAAATGCTTAAAAGGGTTGTCCCACTTTAATAAAAATGGAGCAGACGGGCTGGGGAGGGCTTTTAAAAAAAAAATAAAGCTGTACTCACATTCTCCAGTACTCCTGGTGTCCCATGCCGCCTGATACAGGGGACGGGTGGACGTAACAGTTATCAAGAGAAGATTTAACAAAATAGGGTTTTCTGTTCTTACAGTATGGAAATGGCAGATTTTTTAGATGCACGAGGAAAGAAATTTTAACTAACAGAAAAAACGGAGCGAAGAAGAGATAAAACATAACACCAAGACAGCGGGCGAGATGCTTTATTTGCTGGCTAGTCTTCTTATCCCTTTTTTTCCAGTTTTATCATGTACATTTTCAAAATGACTTTCTTCTACTATATGTAATGTTATGTTTGGGGTTTACAAAAGAAATGCTGAGAATTGCTGTACTAGTGAAATTTCTAAGACAAAGAAAAGAATTCCATAAGTAAAAGTATTTATTACCAGTGTCTGTCATCCAGGTGCTGGTATGAATCTTTTCTCTAGCAAGTAGCTGTTTCAACAAGCCCAGGCTGAGTTACATCACTTCCTAAGAACACAAATGAATATATCTCCTTAGCTCTGATGAGAAAAAGTTCACAGATAAATTCAAAGGAAACAGGAAATGTTGAAGTTCCTTTGAGAAAGAGTAAAGACAAATTGAATATAGAAGCGGAGAAGATCATACATCAGGTAGGGAAAGTGATCTGCAATAAGTGCCAGCTTTTCCTTTGCTCCAAGGCTTTATTTTGGCTTTTTTCACTTTGTATTCATTTTGTCATTGTTTACTCTGATGACTTGTTTTAAAGATCCTGTAAGTACAGTGACTCGCCCTCCTGACTGCATTCACACGTGGAAGGATAATTTCCTGGCATTCACACGTGGAAGGATAATTTCCTGTACACAAATAGAAGACACTCTCTTCTTGTCATTTTACATTTTCAGGATATTTCACTAGTTGGGCATGTAGTACCGGGAGCTACTGGTAAAGGGCAGAGTAAAGCTGCTTTATGATGTTACATATTATTAATGACATTACATACAATACTTTATATATTGTAATCCATATTGATAAGTCCATATATGCTTATCTCCTGTATAATTCCCCTAGGAAATAGTTTAAACTATATTAGCCCCTTCCCGACGAAGGACTTTGTAAGGCACAGGTCTGGGTAACTTCCCGACTTGTGCCGTACTATGACGTCCTGCTTCTGGCACCATGGCACGAGCGGAGCCGGTGCCAGAAGCTGCGGGTGCCAGAAGATGACACAGCTGACACCCACCGGTAAGACCCGTGATCAGAGATTCCTCTGATCGCAGGTGTTAACCTCTTACACACTGTGATCAAGCATGACCACGTTGTGTAAGGAGCTTACGCTTATCGGGGTATCTGATCCTCTGATGGTAGCCCCGTTGTCCGACAAGAGCCCCAGAGCTGTGCAATGTTTTCTGAAAGCCGGGCCCTGCTTCCTGACAGGACTTGGCTCTAATTTACTGAGCAGACGCAACATGCATTGTGGATTGCATAACACAGTTGAGCTTGAACAAGAGAACGCTTGTTCAAGCCAACTGTTCAAAAAAAATGTATATATAAAAACAATAAAGTTTTTCAACAAAAATAAATAATTAAAAGTGAAAGTCCCCTAACCCCAACAGTTCCCATACACATCTAATAAAGTACAAAACCAGCAAAGAGATTCTTTGTACAGCAGAGATATTTTGAAGGGGGGGAGGGCACAGGTAAACTTTTAGCTGCGGTCATTAGGGCCCATAGGGGGTCATCCATATTCAGTCCCTGGTTAATGAATGGGTTGAAGTGGTTACAAAAGATAAGGATATTTTGGATACTCGCATAAGTTTTTATATTATAATACAGAAGTCTACAAAAATATGGCTCACTTCTATTACCAGTACTTTTAGAGGTCATGAAAAGTGCTGAGGAAGTTGGTTGGCTAACAAATTCTATGGGGGAGGCGATTATTGTGGTACTGCCTAAACCGGATAAGAACCCAATGCTGCCAGAGTCCTATAGACCCATATCACTATTATGCCACAATGTTAAACTTATAGCAAAGGTCCTGGCCAATAGGCAGATTGCAATTATCCTGGATTTGGTGCATAGTGACCAAACAGGCTTTATGCCTGGGAAAGCCACATTGACTTATTAGGATAAATATTACGATAATATTAGGAGATTCTTTTTGCATCTGCAGATGCAACAGAAGGAGTGAGGACCAGGGCGGTTCTTTCACTCAATGCCGCTAAGGCATTCAATAGCGTTGAATGGCCTTTCCTTTGGGAAGTTATGCAGAAGAGATTTGGAAGGGGTTATTTGTGGTGGGTTCACGATGTGTAGAAATCCTAGGGCTCGTATTAGGGCCAACCTAATACCTTTTCATCTTAAAAGAGAGTCTATACAGGGCTGCTAGTTGTCCCCTTTCCTCTTGGCAATAGAACCCCTGGCCTGCTTGGTCTGTTCTGCTAGTCTTATAAAGAGTTTCAGATACTTGTGGATAGAGGAGCACAAAGCGCTTTATGCAGATGATATGCCGCTTTTCTTGCAGGATATAGCGTCCTCTCTTCCAGTGGTGATAGACTTCTTGGTATCTTATGGTCGGTATTCTGGTTCAATTATAAACTGGCACAAATTGATCTTATTGCCTATAGATCCTATTGCAGAGGTCCCAGTAAAAGTTTTTGCTAATATGCAGAAACCTTTTAGGTCCTTGATTGGGGCAAAAACCAGGCTAGAATAATACTAATGTTATGTTATAGATGGCAATATTAAAACAAATGAGATTTTCTCTATATTAGTTTTTCTTCTTGTAAAAATGTCTAAAAACAATATAAATGGTATCACTGTAATCGTACTGATCTCTAGAATAAAGATAACACATTATTTATAAGGTACAATGAACAGCCCTAAAATAAAAAAAGCAAAGTCTCAAAACCAGAATTGAAGATTTTATTTTCCTCAATACATTAAAGAGTTAAGAAAATCTTTCCAAAATGGTGGAGATCAATAGGCACTTCCTTTCCTCCTTCTGCTGTTATAGAGCTGGTCTCAAATGCTGTTGATCAATTAACCAAGGTATTAGATTAGCAGCACCTTAGGCTATAGTCACACTGACGTGTCCTATCTTTATCCGTAGTACGGCGCCGTGCGCCATAGGTTGCTATGGAGAGGGGCGGGGGTGAGCTGCGCTCTCCTCCTCCTCCTCTCCCCGTACACTGCTGTTGCCCGCTACGGTACGGTACGGACGGGCAACGGCAGTGTGAATATAGCCTTACTGTTACTTACCTGAGTTTCAATGTAAGAATGTCATATGCTATTATCATGTGTTATTTATACAGGACCAGCATTTTTATGTTGTGATAAATAAACCATGTCCTTTTTTATGACTACTGTATACTAAAGAGTACTGTATATTATACATTTATTGCATTTTATTATCCATGGTTTATTTGTAAGTATCTACAATATGACAGTTGTCTTGGCAGGAAAAGTTTTAAACCAGTAGGTCAAATGTGTTAAAATAATACAGGAAAACACAACATTGTTGCCAGGAAATACATATGAGATAGCATGAAATGTCAAATTTGATGTAGAAGTTTTGAATGCAACAGAACAAATGGACTACAAACAAGCTTTATTATCTAGTATCAGAGATACAGTGAATATGGAAAATATTAAGACCCCTATACATTTTTCACTCTTTGTTTCATTACAGCCAATTGGTAAGAGCAAGAAAAAGAAAAAAAAGTTAACTTTTTTGCTCATTGATGCAAAAAAAATTAAATGAAGATTTTTTTGTTAATTGATTAAACAAAAAAAACTAAAATATCACATGGTATTAAGTATTCAGACACTTTGCTGTCACACTCATATTTAACTCACATGCTGTCCTTTTCCTTCTGATCCTTCTTGAGATGCTTATAATCCTTCATTGGATTCCATCTGTATTTAAATAAACTGATTGAACTTGATTACTAAAGGCACACACCTGTCTATATAAGACCTAACAGCGCACGCATGTCAGAGCGCTCAAAGTTCCTAGTGGCCTTCATAATCCTTAAATGGGCGACATTAACTTTGGGATGACCTTAACTTTTCCTTGATCGGGCCGTCCAGACAAACTAAGCAATTGGAGAAGAGCCTTGGTGAAAGAGGTAAAGAAGAAACCCAAGATCACTGTGGCTGAGCTCCAGAAATGCAGTAGGGAGATGGAAGAAAGTTCCACAAAGTCACTGCAGTCCTCCACCAGTTGGGGCTTTATGGCAGAGTCTGCCGATGGAAGCCTCTCCTCAGTGCAAGACATATGAAACACATGAAGGACTCCCAGACTATAAAAAATACGATTCTTTTGTCTAATGAGATGAAGATTGAACTGGTTGGTGTTAATTCTGTGAGGTATGTGTGGAGAAATACAATTCCAAATACAATTCCAGTAGTGAAACTTGGTGGTGGCAGCCTGATGCTATGGGGGGACGGTTGATAAAATTTTGTTCTAAATGTATGTTTAAACTGCTAAAGAATTTGCTTAATTTATGACAACTTGTCTATGAGCAGCTAATATAGGAGTCAAGGGGTAAAAGCAAATCAGTACATTTTTTTGGATTCGCCGAGTTTTTTGTAAATGTATTTAATTTGACTGTTTACTTTGTAGATGGAAGAGACTACTACCCAGGATCACATGCAAACCCATGAGACATATCCTGCATCTACAACTCTAGGAGACCTTACCACATTTAATAGCTTCAATGACACAAACAGTGATGTCACTGAACCATGTGGGGTATTTTGTTCAGACGTGACTAGTATCCTCATATATGCATCTCCTGCCATCATTCTTGTTCTAATGATACCCATCATCATTTTAATTGTACAGCGCAAAAGAAGAAAAAAATACCAAGAAGGTAAAATATTTAAAGCACATATCTTTATTCGTTCACTTTAAAAGATTACATGGGAGCTACAGCTGTAGTTATGGCATCTGTCCATGCCACAAAGCACAGATTAAACTGCTACTAGATTCATCCTCTGTGTTCATGTTACCCAAGACAGTGCGAGGGATGGGTGATAACACCTCAGCAATCAAATATTGATCAATATAAATTCCTAAAAAACTTATTTTTTGTCTCAACATATAACAATATAAGATTCTGAGTGAGAACGCCATACCATAGGTACAAATAATGGAGGATGGTGTGAAATAAAATCTTTATTCCAGAACATGTGTGTGTTTTTGGTGTTACATATAGCTTTATGGAATTAGGTGAAGAGGATCGAATGCTCATCGTATCAGTCAATTTTCACAAAAAAACAAGAAATAAAAGGCAATAAGAGAGAAAGTGTGTTCTTAGATAGTTCTGCATAGAGAAGGGTTAAAAACATAAATATTAGTTGATATTATCCCTTCTCAAAATGTAGTAACATATAAAGTGAATATTTCCATTATCTTTGAGGTGCAGCAGCTCCTGTGTGCAGCAAATTCTCCCTGCCGCCTGATGGCTAAGAATCTGGAGGAGTGGGGTACACTTCAGAGGGCTGTATCTCTGGCTCTGTGACACATAGAACCTCACTTCTTTTTTTTCCTATGAAAGAAGAGAGTGTCCTCTTTTATATGAATCTAAAGTTGTGTCTCTTAGTGTCAGGAAAATAGAGATATTAACTGTTAAAATGCTTTTGGGAGTGATTTTTATTGATAAAAATGGCACCTGATATTCTCACTTTAAGCCTGAATATCTTTGGATCCATGGCACCTAGAAACAAAATTCAAGATTCATTTGGGCAATTGCCCACTTTGCCTACCCATAGCGTCAGTCCTGCTCACAGGTGACTTCATTCCTAAAAATATCCCACTTATATATTATCAAAGTGTCCCCCAGTGTGGCACAGCCCTGCACTAAACCGGTTTGACTTTGGATTAATCCTAAAGATGTTAACCAAGTGTTTCCCTGAGTTTTACCCTTTTTCACCTATAAGAACATCTAGCATTTGTGGCAGCTTTCCACATTTCCAACTTTCTAGTAGTAGCCTCAGTATCGGTAAGAGCTGACCGAATTGGGAAATTAACACTGGCAACTGTTTGTGGCACCTAAGGAACAGAGATGGAAGATAGCAAGGGATCAGGCACAAGAAATAACAATCCAGAAGACCTTACAGGCTTAACATAAGGACAGACAAAACAAGTAAAAATGCAGGTCACAAAGAACAGACAAAAGAACAGAATACAACTAGGAGAGAAAAAACAGCTAACGTGGCATGTCACAGAAGTGAAGAAACAGGACAAAACCAGAATAGACAAAACAGTAACTGTAAAATTTATAAATATTTTTTCTATAGCTGCATTACCTGAAAACGAACATTTTTCCAATATACAATGATTACCTTATTGCAGCTGTTTGCCTGGTATTGCTCAGCTTTCTGCCCTGCATTCTCATTTCCAAGAAAAATTTGTGGAGTGAGACAGGAGATGCAGGCAAACAAAGGGTGATGGGTGACTATGTATTGCGCCTGTTTTGTTTCTGCCCAGTAGAATCAGCTCCTTCCGGTCTGCTCTGTCCTGTCTGCAGTCTTTCCTCATGTTCCCACATACAGTCCACTTCCTCCCATGCAGCTGCTGAGTTTAAAAGAATAATCTAGTATGTACAGAATATCATCCATAAACCTGCTCTGCAAACCACCTCCATCTCTCTACAAGGCTATAGTCAGGTTAGTGAAGAGAAATAGTCAGATACACAGGATGAAAACTATTTACTTCTGTGTACTCCCCATCCCCCATTGTCCTCGAAGTAAGGCAGGTTAATTGCATCCATAGTTCATAACCCAGTCCAATAGGTGCCAGACCCAGCTTTTCACCCCTGTCCCGCCATCCCGGGCAGTTGGGAGATTGTTCCGGACTGCCCCGCTTTGTTTGGCCTCCTCCTGGTCCTGTACACTACAGCTGCAGAGCAACCGAGGCATTGGAACTAAGAGGAGGGGATTCAGCTTCCTGCAGCCTCCATAACAAGACGAGTTAAAAAAATTCCGGATACAGGCCAAAATAGGCAACAACCTCTTTATTGCCACTATCTTACTAATCTATAAATTTTATTTATTGCTTAAAATACAACAAACTGATAAATAAAAATGATTGTCTGGGCATCTTATACATTTTATACAGTAAATACACACTCATATCCTCAGTTGCTTTGGGTTGTTTTGCTGTTAAAGTGGACCTTTTTCCACTGCCATCCACTCCACGCTTAAAAACTATTAAATGCTGAAAGTAATTTTTTCTTTACTCTTTGTAGATATGCCAGCTGATCAAGATTTAAAAAGGTAAATTTATATATACCGTACAAGGCTACCTGTACACTGCTGTATGCTCGCCCAGGCGTAGCGCGGGCGAGCATCCCTCCACTCTCCATAGTGATGCATAGCGCCGAGCCATACATACAGGGAAAGATAGAGCATGCACACGTGTATGCTCACCGCACCACTTTCGAGAGCCGTCTATGGGGACATATATCTGACGGATATACGGACCCATAATGGGAGTGTGAAAAGAGTGTGTACTAAGAGTATGTACTGATTGTTAACACTGCTGATTTTAGCAATCCACCCTCCTGGGATTGTTCCCTTGGTTTAGATATGGGTCTTTGTGGCTTTCTGTAATCTATCTATTCCTACTGTACAGTTCAACAGCTACTAGAGCTGACTAACCATAATAATAATTCCTTTATTTATACAGAGATTACGTCAGTATCCATACACTTCTTTTGCATTAGGAAGTATAGAGCTCTGATAAATTCAACCCTTTTTTTGCATGTGAGGCTGACGGGGGATGTTATTTTTTTCTTTTAAATGCAAAAGATCTTTTATGCCTTAATAACAGAACAGCTATTTTGTACTTCTTTCCCAGTCCTATCTTTGAAGAGGACACTCCATCAGTAATGGAAATTGAGATGGATGATCTTGACAAATGGATGAGCAACATGAAGAACAGTGAGTATTTCATGCCCATTTCTTTATCTTTATGCTAGGAAATTGCACAGTTTATCTCAGCAGCTCAAGCAGATACATGTAGATATGTTTTTTCTGTGTGTGCCTCATGATTGCATGTTTTATATCACTCATCTCTATAGGGGCCTCTAATGTTACTTCAGTTACATCGCATATTAGCATGCTGGGAACAGGTACTCTGCTTTTTCTGTCTCAAATAATCTCATATATCATATCCAGTAAGAATATGTGAGGAAAAAAGGGATGATTTTCTCCATTATCTTATCAGAATAAATTATTGTGTCCCATTACGATACTATTTGATATTGTATTAACATTGTAAAGTATATGATAGTTTTTTTAACAAAAGACGACACCAATAACGCCTGTATTATAACCACCTTGTGGTTAACGTACCCCCGGGCCATTGTTTGCGGCAATGGTGTCATCAGTGTGTGAGATCTACTCACAGGCGAATGACAGGAGAAAAAAACCTGAACCGCAAGCATGGGCAGGGATAGAAACTGCTCTGTGTTTTGGGGCTTGGGCTGACGGCTCATAAACGGGGCTGTGTAAAGCACCACCATGTATATGAGCCCATACAAATACATGTAGATCTCTATTTAAACAAAGAATAGCAAACATCCTAAAACCACTTTATTTTGCTAACTTACTGATCTCTTTCTAAGTCCCCTCTATTGGGACTATTAACTTATGTATCTTCCTCCCTGTTAACTGGACTCTAAAAATATACATGTGGATAAATTCACTTAAAACTTAATCCACTGAAGAAATATAAGGGACAGTGGAGGTAGTTGACACCAGCACTGGCATCCAAAGACCTCCTCAGAGACCTATATTCTTTGAAGTAGAGATCGGTTGATTAGAGAGACTCTTTCTCTCTTCCACCTTGTTATCTATCTGTTCCACCCAGACTGTTTGGGTTGTCCCAGGAGTTGATTATCGAGCCCTGTCTGTTGGTATCAAAGTGGTACCCTTTACCAAAGGGTTGGGAGGATTGTTATTTTTTATCTCCTCCTACTTCAGATTCTCTGCACAGAAACTATGCACACAAATCATACAATGTTTTAGTTCTATGGAAATGTATCACAGTTAAGGGACAAGGCAATTTGGATGCCTTAGGCAGACAGGAAAAATTCTCTGCCCCTTCCCTCACCCAGTCACACTGCATAATCGAAGCAAAAGAGTGGTGAAATTAGGCCCAGTTCTAGACAGCAGTAAATATAGCGCAAATAAGGAATATATAAAAGCATGACCGGCGCATTGCATGAATATAAAGGTGTAACCAATGAATTGTATAAAGAAGTGTGATCAGCACTTTACATGACTATTTGTAATGGCCCACAGTCATTGGTTGGATCTTTGGAAATTCCCCCAGAGTGGAAATCTATAAATAATTCCTCTGGCTGGATTTCTACAGCTTTCTGACAGTCTTGCAAGTCAGTCTAAATGAGAAAGTCTGCAGAGGCAGCAACCCTGCAGCTGGATCTACTTAAAAATGTATTTGATTAGTGTTTGTATATTTCCTTTCAGGAAACACTTTAAAAAGTTTGAAAGTATGGTTAAAACTTGAGTTATCCTTTTCCATTGTTGACCATTGTAGGCAAGAATAATGGGAAAGCACATGGACAGCAACCAAAAGATAATATTAACTATAAGCCTTTTGAATCTTATGGAGTGTATAATCATCCTTTCTGCTTACTCTAACCCAGCCTAGGCAGTGGCCAGTAACTGGTCAACAATCCCTCCCAATGCCAAAACACATAGATCTAAGAGAAAACAGAAAAAAACTGATAAAAATGGTCGCAAGTGTCGGATTACAAAAAAAAGAGCAAGGAGTACAAAATAACAAAAAAGTTTGAGTAGTTTGAACAAGAGCCAAGGATCAGGACATCAGGAAAACAATGATCAGAGTAATGAGCAATGAGGAGCGAAGTAGGAAGAACTCTATAACCAGCAACCCAGGAGGGTGGGTAGGACTCTTATATGAACTCAAAGCCTTGGCCTTAATAGTGATTGGATCATAACTCAGATAATACTACAGGAAAGAGACAGATGTAATTCTCAGCAGACCAAAGAGCATGGGAAGCATGGACACTGCAGTTCAAACAGACACAAAGGTACAATAAGCCTTCTCAGCCAGATATCACAGACATGACGCCGACACAAGTGTTACTGGGTGTCCAGCAATGCTTGTGTGTAGAACGTATTCAATCAAGATTTGTGAAATAATCTGAAATGGTGCCTCCAAACAAAGACTCCATTGAAGATGTACACCAAGCAAAACCAAAAATGTATAATAAAATTGGAAAAAAAGGAAAGATTTTGATCTGTTGATGCAATAAAAGGCTGAATACAAAGCATACTTTCCATATTAATAGTTCTAAAATAACATACTGAACTACTTTATACTGTGTTCTGTATTTGCAGGTTGTCGCTTGTCGATCCTCGAAGAAGAAGACAAATTCCCCACAAGGTAAGGAATGCTTTCTTCATGTTTCCACTAGGTGGCTGTAACTAAAGGATGATGTGAAATAGTAATGTGGCTAGAAGAATTTCATACTGTATATTATGACCAACTCAAAGGATAAGCCCCTTCCTTTAGGTAGGACGACATTTTATTTTAAAATTATGATGAATACTGAAACTGCTAAAGGCAAATAACTGAAAATTTTTATCACAATTATTTCTTTCTATTAATAGAAAAAAGCATTTTAACACACAAAAAATCTGTCAACAAATTTGCCACAATTCTACATTACTGAAGATTATTTCAGCACAATGGGGGAGATTCCGTTTTTTTGCATACACATCCTCAAATAATTGCAAAATACTAGCAAACCACCATGGGCATGCCAAGTGGGCATGGAGGGGCATGAAGGGGGCACGGCTTGCGATGGAATGGGTCGGTGTGGGGCATTCTTTTCCCGCACCTGTCCACTATTTCTGGCCTATGAACACATAGGACTGAATGTTTGCAGATTATAGTGCAATTCTATGCCAGGCCGTGCGCACCTACACCAGATTCCTGCCAGATACATGCGGAGGCTGGAGGTTTGCGCAGGAGGGGTGGGACCTTCATCATATGCATGACCATTGGTGTATGATAAATGCCCCCCTATAATTTTAAATTGTTGGAGGGGAGAGTCATTCCGATTATCGTTCTCAGACCTAGCCATCATGATCATATGCTTTCTCGGGCCACAAAAAATGGTCTGCACATTTGTCAATGAGCCCAATAAAGACTGCCCTAGCCACAACAAGCACAGACAGGAGTAGGGCATGCTTTGAGGTTTGCAACTCCAGAAGTTGGCACACACATAGGCCCACGGAAACCACAATTGTGTGCGGGAGCGGATGATTTTTTTCTGTGTGTTATCCATTCTCCATAACACACAGAAAAAGTCAACGTACATGTTAATTTTTTTATATCACTTCCTTCGATAGGGGACATAATTCTTTAGGTGATTGCTTTTGTAAGATAATATATTAGGAAGCTGTGAGCAGGTACTCTTCGGTTTTATAATTTTGTTAAAATTATTTCCCTTATGGCTCATACAACAAAAAGGAAATACTGTTTCCCAGTTCAACACTCCCGTGTTTTGCAGAAGAGCACCCATAGATGACATTGTAACATAATTATATCTGCTATGAGGCATATTATTAACAACAATGCCTTATTTTTTACATGGTGTGGGACAGTCTTGCTTTTTGTGAGTAGTTAGTCAAGGGTGTCCCTGTACAGTCCCAACTGGCTAACTACTCACACATTATTTAGACAAAATAAGTAACTGCTTGAAACAAAGTTATAAGAAAAGATGATCCAGAATGTTTATATTATGGAAAATGCCGTTTTTTGCAGGAAAGTAGGTTTAATGTCTAGATGAGAACAATTATAGAATATGACCTGCTTCTGGGCTTCTTATGCCTATATAATCAATCACATTTTTCAGTAAGCTTCAACATTATGATACATATTCTTCATGAAAATTAATGTCCACAAAGAATTGAGGATAGGCGATAATATCTTCATTATCCTTGCAAATATCTAATCTCCCAATAAAGTGTGAAGGAAGACAATGGGGCAGATTTATCAAGCAGTCTGAAAGTCAGAATATTTCCAATTGCCCATGGCAACCAATCACAGCTCCCCTTTAAAATATTCATGAGCACTGGTGAAATGAAAGCTGAGCTGTGATTGGTTGCCATGGGCAACTGGAAATATTCTGACTTTCAGACTGCTTGATAAATCTGCCCCAATGTCCGGTCCAATATTGTAACACTTTCTTTAGAAAGCACTTGTCACATTTTAAAAAAACAGCAGCCGAGAGCCTGGCACCCACAATGTATTTCTAGCCAATTTCCAAACCTCCTGCCTCCTCCATGGGATTCATTAAAGACAAAATCAATCCTTCCATCTAGAGCGCACCCCTGTTGCTAGGCAATTATTTTATAAAGATTGCTGGAGCACAGGCCGGCGCACAGTCAATTGCATCCTATACAGTATCCTTCCATTAGCTTTGTGCTGCTTTGTGCAGAAATGCCAATAAGAGCACGGCGTCTCCAATGCATGCAGCGTTTACACTTGTTTTCAACATCGACTGCATGTACAGAATACTTCTTCAGTAAAATCCCATATACTGACAGCATGTCCAGCGATACATCTTCCACAAGAAGATGCAATCCACACTAGGCAGTCTTGTTTAATGGTCCAAGTAGATCCGTAGTCTATGGTACAGCTCAGTTCATTCAGATCAATATTTTAATAGAAACTTCTGATTGATGTGTTGCTGGACTTTGGCAGAAGATTAGCTATAGGTAATAGAGTATAAAATACATCCGGAGTATGAAGGTCATCTGTCACTTATGCTGCAGTAGCTGCACCTCTATCACTATTCCTTTGATTATGAAAGTATTACAGAAGTATGGGGAAATATATATACCATGAGCAGTGGCATAACTAGAAGCTGATGGGCCCCAGTGCAAAGTCTGTGCCGGGCCCCCGACTATAATGTATGTTTTATAGTAATAGTCTTCTCATATGGGAAAGTGACACCATAAGGGCTCCCTTAACCTCTTGGGCCCTGGTGCGACCACAACCTCTGCACCCCCTCAAGTTACGCCCCTGACTATGAGAAGGAAGTGCCAGGAATTATCTCTCCATATCATATTTTTGGCAAATGAGTGGGAACAAAAAGATAAATTATAATGTAAAGATAACTGTACAAACATATATATAATCAGGTTAACGTAATATGTGCAGCACTTTATTATACGGGTTGGCCACTTTACCTCATGTTTTTTGTAATATGTGTATAAGGATATCAGGTAATGTACCAATATACATCTATTAAATGTTCAGCACCACTTCCCTGAAATATAAAATAAAACCTCCTGGTTCAGATATAGCTCTTTACCTCATTCTTGCACCCATTTTATCGAAAAAAAATGGCAGCTGATAAGGTAAAAGACATTTCTGGACCCATTTACTTTACTTTACATTTCATTAGATGGAAATTATCTAATTTCCTGTTCCTTACACATTACAGAAACAGTAAGTAAAGTGGACAACACCTTTAGGGTTATTATCATATACTGTAAAATTTGGCAAAATGTGATCTATAATGTATTATTTATAGTACTGTCTCTATGTAAACGGGAAAGTAGCCTGACTGAAATTCACTTGTGATATCACAGCACAACTTGCAGCAAGAAACAAAACCCTGATGTCATAAGAGCTGAAAAGAACTACTTCTGATGTCACAGCAACAGGCTCCCACATGGTATTTTACTCAAGGCAATTTCAAAGTTATTTGCCCAACAATATATAAATGAAATATTGTGTTGTTAATTTATAATATATTTAGTTATGCCTTAAAAATTATACTGTTGCCCCATAAAAAGTATTATTTACTGAGAAGCTGAATAAAAGATATACAGTATTCCATCATTTATTGACTGTATTTATAGTGTTATCTGACAGAATTGTAGGGTTGCCAATACTTTGTCGCCACTGTATATATGTACTAAAATTGTGTTGGAGGTTAATTAATGTCAAAACCCCACTTAGGTTGCACACAATGGATGTGTGATACTCATCACAAGAAGACATAAATCATGACAAGGTATAATAGGTAGAGAAATGTCAATCTTTATACATTATATACTGATATACACTAAATTCGATGTATAATGGGTACTGGTTTATCTAGGGAGCAAGCCCTGGAGAAGGATATTTGTGACCTTGTGCTACATAGAGAGCTTATATGCAAATGAGTGTTCTTACCAGACGGAGAGCAGCTTTGGCGCCATCTGTTGGAATGGGACCTCTGCTGCAGCATTATAACAGTATAGTGAAAAGTGAAGATATGTTAATTCATAAACAAGAATATATACAGATTTTTACATTTTATGATTCTGTTTTATGCACCCCACTTTCCAAAATCCTAACTTTTTTTTCATTCTTCTATGTACAGAGCTGTTTGAGGGCTTATTTTCTGCAAAACAATGTACTTCCTATGAAAGTATTTTATATTTCATGCCGTGCACTGAGAAGCTAAATAAAAATTGTTTTGTGCTTAAATGACATTCTTCTTTTAATTTTTGGTCGGTTTGATCACAGGGATACCAAATTTATATAGGTTATATATGGTTTTACTACATTAAAAAATGAAAACCTATTGTTGAAAAATCTCTTTGTTTCACACCATACTTTGACACCAATAACTTTTTCATACTGTGTACAGAGAAAGGTGTCTTTTTCATTGCTACCATTTTGGGGACTGTACAACAGTTTGATGCTTTTTATTAAAGTGTGAAATTGCAACAAGTGGCAAATCTGACATTTGCCACACGGTTTTTTTTTAATATTTTATACAGAATATCACAGTCCATAAATCCTGACCCATGTGGTGGCTGGATTTCATAGACAGACCAATGAGCTGAGAATGGGACTACAGGCATACACTTATTTATGATACAAGGAGCCACAGTATCCCCCTGATCACAATGCTGAATTCTAATTATGATTCTAGTTTGTTGCAGGATTCTTTGTATTATATATAAGTATGATGCATGACCTGTAACTAGTACAGAGTTCAGTCTGTTAAATTTGCCAGCACACTATCCGTGATTTGCTAACCAAGCTTTTTTTTATCCTTACTACTTAGGAGCTAATTTTGGTGCTAAGACTGTCTGTAAGATAAAACTTTCTAAAATTTCTGTTTATTTTTTTCTATCAATTTACTACTAATATAAAGTACAATGGGGCACTCTACTTTCCCGTCCTGTTGACAACCGCCGCGATCCAGAATGTCCGCCGAGGATTGTGGGGTGCCGCAATTCAGATCGTGCGTCCAATTTCCTGCTGTGTCGCTTCCCCCGCTGGGTCTGGAGTTCACCTTCTTCTTCGCGGTGTAGTGAGTGCTGATCTTGTGACACAAGTTGGTTTTTAAATTCCGCAGTTTGTCCAATCGTCTGGTTGTCCGTACGTCCACGCCCCCGTTTGTGTCGCATGCAACCGGCGCCCATGCGCCCCAATCCAATCGCGTGTGCCAAAACCCAGGCAAATCGGAAAAAATAGCGAAACCCAACGGAAGCGTCCGGCGGACCCTTAGTAAATGTGCCCCAAGTATCACAATAGCACAATCTCTAAATCGCCTGGGTACGTTAAAGTGTTCTATGTCATATTTGAAAATGCGGCTCTGTCAGAGAATTGAAAACAGCTGCAATGGCAAGGGTTAAAATCCATAAAAAGTCAATGGTTAAATATGTTCTCTTAATGTTTTACTTGTACAGTATGATACTTTTTTTTTATTTCTTTTGGACATTCTTTACTTAGAATTGCCAAACAAAAATAAATGATAACAATCTATGACTCCTATGACCCAAGTAGGACTGGGTCCCTTGGGAATACTTTTAGGAATTTCAAAGCAGTGGAGGCCTCTGACAAAATGCTTGTTGAGTCAACATGGTCCCCTATATCTTGCATTCCCCATACCTTGACTAGAGACTTGTCAAATGTATCACCTTGTCTAACCCATTCCGCTAGCAACAGCTTCATTTTTAATAGCTAAGCACCAGAGAATGCTGATAGAGATGATATAATTTGTCACGTCCTCCCTTTATAACCATTTATTATAATATTGTTCTCATTCCAGTTCTATGAGACAAAATGTTTTGACAAGAGATTGTGACATCTTATGATGACTCGATCGAAGCGGGGAGAATCTGACAAAGACATTTATCAGATAATACTTTTTCCCCCTGCTATAAACAACACATTATCATACCCGGGTAAAGAACAATTCATGTACTGCACAAGGACAATGTATCAACCTTAAGTAGATGACGTGTGCAGGCTTCGTAGCATTAGGATGTCTTGTCACTCGCACAGCAAAGGAATGAGCCAAACACCTTTTCTGACCTAATTTGGTCAAACCATAATACTGTCATGAGAAAGATCTGTGTAGCAGTAACAGTCTAAGCTTCAGCACAGCAGGTTTCACATTGCTTTTTTTGTGTCACATTGTATAGTTTTGTCGGTCATAGCTGAGGACATCAATTTTTGGCAAGTTTTATGTGAATGTAGGCAAAACTTTCTTATAAATGATAGATGAACATGTAATATGCTAACATAATAAAAATGGACACTCATAAATCTACGTATTTTATTCATTTAACACACAAATCTTTCAGGATATACAAGTAACCACTTAAAAGCTCTAAAAGGTCACCTTTTTTCACGGCTTTTTAAAGCGATAATCAGATATATTTCAATCGGTATATTACACATACACAATAACATGAATATATGTTTTATTTTATTCTTATAAAAAAATTTTATCTGCATGTTAGTATTCTAGTGTCCTCTCAGTGTTCCTAACACATCCTCTTAATCCTTACACTTTTATAACAGTGATTCTTAGGCACCTGCACAAGGCAGTTTTTTTTGATGTGTCCTAGCCGTTATTTCAGGAAATACCACATGTACTCATGTCCTAAAGGGCTCAAGACTTGCATCCCATGGTCCCAAGTATGAGCGGACGTGCCCAAGTTGCAATAAATTGCGCCGCGGCTGTCTTTTCCCCTGTCGCAAACAATAGGCCAGGGTTCCTGTGCCAGTAACCTTGTCTTATCAAACTCACAAGTCCACAACAAGTAATCCATCAGAGGCAGATTTGTGCTACCTTACCTCTATGAGGAATAGGGGGGTTTTTGTTTGATCATGGCTTTAATTTAGAAAACTTTTTTTATTTTTTGACCAGTAAAGTGCAAGCATTGGACCTAAATTTTACTGTTACATGAACCTCATGTTGCATCACAGTAAGGATACATAGCCCAAACTAGTATTCCGAAATAAAGAACTAAATCACATCTGACCAGATTTCTTTAGGTTAGCAGTAACAGGTTACTAAAGCCACTCACTTCTATAAACGAAGAGCAGATGAAGCCAATGACAATCCATATGGATAAAGGGTAGTAGTCAGTAAAGGGAGAGGACCATAACTGTGGAACTGAACAGGATGGTAATAGTTTAGGAGAAGACAGTATACTTTGTAACTATTTCCACAAACTTCAAATACCCATGACTAACACAAGAACTCCTAACATGCTACAAGCAAAATATACCCTAAAAGGCTGCGTTCACATGGCCGTTGGGGGACTCACCCCTTCTCCTTTCCCCTGCGCCAAACGCGGCCCGAGTGTATGTAGGCACAAGTTGGAATATAGCCTAGACTGTGACAATACCCCTCTATTATGTGTATTGATTCTTGAAAACAGATAGGTACTGTAATAGGGATTCTGTATGTAAGCTACTGAGAAGAAGTGGCATTTGAAGGATATTGTTTCTGTACCGGTGTCACAAATTCCCAATTAGAGACACAAGTTGTTCAGATTCGCTGGAAGGGGCACCGTGTCTGCCTGTCCTTCCACCCTCCATGCTGACAATGAAGTGGTCTTCCCCCGATTTTCTGCACGTCTCCATGCTGGCTCCACGCCCTGTCTGCAACCGAGTTACACGGCGCATCCAGGAGGCGTGAGCTTATGGAAGCTGTATCAGCCTGCTCCTATGGGATTCTGGGGGGATCTGGCCATGACTGGGACCTTCCACCTGTGCCACTGTTGTCCTCGCCTAGCTGATTCCTGGTCTCCTTGCCCCTTAGCGTTGTTGCTTCCACCCTGGTATTGTATTCCCACCGTTAGGTTTCTTTTTTCCTTGTCTAGCATTTTGACCTTGACTACCTTCTGGCGTGACCCGCATTTTGCTGCTGCTCTTCTATATCAGTTGTTGTACATCTTTTGTTTTCTTTTCTTGCGTCTGCCTTAGTTTCTATGCTGTCTTTGAACTCCCGCATGTTTCATCTTGTTCATCCCTGTTTTTTCCTTCTGTCTGAATACTGTCCTAACACCCACACTGCAGTTTTCTTTCCATACCACTTCACTGCAGCTGACAGACCTATTTGGGTTCCTCTCACCTCCCAGGGCCTTGCAGGTAGTTAGGAGGTTCCTGCGGCAGAGGCTCCCTACCTTCAAGGGTTTTCTGCTTGGTAGGGTCTGGTTTGTAGATTAGTGCAGGGTAAGTTCGCACTCTGCTCCTTCTGTCAGCCTGCACTCAGACTATGTGGTAGTTTGTTTTGTGTACAGTATTCCATGCTGAGTTTTTCCTAACAACATGAGCTTGAAAAAATAAAAATCTGGAAATACTTACGTTCGGGTTCACAGAGTTAAAGCGAGTAGTCTTACATAGTGAACATAACAAATATACTCATACTACTGATAATGTAGTAGCTGCCCTTTATGTCCTGACCGCAACCATCAGAATTCCTGTCTGCAGATAACATAGTTGGAAAGAAGGGAGACACACATTTGGGGATGTGGAGAATGGATACCTTGGTTACATTAAATTATCTGTACAAGCCATAGAGCCATGGTGCCAATTACTAGCCGAAGAACTACATCTGTACAGTCTGTAACAGCTTTGTAAAAGGTTGTCGAGTCTATGGTGTTTGAAAGATGAGAAATATGAGAAGAGAACAACATTGAGAAGTGTATGAATCATTTAGCAGGATTTATATCAGGGGACAAGGGATTACATTATATAGTATGTGGCCTCTGGTCAGAGTTAGACAACTTAAAGCCTTCTGTCACTGCCATAGTCTCAGAGATTTATGATCTGGAGCTGAATTAAAGGTAAGCTATGGCTATTAGACACTAGTCCCTAGCAGCTGTCATTCTATCAGATCATTCTCCGCAGTGAATACTATACTCTTTCCATTTTTTACAGTTTCTTGAACACTGTCACTAATTAGATAATGATAGCTCATGGTGTATCAGGTCTGTCTAGGACAATTCCTCATGCTGTAGCTGACCGTGTCTTTTTCAATTTCTCTATGTACATTTTCTTGCATTTGCATTTGGTTACTGGTCTTCTTAATATTTTTTACCGTGGTTTATATTATGTTATATGTAAACATATTCCCACTTAAAACTGCAAAACATGTAAAACGGATTTCATAGATGTCATATCTTCGCTAGGTATTCCCTAGCCGGGTAAAGAGATGGAAGTTTCACTTAATCAGAAGGTATCAGGTATCTCCTGCAAAACAGGTAGACAGTAGATCGTTGTTAGATCATGTAAATGTGTGTCAGCCTTGTCACATCATTGACCTAATTGTAACATGCCATTGGACATCACATCTAACTCATAGAAAAATAGGCATATAGTTGATTAATGGAATTCTTGTATCCAGTTGTTTAGTATTAAGAACTGTCTTAGTATTGTATTAAGAATGGTGCCTGTCCAGGGGCGTAACTTTAGGGAGCAGAGGTTGTGATCGCTCTGGGCCCAAGAGTTTAGTGGGCCCTTATGGTGTCACTTTCCCATATGAGAAGACTATACTATAAACCATACATATATCGGGGGCCGTGCACAGACTTTGCACTGGGGCCCCACTTCTAGTTACGCCACTGGCCTTGTCCTATGTTTATGGGAACCTGTGCAGTTCCTAGTATGAATACAGTCACTATGCATTCTATCCTATGACAGTAAAAGAAATTATAATTTGAAATTAATAAATGATATGCCACAACCTGCTATATGTACTAGGATAGCATTATTTTTGATTCTACTGGCATTCTGCTATACTTTGCCATTACTTTATTAAAATCATCTTTTACAAAGATCTTAATCTATATGCTTTCATACTAAACTCCATCAAAGCAAAGCAATTCCAAACTGGGAGCGACAGCTTTTCTTTGTCTATGAATATTACAGATGGTTTTTCCTAATTTAAGCCACCCTTTGGAACCTGTCAGCAGAGTTGACTTAATTAAAGGAAACCTACCATTTAGAATGGCAGGGTAAGCTGTAAGTACCAAGCACTAGCTCAGGGTGAGCTTGTTGACCGGTAGTTACTTTTCGTTAGTGTTATAAACCGCCGCCAGTATCGCGGTTTTAACGACTTTTTACAACTTTAGAGCAGGAGAGGCTTCGGCGCTGCGCGCGACGGGTGCGCGCACATCTCCGCTATGTCCTATGTAGGCGTGTGCACGATCATGCGAACCGCAGCGCCGAGCCTTGTTCTGAGTCTAGATTTAAAAAGTGTTACAAACTGCGATACGCGGTTTATAACAATAACGAAATAGTACCGGCACTATCTCACCCTGAGCTGGTGCTCGGTACTTACAGCCTACCCCGCCATGTCTAAATGTGGTTTCCTTTACCACAACCAGTATGTTGTCAACAGAATAAACACCTTCCAGATATGTTTCATTCATGACCAGTGTGATGGTATCTCATAAAAATTATCTTTGGAGGTCAAGCTCTCCCTGCCAGATCATGCTATAATTGAACCCATCGGTGTCAACAGCGTCAGAGTTTTAGTGAATTTCAATCAGGCGCAGAAGAGTTGGGAAGCGCATGACTTCAGTTCGGTAACTCTCCACCTTTGTACTTATACAACAATTTCATCTCCACTTAAAGCACATTTTCTGGATGATCCACGCACGATGATCCATGAAAGAAAATGATCTGGAAGGTGTAAATAGCTCTGGACAAAATACTGGGTAGTGTAATGGTAGGTCAATTTTCAATGACAGAGTAATTCAAGGCAGCTGTAATTCGACCTAGCCTCTGGTAAACACTTAACACAACATTTTCCTGCATGCACTGAACAAGGACTTATATAGAACCATCAGCCGCTTTCTCCGCTGATCGCCAAGGGTTTCGGATTCTGTTTTAGTAAATGTGCCCCTTTGATTAAGTGGGATTATCCAAAAGTATTATTAGCATGGGGTGCCTGGGTTCGAATCCACACCAGTCAATCTGCAAGGTTGGGGTCCGTGTTTGTCCGGTTCCCCCCCTCGGCTTCTCCGATACCCGTTTCCTCCCACACTTCCAAAACATACTGTTAGCGGGTTGTTTAGATTGTGGAGCCAGGGACTATTGACATGCTTTGTGCAGGCATGCGGCGTCAATCTGTTATTATTTTATCTAATTTATGTGGGAATAGTGTAATTTAACTAGGGGTAGTCGCAGCTGTAACTTTTAGATGTGGGATGGGAAAGATATTTCCATGATAGGAATTATATTTTAGTTAACTGAAAAAAAAATAACTTTTTGTAAAGCGTAATAGTGGTGGTTTAAATAAAAAACATATATTTAATAATAAACAATAAATTTAATTAATAATCACCAATTGCATTATTTTGTCTTAGACCGTGGTCAGCTATTTAAAGGTAAAATATCTTTCTATGTGTAAACTTCATGATATAAAACACATTTGTTCATTTCAATCAGTTATGTGGGCTTTATTGTAAGCAAAGCTTTTCATCACACAATGACCTTGCTGCTAGGACAACAAGGTTAACATATATATCATCCTAATGGATAACATTCACCTTAGTTCCTGCCTGGGTTTGTTCTGTACAAAGTATCTATCATTTAGTACAGAGAGACCTGGTTATTCAGAAATGTCTGAATCCAGTGGTGGATAGTGTTGCTGACATCTTCCTTATTTTGAGACTAGATATACAACTTGTATCTAAATCCAGGCAACAAGGCTTAAATTAGAGCTTGGTGCTCTTACGTAATACACGATTAGAGTTTTATTGCCTGATTATGTTAAGGATGCTTGCATTCCTCAGGTAACCTTTCATTCAGTAGCTATGATAAGAAAAATCATAGAATAATATAGAGTGTCACATATTGCTGAGTGCTTAAAGGGAACCCTGTCATCAGTAAGGTACTTTTCACATGATGACAGTTCCCAATAGCCTCTGGCATGTGTATTTCAAAATGATGCCTAATCTGAATAACTCCAGTGCTTTTTAATAATTTCTTCAAATTACCTGGCTCCAGCAGCATTGGTAAATCATGGAGCGGGGCGAGCTGGGAGTTCTATGACAAGTCATACTTCTCTTCCCATCTTCCCTTCCCACTAGCCGGCTTTGGGCAGGGGCATCTGTCCACATAGAAGGCCTCTGCCAGTTCTAGTAATAGTACAAGCACCAGCCACTCGTACATTACTGTACTGAGTGCGATTCATGACAGTCACGTGCGTGGCAAGGACGCTCCCAGGACACATGTTGCACTTGTGACCAAGGATGGGCGTCCCATTGATGATGGACAATCATGCGTGCCGGCGCATCATGCCACCTGCAAGCAGGTGGATACCACCTCCTTCAGAGGAGAGTAAAGGATTAGGGGGCTAGAAAAGGACAGAGGTTCATGAAAGGGAGACATAGGTGCCTGCGGGATGACAGAGAGCCTAAGAGACTACAGCAGACTGTAAGTAAAGAGGGGCCGAGGCCGGGGAGGACAGAGGATTCGGAGTGAGGACAAAAAGGTCTGCAAGGGAGAATGGATCTGAAGGGAGGAAGAATAGTGAAAGATCGGCGTGTGGAGGAGGAGACGTAGGGTCGAGGGGAGGAGGGACAAGGGGTCTGGAGGATGCCGAGAGGTCGTGGAGGCGGGGCAGGAGGTCTGGAGGGGAGGGTCAGAGGGTTCTGAGGAGGAGTCCAGAGGGGGTCTGGAGGCAGGAGGGGCAGGGGGGGAAGAGGCCAGAGAAGAGAACAGAGGGGTCTGAAGGGAGGAGCAAAGAGGGTCTGGGAGGGAGACGGAAAGTCGTGCAGGACGGAGGACAGGGTAGTCCGGAGTACAATTTTAATTTTTTTTATGGGTTAAGGATATTTGAATATATTCAAGGCGTTGCATGTGTATATTGGATTATTCCAGGGGGCACAACGTGGCATCTTATGGGTGGGGTGTTTGATATATGTGGAGGGAATAGTGTAGTCGTTGTGTTGTGTGTATAGGATTATTATTTAGGAGCATATTTTGGTGGTAACATGTTATCCAGTGACATCCATACTGTAAAGTGAGCTGTGCTGGGGCTGAAGCGCATCAATGGGGAAATTTCCACAACCATAAGTCATGATGGGAGAAGTCCATCATCACTTCTGGACCTAAATCAGAACATCACCCATTGGAGCTGACATTACATCCCTGACCACAGTACCGGCCCCCAGCAGGAAGCCCATGAAACCGAGGGTAACTCTTCTAACTCCCCCATATAGTCACTACGACACAACTACTGCGTAACAAAAGCCATATAGTGGAAAGGAAGAAGGAGAATTTCTGTATAGTTATTTCACTGCCTCCCCACCACACCTAAAAATTCCCTGATTTACCAGTAGGGTGGACCCCCGAATCAATTTCGAATCATTCTCTGGTGGATTCCAGCAACCCAGTCTGACCCTGTGCATGAAAAACACATTTTTGAAATCACATGCCAGCGGTTTATTGGCACCTGTCATTTGTAAAAATACCATTCTTATGACAGGTTCCCATTTAAATGGGTTGCAAATGTGATCTTCTCACAATAGTATTTCCTGTCAGGTTGACATACTACAATAAGGATGCTCGAGTGTCCGTCCCACTGCCACAGAATCATGTACCATGTTTTTTTTAAGTATAGAATACAATGGTTGTGAAAGAGGTGCGTCAGATCCTGACCTCAGCACTAACCCTGTGAAAGAGGTTGGCAGAATCCCTTACCTCAGCACATAACCCTGGTGAAGGGTGCTGCAGAGATCCCTTACCTCAGCACATAACCCTTGTGAAAAGAGGTGCTGCAAGATCCCTTACCTCAGCACATAACCCTTGTGAGAGGTGCTGCAGAGATCCCTTACCTCATCAGCCATACACCTTGTGAAAGAGTGCTGCAGATTCCCTTACCTCACACATAACCCTGTGAAGAGGTGCTGCAGAGATCCCTACCTCAGCACATAACCCTTGTGAAAGAGGTGCTTCAGAGATCCCTACCTCAGCCCATAACCCTGTGAAAGAGGTGCGCATAGATCCCTTACCGCGCACAAACCCTTGTGAAAGAGGTGCTGCAGAGATCCCTTACCTCAGCACATAACCCTTGTGAAAGGTGCTACAGAGATCCCTGACCTCAGCACATAACCCTTGTAGAGGTGCGCAGGACCCTACCTCAGCCATAACCCTTGTGAAAGAGTGCTGCAGAGATCCCTTACCTCAGCACATACCCTTGTGAAGAGGTCTGCAGATCATCCTTACCCTCAGCACATAACCTTGTGAAGGAGGTGCGGCAGAGATTCCCGTATACCTCAGCACATAACCCTTGTGAAAGAGGTGCTGCAGAGAATCCCTTACCTCAGCACATACCCTTGTTAAAGATGTCTGCGGATACCCTTACCTCAGCACACAAACCCTTGTGAAAGAGGTGCTGCAGAGATCCCTTACCTCAGCAACATACCCTTGTGAAAGGGTGCTGCAGAGTTCCCTACCTCAGCACATAACCCTGTGAAGAGGTGCTGCAGAGATCCCTTACCTCAGCACATAACCCTTGTGAAAGAGGTGCTGCAGAGATCCCTTACCTTCAGCACATAACCCTTGTGAAAGAGGTGCTGCAGTATCCCTTACCTCTCACATAACCCTGTGAAGAGGTCTGCAAGATCCCTTACCTCGCACATAACCTTGTGAAAGGTTGCTGCAGAGATCCTGACCTCAGCACATAACCCTTGTGAAGGCAGGTTGCTGCAGAGATCCCTTACCTGATACCTCAGCACTAACCCTGGTGAAGAGGGCTGCGAGAGCCCTTACCTCACACACTAACCCTTGTGAAAGAGAGTGCTCAGGAACCCTTACCTCAGCACATAACCCTGTGTGACAGGAGGTGCTGCAAGACCTACCTCGCACATAAACCTTGTGAAGGGTGCTGCATAGATCCTACTCCAAAGTACCCTTGTGAAGGAGTGCTGCAGAGGATCCCTTACCTCACAATAACCCTTGTTATACCTGGAGGCCAAGGCAGAATACAGGAGAAAGTAAATGTAGTGACAGGGAGTGCAAATTTGGGAAGGGTGCTTTAAATTCTCTTAATTATAGGCTTGTGGCTTACGTGAGGGTCAGAATATATACCGTATATTCCCGCGTATAAGACGACTCTGGTGTATGACAACCTCCCTACTTTCCTGTTAAAATATAGAGTTTAATATATATTCCGCCGTATAAGACTACCCTTTTCCAACGCATACAAAACCAGGTAAAAATTTAAAAAAAAAACAGATTGAATTTAACATGGTCCTTTTTTAATTTAATTCTTATGACTGCAGGTATATAGCAGGAAAACTGTCGCTCATAAACATAGGCATAACACAACACATACCATTACAGCACAGCCCCCAGTAGTATACATCACGCCCCCAGTTACAGCACCCCCCAGTAATTACAGCACAGCCCCCTGTAGTATACAGCACAGCCCCCAGTATATATGTCACAGCCATATAGCACAGCCCCCAGTAGTATACAGCACAGCCCCCAGTATATACGCACGCCCCCAGTAGTATAGCAGCACGCCCCCAGTAGTATACAGCACCCCCCAGTACCCGTAGTATACGCAAGCCCCCAGTATTAACAGCCCAGCTTAAAAAAAAAGGAACACTGGCGGCGCCCAGCGAAGAAAGAGACGGCACGAACATGAAGACGAGCCGCGCAGACATTGGGGCAACCGGAGGGTGAGTATGCGCCCCGATTTCTTTTTGGCTGCCGGCCTTTTTGAGGCTGCCGGCAGCCATCGCTTGGAAACACCCCGCAATCGTGTCTAGCAATTGTCAGCAAAGACTTACCGTCTATGAGAGGGCTCAGCCCTTGAGCCCTCTCCATGCACCGACCCGACCGCGCCGTGAATACAACAACGGCAGGCGGTCGGGATTACCGGCGTATAAGACGACCCCAGACAAGACGAAGATTTTCTGTCTTCAAAAGTCGTCTTATACGCCGGAATATACGGTATGTGTATTATTCCAAATTACTTCAGGGGCAAAGTGGGCACGATTCAGGTGTATTTGGTGCACAACATATATACACCCATATATCTTAATACATTCAGAGGCAAGATTGGACATAAAAGATATACAGTATTCCATCATTTATTGACTGTATTTATAGTGTCCAACTGCCCTCTGAATGTATTAGAATATATGTGGTGTATATATGTTGTGCACCCAAATACACCTGAATCGTGCCCCACTTGCCCCTGAATTAATTTGGAATAAATACATACCGTATATTCCGGCGTATAAGACGACTTTTGAAGACAGAAAAATCTTCTGTCTTGTCTGGGGTCGTCTTATACGCCGGTAATCCCGACCGCCTGCCGTGTATTCACGGCGGCGGTCGGGTCCCGGTGCATGGAGAGGGCTCACGGGCTGAGCCCTCTCCATAGCCGGTAAGTCTTTGCTGCATATTGCTAGCACCGATTGCGGGTGTTTTCACATTCTGCCTTGGCCTCCAGTGTCATAACAAGGGTTATGTGCTGAGGTAAGGGATCTCTGCAGCACCTCCTTCACAAGGGTTATGTGCTGAGGTAAGGGATCTCTGCAGCACCTCTTTCACAAGGGTTATGTGCTGAGGTAAGGGATCTCTGCAGCACCTCCTTCACAAGGGTTATGTGCTGAGGTAAGGGATCTCTGCAGCACCTCCTTCACAAGGGTTATGTGCTGAGGTCAGGGATCTCTGCAGCACCTCCTTCACAAGGGTTATGTGCTGAGGTCAGGGATCTCTGCAGCACCTCCTTCACAAGGTTGGTTTTGTAAGATAATATATTAGGAAGCTGTGAGCAGGTACTCTTCGGTTTTATATTTGTTTAAAATTATTTCCCCTTTATGGCTCATACAACAAAAAGGAAATACTGTTTCCCAGTTCAACTCCCGTGTTTTGCAAAAGAAGAGCACCATAGATGACATTGTGTAAACACAATTATATCTGCTAGAGGGCATATTATAACAACACATGCCTTATTTTTGTTACATGGTGTGGGATGGTGTGCTTTTGGTGGAGTAGTCAGGGGTGTCCCTGTACAGTCCCAATGGCTAAATACTACACAGATTTAGACAAAAATAGTAACTGCTGAAACAATGTTATAGAAAAGAGACCAGAAGTTTATATTATGAGAAAATGCCATTTTTGCAGGAGAGTAACTAGGTTATGTCAGATGAGAACAATATATAGAATATGACCTCTTAGTTGGGCCTTATGCCTATAATCAATCAACATGGTTCAGAAGCTTCAACATATGACACATCTTCTTCATGAAAATGAATGGGCCACAAAGAATTGAGGATAGGCGAAATATCTTCATTATCCTTGCACATATCTAATCTCCCAATAAAGTGTGAAGGAAGAAGTCGGTCCGTCAATATTGTAAACTTCTTAGAAAGCACTTGTCAACATTTAAAAAAAACAGGAGCCGAGAGCCTGGCCCACAATGGATTTCTAGCAATTTCCAACACTCCTGCCTCCTCCATGGGGATCATTAAAGACAAATCAATCTTCCATCTAGAGAGCCCCCTGTTGCTAGGCAATTATTTTATAAGATGCTGGAGCACAGGCCGGCGCCACAGTCATTGCATCCTACAGTATCCTTCCATTGCTTTGTGCGTTTGTGCAGAAAATGCCAATAAGAGCACGGCGTCTCAATGCATGCAGCGTTTACACTGTTTTCAACATCGACTGAGTACAATATTTCTCAGTAAAAATGCCATATAACGGACAGCACGTTCAGCGATACATCTTCCACAAGAAGATGCAATCCACACTAGGCAGTCTGTTAATGGTCCAAGTAGATCCGTAGTTATGGTACAGCATCAGTTCATTCAGATCAATATTTAATAGAAACTTCGATTGATGTGTTGCTGACTTGGCAAAGGAAGATGATATAGGTAATAGGTATATAAAACATCCGGAGTATGCGGTCATCTGTCACTGATGCTGCAGTAGCTGCACCTCTATCACTGTTCCTTGATGATGAAAGTATTACAGAAGTATGGGGAAATATATATACTATGAGCAGTGGCGTAAAACTAGAAGCTGATGGGCCCCAGACAAAGTTGTGCCAGGCCCCACATAATGTATGGTTGTATAGTATAGTCTTCTCATATGGGAAAGTGACACCTAGGGCTCCCTAAACCTCTGGGCCCTGGTGCCGACCCAAACCTCTGCAATTACTCCCTCAGATGGTAGATATAATTATAAATGTAAAGATCATGTACAAACATATATATAATCGGTTTACGTATATGTGCAGCACTTTATATAGGGTGCCACTTTACTATCATGTTTTTTGAATATGTGTATAGGATATCAGGTTATGTACCAATATACATCTATTAAAGTTCAGCACCACTCCCTGATGAAAATAAATAAAAACCTCCTGTTCGAGGTATCTCTACCTCATCTTGCAGCCTTGTATCGAAAAAAAATGGCAGCTGATAAGGTAAAAGGACTTTCTGGACCCATTACTTTATTACATTTCATTAGATGGAAAATTAATTGCAGTTCCTTACCATTACAGAAACGAAGTAAAGTGGACAAAACCTTTAGGGTTATTATCATATACTGTAAACTTGGCAAAATGGGAACTATAAGTATTATTTATAGTACTGGTCTTATGTAAACGGGAAAGTAGCCTGACTAAAATTCACTTGTGATATCACAGCAAAACTTGGCAGCAAGAAACAAAACCTGATGTCATAAGAGCTGAAAAGAACTATCTGATGTCACAGCGAACAGGCTCCCACATGGTATTTTACTCAAGGCAATTTCAAAGTTATTTGCCCAACAATATAAATGAAATATTGGTTGGTAATTTATATATAATTTAGTTATGCTTAAAAATTATACTGTTGCCCCATAAAAAGTATTATTATAAGAAGCTGAATAAAAGATATACAGTATTCCATCATTTATTGACTGTATTTATAGTGTCCAACTGCCCTCTGAATGTATTAAGATATATGTGGTGTATATATGTTGTGCACCAAATACACCTGAATCGGCCCCACTTGCCCCTGATAATTTGGAATAAATACACATACGTATATTCGGCGTATAAGACGACTTTTGAAAGACAGAAAATCTTCTGTCTTGTCTGGGGTCGTCTTATACGCCGGTATCCCGACCGCCTGCCTGTTGTATTCACGGCGCGGTCGGGTCTGGTGCATGGAGAGGGCTCAAGGGCTGAGCCCTCTCATAGACGGTAAGTCTTTGCTGATAATTGCTAGACACGATTGCGGGGTGTTTCACAGCGATGGCTGCCGGCAGCCTCAAAAAGTGCCGGCCAGCCAAAGACATCGGGGCGCATACTCACCCTCGGTATGGCCCACAATGTCTGCGCGGCTCGTCTTCATTGTCCGTGCCGTCTTCTTCTTCTGCTGGGCGCCGCATTGTTCCTTTTTTTTTAAGGCTGGGCTGTATAATACTAGGGGCTGTGCGATACTAGGGCTGGTGTATACTGGGGGGTGCTGTATACTTACTGGGGGCATGTGCTGCTATACTACTGGGGGCGTGCGTTATACTGGGGGCTGTGCTGTATACTACTGGGGGCGTGTATGGCTACATATAACTGGGGCTGTGCTGTATACTACAGGGGGCTGTGCTGTAGATACTGGGGGTGCTGTATACTACTGGGGGCGGTGATGTATACTACTGGGGGCTGTTGCTGTAATGGTATGTGTTGTGTATGCTATGTTTATGGAGGACAGTTTTCCTGCTATATACCTGCAGTCATAAGAATTAAATTAAAAAAGGACCATGTTAAATTCAACATCTGTTTTTTTTTTAAATTTTTACCTGTTTTGTATGCGTTGGAAAAGGGGTAGTCTTATACGGCGAATATATTTAAACTCTATATTTAAACAGGAAAGTAGGGAGGTTGTCATACACCAGGTCGTCTTATACGCGGATATACGGTATATATTCTGACCCTCACGTAAGCCACAACCCTAAATTAAGAGAATATTAAAGCACCCTTCCCAATTTGGCACTCCCATGCCAACAGTACATTACTTTCATCCTGGTATTTCTGCCTTGGCCGGTCAACAGGGTAGGGATAACAAGGGTTATGTGCTGAGGTAAGGGATCTCTGCAGCACCTCTTCACAAGGGTTATTGTGCTGAGGTAAGGGATCTTGCAGCACCTCTTCACAAGGTTATGTGCTGAGGTAAGGGATCTCTGCAGCACCTTCCTTCACACAGGGTTATGTGCTTGAGGTAGGGTATCGCTGAGCACTCTTTCACAAGGGTTAGTGTGTTGAGGTAAGGGTCTCTCGCAGCACCTTTCACCAGGTTAGTGCTGAGCAGGTAAGGGATCTCTGCAGCACCTCTTTCACAAGGGTTATGTGCTGAGGTCAGGATCTCTGCAGCCACTCTTCACAAGGGTTAGTGTGCGAGGTAAGGGATCTGCAGCACCCTTCTTCACAAGAGGTTATGTGTGAGGTAAGGGATATCTTGCAGCACCTCTTTCACAAGGGTTATGTGCTGAGGTAAGGGATCTCTGCAGCACCTCTTTCACAAGGGTATGTGCTGAGGTAAGGGATCTCTGCAGCACCTCTCACAGGGTTATGTGCTGAGGTAAGGGATCTCTGCAGCACCCTTTCACAAGGGTATGTTGCTGAGGTAAGGGATCTCTGCAGCACCTCTTTCACAAGGGTTGTTGTGCTGAGGTAAGGGTATCCGCAGCTCTTTACAAGGGTATGTGCTGAGGTAAGGGATTCTCTGCAGCACCTCTTTCACAGGGTTTAGTGCTGAGGTATAGGGATCTCTGCCGCACCTCCTCACAAGGGTTATGTGCTGAGGTAAGGATATCTGCAGCACCTCTTCACAAGGGTATGTGCTGAGGTAAGGGATCTCTGCAAGACACCTCTTTCACAGATGGCGGAGATTGCGACTCTACAAGGGTTATGTGCGAGGTAAGGGATCTCTGAGCCACCTTTCACAAGGGTTATGTGTGAGGTAAGGGATCTCTGCAGCACCTCTTTCACAAGGGTTTGTGGCGGTAAGGGATCTTGCAGCAACCTCTTTCACAAGGGTTATGGCTGAGGTAAGGGAATCTCTGCAGCACCTCTTTCACAAGGTTATGTGCTGAGGTAAGGGATCTCTGCAGCACCCTTCACAAGGGTTATGTGCTGAGGTAAGGGATCATCTGCAGCACTCTTTCACAAGGGTTATGGCTGATGGTGTAAGGATCTCTGCAGCACCTCTCACAGGGTTATGTGCTGAGGTAAGGGATTCTTGCAGCACCTCTTTTCACAAGGGTTATGTGCTGAGGGTAAGGGATCTCTGCACACCCTGTCACCACGGGTTATGTGCTGAGGACCTCAGCACATAACCCTTGTTATGACACTGGAGGCCAAGGCAGAATACCAGGATGAAAGTAAATGTACTGTGGGATCATGGGAGTGCCAAATTGGGGTAGGGGTGCTTTAAAATATTCTCATTAATTTAGGGGCATTGTGGCTTACTTGAGGGGTCAGAATATATATGTATTTATTCCAAATTTATTCAGGGGCAAGTGGGGCACGATTCAGGTGTATTTGGGTACACCACATATATTCTAATACATTCAAAGGGCAGTTGAACACTATAAATACAGTCAATAAATGATGGAATACTGTATATCTTTTATGTTTTTCCCAGCGATGGCTGCCGGCAGCCTCAAAAAGCTGCCGGCAGCCTAAAAAGACATCGGGGCGCATACTCACCCTCCGGTGGCCCCAATGTCTGCGCGGCTCGTCTTCATGTTCCGTGCCGTCTTCTTTCTTCGCGTGGGCGCCGCCATGTTTCCCATTTTTTTTAATGCTGGGCTGGGCTGGTTACTACTGGGGGCTGTGCTGTATACTACTGGGGGTGTGCTGTATACTACTGGGGGCATGCTGTATACATACGGGGGGCAGGGCTGTGCTGTATACTACTGGGGGCTGTGCTGTATATACTGGGGCTGTGCTAATACTACTGGGGGTGTGCTGTATACTAAGGGGGCTGTGCTGTATACTACTGGGGGCTGTGCTGTATACATGGGGGCTGTGCTGTATCTACTGGGGGCTGTGCTGTAATGGTATGTTGTTGTTGTTATGCCTTATGTTATGAGGACAGTTTTTCCTGTATACCTGCATTCATAAGAATTTAAATTAAAAAAAGGACATGTTAAATTCAAATCTGTTTTTTTTTTTAATTTTTACCTGGTTGTATGCGTTGGAAAAGGGTAGTCTTATACGGCGAATATATCTTAAACTCTATATTTTAACGAAGTGGGAGGTTGTCTTATACACCAGGTCGTCTTATACGCGGAATATACGGTATATATTCTGACCCCTCAAGTAAGCCACAATGCCTCTAAATTAATGAGAATATTAAAAAGCACCCCTTCCCCAATTTGGCACTCCCATGATCCAACAGTACATTTACTTTCATCCTGGTTTCTGCCTGGCCTCCAGTGTCAACAAGGGTTATGTGCTGAGGTAAGGGATTCTGCAGCACCTCCTTCACAAGGGTTATGTGCTGAGTAAGGATCTCTGCAGCACCTCTTTCACAAGGGTTATGTGCTGAGGTAAGGGATCTCTGCAGCACCTCCTCAACAGGGTTATGTGCTGAGGTAAGGGATCTCTGCAGCACCTCCTTCACAAGGGTTATGTGCTGAGGTCAGGGATCTCTGCAGCACCCTTTCACAAGGTTATGTGCTGAGGTAAGGGATCTCTGCAGCACTCTTTCACAAGGGTTATGTGCAGAGGTAAGGGAGTCTGCAGCACCTCTTTCACAAGGGTTTATGTGCTGAGGTAGGGATCTCTGCAGCACCATCTTCACAAGGGTTATGTGCTGAGGTAAGGGATCTTGCAGCACCTCCTTCACAAGGGTTATGTGCTGAGGTCAGGTATCTCTGCAGCACCTCTTCACAAGGGTTATGTGCTGAGGTAAGGGATCTCTGCAGCACTCTTTCACAAGGTTATGTGTGAGGTAAGGGATCTCTGCAGCACTCCTTTAACAAGGGTTATGTGCTGAGGTAAGGGATATATCTGCAGCACTCTTTCACAAGGTTAGTGCTGAGGTAAGGGATCTCTGCAGCACCTTTTCACAAGGTTATGTGCTGAGGTAAGGATCTCTGCAGCACCTCTTTCACAAGGGTTATGTGCTGAGGTAAGGGATCTCTGCAGCACCTCTTTACAAGGGTTATGTGCTGAGGTAGGGATCTCTGCAGCACCTCCTCACAAGGGTTATGTGCTGAGGTAAGGATATCTGCAGCACCTCTTCACAAGGGTTATGTGCTGAGGTAAGGGATCTCTGCAGCACCTCTTCACAAGGGTTCATGTGCTGAGGTAAGGGATCTTGCAGCACCTCTTTCACAAGGGTTATGGGCTGAGGTCAGGGATCTCTGCAAGCACCTCTTTCACAAGGGTTATGTGCTGAGTAGGGATTGCGCACTCTTCACAGGTTAGTGGAGTAAGGGAACTCGCAGCACCTCTTTCACAAGGGTATGTATTATGAGGTAGGGATATCTGCAGCACCTCTTTCACAAGGGTTATGGCGTGAGGGAAGGGATCTCTGCAGCACCCTTTCACAAGGGTTATGTGCTGAGGTAAGGGATCTCTGCAGCACTCATTTCACAAGGGTTATGTGCTGAGGTAAGGGATTCTGCAGCACCTCTTTCACAAAGGTTATGTGCTGAGGTCAGGGATCTCTGCAGCACCTCTTTCACAAACCATTTGTAATCTATATCTAAAAAAAACATGGAACATGATTCTTGTGGCAGTGGTACGTACACTAGAGCATCCTTATGTAGTATGTCAACCTGACAGGAAATACTATTGTGAGAAGCTCCATTTGCAAACCATTAAATGGAACCTGTCATAAGAATGGTAATTTTTACAAAATGACAGGTGCCAATAACCGCTGGCATGTGATTTCAAAAATGTGTTTTTCATGCACAGGGTCAGACTGGGTTGCCTGGAATCCACCAGAGAAATTGATTCTGGGGGTCCACCCTACTGGTAAATCAGGGAATTTTTAGGTAGTGGTGGGGAGGCAGTGAAATAAATATACAGAAATTCTCCTTTCCTCTCATTTCCACTATATGGCTTTTTACGCAGTAGTTGTCTGTAGTGACTATATGGGGGATGTATAAGAGTTACCCCGGTTTCATGGGCTCCTGCTGGGGGCCGGACTGTGTCAGGGATGTAAGTGTCAGCTCCAATGGGTGATATGTCTGATTTAGGTCCAGAAGTGCTGATGACTTCTCCCTATCATGACTTATGGTTGTGGAATTTTCCACCAATGATGCCTTCAGCTCCCAGCAGCACAGTCACTTACAGTATGATGTCACTGGATAACAATGTACCCAAAATATGCTCCTAAATAATATCTATCACCACAACACAACATGACTACACTATGCCCCTCACATATATCAAAACACCCCCCAATAACGATTCCACGTTGTGCCCTGAATAATCCAATATACATGCAACCCCTGAATATATTTCAACATTACTAACCCATAAAAAAATAATAATATTGTACTCCGACTCCCTGTCCTCTCCGCAGACTTCCTGTCCTCCTCCTCCAGACCTCTTTGTCCTCCTCCTTCAGACACCCTCGTTCTCTCGCTCTGGCCTCTCGCTCTCTGCTCCAGACCCCTCTGGACTCTCTTCCAGACCCCTCGGACTCCTCTCCAGATCTCGGACTCCTCCTCCAGACCTCTCGCCTCCAGCCAGCCTCTCTGCATCCTCCAGACTCTTGTCCTCCTCCCCTCAGACCCTCCGTCTCCCCTCCACCACTCCAGACTCTTTCCTATTTCCTCATCCCTTCAGATCCCATTTTCCTCCTTGCAGACCTTTTTGTCCTCAAACTCCGAATCCTCTGTCCTCCCTCAGGCCCCTCTTCCCTTTACAGGCTTCGCTGTCATTTTTAGGCCTCTCGTCATCCGTCAGGCCATGTCCCCCTTTCAGGAACCTCTATCCTTTTCAAGCCCCCTAAGTCTTTACTCTCCTCTGGAGGACGGTGGATCACTGTGCAGGGGCAGGATGCGGCGGCCGCATGATGTCATCATCAAGTGGAGAGCCCATCCTTGGTCAAAGTGCAAACATGTGCCTGGGAGCGTCCTTGCCACGCACTGTGACTGTCAATGATCGCACTCAGTACAGTAATAGTACCGAGTGGCTGGTGCTGTGCTATATAATAGAAATGGCAGAGGCCTTCTATGTGGGACAGATGCCCCTGCCACAGAGCTAGTGAGGAAGATGGGAAGAGAAGATGACTTGTGTCTATGAACTCCAGCTGCCCCGCTTCCAGGGATTTACCACATGCTGCTGAGAGCTAGGTAGGGCAGATTTGAAATCAACATGCCAGAGGCTATTGGAAACCTGTCATTCATGTGAAAAATTACCTTATGATGACAGGTTCCCTTTAAGCACTAGTAATATGTGACAGCTATAATTATTCTATGATTTTCTAATCATATCTCATTGAAATGTACTGATGATGCAGTCATCCTTAACATAGCAGGCATAAAAATCTATCTATCAGTGTATTATAGAGCACCAGCTCTAATTTAAGCCTGTGGCCTGGATTTAGATACAGTGTATCATCTAGTCTCAAAAATGAAGGAAGATTCAGCAACACTATTCCACCACTGTTAGATTCAGCATTTCTGATTAACCAGGTTTCTGTACTAATGATAGATACTTGTACAAGATACAAACCCAGGCAGGAACTAAGATGAATGTAGTCCATAGGAAGAATTATACTATTGTAACTTGTTGTAGCCGCAAGGTCATTGTGCTGATGGAAATAGCTTGCTACAAGAAGCCAACAAACTGATTAAAATAGAAACAATGTGTTTTTATACATGGAAGTTTCAACATAGAAAGATATTATACCTTTAAATAGCTGACCACGGATCTAAAGCAACAAAATAATGCATGTGTGATTATTAATTAAAATATTGATATTATTAAAATATGTTTTTATTTAAACACCACATTCGCTTTCAAAAAGTTATTTTATTTTCATAACTAAAAAATATAATTCCTATCATTGGAAATATCATTTCCTCGATCCACACAGTCAAAAAAGTACAGCTGGACTACCCCTAGGTAAATACACTATTCCCACATAAATTAGAAAATAATAATAATTTTTATTTATATAGAGGCACACAGATTACGCAGCGCTGCACAAAGCATGTCAAATTAGTCCCTGGGGCACAAATCTAAAAACCTAACAGTATGTTTTGGAGTGTGGGAGGAAACCGAGGCAGTAACCGGAGGAAAACCACGCAAACACGGAGAGAACACACAAATCTTTGCAGTGTTACCGGTGGGATTCGAAACCAGGACCCCAGTGCTAATAATACTCTTTTGGATAATCCCACTAAATCAAAGGGGCACATTTACTAAAAAAGAATCCAGAAACCTTGGAGATCGCAGAAGGAAGAAGACGTGCTGATGGTTATATATAAGTCTCAGTTCAGGCTGCAGACGGGAAAATGTTGTGTTAGTGTTTAAGCTCACCCTGAGTAGTGCTTGGTACTTACAGTTACCCATGCCATTTAAATGGTAGGTTTCCTTATTTAAGTCAACTCTGCTGACAGGTTCCAAAGGGTGGCCTTAATTAGGAAAACCACTCGTAATATTCTATAGACAAAGAAAAAAGCTGTCTGCTCCCAGTTTGAATTTCTTTAGCTCTTGAGGAGTTTAGTATGTAGCAGTATAGATTAGATCGTTTAAGATTATTAAAATGAAATAATAAAAATAAGGCAGATGTAAACTAGCCAGTTAAGTGAGTCTTGCAACTATAGTATCACTTTGAAGTACATAGGAAGGTTAGTGGCCATAATTTCATAGATCTTCAACTTTAACTGTATCTTTATTATTGTCATTAAACGTATAAGATATGTCATAAGTGACAATGTATCATACTAGTAGCAAACTGCACTCAGGTCCAAAAGTAAAAATAGGACAAAGGCCAGTGGGTAACTAGAAGCTGATGGGCCCCAGTGCAAAGTCTGTGCGACAGGCCCCCGATCTAATGTATGGTTTTAGTACTAGTCTTCTCATATGGGAAAGTGACACCATAAGGGCCCCTAAACCTCTTGGGCCAGGAGCGATCACAACTCATGTCTCCCTAAAGTTACGCCCCTGGACAGGCACCATTCTTAATATACTATTAAGACAGTTCTTAATACTAAACAACTGGATAAACAGAATTCCATTAATCAACATATGCCTATTTTTCTCTGATTTAGATTGTGATGTTCCAATGGCATGTTACAATTATGGTTAATGATGTGAACAAGGCCCTGACACACATTTACATGATCTGTTAAAAAGATCTACCTGTCTACTGTTTTGCAGGAGATACCTGAACTTCTGATTAAGTGGAAACTCATCCCTTAGGCTAGTGAATACCTAGCGAAGATAGACATCTCTGAATCACCTGTTTTACATGTTATTGCAGTTTAAGTGGGAATATGTTTACATATATACATAATATAAAACCACGGTAATAATTAATATGACGACCAGTAACCAAATGCAAGCAAGAAAATGTACATAGAGAAAATTGAAAATTGACACGGTCCAGCTACAGTATGAGGAATTGTCCTAGAAAGACCTGATCACATGAGCTATCATATTCATTTAATTTAGTGACAAGTGTTCAAGGAAACTGTAAAAATGGGAAGAGAAGAGTATTTAGTATTCACTGCGGAGAATGATTCTGATAGAAATGATACACGATGCTAGGGGACTAGTGGTCTAATAGCCATAGCTTACCTTTAATTTCAGCTCCAGATCATAAATCTGAGACTATGGCAGTGACAGAAGGCTTTAAGTTGTCTACTCTGACCAGAGGCCACACTACTATAATTGTAATCCCTTGTCCCTGTATATTAATACTGCTAAATGATTCATACACTTCTCAATGTTGTTCCTCTTCACTATTTTCTCATCTTTCAACACCAATAGACTCTGACAACCTTTTACAAAGCTGTTACAGAACTATACAGATCGTAGTTCTTCTGGCTAGTAATTGGCACCATGTCGTATGGCTTGTACAGATAATTTAATGTAACCAAGTGTATCCATTTTCCCCACCTCCAAATGTGTTGTCTCTGTCTTTCCATCCTAGTGTTATCTGCAAGCAGGAATTCTGATGGTTTGCGGTCAGACATAAAGGGCAGCATGCTACTTCATTATCAGTATGTATGAGTTATATTTGTTATGGTTCACTATGTAATGACTACTCGCTTTAACTCTGTGAAACAGACCACGTAAGTATTTCCAGATTTTATTTTTCTAAGCTCATGTTGTTAGGAAAAACTACACGATTGGAATACTGTACACAAAACAAACTACCACACTAGTCTGAGTGCAGGCTGACAGAAGGAGCAAGAGGCGAACTTACCCTGCACTAATCTACAAACCAGACCCTACAAGGCAGAAACCCCTTGAAGGTAGGGAGCCTCTGCCGCAGGAACTCCTAACTACCTGCAGGCCCTGGAGGTGAGAGGAACCCAAATAGGTCTGTCAGCTGAGTGAAGTGGTATGGACAGAAACTGCAGGGTGGGTGTTAGGACAGTATTCAGACAGAAGGAAAAAACAGGTGAACAATGATGAAACATGGGGATTCAAACAGCATAAGAAAACTAAGGCAGACGCAAGAAAAGACAAAAAGATGTACAGACACTGATATAGAAGAGCGCAGAGAACTGCGGGTCACGCCCAAAGGGTACGTCAAGGTCAAAACTGCTAGACAAGGAAAAAAAGAAACCTAACTGGTGAATCAATACCAGGGTGTGAAGCAACAACGCTAAGGGGGCACAGGAGACCAGGGATCCAGCTAGGGTGGAGTTCCCGAAGGACAATACAGTGGCACGTGGAAGGTCCAGATCCAGAATCCATCAGGAGAGGTGATAAGCTTCCTAAAGTCACGCCTCCGGATGCCCGGCGCCCCGCAGCGTCCCTTGCCCCAGCCGTCCTTCCAGTTGTAACTCGGTGCAGACAGGGCGTGGAGCCAGCATGGAGACGTGCAAGAAAATGGGGAAGACCACTTCATTGTCAGCATGGAGGGTGGAAGGACAGGCAGACACGGTGCCTTCCAGCGAATCTGACACATGTACTGAATTGTCTATCTAGATTGTGACCCTTTGTGACACGTACAGAAACAATATCCTCAAATGCCACTTCTTTCTCAGTAGTTATCATACAAGATCCCTATTACAGTCCCTATCTGTTTTCAAGAATCAATACACATACAGAGGGGTATGTGTCACAAGTCTGGCTATATTCACACACACGCGTTTGGCGCAGTGGGAAAGGAAGAGGGGGTGAGTCCCCCAACGGCCATCTGAACGCAGCCTTTTAGGGTATATTTTGCTTTAGCATGTTAGGATGTTCTTGTGTTAGTCATTGGTATTTGAAGTTGTGTGAAATAGTTACAAAGTAAACTCTGTCTTCTCCTAAACCTATTCCCATTGTTCAGTTCCCAGTTATTGGTCCTCCTCCTTCTTACCTGACTACTACCCATTTATCATATGGATTGTCATTGGCTTCATCTGCTCTTTGTTTATGAAGGTAGTGGCTTTAGTAACCACTGTACCTGCTAACCTAAAGAATCTGTCGATGTGATTTAGTTCTTTATTTCGGAATCTAGTGTTGGGCTATGTATCCTTACTGTGATTTGCACATGAGGTCATTGTACAGTAAATTAGTCCAATGCTTGCACGTTTATTGTCCTCCTCCCTTCAGACCCCTCTGTTCTCCTCCTCCTGGCCTCTCTGCCCTCCTGCTCCAGACCCCTCTGGACTCCTCCTCCAGACTCCTCTGGACTCCTCCTCCAGACCTCTCTGCCTCCTCCAGACCTCTCTGCCTCCTCCAGACCCCTCTGTCCTCCTCCCCTCAGACCCCTCCGTCTCCTCCTCCACACTCCAGACTCTTTCCTATTTCCTCCTCCCTTCAGATCCCATTTTCCTCCCCTTGCAGACCTTTTTGTCCTCAACCTCCAGAATCCTCTGTCCTCCCTCCAGGCCCCTCTTTCCCTTTACAGGCTTCGCTGTCATTCTTTAGGCCTCTCTGTCATCCCGTCAGGCCCTATGTCCTCCTTTCAGGAACCTCTGTCCTCTTCTAGCCCCCTAAGTCCTTTACTCTCCTCTGAGAGGACGGTGGATCCCCTGCTGCAGGGGCAGGATGCGCGGCCGCATGATGTCATCATCAAATGGACGCCCATCCTTGGTCAAAGTGCAACATGTGCCTGGGAAGCGTCCTTGCCACGCACTGTGACTGTCAATGATCGCACTCAGTACAGTAATAGTACACGAGTGGCTGGTGCTGCTACTATTACTAGAACTGGCAGAGGCCTTCTATGTGGACAGATGCCCCTGCCACAGAGCTAGTGAGGAAGATGGGAAGAGAAGATGACTTGTGTCATATGAACTCCAGCTGCCCCGCTTCCAGGGATTTACCACATGCTGCTGGAGCCAGGTAATGTTGAAGAAATGATTAAAAAGCACTGGAGTTATTCAGATGTAGGCATATTTGAAATCAACATGCCAGAGGCTATTGGAACCTGTCATCATGTGAAAAATTACCTTACTGATGACAGGTTCCCTTTAAGCACTCAGTAATATGTGACAGCTATATTATATCTATGATTTTCTTAATCATATCTCATTGAAATGTACCTGATGATGCAGTCATCCTTAACATAATCAGGCATAAAAATCTAATCAGTGTATTACTAAGAGCACCAAGCTCTAATTTAAGCCTTGTGCCTGGATTTAGATACAAGTGTATTATCTAGTTTCAAACATGAAGAAAGATTCAGCAACACTATTCCCCACTATTAGATTCAGCATTTCTGATTAACCAGCTTCTCTGTACTAAATGATAGATACTTGTACAAGATACAAACCCAGGCAGGAACTACAGATTGAATGTAGTCCATTAGGAAGATATACTTATGTAACCTTGTTGTCTAGCCGCAAGGTCATTGTGCTGATGGAAATAGCTTTGCTTACAAGAAAGCCACATAACTGATTAAAATAGAACAAATGTGTTTTATACATGGAAGTTTCAACAATAGAAAGATAATTTATACCTTTAAATAGCTGACCACGGATCTAAAGACAAAATAATGCATTGTGATTATTAATTAAATTATTGTTATTATTAAATAATATGTTTTTTATTTAAACACCACTATTACGCTTTCAAAAAAGTTATTTTATTTTTCATTAACTAAAATATAATTCCTATCATTGGAAATATCATTTCCTCGATCCACACAGTCAATAAAAGTTACAGCTGGACTACCCCTAGGTAAATACACTATTCCCACATAAATTAGATAATAATAATAACAGATTACGCAGCGCTGCACAAAGCATGTCAAATTAGTCCCTGGGGCTCACAATCTAAACAACCTAACAGTATGTTTTGGAGTGTGGGAGGAAACCGGAGTACCCGGAGGAAACCCACGCAAACACGGAGAGAACACACAAACTCTTTGCAGATGTTGACCTGGGTGGGATTCGAACCCAGGACCCCAGTGCTAATAATACTTTTTGGATAATCCCACTAAAATCAAAGGGGCACATTTACTAAAAACAGAATCCAGAAACCCTTGGAGATCAGCGGAGAAAGCTGCTGATGGTTATATATAAGTCTCTTGTATCAGGCATGACAGGGAAAATGTTGTTTTAAGTGCTTACCAGAGCTAGGGTCTAATTACACTGGCTATTATCTCTGTCATTGGAAATTGACCTAATTTACCACTACCAGTATGTTGTCAAGCAGATTTACACCTTCCAGATCATGTTTCTTTCATGGATCATCGTGGTGGCATCATCCAGAAAATGTGCTTTAAAGTGAGATGTAAATTTGTTGTATAAAGTCACAAAGGTGGAGAGTTTAGCACTGAAGTCATGCTTTCCCCAACTCTTCTGCGCTGATTGACATCATTCACTAAACCTCTGGAGAGCTGTTGACACCCGATGGTCAATTATAGCAATGATCTGGCAGGGAGAGCTTGACTCCAAAGATAATTTTATAGATGATACCATCACACTGGGTCATGAATGAGACATGATCTGGAAGGTGTTTATCTCTTTGACAACATACTGGTTGTGGTTAAAGGAAACCTACCATTTAGAATGGCAGGGGTAAGCTGTAAGTACCGAGCACCAGCTCAGGGTGAGCTAGTGCCGGTACTTACTTTCGTTAGTGTTATAAACCGCGGTATCGCAGTTTTAACACTTTTTAAACTCTAGACCAGAACAGGCTTCGGCGCTGCGTGCGCATGATCGTGCACACGCCTACATAGGAAATAGCGGAGATGTTGCGCGCACACGGTCGCGCGCAGCGCCGAAGCCTCTCCTGCTCTAAAGTTTAAAAAGTGTTAAAACCGCGATACCGCGGTTTATAACACTAACGAAAGTAAGTACCGGCACCAGCTCACCCTGAGCTAGTGCTTGGTACTTACAGCTTACCCCTGCCATTCTAAATGGTAGGTTTCCTTTAATTAAGTCAACTTCTGCTGACAGGTTCCAAAGGGTGGCCTAAATTAGGAAAACCATCTGTAATATTCTATAGACAAAGAAAAAGCTGTCTGCTCCCAGTTTGGAATTTCTTTAGCTCTTGATGGAGTTTAGTATGTAAGCATTATAGATTAAGATCTTTGTAAAAGATTGATTTTAATAAATAATGGCAAGTATACAATGCAGAGAACAGCAGCCAGTAGTAGAGTTGCAAAACTAATGCTATCCCTATAACATATAGCAGGTTGTGGCATATCATTTCATTAATTTCAAATTATAATTTCTTTATTACTGTCATAGGATAAGAATGCATATGTGACTGTATTCATACTGGGAACTGCACAGATTCCCATAAACATATGGACAAGGCCAGTGGCGTAACTAGAAGCTGATGTGCCCCAGTGCAAAGTCTGTGCCAGGCCCCCGACTATAATGTATGGTTTATAGTACTAGTCTTCTCATATGGGAAAGTGACACCATAAGGGCCCACTAAACCTCTTGGGCCCAGGAGCGATCACAACCTCTGCTCCCCCTAAAGTTACGCCCCTGGACAGGCACCATTCTTAATACTAATACTTAAGACAGTTCTTAATACTAACAACTGGATACACAGAATTCCATTAATCAACTATATGCCTATTTTTCTTATGATTTAGATGTGATGTTCCAATGGCATGTTACAATTATGTCAATGATGTGACAAGGCCTGACACACATTTACATGATCTTTAACAAGATCTACCTGTCTACCTGTTTTGCAGAGAGATACCTGATACCTTCTGATTAAGTGAAACTTCCATCTCTTTACCCGGCTAGTGAATACCTGGCGAAGATATGACATCTCTGAAATCACCTGTTTTACATGTTATTGCAGTTTTTAAGTTGGGAATATGTTTACATCATACATAATATAAACCACGGTAATAATTAATATAGAAGACCAGTAACCAAATGCAAATGCAAGAAAATGTACATAGAGAAAATTGAAAAACTGACACCGGTCCAGCTACAGCCATGAGGAATTGTCCCTAGAAAGACCTGATACACCATGAGCTATCATATATCATAATTTAGTGACAAGTGTTCAAGAAACTGTAAAAAGTGGAAAGAGTATAGTATTCACTGCGGAGAATGATCTGATAGAAATGATACAGATGCTAGGGGACTAGTGTCTAATAGCCATAGCTTACCTTTAATTTCAGCTCCAGATCATAAATCCTCTGAGACTATGGCAGTGACAGAAGGCTTTAAGTTGTCTACTCTGACCAGAGGCCACATACTATAATAATGTAATCCCTTGTCCCCTGTATATAAATCCTGCTAAATGATTTCATACACTTCTCACTATTTTCTCATCTTTCAAACCACCATAGACTCTGACAACCTTTACAAAGCTGTTACAGAGCTGTACAGATGTAGTTCTGGCTAGTAATTGGCACCATGGCTCTATGGCTTGTACAGATAATTTAATGTTAACCAAGTGTATCCATTCTCCACATCCCCAAATGTGTTGTCTCCCTTGTCTTTCCATACTATTGTTATCTGCAGCAGGAATTCTGATGGTTGCGGTCAGACATAAAGGGCAGCTACTTACATTATCAGTATGTATGAGTCATATTTGTTAGGGTTCACTATGTAATGACTACTCGCTTTAACTCTGTGAACCAGACACAGTAAGTATTTCCAGATTTTTATTTTTCTCAAGCTCATGTTGTTAGGAAAAACTCACGACTGGAATACTGTACACAAAGCAAACTACCACACTAGTCTGAGTGCAGGCTCACAGAACGGAGCAAGAGGCGAACTTACCCTGCACTAATCTACAAACCAGACCCTACCAAGGCAGAAACCCCTTTGAAGGTAGGGAGCCTCTGCCGCAGGAACCTCCTAACTACCCTGCACGGCCCTGGGAGGTGAGAGGAACCCAAATAGGTCTGTCAGCCACAGTGAGGTGGTATGGACAGAAAACTGCAGCGTGGGCGTTAGGACAGTATTCAGACAGAAGGAAAAAACAGGATGAACAATGATGAAACATGCGGGATTCAAGACAGCATAAGAAACTAAGGCAGACGCAAGAAAAGACAACAAAAGATGTACAAACACTGAATATAGAAGAGTCAGCAGAACTGCCGGGTCACGCCAGAAGGTACGTCAAGGTCAAAACTGCTAGACAAGGAAAAGAAACCTAACTGGTGAATACAATACCAGGGTGAAGCAACAACGCTAAGGGGGCACAGGAGACCAGGAATCCAGCTAGGCTGGACAATCAGTGGCACAGGTGGAAGGTCCAGATCCAATTTATGCAGCCTGAGATCCGCCCCCAGAATCCCATAGGAGCAGGCTGATACAGCTTCCCTAAAGCTCACGCCTCCTGGATGCCCGCTGGTAACTCGGTGCAGACAGGGCGTGGAGCCAGCATGGAGACGTGCAGAAACTCGGGGAAGACCACTTCATTGTCAGCATGGAGGGTGGAAGGACAGGCAGACACGGTGCCCCTTCCAGCGAATCTGAAACATGTACTTGAATTGTCTTATCTAGATTGTGACCCTTGTTGTGACACCGTACAGAAACAACATCCTTCATATGCCACTTCTTTCTCAGTAGCTTATCATACAGAATCCCTATTACAGTCCCTATCTGTTTTCAAGAATCAATACACATACTAGAGGGGTATGTGTCACAGTCTAGGCTATATTCACACACATGTGTGCCTGCTGTACTGTAGCACGTCGGGCACGCGTTTGGCGCAGGGGAAAGGAAGAAGGGGTGAGTCCCCCAACGGCCATCTGAACGCAGCCTTTTAGGGTATATTTTGCTGTAGCATGTTAGGATGTTCTTGTGTTAGTCATTGGGTATTTGAAGTTTGTGCTGAAATAGTTACAAAGTAATACTCTGTCTTCTCCTAAACCTATACCATTCCTGTTCAGTTCCCACAGTTATTGGTCCTCCTCCTTCTTTACCTGACTACTACCCATTTTATCCATTATGGATTCGTCATTGGCTTCATCTGCCTCTTCGTTTATAGAAGTGAGTGGCTTTAGTAACCACTGTTACCTGCTAACCTAAAGAAATCTGTCAGATGTGATTTAGTTCTTTATTTCGGAATACTAGTTTGGGCTATGTATCCTTACTGTGATTTGCACATGAGGTCATTTGTACAGTAAAATTTAGTCCAATGCCTTGCACTTTACTGGTCAAAACATAAAAAAGTTTTCTAAATTAAAGCCATGATCAACAAAACCCCCTATTTCCTCATAGAGGGAGGCATCACAAATCTGCCTCTTATGAGAATGGATTGCTTATTGTGGACTTCTTGAGTTTTATAAGACTAAGGTTACTGGCACAGGAACCCTGGCCTATTGTTTGCAACAGGGGAAAAGACAGCCCGAGCTGCAATTTATTGCAACTTGGGCAGTCCACTCATACTTGGTACCATGGGATCCAAGTCTTTGAGCCCATTTAGAGACATGGGTACATGTGGCATTTCCTGAAATAACGGCTAGGACACATCCAAAAAAAACTGCCTTGTGCAAGTGCCTAAGAATCACTGTTATAAATAGTGTAAGTGATTAAGAGGATGTTAGGAACACTGAGAGACACTATGATATACTAACATGCAGATAAAAAGTAGTGATCAGAACTTGAATATTGTTGTTAAAAAATTTTTTATAAGAAATAAAATAAAACATATATTCATGTTATTGTGTACTGTGTAATATACCGATTTTAAATATATCTGATTATCGCTTTAAAAGCCGTGAAAAAATTGTGACCTTTTAGAGCTGTAAAAGTGGTTTACTTTGTATATCCTGAAAGTTTTGTGTAAAATGATTAAAATAAATGTATTTTACAGTGTGAATTTTTATTATATTTAGCATATTACTATTTCATCTATCATTTATAAGAAGTTTTGCCATACAATTCACATAAAACTTGCCAAAAACGATGTCACTCAGCATGACCGACAAAACTATACAATGTGACACAAAAAGACAATGTGAGACCTGCTGTGCTGAAGCTTAGACTGTTACTGCTACACAGATCTTTCTCATTACAGTATTATGGTTTGACAAATTAGGTAGAAAATGTGTTTGGCTCATTCCTTTGCTGCTGGCAGTGACAAATGACATCCTATATGCTACAAGCCTGCACACGTCATCTACTTAAGGTATGATACATTGCTCCTTTGATGCAGTACATGAATTTCTTCTTTACCCGGTACTGATAATGTGTTTGTTTATAGCAGGGGGAAAAAAGTATTATCTGATAAATGTCTTTGTCAGATTCATCCCCATGCTTCTATTCGAGTCATCATGAAGATGTCACAATCTCTTGTACAAAACATTTTGTCTCATAGAACATGGAATGAGAACAATATTATAATAAATGGTATAAGGGGCGACGTGACAAATTATATCATCTCTATCAGCTTCTCCTGGTGCTTAGCTATTAAATGAAGCTTTTGCTAGCGGAATGGGTTAGACAAGGTGATACATTTGACAAGTCTCTAGTCAAGGTATTGGGGAATGCAAGATAAGGTGCACCATGTTGACTCTAACAAGCACTTTTGTCAGAGGCCTCCACTTGCTTTGAACATTCCTAAAAGTATTCCCAAGGGACCCAGTCCTATTTGGGTCATAGGAGTCATAGATTTGTTATCATTTTTATTTGGCAATTCTAAGTAAAGAATGTCCCAAGAAATAAAAAAACAAAAGTATCATACTGTTACAAGTAAAACATTAAGAAGAAAGGAACAATAACTTTTAACCATATTGACTTTTTATTGGATTTTAACCCTTTGCCATTGCAGCTAGTTTTCAATTCTCTGACAGAGCCGCATTTTTCAAATATGACATAGAACACTTTAACGTACCCAGGCGCTTTAGAGATTGTGCTATTGTGACACATTGGGGCACATTTACTAAGGGTCCGCCGGAGGCATTTCCGTCGGGTTTCGCGATTTTTTTCCGATTTGCCCTGGGTTTTTGGCGCACGAGATTGGATTGTGGCGCATGGGCGCCGGCTTGCATGCGACACAAATCCGGGGGCGTGGACGTCGGACAACGATCTTAGTGAATTGCGGCACACCCAAATCTTCGGCGGACATTCTGGATCGGCGGCGTCAACAGGACGGGAAAGTAGATGTGCCCCATTGTACTTTATATTAGTAGTAAATTGATAGAAAAAAAATAAACAGGAATTTATGAAAAAGTTTTATTCTTACAGACAGTCTTAGCACCAAAATTAGTTCCTAAGTAGCTAAGGATAAAAACAAGCTTGGTTAGCAAATCACGGATAGTGTGCTGGCCAAATTTAACAGACTGAACTCTGTACTAGTTACAGGTCATGCATCATACTTATATATAATACAAAGAATCCCTGCAACAAACTAGAATCATAATTAGAATTCAGCATTGTGATCAGGGGGATCTGTGGCTCCTTGTATCATAAATAAGTGTAATGCCTGTAGTCCCATTCTCAGCTCATTGTTCTGTCTATGAAATCCAGCCACCACATGGGTCAGGATTTATGGACTGTGAATATTCTGTATAAAATATTAAAAAAAAACCTGTGGCAAATGTCAGATTTGCCACTTTGTTGCCAATTTTCAACTTTTTAATAAAAAGCTATCAAACTGTTGTACAGTCCCCAAAATGGTAGCAATGAAAAAGACACCTTTCTCTGTACACAGTATGAAAAAGTTATTGGTGTCAAAATATGGTGAAACAAAGAGATTTTTTCATACAATAGGTTTTCATTTTTTATAATGTAGTAAAACCTAATATAACCTATATAAATTTGGTATCCCTGTGATCAAACCGACCCAAAGAATAAAGAAGAAATGTCATTTTAAGCACAAAACAAATTTTTTATTTAGCTTCTCAGTGCACGGCATGAAATATAAAATACTTTCACTAGGAAGTACAATTTGTTTTGCAGAAAATAAGCCCTCATACAGCTCTGTACATAGAAGAATGAAAAAAAGTTATGGATTTTGGAAAGTGGGGTGCATAAAACAGAATCATAAAATGTAAAAATCTGTATATATTCTTGTTTATGAATTAACATATCTTCACTTTTCAACTATACTGTTATAATGCTGCAGAAGAGTCCCATTCCAACAGATGGCGCCAAAGCTGCTTCTCCCTGTCTGGTAAGAACACTCATTTGCATACAGCTCTCTATGTAGCACAAGGTCACAATATTCCTTCTCCGAGGGCATGCTCCCTTAGATAAAACAGTACCCCATTATACATCGAATTTTATTGTATATCATGTACTATACATTGTATAAAGCATTGACATTTCTCTACCTATTATACCTTGTCATGACTTTTATGCTCTTATTGTATGAGTATCACCACATGTACCATTCTGTGCAAACCTAAGCTGGTTTTAGACATTTTAATTAACCTCCAACACAATTTTATGTACATATATACAGTGGCGACCAAAAGTATTGGCAACCCTACAATTCTGTCAGATAATACTCGTTTTCTTCCAGAAAATTATTGCAATCACAAATTCTTTGGTATTAATATCTTCATTTATTTTGCTTGCAATTAAAAAAAAAACACAAAAGAGAATAAAAAAAAAGTCAAATCATTGATCATTTTACACAAAACTCAAAAAATGGGCTGGACAAAAGTATTGGCACCCTCAGCCTGATGGTTGGTAGCACAACCTTTAGACAAAATAACTGCGAACAACCACTTCCGTTAACCATCAATGACTTTCTTACAAGGCTCTGTTGGAATTTTAGACGATTCTGCTTTGGCAAACTGCTCCAGGTCTCTGAGATTTGAAGGCACCTTCTCCAAACTGCTGAGATCTCTCCACAGGTGTTCTATGGGATTCAGGTCTGGACTCATTGCTGGGCACTTTACCAGTCCCCAGTGCTTTCTCTCAGACCATTTTCTAGTGCTTTTTAAAGTGTGTTTTGGGTCACTGTTCTGCTGGAGGACCCATGACCTCTGAGGGAGACCCACCTTTCTCACACTGGGCCCTACATTATGCTGCAAAATTTGTTCATAGTCTTCAGACTTCATAATGCCATGCACACGGTCAAGCAGTCCAGTGCCAGAGGCAGCAAAGCAACCCCAAATCATCAGGGAACCTCCGCCAAGTTTGACTGTAGAGACAGTGTTCTTTTTTTTTGAAGGCCTCTTTTGTTTCCCGTAAACTCTATTTTGATGCCTTTTCCCAAAAAGCTCTACTTTTGTCTGACCAGAGAACATTCTCCCAAAACGTTTTAGGCTTTCTCAGGTAAGTTGGCTTTTTTATGTTTCTGTGTAAGAAGTGGGGTCTTCCTGGGTTTCCTACCATACAGTCCGCTTTCATTCAGACGCCAACAGATACTGGTTGACACTGCTGTACCTTTGGACTGCAGGGCAGCTTGAACTTGTTTGGATATTAGTCGAGGTTCTTTATCCATTATCCGCACAATCTTGCGTTGAAATCTCTAGTCACTTTTTCTTTTCCGTCCACATCTAAGGATGTGCCACAGTGCCAGGGGCTTTACACTTCTTGATGGCACTAGGCACGGTAGACCCAGGAACATTCAGGTCTTTGGAGAGGGACTTGTAGCCTTGAGATTCCCCATGCTTCCTCACACTTTTTGCTCATACAGTTCTCTGGTCTTCTTTCTTTTCTCCATGCTCAATGTGGTGCACACAAGGACACAGGACAGAGGTTGAGTCAACTTTAATCCATTTCAACTGGCTGCAAGTGTGATTTAGTTATTGCCACCATCTGTTAGGTGCCACAGGTAAGTTACAGGGGCTGTTAATTACACAAATTAGCAAGACGCTTAAATAGAAATTATATCCTAAAATTTGTTAGCTAAATTCTGAAGGCAGAATACTGGTTCCACAAACTTCTCTCATTACCAACTTCTTTTTGTCTTCTATACTTGCTTGCATCTTGTTCCACATCTGAGAATTGTTCACTCCAACTTTCCTACTGAATAAATTTCCATCATCTTTTCACTACCTTTTCTTTCTGGTGGTCATTTTACTAGTGGTTGCCATAGCAACTACTTCTTTAAACCAGCTATACTATGCATACATCATATATTTAATAATTAAAGAATAGTCGCATATAAATATTTCACTGTCTATTGCAATGTATGCCAGGCATCTTTTGAACCTGAGTACAGCAGAGATACCTTCTTACTTTCTGCACCTAATATAGCATAATTTATCTGCAGCTGGAACTGTTACAGAATTTTCGGTCCCCATAAAAGTACATTTTGTTCCCCCTAATCAGGGCATATAACAGTTTACCATCCTATATATGTCATGATCAAAAGACAGCCCCCTTCCAAAGACTATAACGTATTTATTATGTTTCCTTACACAAGAAATTTTATGATGTTGTATCATATTCAATGCCCCCCTCCTACCCCCAGAAAGAAGACTTGTCTGGCAGCCACCTCACAGGCTCATAGTTCTGTGTGATTTTTGCGCATTCTTCTTTGCAGCAAAGCTCTTGCTCAGTCACACTGGCTGTATAGGGAATGTTGGGAAGGGGTTTTCAATGAGAATAACATTTCTTTTATAATGGCTGAACAAGAGGCCCCTAACATATTAAAGGGGATTTCCCACAAGATAGGGCCTAACCTGCTGATCAGTGGGGGTCTCAGTGATGAGACACCCACAGATCACAAGCACAGTTGGTCTGATCATCACCGTCAGCTCCATAGAGATGAATGAAGCAGAACGGCCAAGCGCGGCTGTCTGTTCCGCTCATTTCGGGGAGCGACAAGGGGTCTGACAGAGGTACCTCAGACCCCCAGTTCTTGAGATCTGCTGGCTGGAACTCATGTCAGTTCAGTTTGGATTGTCAGTGTTTGGGCTTTACGTTCCACCCTGCACACACTGCGAGTGTGATGTAAACTGGACTCATCTCACATTTGCGATTGTGTAAGGTGCTTAAGACTGTCTCCATTGCTTCCCTCTATAGAAGATAACAAAGAGCTGATAAGATTGTGAGCCCCTTTGGGGACAGGGACTGACTCGACAAGCTGTGTGCAGCACTGAACAATCTGTGTGCGCTATATAAATAAAGGAATTATTATTATTTATTAAAGAGTTGGCACAGGGAAGATACTGCAGAATTGTGAGCTCATGGATAATGCAAGCACCAGAGATGAGTCCTACACACCTTATCTCTCTCTCAGTATGAATGTTTTTTTTTTTGGGACCAAAACTATCAGTCCATAAGGACTTGTATTTGTTTTATTTCCCAAACCGCCCTTACAGGTTTCCAGAGATAGAATCTGTGGGGAAGATTTATCATACATGGTGCTCATGCGCCAGCGTATGATTGTGGCCACGACTGCCCTTGTCCCACCACAGCCGCCAAAACTATGCCAGGGCCGATCTGCCGTTGTTTAGGGTGAAAACAAGAGAACAAAAGTTCTCAGTTTTTTTTTCAAAACTTCACCATTTGGGCATGGAGGTGGTGTAGTTGCTCTTTGTAAGCGCAAATTCTTGCATTTTCCATTATTTCACTGCTTCTGTGCTATAAAACATAGAAGCAGCGATAAAGCTACTACTATAATTTAAAGTAAAGTAATGATAGCATTGCTCCCCTGGACCCTCCATTACAGAATGTAGTACCCCCCTTTGAATACAGTACTGGCCATGTGGATGCTGATATGACTGATGGAGAGAGCCCTGTGTGGTATATATTTGATTTCTGGACAAACCATCTTAAGCCAATATTGTGGCAACACTAACAAGTTAGAAGCAGATATTTTAGTATATAAGCTGTAATACTATTTAGGTACATTGGAACAATAATAAAATGCAATGTAATGGTCTCTTTTTTCATTTTGCTGTGCACTAGTAGATTGCTCATTTGTTTCCTATGAGCTGTGAGTGCCATCTTGCAGTTGCTATGATACCTATAAATATGAAGCCGGAGGCTATAAATAGGACATGGTAAATCAGATGATGTTGAGTAAGACGATCTCTAGAAAGTAAAAGGAGTCTCTTCCTCTGCAAAACATGAATTTTTGTTATTCAAGCTTAAAACAGTTGTCTATCTCCTGTGTTATTACAGAATAACACATCTCTTTGTGGACTTGCGGAAATTACAGTAGTTACCATAGCCAATTGTCGTGGGATGGATCTGTTTAATTTCTGCCATCTTGCTATATGTATATATATATATTATAAGTGTTGGATTGTCATTAGAACCAGGATTAACAATAAAGCATAATTACAAACGCCTTTCATAACTGTTATAGCGATTTATTGTAGCCTGGGACTAAAATACAGTAAATTACCAACATCCAGGTCTGTTTGTAACTAGGGTTCGTCTGTAAGTGGGGTGTTCTTAAAGGGCACCTACCACCACGATTCTACCTATAAAGGTAGATTGTGTGGTAGGTGGATGTAAGGGACATGAGGATAGCTCTTTTTAGAGCTAATCCTCACGTCCCCGCTAACTTTTGGTACACTTTATGGAACTAATATGTAAATTTCGTTATACGGCTACTGGGGCGTGGAGTAGCCGCGCACGAGGTCACGCAGCACGGCTACTCCACGCCCCAGTAGCCACATTACTCCTCCTACCCTGTTGCGTGCGGTGCACAGCTCCTCGTAGCTACGCGCCCTCGTCCGACAAGCCGGCTACTGTGCATGCGCAGTAGCTCCGGCCTCGGAGATGAGGCTGCTCAGCCGCCGGCCTGCGTTCTGCACATGCGCAGAACGCCATCATGACGGACGAGGGCGCGCAGCTACGAGGAGCTGCGCGACGCATGCAACAGGGTAGGAGGAGTAATGTGGCCACTGGGGCGTGGAGTAGCCGCGCTGTGTAGCCTCGTGCTTGGCTATTCCATGCCCCAGTAGCCGTATAACGAAATTTACATATTAGTTCCATAAAGTGTACCAAAAGTTAGCGGGGACGTGAGGATTAGCTCCAAAAAGAGCTATCCTCATGTCCCTTACATCCACCTACCACCCGATCTACCTTTATAGGTAGAATCGTGATGGAAGGTTCCCTTTAAGTAGGGGACCGCCTATATATATTTGGCCATGCATAATTGCAGTGAACCTGTTCCCAGATTTTACCCCATTAAATTACTAGCCTCCTAAGATGGCACATGAAACTTCCTTTCTATAATTTTCTCTTTTATGTGAAAATTTGCCCATTTACCTAGAAAAAAAAATCTTTTCCAAAGTTATTTGAAAACGAGTAGAGAAGATTCACATTTTAGCTGAGATGAGTCTAGTTTAGAGGCTCCAGGGAGAGCATCACTACACATCCCTATGTTCTGTTCTATAGTACCTAGAAACATTTAGCATCATCTTAAAGATAAAAATCTTTTAGATTACAATTGTCTTTGTGTCCTTTTTGGGGTGATGGTGCCAATTATGTGTTTCCCATTTAATGGTGTCTGTCCTTATCTAATACTTGGGAAATTTGGTGTAATATTTTGTGAACATTCAGGCACTCGGGCCAATGCTGTGGCTCCTCTAACCCATCTCTATGTAAGTAAAAGTGCCTATTTTTAAAACAAAAAATTGTGCAAATTACCTTGTAAGATTAGATATTAAAAAAGTAATCTTTCTACAAAGACTTGTGATCCTTTCATCACTCATAGATGTGGCATAAAGCAATAAGCATGGGGTCAACAGAAATGGGGGCTACATAGAGTTAAATGGAAGACATAGTATATGTGGTGGGCAATATTGAGAGATAAATAACAATCAAATTCAGATCATTTGCATAATAATAATAATTCTTTATTTATAAAGCGCACACAGATTACGCAGCGCTGCACAAAGCATGTCAAATTGGTCCATCCAAAACAGCAGAAGCAGTGTTACTGTGGAGCACTTGCTAGACAATGGGGCACATTTACTTACACAGTCACTGGAGTTCACAGAAAGTGCATTGTAATGCACTGTGCCGTGATTCACTAAAATCGTGTGCCCGATATCATGAATCTGTCGCTTTCCCCGCTCCGGTCTGACAGAGTTCACCATCTTTTTAGTGGAGCATCTAAGTGTTTGGGCTTGCGACACAATTTTAAAGTTAAACCCCGCGCTCAGTCCGACTCAGTCGGACGGCACGTCCCCTAAATTGTGTCACATGGAAGCCAGCGCATCTTCGCCACACGAGGATCGCGTGCGACACAATCTCAATACACACACTACTTAAATACCTGTGCAAGCCGTTTTACCATTGAAGAATGTGAACAGTCCGACTAAAAAGTGTCGCAAAGCCCTTAGTAAATGTGCCCCTAGAACTCCACTGTTTGTACTAAAAGAAGGAAACCTAGCATGAGGAGCAGGAAAACAGTTAGCACCAGTCTCATGGTGCTCAAGCAACAGTCAATACATAAGTATATCCGCTCACTCTTTCAAAGCAAGTGAATAAGCCAGCAGTTTTTATCTCTTCATGTGGTTTCAAAAGAAGTAGAAACAGAGAGTATAATACAGTTCTCACCAAACTCTGTTTCCACTCGATTACATAGCATATATTAACATTGAGGGATAGGTTCAAGTCCCAGCCCCCATATCATCCTTTCTGGGACACAAGTACGACCAGGTAGGATTTAGATATGTTTGAAAAAAATCTGACTAAAAGTAAATGTGTAGGACTTGTCAAATGCCACATTACAACAATCACATAAACACGCCTGCTCCACCACGCCTTGAAAAATGTACTTTAAGGCTGTTGGAGGCCTTCAATACTGTCTTGTGTGTGAGGTGGAACTGTAGACTGCATTGTCCTAGAGATGAGCAACATCAATAAATATGGCACAGATTTCATGCCAAAGCCAAAAAGTAGAAACATTCGAATGTATAGGTCTTAAACAATGCTGCTCCTGTGCACCAGGAATGGCCATTTATTGAATTGCAGTTGCTTACAAAGGTTGCTTTGTAATAAGACATTTCCATGCCCTAATGCAGTGGTGGCAAACCTACTACATGGGTGCCAGAGGTGGAACTCGGAGTCTTCTCGTAGGCACCAGCACATAGTTTGCCAGACAGGACTCAAGGCCTCCTCCTGTAGTGTGAATCTAGGGGACAAATTAAATAAGACATTGCAGATTAATAACAATCATAGGAAAGAATAGGAGTGCGAGCCCTGCTCACAAGAGCTTACAGTCTACGAGGATGAAGGGGTGACACAAGAGGTATAAGAGCTTGTGTAATGATCCAGCCGTACTTTATAAGGGAATGGAATAAAAATAATTTAATAAAAAGGTGCTGCTGGAACCAGCCATCAGCCACCATCTTATATACAACATCTGTGGTACTGCAGAGAAGCCTGAAGCATGGTACCTGTCATTCTTTGGATAACAGACGGGGGCGGGGGGAGTACAAAGAATTGGTTAATAAAGAGAGTTAAAGTTGCATGAAGTTAGTGAGTGTGATAGTCCTGTCTAAATAATTGCGTTTTAAGAGCACGTTTGAAGCTTTGGAGGTTGGGTATTGGTCTACGCTACCAGGGTAGGGCATTCCAGAGAATTGGTGCAGCTCAGGAGAAGTCCTTGAGAAATGAGTATGAAGTTCAAATGAAGGAAGATAATAATCTAATAACACTGGTGGATTGAAGATCACAGGTTGAGAGATAAGAGTGGAGAGGTGCAACATTATTCAAAGCTTTGTAGATCAGTGTGATTAATTTAAAATGTATTTGGAAAGAGACAGGCAAAACGAACCCGTGTAACCTTTGGTTTGACAAAACCTGTTGCTGCATTAGGAATGGAGAGGATAGAGTTTAGTGAGTTGAAGACCAATTAGTAGGGAGTTACAGTTAGACGAGAGTGAATCAGAGTGACAAATAGTGTTTTAGAGGGTTTCAATGGTAAGAAATGGTCGGATTCTAGAAATGTTTTTAAGGTGCATTTGGCAAGAGATATATACAGTTGAAAAGAGAGGTCAGAGTCAAGCACAACCCCAAGACAGAAGGCTTGTTGCATTGGGGTTTTGGTGACATCGCTGACAAAAATGGAGAGATGAGCATTAAGTTGGTTAGTAGATCTTTTTTAAATCTATATCGCCCTCATATGTAAATTATCTAAATAGGCTACTGGGGCGTGAAGTAGCAGGACATGAAGCTACATGTCGCGGCTACTCCACGCCCCAGTAGCCTCTATGTTCCTCCTACCCTGACATCTTCAGCGCACAGCTCCTTGTAGATGCGCCCCCCATATCCAAGAAGTCGGCGTTACTGATTTGAAGCCGGAGCTACCGCGCATGCGAAGAATTCCGGCTTCTCAGACATGGGGGGCACATCTACAAGGAGCTGTGCACTGAAGATGTCAGGGTAGGAGTAACAGAGGCTATCCTCACGTCCAATACATGCACCTACCACCCATTCTACCTTTATAGGTAAATTTGTGGTGGAAGGTTCCCTTTAAAAACTGTGGAAACTGCTCTATGTGTAGAGGGCACCAGATTCATGATTTATGGCACCCATTCCTCATGAATCTGGCACCCTTTGAGCCGCTCTGACAGAGTGCCCCTCTATTTTTTTAGTGCACCTTTAACATGTTGGACTTTGCATGTTAAATGTGGCACACGGTTCGATTGAGCACTGGAATACCCAATAATAAAATATAATATAATAAAATTATGCTGAAGAGCCTGAGGGTTGTTTCCAGAGCCCCACATGGCTACAGTCAGAGGCTGTTACAATGAGCAGAACATGTCTCCCCCTCCTCCCTCTGCATGTGTAATCTAGCAGCATCAGGAAATGCAGGCGAAGGTGAGACATGCTCTACTCATTGTAACAGCGAGCAAAAAGACATCACCAAGGGGCCATGTAAACACCCACCAGAGCCCCTTAGGCTCATTAGTATAATAGTAAAAGTTGATTTTAGAATAAAGGAGGCCATGCCTAACAAACATAAGTACATCAGTCAATGTAGCTGGGTCTATTTTATCTTGATAGATTTTGATGGTAGATTTTGAAAACAAACTTATTTCCTTTAAATAAAGGCATATAAAAACTTTGACACCACTCTTTTCATTTTTTATTTTTTCATAAATGTATGCTTCAGCCTTCCTCATCACTACTGCTCCATGCATCTTGGAATGCAGGATGTAGATGTAATTGGGACTTAGATTTTTCGCCATCATCATCAGGTAGGGGTTCCCGTACTGCTGGGACCCATGCTAGCACATTACAGTCTTTACTGCCACTGTAAAGCTCCTGGAAATGAGGCTGAAACACGCAGCAGTTCACGTCATTATAATGTCCTCTCAGTACACTTATCTTCTCGCCTGAGTGGATGGTATACAAGACTATGGTACTGTCATATGGTACAAACACAAACTCCGGGCTACAGCCCACAGAAACTGTAAACTTGACTCCTTTTCTACTGTCATTTGAAACTTTGCCATAGTTGACCAGAGTGTTTTCTCCTGTAGCGCTGTTCCATAGACGCATCCTGTCATCTGTGCCAACCGTCAATAGATGAAGCCCATCACTTGTAAAGCATAATCCATTTACTCTTCCATTGTGGGCAGTGTACACAGCTTCTGATGAAGATTTGGATTTTTCTCCATTGTGTTGGTCCAACGTTATCAGGCAACCAGATGCTTTGCGGACATCCCACAGTTTGACGCGACTGTCTGCACTTGCAGTAGCTAAGATATAATCATATCTTGGGGACCAGCAAACAGATAGGACCTCTGCTCTATGACCTTGTAATATGTGTGTGCTAGAGCCAGATTTGAGGTCACATAGCTGCACTTTGGGGTTTTTTGTACCCACTGCTATCAAGCTATGCTTTGTAGCTAATGGGGACATATGATGGCTGTAAACATTTCCGTCAAACTGAAAAAGCTCTGCCAATTGTAAAGAATTTGTGTCCCATATTTTTAGAGTCTTGTCAAAAGAACTTGATGTAAACATGCCAGTGTCATGAGGGTACCACTGAACGGTCTCAACGCTAAACTTATGTACATCAGGGTGGCCTTTGCCAACTTTACACAGCGCCTTACACGTATAGGTGGGAATCTGACTCAAACTTTCCAGATCATATAGGACAATAATTCCATCGGCACCACCAGACAGCATATATCGTCCTTCTACCGGCTCAATATCAAGAGTGTTAATTCCATTTTCGTGCATTCGTTCAACATCTCTGTCTTTGTTTAACTCCATGCTCAGCACCCTTCGTGTGGACTCTGCCCGCTTGAGACGAACAGGGCTCTCCAAGCCACAAAGTCTGGTCCAAAGTAATCCCAGCATTTTCAAAAGGTATAATTAAATAATACAGAGGACACTAGACAGACACATGGTAGCATAAGACCCGTGCGGATGTAACTGTCAGACGGAAGCTTCTTGTTGTTCCCTGCAAAAGAAGAAAGGGAACAAGTGATATTTCAGAAATCTTATAGGGGTTATCTGGGAGTTGAAAAACATGACTGCTTTTTGCAAAAACAACTGCTCACTAGTTATTGCAACTACACTCCATTCAATTATAAAGAGCCAAACTGCAATACCAGCAAAGCAAGGCAAGGTGTGGTGACACTTTTTAAACCACCATCCAGGCACATAGTTCAGCAAATACAACCCACCAGCTTCCCCAGATAATTGTATTACTTGGAAGTTGTGAAATAAACTTACATTTGAAGTACATTTCAGAAACAAACCTGTATTGAGTAATGTAACAGCTCAGAGGGATCTCCGCCTCCTGAATAGCCTTTGAAGCCCTCAGGAGGCAAGAATGGGAAAAATACAGTGCTTACCACATCGCTTAGATAATTCTGGTTTTCTGGCACATACCTGGCCAGATGATACATAGGGTCACGGGACCTGTTACATCACCTTCTGTCTTCCTGGGAACTTAATTTCCTGTGATGTCCCCTGGTCTGTAGGGGCCACTCCATGGATTAAGTAGGTCTCGTGACACCCCAGAATGCAGGCCTGAAACCGAAGCCAACGTGGGGCAAGTGTGTACAAGTAGTCTCTGACTTACAGACATTAGAGTAACCTAAATAACCTGGGACTAAATATATTTTTTCTTGTTCCCAACTCAACCATTGTAAGCCCTATTGGGGACAGGGACCGATCTGGCAAACTCTGTACAGCGCTGCGTAATCTATGTGCGCTATATAAATAATTATTATTAAACCCTATATACCCAATCACCCACCAGTATCTGCTTCAAACCAATTCAATTGTACAACGTTAGGGGTCTTCATAAAACAATTAAGACATTTTCTTTCTCGGCTTCAATAAAATAAACCTGTTATCCAAGAAGGCTGAATGCATAGCAGGATCAGAGACATGGTCCTCGCTCCGGTATCGTAGCAGAGATCCACAAAAAGATGGTGAGATCCTCACCAACTGCAAAAATAAATGGGGTTTCAGATGTTTCCTGGGTGTCCCTGCTCAGGACGAGGGCTCTGGGGGTTCATGGAAAGTCCATAAACCTTCTGCAGGTCAGAAACAATACGGTATCTCTGCACCTAGACTCATCCGATCTGAGCTATAGACTTGCCGCACGTTATCCAATCCTTTCATCACATATACACTACAACGCAGACTGCATATTGATATAAGTACCCCTAACCTCCGGTGAGCAGCCACAATTACCTGCGAGCGGTAGTGTCACGCCGCCCGGTTCACGCTCAAAACAATAACAGTCGCACACGAGACATCTCCGTTGCATTCGTTTCCGGCTCTAGTAAATGACGTCACTCGGCTCGCGACAAGACAGCACTAGTTGTTGCCGAGCGACTGACGTCATCCCGGCGCGCCCTCTCTTCTCCGTGCTTGTGTCTGTCCGCGAGCACCTTCCGCCAAGTGTGCGTGTGCCTGCCGTGTGTACTCCAGCCCCAGCCGGGCTCCCTCCGGACACGTGACCTGGATCAGGTGACTCCCACTACGTGCTCCCCGGTACCGGCCACATTCACAGGGTGTGTGTACGTGTGTGCTGTCCAGTATGTGTATGTACATATGTCTGCCCCGCACTGTGATGTATACGTGCTGTACTGTAATATACGGACCTCAGCTCGTAACACACTGCGACTACCTATATGTTCTGTGTGTGTATAAATAATGTATATAGATGTGTGTGTAATGGTATATGTATTTATACCGGTGTATATAATGTTTATGTATATATTTAATGTATATGTAAATGGTGTGTAAATACATGTCAGCACAGCAGTGTGTGTGTGTGTGTGTGTGTGTGTGTGTGTGTGTGTGTGTGTGTGTGTATGTATGTATGTGTGTATATATATATTATGTGCAGCTCACTCTACATGTATACGTTACACTTTGTATACTTATAAATAGACTCTACGCTCGTTTATACAACGTGTTCTGGGAGTTTGTGTGTATTTATATAATATGTTTGTGTATATTATAAATTACAGCCACAAACTCTGAATCAAGGTGTGTGATCAGACACTTTTTTGAAATGAATGTGTCTGTGGAAAACACTGAAATCAAATGATCATAAATTACTGTGCAAGGCTTTTATCAGCAGTTTGATTCCATTTAACTGCATGTGGGGAGCCATTGGAATGAAGCGGGCCCAGTATACATTATTTATCTGTCACTGTAGACATCTGTACCTTTAGGGGGTTCCTCAGTGTCTCAGTATACATTCCTGCCAGTAGTATTGTGGTTCTGTGTTACTGGTGATGTCCTGGAGAAAACAATGACCACAGCCATAACCTGAAGAGTCCAGACCCCAGTGCAAACCTTTACTAGGTCTCCAAACACATGCAGTTCATATGAGGAATACCCTCTGCCTCAATAATGATGTCTGTATACTTCTCTGTCCTGAGTCCTTTACATGGTTCATCAATAAGGATTTTTTTTAAATCTGAGATGAGAATATCACTTTATCATTAGTTACTAGTTTTTGGAATTTAGAATGTGTGTAACTTGAGTTACTATGCGTTTTCCCTAAAACAAATCATGTAATTAAGTATAAGTCTATTGATGGCATGTTCAAATACAGGGGTAGGATTTATAAAAACCTTCTTTAACATTTAGAACAGATGCACCTAACAGTTATATTCGCCTTTGTGCTGTCAGTTTCTTGTATGGTTGGCACTTGGCTGTCCTAAATGCAATACCTTTTAATGCATCAGCGCCTAAGGTCATTATTGTAATGCACTATGTGACATTTTCACCGATCACTCATAGACTACAGTTTATAGGGATCTGTGGCAAAACAGATATCAGACTGATGATAATTTTACATTGTTTTGGCTGATTTTTCACAAGTCCGTGTATAGGTAGCCCTACAGTGTAAACATAGACCAAGCAATCCTAAACTGTGGTGGATAGCGGGTGGTAATTCGGGCATCTCCAGACTGTATTGTCTGATTTCACATCACTTATTTGTTAGATTTGTTTACATTAACAACATGCGGTTATAGTTTGGCTCTCAGTGACGTATCTTAACCCTTGCCACTTTCCACTATGACCGATAAGTTTTTATTAATAAACCTGCATCTGTGTTGGAAGTGTATTTGTAGATAAGCCCCATTGAATAAGGCTTTGTCTGTGTGCAGACTGTCAGCCTAAACTACTGTTTATGGCAGAAAGTCTCGGATATTTGCTGTGGGTGCCATTGCCAAAATAGTTTTCTGCTGAGCATTTTGCCCATGTGAACATACCCCCAGGGGTCTTCCTGTCTGTAGGCTTGAGATGCATAGCGGGCTTTCACTAATTCCTTTCAATGCTCAGGGAATGTGAGGTCTCTCGATGGACCGGTGAGTTATCTGGTGGTGGCGGAGGCTGCTAGTTTCTGTAATTTATGGGACAAAGTGATGAATATGGATGAACATCTGTTTTGATCATCCTAGTTGAAAGGAAGAAGGTTCTCTGCTTTGGATAGTCGCTACTTGGTAAAAATCTCCCCTTCTGACTCTTAAAAGTCTTTATGCTTATGATTTACTAGTCCTCCAACTATATCTGTAATTTTGAAAACATTTGAAGATATATTGCTTAGAGGAAATCTACATCAAAATCAAGCGTGATAAACCAGGGACACTTAGGGTGCGGCCACATGTGGCGTTTTTAAGCCGTTAACAAACACAAGCGCCCAGGGGCAGCGCTCGGTCCGATCACATATGTGCTTTCATTGAAACGCATGCGATCTGTAACCAACACCTGGCGCTATGCAATGTTTAAATCCAAAATCTCATCTTGACATTAATTTGTAGGCAATTCTCCATAGTTTGTTAATGAACTATTAGTATTTCAATTCTCTCCTTTTTTTTTTTTTTTTTTGCCTTTTCCTTTGCTCATCTGCAGGATCGTTTTAACAATAAGTGAGGGAGCTGTGGTCATATGGTAGAGAGCTGATTCAGCAGGTTTTTACCTCAAAATGGGTAATGTATTATGTCTAACCTGTCAGAATAGAGCCGGGCTGTGGTTTGTGGCAGGAAGTGAATCGTAGTCTGTAATAGGCAATGAAGAACACAAAGCCTATAGAGCTGCCATATGTGAGTTGATGACAGTAGGAGAAGCGTATAGTTATTTGTGTTGTGTGACTGGGTGACAGGGTGCTGGTGCGGTGGTAGGTAATTGATTTCTTGTTTCTATTTTGTTTTGTGGCTCAGTTTTAGGTTGGCATCAATACATACCCTCTGACAAGTGAAGTCACATCACCATCTGCTAAGTTGTCAACCTTTCCATAGCGGTTTTAGTTTTTTGTGCTCACTATTGAAGATGACTTGTGTTTTTAGACATCAGGTGTTTATCAAATACAGATGGAAAGTCTGAATATTTAGCTGTTGGTTAATAAATTAACTAAATAAATAAATACATTTTTAAGCTGGCAATTTTTAATGAACTTTTGTTCTACTGAAAGATGGGCACTGAGTCAACATTTTGGTGGCTATGTGTGGCTCATTTCATTATTTGTTTTATACTCTGTAGCTTGTATGTAACATATACTACAATATTGCACTGGGATGACTTGAATTCACTGTTTTGCGCTTTCCCTCCCAACAGATACCACCTCCAGGTCCTATTGCCATTGGGACATTTCCACACCTGTCCTCAGAAACCAGACATTAAAGACTTAAGAAGCATGAAGAGCGACCAGGGGAACACAGAATTTTAGGGGCTCTGATTAATAATATTTTCAAAGCTCAAAAGTGGAATCTAGCTATCCATTCCAGTGTCCTGGAATCTTCTATTAATCAATCTATAAGGACCCTGATAAAGATAAAACCACCCAAGAAACGGGAGAAGTTGTAGTTCTATTCAGAGTTGTGTTCCTGATCATCCAGCAATGGATCTGCTATCCTCATCCTGACAGGAGCTTTACCGAAGTCACGTGGAATTAAAAGGAGTTGTGATAGTTGCCAGCAGCTGCTCTTCACCGGGCTGTCTGCTCCAGCAGGTGAGTTTTATTTAAAAAAAAAAAAAAAAAAAAAAAAGGGTCACTTCCCAAAAATTTAGCAAATGCCAGCTGCTCACTGGATTCAACAGTGTACCTACGAGGCTAGTGTTTGGCTGTTTCGGTCAGGTTTTAGCACAGTAGTCCAGCATTTTGCACAATGAGCAAGGTTTTTTTTTTTTTAATGTTTTCTAGCATTTATTAGGCTGCATAGACATCCACCTAATGTACCCATTTTGTATTGTACATTGTTTGGTTGGTATTTAGGCCACATATAATGATTCTTATTAGCAACATCATAAGGCTCTACGGTGCTGCATGTTTTGTAAGGTCAAAATAAGATTTGAGGCTGTTAAACAGAGACCATTTAAAATGGATGTCACTGGGTGCGGAGGTGCAGTAATGGTGCAAGGCTGCTGTCATTTAATCTTATTAATTGACAATTGGTTCATTTATCACTATTAATATATTGGAATTTCTTTTAATGATATCGACTTTCATTAGAGCTCCTATAGCCCAGCAACCAGCTCCCCTTCTTCTGCATAATATTACCTGCATACTTTGGAGAAATCTTTAAAAATGTATCTTTGGATTTAATAAGCAGGGGTTAAACATGTCCCACATTTGTGATAGTAACTTTATTTTTTGGTTTTATTTGCATCTGTGCATGACTGTGATGTGTGTGCTGCTTAGCTATGCTCTTATTTCATTGATTTGCCTCCTTGTGCAGGATTTAGCAGAATTGTTAAAGAAGTGTTATCTGTTGTATTGATTTGCTACATCTGGGTGTGTTTTTTTTTTTTTTCACTTGGTTGTGCTGGTTTTTCTAAAGTAACATTTTTTTTCCATAACCTGTTGTATAGACTTTTTTGACAGAAGTGTTTCTTGTTGGCTCTTAGCACATCTGTCATTTCTTAATGTCTACGTGTCATGAGCAGTTATTATAGGAGGTGTTTTATCCAAAGTACATTATCACACCCCAGTTTTGTGCTAATGAATTAATGATGAGGTGGAGTAGATTTTCTTTCAACAAGAACAGTTTGACACCATGCTCTGTCCTCTACACCAGAAACTTCTCTGAGACTTCTAGAACAAAAATCTGACATGCACCTATGAATGAGCCAGGGCTCTTTCACATTGTCATGGGTTGGTCTGTGAATCATGGAGCATGCAGTGTCCTGTTTCACAGACCTATCTCAGTGCAGTGGATGGACTTTAAGCATCATATGTCATGCATGGAGTCCAGTCATCTGCACTGTGGCTTGTCTGTGATGCAGGAAACTGTACAGTCCTTGACCCACTGACCTACCGGGGAAATGTGTGATAGCCCTAACACTGTTCCACTGGATTATAGTGAGTTGGGTGCAGAAAGCTTTTGAACAGCTTGGGTACTACTATAAAGCTTTAAGCTTGGTACAGTAGGGCTGCATCGTTACTCACTATGATGCCTTAAATTTTGTACATGTGGCCTTTCTCAGCCCTATGAAAATGGCCTACGCCTGGAGACATGGAATGGCACACAGTAATAAATTAGTGCACGTTTCCTCCCCATCTGTGGAATAAAAACAGGGCATAGGTGTTGAGACGTGCAGTTGGGCCTAGACTAGGGATTGTACATAAGGATTTTTTAACACATCCACTGTCTGTATGACAGTTGCTACTCATGTTTATTAGTTTTAATAAAATGTGCTTGGTTGGAAGCTTCTATTATGTACATATCAAATGCTTTGAACAACTGTGCTGTAATGTTCGGGTAAACAATCAGTGTAGTGCTTCATGGCTATCTGTTCTAATGATGTATGTCCACAAATTCCCACCAACCTGTTATTCAAAGATGTCCTACATATTGGGAGAATTTACTTTATGATGAAACTGCTTTGTATTCCGATTTCCAGTAAGGAGTCATGGAAGTGGACAGGAATCATGCTAGTACTTCATTTTCTGGCTTAATTGATAATCCAGGAACATCATTACAAGTCTGCTGAAGGTAGTGTATGATGATGGATCAACCCATGAGGGACCAGGCTATCACAAATCTTTTGTGCTCCTATGACTCCTTACATTGTTTTTGTGCAGCAGTTTTCTGGGTAGAAGCTCCCAGAATATAGAAGGACATCATTGTAATCCTGTCACAGACTAAAGAGATGAGGTACAAAGGAAACATTTGTACCTGATGAACCACTCCTGGTTTTGTCTAGCAAAAACTGACGCAAGGTACTGATGAAATAACTGAGATGTCAACCTGCACTTAAGCAATGGCAAGTATTGCCATGATAACGTATCAGCATCCTATGACAGTGTACTTGTGGTCTCCAATACTGTGTTCTTTGTTCTTTTGTATTGAGATTAAGATATTTGAAAGGGAAAGCAAGCTCTTTATTTTTCTATAGGACGCCTAACTATGGAGAGGGGTGAGGAGTGCTCACTTCTCCACCTTTCCTGCAGAAGGAGACTAATGCTGTTTGCTCTTGAGTGAGTCTGGTCGGAGAAAATCGCCCCCTGTGCTGGCGGAATTTCCATGACCGAACCTCTAATCACTGGACTCAGCATTTCAGTTTGTTCCAATCATTAGTTTCGGTCTGGGAACTCCGACCAGTACACATAGCGAGTTTCATGGATCAAGTTCGCTTGAGGGCAACAAGCCTTATTCCCGGTCAACAGTGTGTGATGCAGTGGCCATGCTTTGACTAGAAGTCCTGTGTTATAAGATGTTTATCAGAATATCCTTATTTGGATTTTGGTCTTTTTAAACATGCATGAAGGATACTTCAGATAGTATACATTATCCAGACAGGTTCACTGAGCCATCTGTGTCGTATCCACCACAGTGTTCAAGCAGGGATGTTTCCTTCATTATTCCTGTATGTACAGTAAGATGAGAATAGTGAAATGTAATATTTAATAGGCGTGATACTGTAGAAGTCTGTTTTACAAAAAAGGCATAGGATATGTAGGTTACGTGATGAGCTGGAGAGGAAGCTGCTGCTGAGAAACTATGATCTAGAGTAGTCCATGCTGTAAAAGGCTATTTATGTACCTTCTGCTGCCTATGAGGAATCTGTAATCATCTATTTTGGGTATATGGAATAACATACAGCCAGGAGATATTGCAGGAGAAATGGCTGTATTCATATACATACATTTATGTATATATTATACTGTAATATTACTCCCAGGCCAATGGGTCCTTATGGTAGTAATTGTTATTGCCTTTTTATTTCAGCTCTGGAGAGCTGTGTAACCATACCATAACAGCAGGGCTGTGAAAGTCCGTTTTGTATTCCAGGATTGTAGCTGAACTGGGGAAGTCTCCTCAAACTGCATTGATTTTTGATTCGCTGCACTATGTCTATGTCACTCTCCTCTTTAGCAGGATTCTGGTTAATAACTGAGCAGAGGGAAGGAGATTTGGAGTAGTTTAGTGACTGGATCTCACAGAGCAGTGCACCATGTTCAGCTACAATCCTAGAATATAAATACATTTTTCACACTTGTGTGACACCTGGCATCCCCACTCTTCTGCATGTAGTGTTTCTGGGAAGCATCCATAGTCCATCCAAAGTGTATGAAATACCTGGAAAAGCCTCTTTAAACCCAATCCTGCTACTGTAAATCTCTCTGGGTCAGCTATCGGCAGTTGTGACTGCTGTGTCTGCAGCCTAAGGCTACATGCCACTAACGTATCTTTGGGCTTTGTGCTAGCTAACTCGTGTTCCCATATACTAAAACCTCATATACACACAGCAGTACTTTCCAAAGCCCTATGTATAAGCTGACTGTACCCGCCTTAAAAATTAGAGAAGGTTCTATACCTGCCCATACAGACAACTGAACCAGTGCACTTGTGTTCATGGTTATGTGCTGGTAGCCCAAAGGGGCTATTCCACTAGTGTTGGCAACCACCGCTGTGATTATACAGTCAATTACCAGCGATAAGTAAGGTTTTTTTCACATTTCTTTGGTAGCGGACAACCCTGTTAAGAATAAATGTATTTCTGTTGCTGATGCCATGTTAGATCACTGGTCTCATACTTGGTGCATCCAACAAAGGAGTGCATGTTCCTGAGTATAATTCACTCTTTCTTTTTTTTTTGTGTGTGTGTGGATAGAAACATACCAAGCAAAATCTCTCGTAAGGGGTTTCTGAAGTTTCGTAACCCAACAAAAGGTTGCATTATTAGTAGGTTTAATGAACAAATCGCTGTATTGACAGAGGCATACTGGTAGCTTTGTAGGTCTAAACAGCGAGGAGTTCTCATTTCTATGGAGTATTGTGCTACGGAGGGAAATGATGCTCATTGACCTTTTTAATGTGCAGTATATGTTTTTCTTTGTGTTTCCGAAGAATGAATAGGAAAGCTAAGGACTTGTTGCCATCCGTGTAACATCTGAAAAGGTTATTGATCAAGGTCCCTGAGAGATAACACAATTCATTCCTTGTAAATACTGCTGCCTCGGGTAACACTGGGCAGCGCTTGCCTCCTTGGGCTTATTATATGTAGCACATTCACATTCGTTACATTGTTGCATTGTTTTCCAAACCTCTATAAGGCTGCTTGTATCATACTCTGGATCTGTCATAATGGCTACAGACAGCACTTTTTTGTCTAGTCAAATGAAATCTACCATGAAACCAACCTGGAAACCCCATTATAGCCAAGGGGAACTCTAGGGCAATGGCTAGCATGTGAAAGATCAGCACTGATCCAACGCACCGCTGTGAACTAAGGCACATAAACGTTTGATATGTTGCATCTCTTACATGCAGTGTCTGTCTCTGGAGTCAACTGTACAGAAGGGTCACTCTCAAAACCCCAAGAATCAGGAGAAAAAGTAGATTGTTTTCCTCTACAGTCAGAAGTAGATGAAGTTCCAGGGTCTCTCCATCGTCAAAAAAACACCTATAGTCATAGCTCCATGATGGACTTGGTTCTTTCCCGTGCCCGATGTCCACAATGGTTCTTATTTGAATTCGGGAAGACTTATAACTTGGGTCACCAGAATATGGGGTTATTGAGCTACCAACAAAATAGCCTTAAAAACGGGCATTGAAAAAAATGCAACGTGCCGGAGTAAACGGCAAATACCTCCCCCCACCCAGGTTTTGCCACTTCCGGCTTCCTTTTTCAATTAATTTCATTTTTTTTTTTTATATTTTGTTCCTGGAAAGCACAAGACTTTTGAGAATAAGCTGAATTACAGTGGTGACTGAGCAGCCCATCATTCTCTGCCCCTGTAAGTTCTCCAGCAATTACTGCATACACAGAGGAATATTAAGTCTTGCTGCTTCCCTTATGCAGGCCATAATACTTAAGGTTACCTAGCAACCACTTCTTCTTGTTTAGGTGACTACCTATGTGCAATGTACTTCTGTTCTATCTGAATTACAGCAGACCGTATCGCTGTACTGCACAGTAATATTTTGGGATTGTACTTACAATTTGACAAGGAGGGAATTGGGACAAAACTACAATACTCTAGGCTGTCCTTATAACAGTAGAAGGACCAGCAATGAAGAGGCTGCTGTGCTTGTCTGAAATCCGGGGTCAATTCAAACTGAGAATATGATGGGATGTCCCTGATTCCTATGATGGGAAACTGATTCCTTCAGCTCAATGGCATTTTATAGCTTCATCCACCGCAGCTGGGACTTTATAGTGAAAAAAAACGAGCAGAGCAGTCGCTCTGCAAATCAGAGCAGGTTCTACACCTATCCTATCTCTTATGGAACAGCCGCACAGCTTGGAGACGTTGTGGAGAGACAACATGGGACACATTTACTTACCCTGTCCCTGGAATTCACTGAAAGTGCATTGTCCGTCGAGAATGCGCTCTGCCGCGATTCACTAAGATTGTGCACTCGATATCCTGCATGTGTCGCTTCCCCGCTCAGGTCCGATGGAGTTCACCATCTTTTTAGTGGTGCATCAGAATGCTAGGGCTTGCGACACAATTTGAAAGTTAATTCCCGTGCTCAGTCGGATCGTCCCCTAAATTGTGTCCCATGGAAGCTGTGCCAAAAAAAGTATTGCGTGTGGCAAAATCCCAGAGCAGACACTTCTTAAATACCTGGGCAAGCTGTGTAATCCCCGAAAAAAGTGTCCACGGTGGTCGTGAGCCAGCTGCTTTTCCTGGACGTGTGTATGAGGCCTAAGACAGGGTAAGATGAGATCTCTTTACATGCCCTGTACTAATGTAGATCCCTGGTTTCCTCACGGTTTTTGAATGTGTACTACATTTTCCATCAACTACAAATCCTCTTGCCTCTGCTAATTTCTCTATCGTTAGCTCTGTACAGTGAGGAGAGAAATGGCAAAGTGGAAAAAGCTAGAGCTACCTAACATTACTAGCATATTGGGAGAATTATGAGTAAAGGCTTATTTTACCCTGAGTATACTTTGAGGTAGGTGCAGGTACAATACCTGGCCACCCATCATTCTTCTGTTCCCAGCAGAGAATGGAACAGGAAGCAGACAGCTCTGTTCTCTGTGTAGTGGCTGAACACCGTCACTGCAGTCTAGCTCTTTCCATGCTTCCTTTTTCTCCTTCTGGTTATTAGCTGCTGAGAACCGGTCTATATGGCGCTGGATCCCTTCCAAACTGATATTAACGCTTTTCCTTTTGAAGTATCTTCTTAGCCTGGGAAACCCCAGTTATTAAATCATTTGTAGCTAAAATAAGATATTGTGTTGATCCTGTTTTGGTTTCCTTCATCTTATCTTTCTCCATTGTGCAGATGACTTAGCCTCTCATTCCCAATAAAAGTATAGAGCAATCATAATGCAGTGATATGGGTAAGGTGCAAGGTCCTGTGTGTGCTGCAGTGCAGACTTGCAATGTGTTTACTGTCATAACAGCTCCACCTCAGAATAAACACATCCTCCACCAGGTTTATGCTCTGCTGATAGCAATGTGCAGCTTAATAATGCATTCTGTCCTGTGCCATTTGTCTGCCCACTTTATTGTCCTGGTGTTATTTTTTTTCTCCATAACGCATGATCATACATTCAGCATTGTCCTCAGACATGTTGCTATTTATTGGGCTTTCATTGCTTGGTAGGTGCATATTAGTAGTTTGTTTTGTGGGTTGGGAGAGAAATAATTTTTACCGACGGCTAAGTACATACTAGCGTCAGGATTTGCTTTTTATACCTATTTACCTAATGTAATTACGGTAAATAGAATATAACTGAAGACATGTGGGAGATTTATCATATGGTGAAGCACTTGTGGCCAGGGTGACATGAAATGCCTGCCTCTCTGGCACCACTGGATAAATCATGAAGCTTAGGCCGTCCTGATGCATCCAGTGGGGCGGCCGCGCAGCAGTAATTTCTGTCTGGCGTAGAAATGTACACAGCATGCAAACTTTCACCGCAGGCTTCCTTGTGTGTGCAGGTGCGGGGCAGACTGTGTCCCCCTTTACATCAGGGGAGCGCGGAGGGATGTGAAGGGGATAATGATCGCAATTGCTGGTGGTTCACTTACAATTACCATCACTTCTGAACCAGTTTTGTGGCATAGAAGAAGTGATAAATGTCCCATATACATATCCCATACAGTTAATTTTAGTTACTAGCAATATTTTACATTTATCATGATGACTCGTGAAAGGTAAAACAAGGAAAATATATATCACCCGGAACTCTGACAAAGGGGATCCTTGAGTATAAAACAAAAAATAGTGTACTTTAATTACCGCATGTCCATTGCAACGTCATTCTCAAGCATGCTGCAGTCTGCAAGGAGCCGAACCATTGCAGTGGACGTGCGGTAATAGTAGTAATACCATTTTTTGGTCCATGATAGTACACTTCTTTCTCTATACCATATTTTTGGTCCATGATAGAACACTTCTTTCTCTTTCAAATTTTCAGTTGCTCAATCGCTGGTGTGTGGACCCTTGAATACTAGAGCTTTGCTCGCCCCAATAGTTTGTTTGGTACACTCGGTAATAGTAGTACTGCATTTTCTGTTTGAAGTCTTGTGTGCTGTATATATGTGTATATACCATATATATCTATCTAAAAACATAACTGCAATAACTGATTGTAACTTTACATGACACTCTCAGATAGTTGAGACTTATCGTTTGGGATTTAAAGGGTTTTTTCGGAATTAGAAAAACATGGTTGCTTTTTCCAAAATCTCAACAAGCGGTCTATGTGATGTGTAGTAGGACAGATGACGACAACACTAGAAATCATTGGCAAAGGCTATCGGATCATGAAGCTTGTACCTCTATGTGGTGTCCATCCATTCTGCATTGACCTGCTTTTGACTTTTTGTTTCCCCACAATAAATTGAGACGGATGCCTCCGAGATTCCAGAGCTGCTGCGAGCAGAGAATGTAGAATCTGTTATTGCTGGACCCTATCCCATATTTATGGAATTTTTTTTTTTTAATAAATGGTGTTCATTGAAGAGTTTCTAATCTCATTCCAGGGATTTTACTTCCTTGTATGGAATTCTCCTTGTAGTAATACTAAAAGTTGTTTTTCACAGGTCTGTTAGGTAACATGTACGAATCATGTTTTTTTTTTTTTCCACTCGCAGATGAGATGGTCTGCAGTTGTGCAGCTCATTACACACTTTCAGCATGCTTACTGATGTGACCAAGCTATGGTTATAATGGAAATGATATCTTACATTATATGTAATGTTATGTTCATGTGTGTGTATAGTAGATAGTTCTAATCCAGGGAGTCGTACAGAACGTTTCATACTGGCGTTTCCATCTGTATCTTCTGAGCAGAATACCCATGGGACAAAGCAGGGGTATGATATTTCCCTTGATACCAATGTTTTTTTTTTTTCCCAGCGAAAGCCGTATGAGTGATTTGAAATTTCTACTGTATCCTCCTTCCAATGAAACCGGCAGTAAGATCATAAATGCTCTTCAGATTAGGAGCAGATTGTGTATTGCTGGCTGTAGATATAGCAGTGATACAATGGCCTCATTTGCTTGACAATTGACAATCACTTTTCTGAGCTGGAGCATCTCCTTCCTCTGCTACTCATGTAAAATGTAGGGTGAGGGGAGGGGGGATTGCTTATATAGCAATTTATGTCCTTTTAACAAATGTCATAAGTACATTACATCTTTAGAAATATACATGCGTTTCTTGTCCATAAAGGGCTGTGTTTATGGACGAGGATACAAGCATCTTTCCGCAGTTGTCCTTCGTGTTCCTGTTTGATAAGTGGATTTTATCTTACTCCCTCCTCTTTATGTCCTTTTAGGACCCCTTTTAAGGTTTTGGCTCACGCACATTAGGTATATTTAGGTTATATAGTGATGGGTTTTTATATGTATAGATGATAAAGGTTGTATTAACCAGTTAAGTGCTGGCGGCAGGCTCTGTATTATTATTATTATACCCGGCAGCTGTGCCCTGCTCTTGCTAGGAGTGTGTATGGATATGTAAATAATGCGTTGTGTGGCACAGCGCTTCTGCAGTCTGTGTGTGCGGCAGATAACACTTCACTGGCACTGACTTTGTGCTCTGATTTGCATTAACAGACCTATCGCTGCAGTGTGCATGGATTTATTCAGCTCCAGTCTCCTTCATCTCATCACTTATTCCAATAGTGTCTGCAGTACATTCACCAAAAGCCTTTCCTGTAGCCGTATTAATAATTGCTAATATCATTTAGAATAGATGTACTGCTGACGTTAGTAAATGTTATATCTGACAAGAAGCGTTATGTTAGGGAGATGATTCGTTCCCTCTGTATTAAGGATACCTCAGGATAATTCCTGGAGTATCCTAACAAGCATATCCCATTGTATACTTATATAGTGCGGTACATTCTCCGGTTCAACTCCACACCCCCTGTAAGTGAGAGAAGTGAACATTGCTTGCTGCAAGTGATTGGTTGCTACTGATGTACCCGGTGTCTAGCAAATTATGTAATGGCCTTATGTGGACAGTTAAAAGGAAAAACTCCCAGCGTAACCTTAGTGGGGCTGGGGATGGGTGTCATACAGTAGCATCCATACACCATAGCCACTAATGGCGTCCGCAAAGCCCCATGTTTAATTGTTATTTCCTATCCACAGGATGACGGTCTAGTTGGAGCTTAGCCTACTATGACCTCCATCAATCATGTGAATGGGGATCCTGAACCTACTAAATGGTGAATATGCATCACTCGCTTTATTGAATGCAAGGGATTCACAGACATTTCATTAGGACATGATGCAAGTAGGAGGTGGGTTTTCAGGTAACGTTTGAAGGGACACTCTGACACATTTTGGTAGAGAGCCCAGAATATGGGGGATGTACAGGAGAAGTCCTGTAGACGGTTGTGAGAAGAGCGGATGGTCCTGTGAGGTACGGAGATTTGGCGTGGAACGGTATTGGCTGATTAGTTTTGAGATGTATGAAGGGGGCAGGATGTAGACGGCTTTTTAGGTCATGGTTAGTATTTTAAATTTAATTCGCTGTCCAATGGGTAACCAGTGTAGAGACTGGCAGGGGAGAAGCGAGGAGACTGTATTAGCCGTGCAGCAGAGTTAAAGGGGTATTCCCATCTGAGCATTCGCATTTAATTTAATTCATTTATCACATGGAAACATTTCTTCAATTGGATGTTATGAAAATAAATGTTCCTGTGTTAAGATAATTTCTCATAAATGTAGCCATGTTGTCCCTTAGAAACTAGATGGCTTCCTCAGATACGACAACCCCACACTCTAGCAGCGGTGGCCAGACAAACACTATTGAGTCCTGCCTGACCACCTGGATTCAGCAATCATTACCACAGGACGGCTGTGGGACATGCAGTAACTCCCCATACATTTCATACACAAAAACCTTTTGTTTCTTTGGGCAATCCCTCCAGCAGAGGTGGTCATATCCAAGGATATCTAAGGGACCATATGATTACATTTATGAGAAATTATCTTCACCCAGGTAAAAAAAAAAATGTAATAACATCCAATTGATGAAATGTATATACATGGCAGATTAATCAAACTGAATGTTAATGTCCAGACGAGAATACCCCTTTAAGGATGGATTGGAGTTAGCTGGGAGATCACAGAGAAGAATGTTGCAGTAGTCCTAGTGGGAGATGAGGGCATGGACTAGTAGTTTTGTAAACCCTAGATTGAGGTAAGGTCAGATCCTATTCCTAGGAAGAGCTATGTAAAAAGATGTGTCACTCAAACATTGTATTTTCTTTTCCTGCGACTTAGCAGAGTGTCATATGGGATAGATACAATCATTCAAACTCAAGTAATACCTAAAAAATTGAAAACATTTTCTTTGGCTACTGAGAAGCTGTTGAGTTTTGTTGCTGGTGCAATCTGGGTCTGACGTGTCCTAATGTACACTGTAAAGCATTTGTTCTGTTTCCCTCCACACCTACTTCACATGATGCAAGATCTCTTTTGTAGATTGTGTAGAGGTATATTGTGTTGGACTTCGCTGCCATGACCGTATCTGTTATAACTGCACGTAGCTGATTTCCTGCTATCCTGGGACCTGTCTATTAATGGGACTAGGTCACAGCCACAGATTTTCTGTGCCCAGAAGCTTTCATTTAAGAGATGTGTCCCCCAAACAGAGGTTAAGATAAAGCAGGGGATGAGCTAAAGTCACAAATCTTTTTGTACCCAAAAACCTAGTACCCCAGTAACTCTGCACATTTTGCACATTTTCTGTACATATGTGACAGTATACATCTGCTACTGCTGCAGCCAGTTACTGTCTTCTTATGGGGTTTACTGCACTTGGCTGCAGCCAGAAAAACTAATATGGGCTGGAAAGAGCAGAAGCAGCACCTGGTCAGATGTTTAAAGAGACTGTCCACTTTTAGGAAATATTTGATATGATTTGTTCTACAATTTTACAAATATACTCCCCTCCATACTTCACAGACTGTTACACTGTGCAGGAGTACTCCTTACCCTTTCACTGTGTGAGATTAAATCAGGCAGAGGGAGGGGGATGTGCTGAAGAAGAATAGGGAGGGGAGAGACAGTTTAACAGCCTGTGAAGTTACATCATGGATGGGCTCTGGAAACTTCCCTCTCTCCAGAGCCCTTCTGGCTCCTTAGCATAATTTTAAAAGTTGATTTTAGAAGGAAGGGGATGGATAACAAATATAAGTTTTACCACAGTCACATTTCCTGGATCTATGAGTGAGTATTCCTGGTTTATGAGGCTTGATTTTAATGAAAAACATTATAGCCATTTTTATTTATTTTTTTTTTCCACAGCTCCTACTATGCCTCCTGTATCTCCACGGCAACAGGGTCTCTGTGGTAACAGACTGCGCAGCTGATCCTGCAGTCACAGTCCTGTGGCTAGCCTATTAAATACATGGTAGCACAATGAAGGGGGCAAATGACAGAAAGTACGAGACTTCAAAACTGCTGAGTGATACTTCACTGAATTTGTTTGCGGTCTGTTTCCTTGGAGACATATAGTCTGCAATGGAGCTGTATACTATGGGAGTTACAATAGGTGGACATAGTCTATGTCTATAGACCATATGTTGTTTATTTAAAGGGGGTTTTCTATGTGAGGATACTGATGAGAAAGCTGCATAACCATAACAAACACAATAGGATGCATTGCTACAGCCCCTTGCGTGGCCCCTTTGATCTTATGCGGATGACCTGAGGAAAGGTCATCAATATCTTTACCTTTTTTTCATATTTTTATTTTCACTAATAATTGTAACGAAACATTAGAAATGTAAACTGTTTTTTTTCCCCTTTTTCAGAAGAATGTGCCCATTTTTCTTTGTGTTGCTCATTGAAATAAGTTACAGGAAATCAAACAAGCGCTTGGGATGTCATTGTTGTTTCTGAACTTGCTATTCTTGTGATAACCTCCGCTCCTCCCATTTCCTAAGGTTTCCAGAATAAACAGTAGCGCTTATTTGGGACGTGAAGCCATGAGGATGTTCACACTTTTGTAGCTTGACTGCAGTGGAGTGCAAAATTCTGTTACGTTGTAGCACCTGCTATATGAAGTACTATCTGCCGAGTTTATTTTGATCTATTTCTGCCAAGATCTCAGGACCTTATTACGTTTTTGATGGATAGCAATGGTAACATGCAGCTCCAGACACCGCTCCATGGTCTGAACTCATCATGGGTGAATGTGAAGCAAGGAGTCCCTGTTACAAACGTACTGTACATAAGAGCGTGCAGGGAATCCCCACTAGTGTTTATATATCTCATGTCTCTACTTCAGGCTACATGAACATGGCAGAATTCTGGCCTGTGACTTGTAACAGATTGTATGTCTGGTTCTTCTTAAATAATACTGCCGGAAATAAGTGTTTATGCTCTAGTAATAGTCACTAGAGATGTTTTTCTTGCATCTGTTTTTCAGCTATGTAAAACTAGCTTTTAAATTAAATCTACCATCAAAATCCATCATAAGTCCAGGCTCCATGACTGTGGTAATCTTCTTACTTGTTATCCAGGGCCTCCTTCCAAATCTCCTCTCCTCAGCTGTTGTATTGAGTTTATAAACGCAATGTTAACGCCACGTGTAAACAAAGCCATAATGACCATATGTTTCTGCTGATATCAGTGATATCATACGATCTGTATTAGCCAAGCTGAGAGCCCACTAGCCTGTGTGATATAACCACATGGAGACCTCACCCATCCCTCCACCCCGCAGAGATATGTATGATTGGATCAGTGCCTGGCGCTGTATTCTTGTGTGAGGTGTATGCAGTAATCCTACACATCCCCACAGACTGAGAAGATTTTTTCACTTTCACAGCATTGTGCAAACAATTCAGATCTTATTTGATGCTTCCTTATTATACAGACTGCCCCTACATAGAGCCTTGCAGATGCCGCACCTGCTGCCCACTTGGTGAAGCTTACTTGGGTTTCCCTTGTTGTCTCTCTCAGTCAGAATGATGGTGGCCAATCATTATAAACATTAAAAAACAGATTGGAAACTGCAATGCACTATAAGGTGGCGGGGGCAGTGAATGTGCTCAGAGCTGGAGGTGAGAACGTGGCATTTTGTTACACAGCTTCACAACAGGAGGAAGTTCCTCTACTACATGAGAAGGAAGTGACAAGTACAAGTCCAAGTATTTCCACCTAAACATTGTCTGGGTGGGATGTAAATGGTTAGTTCTGAGTGATCCGATGGACAAGCCTGCGGCTCAGTCAGTAACCACAGCCTATAAATACGTTTACTGGAGCTATGCAAAGGCTCCTGCTGACTTGTAAAAACCTGCTTAATAAAGTGTCTTCCATACGGGATGAATGGGAAACAATCTCCCAGTAGTCTCGTGGACGTGTTAACAGTACATGTAGTATCGGTTACATTACTGGCCTAGCTTCTTTTTGCAGTTTCTGGTTTTGGTCAACTGTCCGTGTCTTACTCTACCTGTTTTCTGAGGTTTGGGCCTGTACAATTAACACTTTTGCAAAGAAATGTTTCATCGCCAGATGTAATAAGGTTCAAGTTTTCACCCAGTGTCAGATAACTTGTATCTGAAAATTGTCGTATTTAAAAAAAAAAAAAAAAAAAAAAAAGAGAGAGAATTTTTGGCAAGGAGGAGAGTGGTGGAGGCAGTTATTTTTGCTCTTCTTTGCTCTTCTTTGCTCTTCTTTGCTCTTCTTTGCTCTAAGGGATCTCTGCAGCACCTCTTTCACAAGGGTTATGTGCTGAGGTCAGGGATCTCTGCAGCACCTCTTTCACAACCATTTGTATCTATATCTAAAAAAAACATGGATACATGATTCTTGTGGCAGTGGTACGTACACTAGAGCATCCTTATTGTAGTATGTCAACCTGACAGGAAATACTATTGTGAGAAGCTCACATTTGCAACCCATTTAAATGGAACCTGTCATAAGAATGGTAATTTTTACAAAATGACAGGTGCCAATAACCGCTGGCATGTTGATTTCAAAAATGTGTTTTTCATGCACAGGGTCAGACTGGGTTGCCTGGAATCCACCAGAGAAATTGATTCTGGGGGTCCACCCTACTGGTAAATCAGGGAATTTTTAGGTAGTGGTGGGGAGGCAGTGAAATAACTATACAGAAATTCTCCTTTCCTCTCATTTCCACTATATGGCTTTTGTACGCAGTAGTGTCTGTAGTGACTATATGGGGGATGTTATAAGAGTTACCCCTGGTTTCATGGGCTTCCTGCTGGGGGCCGGACTGTGGTCAGGGATGTAAGTGTCAGCTCCAATGGGTGATATGTCTGATTTAGGTCCAGAAGTGCTGATGACTTCTCCCTATCATGACTTATGGTTGTGGAATTTTCCACCAATTGATGCCTTCAGCTCCCAGCAGCACAGTCACTTACAGTATGATGTCACCTGGATAACAATGTACCACCAAAATATGCTCCTAAATAATATCTATACACCACAACACAACTGACTACACTATGCCCCTCACATATATCAAACACCCCCCAATAACGATTCCACGTTGTGCCCCCTGAATATATCCAATATTACACTGCAACGCCTGAATATATTTCAACATATACTATAACCCATAAAAAAATAATAATATTGTACTCCGGACTCCCCTGTCCTCCTCCTGCAGACTTTCCTGTCCTCCTCCTCCAGACCTCTTTGTCCTCCTCCCTTCAGACCCCTCTGTTCTCCTCCTCCTGGCCTCTCTTGGTTTTGTAAGATAATATATTAGGAAGCTGTGAGCAGGTACTCTTCGGTTTTAATTTGTTTAAAATTATTTCCCTTTATGGCTCATACAACAAAAGGAAATACTGTTTCCCAGTTCAACTCCCGTGTTTTGCAGAGAAGAGCACCATAGATGACATGTGTAACACAATTAATCTGTAGAGGGCAATATTAACACCATGCCTTATTTTTGTTACATGGTGTGGGATGGCTGTGCTTTTGTGGGAGTAGTCAGGGGTGTCCCTGTACAGTCCCAATGGCTAATACACACAAATTTAGACAAAAAAGTAACTGCTGAAACAATGTTAAGAAAAGAGACCAGAAGTTTATATTATGAAGGAAAATGCCATTTTTGCAGGAGAGGTAACTAGGTTAGTCTAGATGAGAACAATATATAGAATATGACCTCCTTAGGGCTTCTTATGCCTTATAATCAATACATGTTTCAGAAGCTTCAACATTATGACACATCTTCTTCATGAAAATGAATGGCCACAAAGAATTGAGGATAGGCGATAATATCTTCATTATCCTTGCAATATCTAATCTCCCCAATAAAGTGTGAAGAAGAAGTCGGTCCGTCAATATGTAAACTTCTTAGAAAGCACTTGTCAACATTTAAAAAAACAGAGCCGAGAGCCTGGCCCACAATGGATTTCTAGCAATTTCCAACACTCTGCCTCCTCCATGGGATCATTAAAGACAAATCAATCTTCCATCTAGAGAGCCCCCTGTTGCTAGGCAATTATTTTATAAGATGCTGGAGCACAGGCCGGCGCACAGTCATTGCATCCTAGACGTATCCTTCCATTAGCTTTGTGCGTTTGTGCAGAAATGCCAATAAGAGCACGGCGTCTCCAATGATGCAGCGTTTACACTTGTTTCAACATCGACTGCATGTACAATATTTCTCAGTAAAATGCCATATACGACAGCATGTCAGCGATACATCTTCCACAAGAAGATGCAATCCACACTAGGCAGTCTGTTAATGGTCCAAGTAGATCCGTAGTCTATGGTACAGTCAGTTCATTCAGATCAATATTTAATAGAAACTTCGCTGATGTGTGTTGCTGGACTTGGCAGAAGAGAGATGATATGGTAATAGGTATATAAACATCCGGAGTATGGGTCATCTGTCACGATGCTGCAGTAGCTGCACTCTATCACTGTTCCTTGATGATGAAAGTATTACAGAAGTATGGGGAAATATATATACTATGAGCAGTGGCGTAAACTAGAAGCTGATGGGCCCCAGACAAAGTTGTGCCAGGCCCCAACTATAATGTATGGTTATAGATAGTCTTCTCATATGGGAAGTGACACCATAGGGCCCCTAAACCTCTGGGCGCCTGGTGCCGACCAAACCTCTGCAATTACGCCCTCAAAGTGTAGATATATATTATGAATGTAAAGATCATGTACAAACATATATATAATCAGGTTTACGTATATGTGCAGCACTTTATATAGGGTTGCCACTTTACTTCATGTTTTTTGAATATGTGTATAGGATATCAGGTATGTACCAATATACATCTATTAAATGTTCAGCACCACTCCCTGAATGAAAATAAAATAAAAACCTCCTGTTCGAGTGTATCTCTACCTCATTCTTGCAGCCATTTATCGAAAAAAAATGGAGCTGATAAGGTAAAGACTTTCTGGACCCATTACTTTATTACATTTCATTAGATGGAAATATAATTCCAGTTCCTTACCATTACAGAAACAGTAGTAAAGTGGACAAAACCTTAGGGTTATTATCATATACTGTAAAACTTGGCAAAATGGAACTATAAGTATTATTTATAGTACTGGTCTCTATGTAAACGGGAAAGTAGCCTGACTAAAATTACCATGTGATATCACAGCAACTGGCAGCAAGAAACAAAACCTGATGTCTATAAGAGCTGAAAAGAACATTCTGATGTCACAGGAACAGGCTCCCACATGGTATTTTACTCAAGGCAATTTCAAAGTTATTTGCCCAACAATAATAAATGAAATATTGGTTGGTTAATTTATATATAATTTAGTTATGCTTAAAAATTATACTGTTGCCCATAAAAAGTATTATTACTAAGAAGCTGAATAAAGATATACAGTATTCCATCATTTATTGACTGTATTTATAGTGTCCAACTGCCCTCTGAATGTATTAAGATATATGGGGTGTATATATGTTGTGCACCCAAATACACCTGAATCGTGCCCCACTTGCCCCTGAATAATTTGGAATAATAACATACGTATATTCCGGCGTATAAGACGACTTTTGAAACAGAAAATCTTCTGTCTTGTCTGGGGTCGTCTTATACGCCGGTAATCCCGACCGCCTGCCGTGTGTATTCACGGCGCGGTCGGGTCGGTGCATGGAGAGGGCTCAGGGCTGAGCCCTCTCATAGACGGTAAGTCTTTGCTGACATATTGCTAGAACGATTGCGGGGTGTTTCACAGCGATGGCTGCCGGCAGCCTCAAAAAGGCCGGCAGCCAAAGAAATCGGGGCGCATACTCACCCTCCGGTTGGCCCCAATGTCTGCGCGGCTCGTCTTCATGTCTCGTGCCGTCTTCTTTCTTCTGCTGGGCGCCGCCAGTGTTCCTTTTTTTTTAATCTGGCTGGGCTGTATAATTACTGAGGGGCTGTGCGTACTAGGCTGGTATACTGGGGGTGTGCTGTATACTACTGGGGGCAGTGCGGCTATACTACTGGGGGCGTGCGTTATACTGGGGGCTGTGCTGTATACTACTGGGGGCTGTGCTTATGGCTCATATATACTGGGGCTGTGCTGTATACTACAGGGGCTGTGCTGTATTACTGGGGTGCTGTATACTCGGGGGCTGGTATGTATACTACTGGGGGCTGTTGCTGTAATGGTATGTGTTGTGTATGCTATGTTTATGAGGACAGTTTTCCTGCTATATACCTGCATGTCATAAGAATTAAATTAAAAAAGGACCATGTTAAATTCAAATCTGTTTTTTTTTTAAATTTTTACCTGTTTTGTATGCGTTGGAAAAGGGGTAGTCTTATACGGCGATATATTTAAACTCTATATTTTAACAGGAAAGTAGGGAGGTTGTCATACACCAGAGTCGTTTATACGCGGAATATACGGTATATATTCTGACCCTCAGTAAGCCACAACCCCTAAATTAAGAGAATTTAAAGCACCCCTTCCCAATTTGGCACTCCCATGCTCAACAGTACATTTACTTTCATCCTGGTATTCTGCCTTGGCCTCCAGGGTCATAACAAGGGTTATGTGTGAGTAAGGGATCTCTGCAGCACTCCTTCACAGGTACTGAGGTAGGATCTTGCAGCACCCTTCACAAGGTATGTCGAGTAGGTCTTGCAGCACCTCCTTCACACAGGGTTATGTGCTGAGGTAAGGGTCGCTGAAGCACTCTTTCACAAGGTTATGTGTGAGGAAGGGTCTCGCAGCACCTCTTCACCAGGGTTAGTGCTGAGGTAAGGGATCTCTGCAGCACCTCCTTCACAAGGGTTATGTGCTGAGGTCAGGATCTCTGCAGCCACTCTTTCACAAGGGTTATGTGCGAGGTAGGGATCTTGCAGACCTCTTCACAAGGTTATGTGTGAGGTAAGGGATTCTGCAGCACCTCTTTCACAAGGGTTATGTGCTGAAGGTAAGGGATCTCTGCAGCACCTCTTTCACAAGGGTTATGTGCTGAGGTAAGGGATCTCTGCAGCACCTCTTCACAGGGTTATGTGCTGAGGTAGGGAACTCTGCAGCACCTCTTTCACAAGGGTTATGTGCTGAGGTAAGGGATCTCTGCAGCACCTCTTTCACAAGGGTGTTTGTGCTGAGGTAAGGGATATCTCGCAGACATCTTTACAAGGGTATGTGCTGAGGTAAGGGATTCTCTGCAGCACCTCTTTCACAAGGGTTATGTGCTGAGGTAAGGGATCTCTGCCGCACCTCCTTCACAAGGTTATGTGCTGGGGTAAGGATATCTGCAGACACCTCTTCACAAGGGTATGTGCTGAGGTAAGGGATCTCTGCAGCACCTCTTTCACAAGGGTTATGGCTGAGGTAAGGGATCCTGCGCACTCTCACAAGGGTTATGTGCTGAGGTCAGGGATCTCTGAGCACCTTTCACAAGGGTTATGTGCTGAGGTAAGGGATCTCTGCAGCACCTCTTTCACAGGGTTTGTGCGCGGTAAGGGATCTTGCGCACCTCTTTCACAGGGTTATGGCTGAGGTAGGGATCTCTGAGCACCTCTTTCACAAGGGTTATGTGCTGAGGTAAGGGATCTCTGCAGCACCCTTCACAAGGGTTATTGTGCTGAGGTAAGGGATATCTGCAGCACTCTTTCACAAGGTTATGTGCTATGAGGTAAGGGATCTCTGCAGCACCCTCTCACAAGGGTTATGTGCTGAGGTAAGGGATCTTGCAGCACCTCTTTCACAAGGGTTATGTGCTGAGGTTAAGGATCTCTGCAGCACCTCTTCAAGGGTTATGTGCTAGGTAAGGGATTCTGCCACCTCTTTCACAAGGGTTAGTGCTGAGGTCAGGGATTCTGACGCACCTCTTTCACAACCATTTGTATTCTATACTTAAAAAAAACATGGTACATGATTCTGTGGCAGTGGGACGACACTGAGCATCCTTATTGTAGTATGTCAACCTGACAGGAAATACTATTGTGAGAAGATCACATTTGCAACCCATTTAAATGGAACCTGTCATAAGAATGGTATTTTTACAAATGACAGGTGCCAATAACCGCTGGCATGTTGATTTCAAAAATGTGTTTTTCATGCACAGGGTCAGACTGGGTTGCCTGGAATCCACCATGAGAAATTGATTCTGGGGGTCCACCCTACTGGTAAATCAGGGAATTTTTAGGTAGTGGTGGGGAGGCAGTGAAATAACTATACAGAAATTCTCCTTCTTCCTTTCCACTATATGGCTTTTGTACGCAGTAGTAGTGTCTGTAGTGACTATATGGGGGAGTTAAAGAGTTACCCTGGTTTCATGGGCTTCCTGCTGGGGGCCGGACTGTGGTCAGGGATGTAAGTGTCAGCTCCAATGGGTGTAGTATGTTCTGATTTAGGTCAGAAGTGTGATGACTTCTCCCTATCATGACTTATGGTTGTGGAATTTTCCACCAATTGATGCCTTCAGCTCCCAGCACAGTCACTTACAGTATGATGTCACCTGGATAACAATGTACCACCAAAATATGCTCCTAAATAATATCTATACACCACAACACAACGACTACACTATGCCCTCACATATATCAAACACCCCAATAACGATTCCACGTTGTGCCCCTGAATAATCAATATACAACTGCAACCCGATGAATATATTCAACATATACATAACCCATAAAAAAATAAAAATTGTACTCCGGACTCCTGTCCTCCGCTGAGACTTCCGTCTCCTCTCCAGACCTCTTGGCTCAAAATCCTCCCTGATGATAAATCTCCCCCATATAGTTTATAAGCCCGCATTGAATGCTTCGGGATGTTGCCTTTTGAAGCTGGAGCTCTTGTACTCTTATACTATGTAGACACTTAGGGCAAGGGAAAGAAAACCCCTGGATACTGTAGCTGTCATGTATAATTTATCATGTACATGTGCCTTTGTGATTGTGGACTAGAAGACGTCCCTCTGTTCAGGTTTCACATACACAGGTCGAATGATCACATCCTGATGTGTAATACATGGGAAACCACCTGTAGAATATGATTAATCCTTACAAAGCATGTGTTTCATATTGTTACATACAACCTATACTACCTAATTCATATATAGAGAGCACCTCTTATTTTTTTTAATGTAAGTGAGATGCCACTCTCTTCCTCCCAGCGCAGAAGGTGTTGGCTGCTTTGTGCCCTGGTCACACGGGCATTCATTTGCTGTATGTGAGGGCACAGGTGGTGAATGTTGTGCATAGATGAGCAGTGGGGCAGGACCCGTCTGATTGATGGCGCACACCATACGTCCTCTAGTGTTACAATGCTGCGGGCAGGGATAGCTCCCTTCTCATAGCAGAAGGCAATTATCTTGTAATACTCTCCATAGAGTGAATTCTAATGTTTAGCGCCATTGATACTCTGTGATTTCTTCCATTGGCAGGACTGTATCTGTCCGGACTGATTACCGATGTCTAGTGAATAATTAAAGGCATAGTGTCATTGTGCAGTGGGGGAGGAGCGGGGTTCAATATTTCCCACCTCTCAGGACCACCTCTGATCCTGTAGTTGGACATTGATTTGTATGTTGATCATCTCTCCTGTGACAACCTGTATGACCTGATGATTGCGGGTCTCAGCCATGTGATCTTTGACCTTCAGGGTCTCTTGCTTATGTTCTCCTTTAAAGGAACTCAATGGTTGTGCGATAATGTGGGATATTCCCCATTTACTACAAGATTACATCATTTAATGTGGTTTTGCATTGACTGATCCTTTACCTAGAGATATAGAGATATGCAGCTTTTCAGGAACACTCTTATCTCGCTGAAGGATTTCACTACCTGTAGTTCATTTCCATGGTCAAAGAAGAAGAAATATAATAATTCCCTGTGATGATAGAAAGGCATATGAACGGAGCTGAGCTTATTTCCCTAGAGAAGTGAACAGCTACATCTCACAGCATTAAAGCTGAGATCTCCTTCTATTCTGCGCTTTTACACACCACACATATAGGATTACCAGCACAAACCCATCTCCTGTTTATTTTTTCATTTTTTTTTTTTATTGTTCTGATGGCTTTTTTTTGTCCTTTTTTTTCACTACTGTCCTATCTTGTGGGGTTTTATTTTATTCACATTTGTGAATTTCAGCCAAGTACTTATGAGAGATGGAAGCCTAGAATAATATGAAATCCTGACCTCCCCAAGTGTTGGATTCTTGGGTTGCACGTATCTCCGGTCCATGTATCATCAGCCCTATGTATATACATCCTCTTAATCAATATTACAATAAAGTAGCTGACACACAGAATCCAGGTTATAAATAATAGATGACAGACTCTTTTCTATTTCCTTCCTGCTGCAGACTTTTCCCCAGGAGCGCTCCACTCTCTCAGCCGACACATTTTAGAGCACAATTGCACACTTTTAGTTAAAAGTTTAAATTGTCATATTTGTCAATTGTCCAGAAAGCGAGAGGAAAGGAGCTGTGGTCACAGCTGTGAATGAGTGCAGGCATTCCCGTGGTGGCAAATTTGTGGGTTAACATGTTAATAGAATTATTGTGAGTTTTTCACACAATTTTAACCCCTAGGAAGTTAGATGTACCGTATTTTTTGGACTATAAGGCGCATAAAAAATACTTTGATTTTCTCAGAAATCAAAGGTGCACCTTGTAGTCCAGTGCACCTTGTTATGAACACAGCCAAAAATTTAGGAACTCCAGTTGTCCCTGGGGCAAAAAAAAATTTGTCTGAAGCTACAATTATAAAATATACAGTTTCAACTTGCATACAAATTCAACTTGAGAACACACCCATGGACCCTATCTTGTACATAACCTGGGGACTGCCTGTATAGTCAGACATATTCACATATCACAATTTTTTTTTTTTTTTTTTTACCATCCTCCTCATGGAGTGGTGGCCATGTAGATGCGCCACCACTGAATCTATCTGCATTCATCTCCATAGACATGTATAGAATGGCTGTGTGTAATTGCTTTGAGAGTAAAATAGGAGGTTTTGATATTAAGGCCCCACCAATCTTGAATTTCCCCATTGCAGATGTTTAGGGAAGGAGAGTGCCGTTGATAGATAGTTCTCGAGGATTCTAGAAGGTGCATGTGCCTTGGATCAAATGAACAGCAAGAAATACACACATACCTAAAGAAAAAAGTTCTGGTTGCTATTTTTTAAGAAAAAGTGTGTGTGTGTGTGTATATATATATATATATATATATAACAGTGGGTACAGAAAGTATTCAGACCCCGTTAAATTTTTCATTCTGTGTTTCATGGCAGCCAATGTTCGTTTTTTCTCATTAATGTACACTCTGGTACAGAGATCTAGTGAAGAGCAAGGCAGGGAAGATACAGAGCTGACGGCACAGAACACTGGAGCTCTGCATCATAGTAAGAAATGTTCATACAGTAATCTGTTTCCCCATTAAGAAAAAGATATATTAACCCCTTAAGGACCAGGCCCTTTTTCGTTTTTGCGTTTTTATTTTTCACTCCCCACCTTCAAAAATCTATAACTTTTTTATTTTTCCATGTACAGAGCTGTGTGATGGCTTATTTTCTGCGTAACAAATTGCACTTCGTAGTGATGGTATTAAATATTCCATGCCGTGTACTGGGAAGCGGGAAAAAAATTCTAAATGCAGTGAAAATGATGAAAAAACACATTTGCGCCATTTCTTGTGGGCTTGGTTTTTACAGCTTTCACTGTGCACCCTAAATGACATGTCTATTTCATTCATTGGGTCAATACGATCACGGGGATACCAAATTTGTATAGGTTTTATAATGTTTTCATACATTTACAAAAATTAAAACCTCCAATACAGAAAAAAAATTCTTCATTTTGCCGTGTTCTTGCGCTAATAACTTTTTTTTTTTTACATGCTGCCAGGACAGAGATTCTCCTGCACCCAGCAGCTACTGATGAAGCATGCATGTACTAGTAACCCCTCCCAATAACACCCCTCCTTCCTCTCTTCCGTCTATATACGGATTCCCATGGCAACCAACCAAACAAAGACAGCCAGAGGAACAAAGTCACTGCTAGCTGCTTGCTGACAAACCGCTGCAGAAAGCTAATGATTGTAAATTAGATAATTGCTTATTTTAGCTTAATGCAGAGCTTGGCAAAAGTTTTTCATACTCTACAGTTGTCCTTTGAACATCTTTGCCTTGATTAGAAAAGGCACACATCTGTCTATATAGGGCCTCACGGCTCATAGTGCATGTCAGATGACATGAGAATCATGAGGTCTAAGGCACTGCCCATGGATCCCCGGGACAAAATTGTGGCAAGGCACTGAACTGGTCAAAGTTACACAAGAATTTCTGCAGAACTCAAGTTTCCTAAGAGAACAGTTGCCTCCATACTCCTTAAATGCCAGACGTTTAAGACAGCCACAACTTTTTTTTTTTTTTTTTTTTTTTTTTAACTTTGCAACATGGTGGTGGCAGCGTCATGCTATGGGGGCAAGGACAGGACAGCTGGTTGCAATTTGAAGGATAGATGAATGAAGCCAAATACCGAAAAATCATGGACCTCAGACTGAGCCAAAGGTTCACCTTCCAACAAGATAATGCACACAACTAAAATAATAAAGCATTTGCTTCAGAACAACTGTGGCCATGGTTTACTGTCCCAGCCAGAGCCCTAACCTAAACCCAATTGAACATCTGTGGAGAGACTTGAAAATGGCTTCCACCAATGTTCACCATCCAACCTGAGGGAACAGGAGAGGATCTGCAAGGAAGAGGCAGAGGATCCCCAAATCCAGGTGTGAAAAACTGCATCATTCCCAAGAAGACTCATGGCTGCAGTAGCTCAAAAGGAGCTTCTACCCACTACTGAGCAAAGGGTCTGAATACTGAGGACCATGTGATATTTCAGTTTTCTTGTTTAATTAATCAGCAAAAATATCTACATTTAATTTTTTTCTGTCAAGTTGGGGGGGCAGAGTGTACACTAGTGAGCAAATGAAACCAAACTACTTTGTTCTTGACAATCACCGATGAAATATAGAGTGAAAAATGTAAAGGGTTCTGGATACTTTGCGAACCCACTATGTGTATATATATAATATCTATATATTTTGAGCACAGTATGACATTTATTCTTCAATTCTATGGGGATTTGATGTAATTGTACTTGAGCATAATGTCTGGTGTTATGTGAGGACAAGTTGTGGATATGGTTTTTCGTTACGGCTGTCAGACCTTACTAGCAGTCCAATTTTTGTGAACGTTTGTTAGAAAGAGTTGAATGAGAATTGTGCTTTTTTCTTTCAAAGAATTTTTAATATACATGTAAGTTGGGGTAAATCTGTGACATGATGATTGTGTGTTAGTATCTAATATTCGTTGCATTTATATGCTTTGTGTGTTTGTGTATAATATACATATAACAAACACTCCTACATACAGATGTACATCTTGTACAATGATGTGTTTTTCTCTCACAAGCTATTTAGTGGATGTGGGGTTATCCTGTAAGGATACGGTGGGATATGTGACCCTTTCCCCTCTTCCACCATGTTTTCAGTGGTTCTCCAGTACAAGATAGTAAACCTCTCTGCTCCACAGTGTAATGTGCCCGACATAAACCTTTCCGATCAGAATGACGCCAGCTGCTGCCCGTGTCTCCTCATATCTAAGTTATTTCACCTGGTATTACTTTAAATTTTCCACACATTCGGCACTTTCCTCGAGCAGCTCAGGGAAGCGAGGGAGAGAAAAAAAACCCCAAGTCCTTGGCAAAAAGCAGCTGAATTGCATCTGCAGATGAATGACGATTTAAGATTGTGTGCAGCGGTGGCAGACAGTACCTCCAGCAGGCGAGTAAAAGGTTACTGCATTATTGTGCTTGTTTGCTAGCAGAGAGCTCCAGTCCTTCATTACCTCTGCCTGCCCCGGCTGTAGCTCCACTGAAGACAGAAATGAGATCACATTTTAATATGAAAAGGGCACAGCAAGGTGATGGAAGGAGGGGGATGTCTTGCAATGTGCTGGGATCAAATCACAGTGAATTTATTTTGGCCGTTTTCACATTCTTTTTATATGCGATGCACAAATTCCGTTTTTTATTATTTTGGATGCAAATATTAAAGGGTAGTTTTGCTGTGTGACTTGGGCTTGAGTGCTGTGTGATGTACACCTTTAAATGGCAGCGTGACAGGTAAGGCATGATTGTAGTGTATTGTGAGGGCTGCCTGTGTGCTTGCGTATTGGTATTGATGTGTAGCAGCTACTGAAGCAGAATCAGTACTTGCCAAATTATTGCTGCAGATTGATGTGCGGCTCAGTGGAGAGAGAGCCCCGGGATCACGCTCGCTCCGTGTAATTGGCAAGTCCCTTCTGAGCACCGGTGTCAGGAAAGGTCAATTGCTGTGATTGGCAAGCAGATGAACACATGGAGTAAGCCATTCCCTGTCTTCTGGCTACAGAAGGCAGTGTAAGCAGCAATTCAGGCTACTTGGGGACATCTGAGAGGGGTGTGGCCGATTCCCGTTGGCTGTGGCGTAAAAGGAACCATAACCAAAGGGGAAACAGGTTGGATAGGTTGCAGAGCTGTGACATCTGCGAGAGAGCAGTTTAGGATACCTGCTGTGTTTACCATGTACACCACTACTAGAGGGATTGTGAATCACTACAAAAAGCCTTACCTTATGCATGGGTAACCCTGACCCTGAAGTGAGGATCGTCGCCGTGCACGCTTAGAAAGCACTATAGTGAACACGCTTTTTTTTTCTCTTTTCCATTTTTTTCCTTCTCCTATTGATCAGTGTTAATTTCAGCCAGGGAGCTACGTAATGAGGCAGCCGGCTAGCTGTGAGTGCTAGCATGTGGGACAATAGCTGTGGTTATTTCCTAAGGAAAGAACTCGTCTCCTGAGCAATTCAATGTGTGGCTGTGGCTGCAGCATCATTTCTTCTTTAATGAAGAGGCTGGGCCGCTCGACCTGCTGCTCCGATTTGCTTTCTTGCAGCTATCCATCAGACCCTTTGCAGAGACTCTCCTTCGAATGCCTTAGCCAGCCAAAGGTAACCCTCTAGATTTCTTTTACTGATGATAAAGCTCCAAGTTGGTCTTTACTTAGATTTAACAGTATGCGATCTTGTGGGAGCAAGGTTGCCGCTCAGGGGTAGTTGTCTTGACCTTGTGGAAAGTATCCAATATCATATGCCCATCATCAGGCTTGTAGCTCCATTCCGCTCTGCAGCCATTGATTTTGTAATAGGAACCTTCATTTACTGGCAGCCCAAAGATGCAATAGCGCTCTCTAATGGAAAGAGTGCGCTCTCTAATGGAGGTTTATGTAGCTGTCGCTTGAGGTCCTTCTGTGGGGTAGGAGGTCTTCTGAGGACATCTCAGTATTTAAAGCTTTCTATATAAGAATTCATTGATAATTTTATATTTAAAATTTTTTTTATTATTATTTCTAAATTTGAACCCATTTAGCAGCTGACACGTGAAGTTATTCCTAGAAGCTTGGCCCGAGTCCCTCCTAAAGAATATTGTGTACCCTGCTGCACTGTATAAATAACAAGCAATAAGTCCTCGGTATACAGCTGCAGGTTAGCACCTTGTGTGTTCTCATTTATTAAACACGCTCTTCTTGGTTTGCTTCGTTCATGAAAGGTAGTCCAAGATTTGGGCAAGTAAGTGGTCGTGGATAACCCCATTATACTTTGCAGCATTTTTCTAGTATTTCACAATTGTGTAGGAAACTTTTGTAGTAGTCAGTCTGTGCAGCAGGTCTGCAGAAATGTCTAAACCATGTTACTCATGTCGCATTGAGATGTCTAAACTTGACTTGACCATACATTGTAACCAATTTTAGCATGATGGTATGTAGTTTTTCCTGCGCTTCTAGTAAATTGGGCTTTCAACGTGACTCCATGCCTGTACATAATGTATAAAACCACATGTGGCTCTCGATTTCTTATTAGTCCCGGCACAGGCATGGCTTCTAGCTAGAAGTACAGGTGGTGAACATATATTGGCTATTGTAAGCTCGGTTTACTATATATGTAATGAGGATATGCAGCCCTCAGTGTACTCTCACAAGTTGCTATCTGTTTCGCACAATGTACCGTGTATATTATATACCAGAAACATTCTTTCATGCTGTACGGTTCTTGAAGGGAGGGGGGTTGTTTTTGTTTCTGTGTGTTTGTAAAATGAAAAATGTTCAATAAAAAAAATTTGGATTTAAAAAAAAAAAAAAAACAGGTGGTGGATTCTTCCATCTTTCAGATTTCTGCCATTGATTGTGGTTTGATGTCCTAGAAATCCACATGTGGAAAAGTAATCTGATGAGATCTGCAGCGGTGTGAATGGCAGCAGGGGTTATCGGATAGCTATTGTCATCTTGCTGTAATTGATACATATTATTCTGTTCACACCTCAGTTGGGTATTTCCATGATTCTGCTTCGTTTAGCAGAAGGACAGTTTAATAGTGGGAAATAATGATCATTGGCAGGGCTCAAAAGACCCCATTGACTATACAGGGGTCCATTGGGCTTGAGTTGTACTGTCATTTATTTTGCCAGAAGAAAAAGTTCTGTGTTCAACAATGATTTGAAGTAGAAGTTGCCATTGAGCCTCCAACACAGATCTCCCCCACCTTGTATATCAGGCACCAAGTATATGGAATATCCCCATTTAATAGAAACAATAGTGATATGAAAGGAGTGAGGGCCCTGTTCCCAAGAGCTTACAATCCATGTTTCTCTGAGTGCAGATGCATTTTGCTGTTTGTGATATTACTTTCCCCTGATATTCTATAGAATGAGGTTTTTCCACCCACAAGGGAAAGCTATTTCGTGTGTATGTGTCCTCTCCTACCCACCTCCATAGACCCGTGAGCTGTAGTTATTATACCATCCGTGGGTATCCTTAGAAAACTCTGCAATCACGGCTCTTGTTCAGCCGGCTTTCTGCGCCAGAATGTGTAATTGTGTACCTATCCACAGAAAGTGCATCTGTGACACGCTGTAATTATGGGATTGTGGAGCTCCCAGCAGCACGCTTTCAATATTTCTTTCTCTCAGCTGCCTGACGTGCAGGAAACACACACAAAAAACATTTTACATACTGGTGGAGGAGAATGGGGCTGTCCTGCTAGGTTAGAGCTTCTCCTGTTGGCAGGCTTGTATTCTTCTTATTATTATTCTGATTATTATTGGACTGGTTGGCAGTCGGGAGATAACTACAGATGGCTTCTGTCGGCCTGTGAGCCCAGGCCCAACAACAGTCTAGTGCTGCCAAGGATGGCAGAGCTTGTTGCCAGTGTAAAACACAAAAGCGATAAAACCGGTAGTCCAGTGAGTGTACATGTATTGTTAGGGTTGTGTTCATGCCTCATTCACTGTATATGTATGGTATATTCCTGATGTATGCTTGCAATTTCCCAGTATATAAGCATACGGTGGGATATGTTGGCATGTGCTGCCCCTCGCCTTCTGAAAGTCGGTAAAGGAGCCAGTATCGGCAGCAGTAACTTACTGGTTGTCCCCCCTTATGATGTAACTTTCCTTATATGCAGAGTTACATCACTGGAGAACACCTAAGGCTCGGCATCTGCTCCCATAAACTGTTATGGCCTCCTTCAGACAGACACGGCGAGAAGGATGAAATAGCGTAGTACTATGCTGTTCTCTTCTGCGTCTACAACTCTATGCTGAGGTATACTGGCCAGACAGACAAAAAGTTTATCTGTCAACATATTTATGGTGTATGATGGGACATGCACATGGGACATGTAAAAACCCCTCACCTCTTCATAGGTGTATGACCTTTTGATTGTAAGACCTTTTGATTACTTTTTGTAAAATATTTTGGCTCATGGCAAAAAAGTAACATTTCGGTTATTTATGCACGATTTTCCATTACGGGGTTCACTGCCACAAATTACTGATTTTAAATGTTGATAGTTTGTGGCTTTTGTGACACAATGATGCTTCACATGTTACGGGTTTTATTTGTTTATATTTTTATGCAGTTGCAGTATATGAAGAACATATATAGAAACTTCCAAATGACAGGTCCAGGACTCGCATGCAAACTCCAGGCTGCCATGCAAACAGATCCGACCCAAGATGGCAGGGGCCACGCTGTGGAACAGCCTCTTAATAGTTGTTAGGCGGATGATAGATATGCCCGATTTCTTCCAAAAACAGCGCCACAGCTGACCATGGATTGTGCCGGTATTGCAGCTCAGCTCAATGGAAATGGTGCTGTTTTTGGAAGAAATAAGCCATGTCTATCATCTGCCAACCCCTTTTAAATACAATACAAGACTGATCCAAGTGGAAAGTGTTGAGAAATTATTAGCTATAGGTTAGAGTGATAACCCTGGTTACTAAATATAATTTCGTACATATGTATCTGTGGAGCGCTGTATAATTGCTCCAGGCGTGTTAACCGTTTATGTGACGATTCTTTGATTGTAGGTGCATGTTATTAAGTTGCGAAACGTGTGATGTTTTAGCCACAGAAGTTTTCTCTTTTAGTTGAACTTTTTTGCTTTTCTGCAATAGATGTTTTGTTTGTAATGCCTCGGGCTGCCTGTTCTAGAGTTTCCAAATCTGTCCGGATTTTGACTTTGATGAGTACTTTTAGTGGCGGAAACAGATATTTCTCAACTTTATTCATTACAAAGTCAAAATCCGGACAGATTTGGAAACTAAAGAATAGGCAGCCTATATTATAGAGTGACCTAAATACATGGCCAGGTATATGTTTATAAGAAACAGAAGAATATACTGCTTGTCATGTAATGGCCCTCGCTTCTGGCCAGCATTGGATTATTCACAAATACCTGTATGTGAGATAGAGAGATGTCGTTGTGCATCTGTAACTCAGGATTTTTGGTATTTTGATAAATAGACTAGTACGAGATGTAGAACATCACCAATTTGACTATTACAATAATATCTGTGTTGTAATTTCACACATGACTGAGATCTGTTGAAGTGACTTTCAAGGCAACTTTTCACATTGTTACTCAAAGCATAACTAAACATTGGAAGCAAGCTTGTTTTATGTCAAATTAGAAATTAATACTCCAATACGATAGTCCAGTACTCATAATGGTCAACTTTGTAATATACATTATTAAGTAAAACCGCTTCTAAGTGCCCTTGGATACAGAACTTTCACCACATTTGACCCCATTAAACCACTAACACCCTCAAGTAGGGTATGAAATGTCCTTTCTAGAATTCCTTCTTTTATGTAAAATCTCAACTGGTTAGCTATAAAAAAAATAATAATAAAAACTCCCCTAAAGTCATGTGAAAATGAGAGAAGATGAGTCATATTTGGCTGAGAAGAATCCAACTTTGAGGCTGCATTTGGAGTGTCAATTCAGATGTACCTGTCTTAGGTTCCATAGTACCTAGAAGTGTACTTTTGGTGTCATGAAGACATAAAAAATGGGATTCTCCAGCGAGTAGATCAAGATTAAAGCTTTTGTTGTCATATTAAGGATAAGAACCGGATCATCAGGCTTGTGCGTCTGCAGAACCATAGATACAGGCCGCTAGAAAAAACAAAAAAGGATAGGAATTGGATTGTTATTTGTGTCTTGCATTTCCAATTATGTATAATCAACGTTTATTAGAAAGGAAACAAAATAGAACCAGACAGGTAGGTGATGGCAGTACATGACTGATCACGCAGGATCAGAAACATCATAGATCATATATTCACTGAAATATGGGGAGAAGGATCATAACACATAATGTCACGTTTAGAACTCCCTTGTGCCATCCCAATCAGTCAGGTTATTATTGTGTGAAAGTTAACAAAGGATTAGATAAAGAAAGGAAACAAACATTTAGAAAAAAAAAGGGGAGGGGGGGGGGGGGAAAAGGGAAAGGGAGCCCACAAGGCTGCGCTCTCTTGGCCGAGGGCGCCAGGGTGGCGCTCTATGACAGGAGCAAGTCCTGGAATTCCGGGGCGTTTATGAATACTTCCCAAGGGGCCCATGCAGTGTTCGTCTTCCCTGGATCTGGGGAGTCGTTGGCTACTAACTCCTCCATTCTTCGTATAAACCCAAGTTCCTGAATCCATTCGACTGTAGTGGGAGATTGCGGGTTTTTCCAATGTCTTGGAATAACCGTGCGAGCTGCGGTCAGGAAATGTCGAAGGAGGCCTTTTTTGACTGTGGAGATAGTCCCAGGTATGATCGACAGCAGAGCAATTTGGGGGGAAGGAGTGACGCTCTTGCCAGTGACTTGGTGATAGGTATCAAAAACCTTATTCCAGAAGGGTTGGAGGGCGGAGCACCCCCACCAAATGTGAAGCATAGTACCCACCTCCTTGCATTTCCAATTATGTCTGTAACTGCCTGTAATTGGTGTTTTTTTTAGATCTTAGAACCACATTCCTGATGCAATCTAAAAAACGTACAACAGAACCCAAAATAGGGGTGTGTGAAGTACAGGCAGTCCCCTACCTAAGGACACCCAACTTGCAGACGACCCATAGTTAAAGACGGACCCTTCTGCCTACAGTGACCTCTGGTGAAGCTCTCTGAATGCTTTACTATGGTCCCAGGGTGCCATAATCAGCTGTAAGGTTTCTGTAATGAAGCTTTATGGATAACCCTTGGTCCCAATACAGCCAAAATGTTTGAAACTCCAATTGTCACTGCGGCAAAAAAAAAAAAATTGCCTCAAACTACAATTATAAAATATACAGTTTCGACTTACATACAAATTCAACTTAAGAGCAAACCTTCGGTACCTATCTTGTACGTAACCCTGGGACTGCCTTTAATGTAATGCAGCCTCAAAACTTGACTATTCTCAGGCAAAAGATGACTCTTCTCTGCTCATTTTCACATGACTTTGAAGAAGAACCAGTACAGCTCTGATCAACATCAGCCCTCACAGGGGGTCATTTCAAAACTTATCAAAGAAAGAAAAAAATTTGAAAATGCCCCCCCCCTTTTAGCCCCAAATAAAACTAAAAATAAAAATAAAGTAAAAAATTCACTAAAAATCCCCCGTCATTAGTATTACAGGCAGCGTAATTAAGGGGTTAATTTTGCTGCGAATCCTCAAAAAGGCTGGTAGTAGTTGCCACAAAAAAACAGTTCATTTTCACCTATTGGTTGTGAGTTTTGGCGCGATGCTCCTCTATAGCAGCACACTCTCCATTTTTGAATCATTAATCTTCATTGTTTCACTGGCGGCTCATCCATGACCTGTTGAAGTGTTAATTTCTGCAGATTGCTGAGCTACACAGCGTTGTTACAATGTAGCCTTTCAGTACATGGTAGCACCGCATACTTCAGTTATGGTGAACCCTTCAGAGAGAGAGAGAGAGAGAGAGAGAGAGAGAGAGAGTGCCTAAACTGCCACAGAACCCCAATTATTTATCGCAGACACCGCAAATTAACCAGTAACTTATTGTCTCCGCCTCCTATTGTACAGTAGAAAGTACATCCCCTGAACAGGGAGAATTACCGTATATACTTGAGAAAAAAAAAAAAAAAACTTATATACTCACCCTCCGGTGGCCCCGATGTGCAGCGCTGCTCCTCTTCTTGTTTCCACGCCTTTCTTCTGCTGGGCGCTGCCAGTGCTCTCCCCCGGCCGGCAGGCGCATAGTATGACAGGCGCGGAAGCAAGAAGACGAGCCGCGCGGACAACGGGGGAGCAGCGCTGCACATCGGGGCCACCGGACGGTGAGTATATACATTTATTACTTTTTAACTATTTTTTTACTCTGCATTGACTTGTGTATAAGCAGAGGGGACGTTTTTCAGCACATTTTTTGTGCTGAAAAACTCTGCTTATATACGGTACAGGCCCTAGAGAAGGAACAAGAGGCAACAAAGAGTCCTATGAACTCTATACGGGGGTGACAGCCTGGGTGCACATAGAGAATGCTCTAAGTGCCACCTATGCAGCTGTGCCATAGGTTTGCCAGCACTGGTATAGTGTATGGCTACACAGCTTTGTGGTCAGTCTTCAGTAGTTCTACAGATATATATTGTAGCACTATTTGTCTATTCCAGCACAGAAACCGTGTGTGTGTGTGTGTGTGTATGTTAGCTGGCACGCATTTACTATTATACCTATAATAGATCTGTCTAGCAGATCCAAAATAAGTTGCAGAAAAATTGGGTATAGAGAATGGATGGGTAATGGATAGCTGGTAAGTTAAGGGTGGAGAGGCTGGCTAAGCTCTGTACCCCTACGAATCACTATAACATTTAGACCCAATTTTCCCCTGTTTAAGTGGGTTCCTGGTTTTGCCTGTGTACTGCCGATTTTAATTCTGTCAGTGTGGGCAGCCAGGGGAGCTTTGTACTCCGCTTCATATTATCATCCCCGTATACATTCTCTCACAGTTATATCTTTAGAGACCTGTATTGGGAAGATTAGTTAATAAAGATAAATTGACCCCTTTCTTATGTATTTGTTGATTAAAGGGGTTGGACACACAAAATAAAATTTTCCAGGGTAAGTGCAATATCATTATAGGGTCACCCAAGTATTCTATATTGTATTTACTCTGGTAAACCTTCCCCTTTCTGTCCAGAGGTGCAGCACCTCCCCAGACCCGCTGGCAGCCAGGGACGTCCCGTATTCTGTGGACTTCTGTTGGGTTCTGTAGGCACCCTTCCTTCCTGAATTCCACTCCCATGACACTGTTTGGAGGTCTTATTCTATGGGGCCTTATTTTTAGGTTATGAAGGGTGTGAAGCACCTGCCAGCCCCTTCTGCCTTCATTCATCCCCTACATGACTCCTGGTTGTTACTGCTCATCCAGCTTCTGGAATGTGATCTGTAATAACCCAGCACACTGCTTATGTCATTGAACTCACATTTGGGAATTAGATTTCAGTGGAAAAGCTGGAAGGGGTCTAAAAATATGTCTTTAGTTGCAACAAAAATTATTTAGTTTCCAGACTTACATTTCTGGGGTTTTCAAAGCAAATCTACATAGAATCCATGTCAAAATCTGCTTTGATCTGCTACTGGTTTCTATTTGGAAATCCATATCACAATAGTACAATAGCCCTACCAGGCCGGCACTTGTCCAAGTACTTTTCCACATCTCCTTTTTATTGTATATAGGTCAATAGTGGTGGTTTAGGTTTGATGGAGAGGGACAGACTTGTGCCCTAAACCTTGGAAGTACTGTGATCACATGATGCTGTGTGTATGGGACAGTAGACTGGTGGTAGTTCTGGACTTATGGGTAGCATGGTGTCAAATTGGGTTAGCCCATCTATCGATGTGACCTCACACATGGCCGGTATTTCCCTGCCTGAACATAGATTGTTAGGTCTTTTGATATATGTTATTACATTACTGACAACCGCTTCATTCTATTATTTCCTGGTGTCCTATTTGTGTTTCCTCCTTTGTTGCAGATAGAAATGTACTGTATCTGTATATTGGGTTTGGGATTTTCTAGACTTCAGTGAGATGTATGTGGAGGGTACAGCCATCATGCGGCCTCTGTGTCCTGAGAAGTGAGAACAGTATACAAGTACAGCCATGTGAATGGCTCCATTGACTAACGCTGGCTCCATATCTGTGATCTTTTCAATACTGAGTGAATACAAATAAGTTACTGTCAATTTTTTATTAGCATTCTGCATAAATAGCGAGTATATCATCTTATTTACTGATCCGCACAGAAACCTAGAGGACCCTTGGATTTCCCTGTGCTTGCCCTGCTGATGACGGCAGGTATGGGGGTGTATGCTCACACAATTCCTGTGACTTTAGAACTTTGCTATTAATAATATTTTAGAAAATAATTTGATGTCCTCTCTAGCTGCTTAAATGGAACCTTTCACATTGAATCTTGTGTCTGGTTTTCAGGCAGCATATTAAAAAGCAGGTTGAGCTTTGAAGGGAAAAATTCTGTGTTAATTGCTATTTCTTAATTTCTATGCTATGCTTATGAGTTCAGTGTGATGTCCTATCAGTAGTACAAACCCCCTTGTATGAGTTTACAGTAAATCTGTCAATCACCTATAGGACCATCCATTTTACTCTTGGGCATAGAAATGGCACATCATAATGAAACTTTACTTACAAAACTAATACTCAGGTCCTCCTGCAAGATAACAGTCTGTCTGTAGATCAGACATGTGACAAATTCCCTCCAGTTGGGTTTTACCAGCTACTTAAAGGGGTCCTCTAGCAATTTACAAGTAAACCTCTATCTACAGGATGCTAACTTGCTAATCACTGGAGAGCTCTGTGATGACGAGATCACTAGACAGATCCCTAGATGAAGAGAGCAGCCAGTTAATCCCTATCCACAGGATAGAGGGTAAGCAGCAGACAGGTGAGGACTGCTGGTTACCCTAGTAATCCAGAGAACGGCGGATAGTATGACAGGCATGCTTCCTGTAGATTTGTTAAATTGTATGGTAGTGTCTGAAATTTCAGAGAATACCACTTGTTTATATCTGGAACTCCCATAGGGAATGGAACTGCCAGCGATATCTGAGGGCTGTGCCCAGCAATTTCCAACACTCCCTTACAGTTGAATAGAGAGGCGTAATGCATGCTCTTTATGACACTCCTTCAATTAGTGAGAACAAGGCCCTATTCTACAGGGTGGCATTATTATGATTTGGGGGGGGGGGAATCATGCTATTCATCATAATCGGATCTGTTTTAGTAGCTGGACAACGTTATGTCGTATAGTTACATATTGACATGCAACTCTGTCCTATGAGATTGGGTATACTGTAACTGCTGACTAGGTTTGGGAGGCCCCCACTTTTTTATTTGTTTTAGTTTTTATTCTAATTTATATTTTGTGTACTACTAATGCAAATGAAGAGAATAGACTTTTTATTTTTATTGTCAATTACTTCTGATTTGTTGTGACTCCTTGTTGCTTTCTTTTCTCTAAATACAAATAATCTATTTCTATGTACTCCCTGTGTCCTGTTGGTATGAGATTTCATGAATATTGGTAATACAGTAGTGGTAGAGTCTAGGATCGGTCATGTTTAGGTAGGATAGTCTAATGCGGACCTAGAATTCTAGGAATGTGCTCTGCCTTACTGCACTTTTCCCAGATTTTTCAGCTCGCTCAAGGAAGGACGTCAGAGATGTTACTATTTTAGGTAGTAAACGATTGAAATATTTTACTTAGCTGTGAACCCCTGGCAGGATATGGTAATTTCCATATAAAGGGTCAGTTAAGCAATGCCATATGTGGCCATTTATTGTGGGATGTTTATTAGCATAATTGTAGGTATGAGGGCAGCCAAGATATTTGTGCATTGTTAGTATTGCTAGATGAGGACACTTCCCCGATGTCTCGCTTATAAACCACTCCTTGCCCATCAGTAGTTCCTATGAGACCTTCTCTTCATGGTCCAATACTTTATTTTTGGCAGTGTATGTAGTCTTGATAAGATTGTAGTGCATCTCCTGGGCATATCTAATGAGTCTCTGTATTAGGGCCACGTTGCCTGGCCATAGAAGTTGGAAATATCATTATGTTGTATTTTGATCAGGCAAGGAAGTAATACCTAAGGTTATCGATTGGGTACTGTCTGCTTGACCTTTTACTTGTAGAAAGGGGCTCAACTAATGAAATTGTCCAAATGTGTCCTAGTACTTTTGAGTTGACAGGACATTTTACTACATAAACTTTATATTGACTATTTTTTAAATTTTGTTTTGGCAGAATGTGAAGACATTTGCCCCTTCGTACAGTCTAGTGAACGTCCATGAAGTAGCAAGCTGGCTTTTGGAAATGAATCAGGAACTGCTGTCTGTGGGCAGCAAGAGGCGGCGTACTGGCAGTTCTGTGCGAGGTAATGCTTCTTCCAGCCAAGCCGATGAGGAGCAAATGAACAGAGTCGAGGAGGAGGAGGAACAGCAGCATTCGAGACAGCAGGGGGAAGAGCACAACGTGGTGAATGGAGAGGTGGACGGTCCTGGAAGTGTGGAGAGGAACGACCTCCCTGGCGGACATGTGGAAGAGAACAACAACAGCTGTATCCTAGCGGATCATGAGTCCGAAGACCATCCGGAGGACTGTGAGCAGCAGGAGGATGAGGACGAGGATGAGGAACATGTTTGTGATGATGAGGATGAGGAGGAGATGGACCAGGACAGTGATGACTTTGATCCGTCTGATGACAGCAGTAGGGAGGATGAACATAGAAACTCCAGCGATATTCCCAATTCCAATAGTATAATGGACATTTCCCATCCAAAACCCAATCCTTTCCAAACAAAGACAAAGGTGAGTGTCCGAAATCTCTTACCTAAATCTGTATTATTTATACTTGTGAGCGCATTTTCATCTCATTAATTTAACATGGTTTTTCTGTAGCTTGTCATTGCCAAAGGTAGGCAAATGTGTTTTTCACTAACAAGTAGTTGGCGTTATTTTTGTTTTTGAAGAGTTTACACTAGATACTGGGTGAGGGATTTCGGTACATTTGGTGGCGCAAAAGTTTTTTTAGCTGTTCAGATGGTTCTACTTGTTGCCTTTGTAAAGCTTATTACATCCAATGAGAAATGGCATGGTATAGGCGCATGGCACATGCTGACCTTTTGAAGTTTTGCCCATCTATATAGGCATAGAGCAGTGCATTGATAAATGCATCTCTGAAAAGCAACAGATTCATTTAAAGGGTTTGTCCAGTGTTTGTTGATTTTCTGCTTTAGATACCATGGACACCCAGCACCCCACTGTTTAGCTACACTCCTCAACTATCTGTACCAAAACTACACACTGAAGGAGCCAATAGTACATGGCTCCATCCACTGTGTAGTGGCTATGCTGGGACACTGCAGCTCCATTTATATCCAGCATGGTGGAGGTTAGCTAGTGCGATATGGGCACTTTACTTTGATTTGGAGCCTTCTAATTTTTTTGTTTTTTGGGTGTTAGTAGCTGCTAAGAGGGGCTGTTTGGTGGGCTTCAGCACCACACACTCTAATAATCTTATATTGATTTAAATATGACCAGCAAAAGACTGGACAACCCCTTTAATGAAGTATATTGCAATTTTACAGCTTTTGGTATGTCGTCTTTACAGGAGCGCTGTATAACTTGCTCAGGTAGGGTTTAGATCACAAACAAAGTTACACCTCGGCCTCTCATGAAGGCAACAATTTTAATTGTACAGACACCTGAAGACTTTAGGGTTCATGTGGGACATCTGAAAACTGTACGCTATTAATGTGCCGTAGTTCTGCAGATACAACTGCATTTTTGATAAAAAACTGGGGAGACTTGCCTTATATTAAAACTGCATTTGTTTTCACCTGTTTGGTGGCTAATACTTCTGTCTATGCCCTTATGACAATGCTCTGAGGGTGTTTCTGCTGCTCTTTTTATCAGTTTTTACATCTGGACACTTGATTTATAGCCTCTAGAGATCTTTAGTAAATGATGTAACATAACATTTTGTGTCAATATATATCTGCAGGTGGTGTACACCTACTGGTCCAAGTATGTTCTCTATAGAGTTGGTTTTAACTCAACGTATAAATCACCATCAAACTATTTGTTTGTTATATTGTTTTGTGTTGCTTTGTGCAGCTATGAGGATACAACTCATATATTTGTTTTTTATTTTCCATGGAAGATCATGGTAGTTCTACTGCGGTTCTCAAAAAATAAAACATGCCGTGAAAATAAACCCTAAATACAAACGACTATATCTTCTGAACCATGGCACAGTTCTGGTGTAATTTTAAAGAGCCGTATGTCCCCTTTAATGTAAGCAATATCTTCTCAACCATGACACCTAATACACAGTTCTGTGTCATTTTAAAGGATTGTGTTTCTAGGTACCACAAAACTGGAAATATCTACTGTTAAATTTCCTATCCTTCTGTCACTCTCTACCTGTAATTTTAACTGTGAGTATCTTGGTTTCTGTTGCACCTAGAAACTCAATCCTTGTCCAATATTAAAGGAGAGATTTATCCTCTTTAAAGTGTCATAGATTGATGTTTGAAGTCTGCTCCCTTCCAGCCTGTTAGGTGAATGTAGCATATACAATAAGGTGGATGAGGATAACTGATCTATTAATCTAGTTCTGCAGCAGGGACGTCAAGCTATTTCATCTTCTTTGGTGTAAGGACTTAAAGGGGTTGTCCACCTTAAGCACATTACAGGAAGTAGTGTGTCTAATGAAAAATGTTTGTTCTCCAATATGCTCTATATATAATTTCCTCACGGTTTTCTAGATCTTTGCTTGTTTACTCTCTATAGGTAGCTCCATTGTTTACTTCCTGTAGATTTAACACCGGTCCATGGTCATGTCATGTCCCTCAGTTCAACGTCTTGTTAGCATCAAACCGCTTTGATTAAACTGTGTGATGCTAACGAGCCGTACAGCTGTAACATTACTTGACCATGGACCGCTGTTAAACTACAGGAAGTAGAAACTTCCTATTGTAAGACAGCAAGCAGAGATCTAGGAAAAAGTGAAGAAATGATACATAAAGCATATTGGAAAATTTTCTAACGTTTCATTACACAAACAATATCAATTATTTTTTGGAATGTGCTTAAAGGGATTTGCCCATGAAAGAAAGTTCTCAAGTCCCCTATTGATGTTTAAACATTAACAATAATAATAGTTCCTTTATTTCTGTAACGCCTAAAGATTCTGCAGCTGCATAGATTTTGCCAAATCGGTCCTTGTCCCCAACGGGGCTCACAATCTAATCGATCTACCAGTATGTTTTGGAGTGTGGGGAGAAACCAGAGGACCTGGAGTAAACCCACGCAAACAATAAAGTGGGTAGGGACTCTCTGAGTAGACACTTCATGATTCCTCTGTGCTATGAGATGCTTTGTGCTGACAATGTGGTTAGATTATCAGGGTACAGGGTATCTGACACCTAGAAAAGGAGAGATCAGAGTCATGAGACATAAAACACAATGGCGAACTTCATTTGCTCCCTCTCCTAATCAATAAAACCCAGATTCCGTTCTGCTTATCTGTCAGTAGCTTGTAGAGCAAGTCTCTGCACACTGCTGCTTGTTGGCAGGAAGTGCCTGTGTCTGAGCTGGTCTTGTAATGCAGTGGGGAGGGTCAGGATGTTGAGAGCATTGTACTGTGCAGATAAGAGAAGCTATTCAAGAGAAGAATCCAAGCATAGTCAGAAGATTTATAGTCCGATCCAGGGGCAACCAAAACACCAGGACTGATGGAGACAAGTTGGAATTATATCTGGGAAATGCTTTAATTTTGTTAATAACAGTGAATTAGTGTGTGTTATTTTGTTACCTATATGTAAAAAGTAGACTATCCCTTTTTATAGAATAAAATAATAATAAATCTTTATTTAATATGATTCCATAATATTCTGCAGCACTTTACTCTGTGAAGCCTTATTTTATCTGTACCCCTTGAACTGTAAAGTGTTTTTTCCTGTTATGTGTATGCAGCTGTATTTTGGCTGTAAATACAGGACTTTTTTACTTGTATGAGCATGTATGGCAACGTGGCTGACCCTTGGCTGGCTGACAGAATGCACCTCCCACTGGTTCAGGTCTCCATGTATACTGCATGTACAGGCAGTCCCCTACTTAAGAACACCCGACTTACAGACGACCCCTAGTTACAAACGGACCTCTGGATATTAGTAATTTACTTTACTTTATCCTTAGGCTACAATATACAGCTATAACAGTTATTAAAGGCATCTATAATTAATTTTTATTGTTAATCCTTGTTCTTATGAAAACCCAACATTTTTAAAATCCAATTGTCACAGAGGGATACAATTATAAAGTATACAGTTCCGACTTACATACAAATTCAACTTCAGAACAAACCTACAGACCCTATCTTGTATGTAACCCGGGGACTGCCTGTATATATGGCAGTCTATGCAACCCACATTTTATGTTTCCGAAGACCTCTGTAGGGAGTACGGACTCAAAATAATGGACCTGCTATATAGTTTTTTTTACGTCTCGGTATGATATGCTGCACAATATGGCCATTAAAATGGATTGGTGTATTGCCCATTGTAATGAATAGGTCTGTATGCTACATGTAATTACGTCTTTTTTAATACGTGTGCATACCAGTTCATAAGAGCTTACAACCTATCAGCAACTTTGGACGAATTTACACAATGTGTATATGTTCGGTGTGATAGAGAGGAGGCGGGGTGACTCTTCCTCTCTCCATAGAAATGCACGGCATATGGGCCGTACACACAGGGAAAGATGGGACATAGCCAATTATTTTCCCGGTTAGGAAGTGGTATGACAGTATAACTCCATGCGGGCATCCATGCGGACGTATGTACGGCTGCAAACTTGCGGCCTTACATACGCCACCCCCATACGGTTGTGTGAATGCGGCCTTAATCTCCAACTTATAACTAATTGTTTTGCTTTGCAATGTTTTATTTTGTTGTATATGTACCCCCTGATCTGTAAAGTGCTGTGGAATATAAATATATAAACAATGATTTCTTATTCTTTTATTATAGATGCAGCTAAGCAAACAAGAATAGGGAATGTAGCTATGTTTTCTAATTTATCATAGCTGTAATAAAGCAGCCAGATTTCTCCATAATGTGCCCAGCCTTAGTATATTCCGGCGGCTCCAGATGAATGGCTAGGTGAGAAGAGAACAGCAGGAAATGCTTCTCTTATGAAAATAAATCTCCCAGGGTTTAAGAGCCATGTCCCCCGCTCATCGGGATGAGAAAGCATTGAGCGCGCTGCTGTGTGAGAATGGAGAGGTCACTGCAGGCTACATGGTTCACATTCATACATGGCTTTCCAGCTGCTTGTGTGACAGCCATTAATCCATTGTATGAGCATTGTGTGTCGTCTATGTGTTTGTAATAGTATTCCTGGACTTGTATCTACATCCTGATAATGACATGCACATATATTACAGTCCCCGGTCACTAGACTGCTCTCCAGCGGCCGCTATGGTTAGTTATAGTGACTGACTCCTGAGGATCAGTCACACAGAGCACAGCTGGATGGATTCTGTCCTGCCAGCAATGCAGTGTATCATCCAGCCGGGCTACTGGAACTTGCACAAAATCTTTGACGATTCAGTGAAAATAAATATAAAATATTTTAAAATTTTTAAAAAAAACTGGTTTTTAGAAGGCCTTTAACATTGGGTAAATACAGTGTCAGACAGATTTCGGTGTGTCATCATGTATTTAACAAACGCTAGTCAAAAATAAAAACAGAGTAAAGGTACATACGCATCTAATGATTCCTTAATGTATATAGCGCACACAGATTATGGAGCGCTGCACAGAGGGTGCATTAACCCTAGATGGTCTGATCGTTTGTACCATACACTGCAATGCTACTGTATTGCAGTAGATGGCATTTTTGCATAGTATACACAGTATTGCACAGTATTCATTATAATGAGCCACTAGCTCATTGTAATGGATCTTCAGAAACCAGACAGCCTCGGGTCTGACGAGGTCTGTCATGGCAACCTCGGGATCGCCGCCCTCCCATGATGACTTTCAGGGGAGCGACAATGGGATCCAAGATGGCGGAACTACGCCCGCCGTCTTTTAAATGCCGTGGTTATTAGTGGTGGGGCTTTGCTGCAATATGCAACAAACCCAACCTGCATATGAAGAGGGCTCAGCCCGTGAGCCCTCTTCATACACCCCCTTGCACCTTTGCGCCGTACATGTACGGCGTGGAGCGTTAAGAATCTTGTCTTCGTGGGAATATCCCTTTAATGTTAATTGGCATACACATGACCACACACTGTATATAACATGATGCCTATAGAATACTGCTGTATAGACCCCGTTCTACATTCTTGCACATACTTTACAGTGTGTGAGCTACAAATGATTGACTGGCACATTGCATCTCCCTGCATAAGTAAAACTTGTCTCTGCCGCTGGGTGGCGCTACGACCACAATCCTGGTGTACTGCAGACATCTGCGTGTTCTTGATCTTGTGATATCCTTGTACATTTGTATCAGATGGAAAGAACAAATGGCATCTTCCTGGTGGCTGCAGGAATGCTTTGTATCTGTGATCCTCGTCACACGTGGGGCCGTCGTAAAGTAATGTGGAAGAGGACAGAATATGGGAAATTTATCCTGCTCGGTGTCCATGAATGAAAAGAATAAACCACAGATTTCTGTTTCAGAAATGATTATTCTGTGAAATGCTTTGTTAGAGGGAAGGTGGCTTATATCGCTAATAGAAAATGCCACCAGGCACACTGACGCCTGCACAGATCCAGAAATCTATGTCTGAGGGAGCTCTATTATTCACCAATTATTGCTGTCCTTCTTTATGAAAAAATGTCATATACATTCATGCAATAATTGGACTGGTACCCTACTTGGGCACCTGTGGCTCCTTATGGAGTGACTTGTACTACTACTACCAATGCATCTAATAATTGGGATTCTGATTAAAAATCTGTGTGAAATAATCCCATTTATTATATCACCCAGCCGTAACATGGGGCCATGCCAGCTATCTAGGAATTACACGACTTATTCCAGGGTACGGAAGTACCAGAGTAAATGGCACATCATCTCTGTGTAAGGTAAGGAGACCTTGTCCGGCCTCTGGAGCAGCAGGAATTGAGCAAGGAAGTGTAGGGCCAGCTGCACACGAGGATAGCCTTCATGTAGGAAAACCGTATACAGGTTGCCTACAAGATTGGTTCATTGGTTGCATTTTGTAAGTCGGGATAGGTATATTTAGTGTTTGTAACTCCAAACAAAGTATTAGGCTGCTGGGGCCACATCACATTTTTTGTATACTCTAAGCGTAGCAATCTACGTCCTTCCATCCGGCAGCCTACGCCTGAGCGGCGTATACAGGCAGTCCCCAGGTTACGCAAATTGAATTTGTGTGTAAGTCGGAATTTTCTAAAACTAACCCCATCCGAAATTATTTTGGTCACTGTGACAATTGGATTTTAAAAATGTTTGGTTGTCATAAGAACCAGGATTAACAGTAAAGCTTCATTGCAGACACATTTGATAGCTGTTATAGCTGTGTATTGTAGGCTGGGACTAAAGTACAGTAAATTACCAACATCCAGAGGTCTGTCTATATGTTGTGTGTTCTTAAGTCGGGGACCGCCTGTAAATTCTTGGCAGAGGCAACAGGTGGCTATGGGGAGCGGATCCGTTGCTCGGCAGGAGGGAGGACCTGGTGATGTCCATATTAGGCCCCGTTTATCAGCAGCAGACTGCAATATACACTTGTGAATACGGGGGGAAAGGGGGAGGAATTGGAGTTCCTTGGGCGACATATCCCACTGTATAGGCATACAGTGGGATAAGTCTGTGCCAAACGTTGTAAGTACACGGAAGAAATGTGTTGGTTGTTGAGGAACAAGTATTAACCATCCAGAGAACTTCACCAATGGTTATAGCGGCCAGAAAGCTCCATCTGTAACTAGGAGATATCTGAAAGTTGGGGACTTGCCTATACAGATTTGTATCAAAAATTGTGAAAATCCATAGTGTGGATTTTCTGCACAATCCTAATTGACAGAATTAAAAATTGTTCATACACATGACAATGGATGACATTGTCAATGACACCACAAATAACAAATGATGGTCCTATTGTTTGCAGCCCAATATTGCACACAGTAATGTAATGCTGAGTAATACCCGCCGTACCTAGCATGCTTAGCTACAATGGATATTCCTGAATTTGTCGAATACTTTTCCTCTCCTGGATATTATGCCACTTTTTCCATTGGTTGTGTATTGTATTGCAGCTCATATCCAGTCACTTCATCAGACATACAGTGGGTTATTTATGTACCTTTTTGTTGTAAATACTTTTATTCTCTTAATTTTTAAGAGGAATGGTTCTCCTGTGTGTTTCTTGTTCCTTGCACTGGGTTCCGGAGTCAGGATAGTATCTGTCTTTCAGGTAATAGCAGTGATGGGCCCTGTAATCTCACCCACAAGCCACGATGCAGGATGGGCCCATATCAAAGGCTGCGGGAAGGATTGTGGGCTTTCATGATGTGCCAGCAGTAACTTTTCTTGGCTGAGCATTAAACCGTTTCAAGTATGAATGAAAATATGTAAATATTCCATTTCATGCCTGGCATGACGGGCTGTGTTTGTGATGGCAGTCAGAGGGGTACAGACAGAAGTGCTGCTGTTCTGCTACTTGGCGCTGCTGTCTTTATTGCTATCTGACAGGTCACGTCATTCATATCGCTGTCAAGGATCCTGAGTACAGAAAATGCCAGGGATTCCTTATGGTCTTCTTGTCTGGGGCCTGTGGCATCACCAGATAATCTCTCTGTGCCCTTAGCATGATAATTGTCCCAGGCTTAAATAATAAGGAAATAAGGAAAAATAAGGAAATTGGATTGTGACATTCCTGAGTGCTATATAAAACGCACCTCAAATACACACTGAAAATTAGGAGTTTTCTAGGATATCTCTGGGTAGTGCCAACATTCGTCTGTTCACTGTGACTATTATGGCTTTTAACATAAGAGACGCCCATGCTGGCCTTCCACTAAGGTTACGTGCACACACTCAGTATTTGTTCAGTATCTTGCATCCGAATTTGTAAGACAATCCGAGGATTGAGTCCAAAACACCGAAGAGATGCAGATCTTTTTATTAGCTTTGCCTTGTGTTGGTTGCTCTTCAGGTTTTGGCTTTTATATAATAATCAAATACTGACCATATGAATGTGGCCTAATATGGAGAATTTATTACTTAATATATGTGTAATATATATATATATATAATATGGTATCCACTGGGCCCCACATTTTTGTGTATGATATATAAAGGCAACTGCACCTTTTAACCACTAGTAGGTAGAGGTGGTCCCCTACTTAAGAACACCCGACTTACAGACGACCCATAGTTAAAGATGACCTCTCCGCCCCCTGTGACGTCTGGTGAAGCTTTCTGGATGGTTTAGTTTACTCCCAGACTGCAGTGATAAGCTGTAAGGTGTCTGTAATGAAGTTTTATTGATAATCCTTGGTCCCAATACAGCAAAAACTTTAGAAAATTTAATTGTCACTGGGATAAAAATGTAATTATAAAATATACAGTTCCAACTTGCATACAAATTCAACTGTACAAACCTAAAGAACATATCTTGTATGTAACCTGGGGGACTGCCTGTAGTTGCATATTGTTTATTATTAACCCATTGGATGCCATTGTGTATAGAAAGTAGGGTATCTAGGTTGTTAGATGGGGAAAAAGTGATCCCGTTTTCTCTCTTTACCCTTGGCAGTGTTCAGTAGTGAAATGAACAACCATTGGTTGTTTTTTACTGTGACAACCAATGGTTTGAAATTTTGGAAAAAAACTTTGCAGTTTTAAAAACTTTGGTGCAGTTGGGATTTATGGAACTTGGTTATATGTAATGATAGTAGAACAGGTTGGCTTGAGAATTTACTACTAGAAATTGCTGTGGTCAGTGTGTAGTGTAGCCTCCTGATAATCTGGGGGAATGTGTGCTCATCACAGTATGGCTTAGTAAGGCACGGCATGTTTGCTAGACATACTTTTCTCTGTGGCATTTGAGGAATGACTATCCTACCTGTTGTGCTTTGCCATTCCTGCCATAGCTTAGTATAAAGGTGCTGCTCCAGTAGACGTCTTATCAGCGGCCACATTCTTCAGGGAACAGCTGTCATCTTTCTGCCTTTCCCATCCCATGTCTGACAGCTGCTCCATTCTCCAGTGCCTCCGAGCCACAGGCACCCCATATAGAAGAGCTGAGAATCCCAAACATGCCCCAAAATGCCACAGTCTGACCATTTACAGAATAGTTGGAATAATTGCAAATCCCTTTAATGAGCAAATATGTGTTACTGTATGGACTCTGTTGTGTAATGTACATATGAGGAAACAGTGTATAGAAATTACCGTATATTAAAAAGAGAGAAGCAAATGGCGTGTTCTCATGTTATATTAGATGAGGCATCGCAGCTATATATATCACACGCTATATAAGGTGCATTGTCTGTCTGCTGCCCATGGGTATTTCATGTTATGCTGACAAAAGACAAAACTTCTCTCTATACTGTATATACCATCCATTTAGCTTGTGCTCCTAATTTATAAACGAATGGGTCTTATAATGTGATCAGTGGGATTTGCTGCTTTATGTTATGCAGTATTTTACAATAATAAGTTTCTTGTATGTTGGGTTACAGGGAATATTTCTGGAGATATTAACCATTTACACAGTAGTTAACATGATTAATTGTGGTTTTCATGTTTTTATTTACACTTGAAATCCTCTTTTTTTTTCCCAGTAATTTGACATATTTACCAACTTTAACCACAGGAGGGCAGCAATAGCTAAGGCACCCAGTTACAAAACACACAAAGTGCATTTACAGTAAATAAAGAAATATATTTTATAGATTTATTCTAAGGTCAGTGCAGATAATATCACTGATTTATCATTAATGAGAGAAACTAATGTGTAGAGTGTGTCAGCGCACAATCTGGTGCACCCCGTGTGCGCAAAATGCACATAAACTGAGTGCACCAGTTTCTTGCTGGTGCCCTTAGTTTAATGGGCATGCGCCACAATTAGGTTGAGACTTATAACATAAATCTGCCAGCTGGTGCTCCCCTTTCGATGCACAGTTTTGCGGCAGACACAAAACTTGCACATACCCATTATAAATACATCTGCAATCAGTTTGCAAAATGCACCTAAAAACTGCAGCCAGTTTAATTAATGTGCCCCATTGTGTACCAAAATATACCATCCAATTAAAATAAAAAAAGTGTGAAGAAACATGCAGTATTCACTAGAAGTACAGGACTCACCTGCTTGAATATACATCTGAAAGTCTGACTGCTGATTATGAAAAATAATTTCAGGTAGAAAATCTTCAAAAAGAATCTTTGTTAAAATCCACCTGATTCCACAATAGGTGTTGTGTATTTTGCAACTTGCAGGATAAACCTATTTTTCCCAGAGGAGTATGTATTTACTGTACATATCTGTATTCAGAATATTTTTCTGGTTGAGAAGTATGAGTATATGTTGACTGTGTGGTGACAATATATTGGGTATGAGAGTGTGTGTGTAATGTATATGTGTATATATGTATATATATGTATATATTTCAGGTAGAGAAGTTAGAGTACATTTTGACTATGTGCTGACAGTATATTCGGTATGAGAGCATGTGTTTATACGGTGTATATGTGTGTATATATACTGTATATATACGAGAATCCATGACAGGGAAGCAGCACTCTGTAGTAAACAGTGATATTTATTTCCCGTGTATATGTATATGTATATATGTGTGTGTGTGTGTGTATGTATGTATGTGTATATATATATATTATTACGGTGTGTGTATATATGTTTCCTGGTAGAGCAGTATGAGTACATTTGGGCTATGTGGTGACAGTAGGGGAGGTCCAGTCCTCTCTTGGCCTGGGAGGGAGCAGCTGGATGAATGACAGGAGCAGTCTGCTCCTCATTTGGAGGTTATATTTCGGGGCTATACTAGGAGCCTGCACTTCAACGAGCCTCACATAGGTCAGGGCTTCAGAGGGACAACTTGAAAGGCAGAGAGAGAAGGCCTTAGGATTCAGGGACTCTGTGGGTCGCATCCGAATACTTTGCCATTAGATAATGAATAATCGGGTTTTGGTGTGTTAGTACCTGCACTTTTGTGTCAAGGATGTCCAAGTCTGGTAAAGCTTCTCTAAATTATGATTTGGTCCCCATTGAGTATACAACTACTAAAGAAACCTTGCCACCCCAGACCGTCATGAAGACTTTCTGCATTAGTATCATCGCCCACGGCCTGCCTTTCTGCCGGAGACGGGTAAGTGCTGTGTTTCTGTTTTTAGCATGGTGTCCGAACAGGAGTTTATATCATATGATCCTATATTAACAATCTAATAATTATTATATAATCTTATAATCCTGCGAGAGTTTCATGGGCTCTAGTGGCTGTCCTGTGAGTATTTCAGGTTACCAGTCTCTCGTTATCCTCTTTACAGTCGCATAAATAAAAATAGCGTTTTGCGACGCCTGCAAAATAGTTTAAATATAGATAACCCTGAGCCCCTCGACTGTCACACTGGACTGTCAGTCCCAATATTGTAAAAACTTGAACTTGCTTGTGGATTGAGACATGAACATTTGTACTTGGGGTGTTAACATTATTTATGCAGTGCTCTTTACTGCTGGTGTGGCTATTATTGCATTTGTCCTCATTGGGCCTAGTATGAGGTTCTTCTATGCTCGGTCACATGGTCCCTGCGTACAGTAAGTGCAGTGTCACAATACCAGGACTATAGACACTAATGACAAGTTGTCTCGGATTGAAGGTCAATGCAGATTTTGACATAAAACGTTCTCTTGTGGGACTTTCAAGCTCCCACTATTATTACTCTACATGAGTATGGAGGATCAATGAACGATGCATTGTGCTATACATGCTCAATACTTATGGGCCTGCTCATTGCTGCAGCATGTCCTCATGCAGCCCTTCAACCACCCTTGTGATAAGGGTTGATTCACACCACTATTTTGCTGCCATGTCTTCTTTTAGTCATTTGTGTACCAGTAGTGTTACTTGTAATGTTTAATTTTTAAAAAATATTTTCTTCTATTATATAGATTTAATGATACTAGGATATAGTATAGGTACTTAATGATACTATTGAGTATATCGCATGGAACATGATACTATAGTATAGGTACTAAATTATATTATTGAATATATTGCATCGAACATGACACTATACTATAGTATAGGTGCTAAATGATACTATGGAATTTATTGAATCGCACAACTGGTTGTAATTGTTCGATCCATAATATGGAGGTTGCACTGAAATGTACAGAAAATGTCTGCAGTGTGATCACGAGGAGTAAAAATACTTGCGCCATGGGATCCGCCTGTGCAGCTCTCGCTCATGTCGTGTATTAGTTATATTGAGCGTCCATCAGGCTGATGACTATACATGGGCATAGGACATCAGGGCAGCCATGTGAATTTTGTAGGTCATTACATGGTGGCACAATGGGGCTCTATTATACAGGGTCACTAGCATCTGCTTGTTGGCTGCGTGTATATGTATCTTTATGTAAGACCATGTTATTGGCTTTATTATACCTGGGGATAGTGTCAAGGTAGTGGAGAATCTCATCACAAGGAAATACTGTGGCCCCACGTTGGAGTATATTATTATTTGTTTATTACTAATAATTGTCTAGAATGGTTAGCTCCTATGCCACATTGTATAGAAGGTGATGAACACGTAGATCACTATTCTTTACGGTGAAACTGCGAATGGCTCATTAAATCAGGGGACACGAGGGCTGTGTCTGGTTATAGCCTACATATTATTACCTGTACAAGCATTATGTGCTGTCGTATGCTCCTGACATCTGAATCAGATCCTGATCTATCCCTTCAAGGGAAGACTATCTCCTTACATACATCACCTGAAGGTGCTGACACGTGGTCACGCACTGAGGCAACCTTGAATATGGATTGGCAAAGTGTTTCAATAACCTCTGTCCTAGGAAATTTCTCTTTAACAAACCTAATCCCAGAGATCATGTTTTCAGTGTGAAAGTGTCAATTTCGGATAGCACGTTTTTTTTTTTAAAGGGTTATCTTGTCCTTCACTACAATGAACGGTGGCAGTGATTGCTATACATCACTCCTCCCCTCTGTTATATTGTCTGTCTTGGATGTATATCCTCCTTCTCTTGTTTGTGCAGACACTTCTACTTTTCTACCTGATTTAACAGCTAATAGTACAAGAACACGCGTTCCTTGCATATCCCCGTGTAATGTAGAGAAGCAATCATTATTCAGCGCAGACTTGTTAGCGCCACACATGGGTGCATGAGCATTGTCATTAGACATGTGTTGTGTTCATGGTTGGGAGAGCTGTGAGATATGTAATGTTGATGGCTTATTGACACTTCGTGCCGGATTTACATTTTCCACTCTTTCAGCTGTCGGCCTGTGTAACAGTAATGTACAGATGACGTCCTGATCACTTCTTGTTTCTGTGCACACACAATACCTTAGGAATAAATTCCGCTACGTCGGCGCAATTTAGTAGAATCTAGAACCTGTACGTAACATAAAGATCCGCTGACGGTTTTAGGTGGAGACAATGTAAACAGCCCTAAACTGTGTAGAAACTGTAGAAAAGGGGGCAGAGGAGCGCTCCTGTAGAAAAGGGGGGCAGAGGAGCGCTCCTGTAGAAAAGGGGGGGGGGGGCAGAGGAGCGCTCCTGTAGAAAAGGGGGGGCAGAGGAGCGCTCCTGTAGAAAAGGGGGGCCGAGGAGCGCTCCTGTAGAAAAGCTAAATGATCACCTACATAAATCCGCTTTAGTCATGCTCGGTGCAGCTACCAAAATACCTTCTAAACGTCCAAAAACTTTGCACTGTAAAATTTCTGCAGGTGTCTTGTCTTGTCTGCGCATACAACTTGGCACAATGATCTTCTGTTACCAGAAATGTCTAATCACTTTCTCTTGACTGTGTCATCACTATTCCCATAATTCACATTAGCCTTTTTATCTTCATGGCTGTTTTGCATTGCCAACATGACCTATTGTCCAACTAATGAACCCTATAAATCATGTGCCACTTTCTTTGACCTCTCACGAGGCGACTGTAGTTGTGATTTTGCTGTAACAAAAAGCTTAAAGGGGACCCGTCACCCAGAAATTCGGCACTAGGAGCTGCTTACTAATGTAAGCAGCTCCTAATGCTAAAACACCGCAGTGTTAGAATGATAGTGTTTTAGGAAACCTCAGATAACGCTATCTAACACTGCGGCGGAGTACAATGTAAATGGCGGACCGCTCTCAAAGCTGGCCGGTGTATTCATGAGGGGGCGGGATTGTCGGCAGGTTTAGAGGCATGCGGTTTTGGCATCACGCGGCAGTGACCGCCGCCGTATGGAGCGTGGCGGTCCGGGGAAGAGGCAGCACCTCTTCATGAATACACTGGACAGCTTTGAGAGCGGTCCGGCATTTATATTGTACTACGCCACAGTGTTAGATAGCGTTATCGGAAACCTCCAATAACGCGATCATTCTAACACTGCGGCGTTTGTTTTAGCACTAGAAGCTGCTTACTTTAGTACGCAGCTCCCAATGCCAAATTTCTTGGTGACAGTTCCTCTACCTGGCCCTGTAAAGACATCACTACTAGATTCCGATATTGTTTATGATAAAGTGTTACATGGGCTCATGGTCTTGGCCCACTACATACAGTACATGGTGGATGTGTGCTGTATTAAGCCACCCACCACTGATGCCGCCATTTTGGGTAGGATTGTCACTTCCCCTGATGTCATTGGGAGCAACGTAATAAAAGTAATAACTAGAATTTATATAAAAATACACAAATAAAATCATAAACGTGTTAGGTATTGCTACATCCCAAGAGTTCCGATCTATCAAACTATAAAAACGCTATTCCCAGCAGTGTACCCCATAATACCTTTTCACTATGTTGCAAAATAATTTTATTTTTCAAAAGATCATATAATCCCCCAAACGGTAGCATTGAAAACGTCAGCCCATCTTGCAAAAAATAACACCCACCACATATAGACGGACCCCTACTTAAGAACACCCGACCTACAGACGACCCCCTAGTTACAAACGGACCTCTGGATGTTGGTTATTTATTAAACTTTAGCCTTTGGCTACAATAAACAGCTATAAGAGTTATCACAGGTGTCTGTAATGAAGCTTTAGTGTTAATCCTGGTTTTTATGACAATCCAACATTTTTAAAATTGTCACACAGACCAAATAATTGGAGTTACAATTATAAAATATACAGTTCCAACTTGCATACAAATTCAACTTAAGAACAAACCTATAGAACCGATCTTGAAAGTAACATAAGGACTGTATGGGAAAATATATTAATTTTAATTATTTCCCTACATTTTATCGCATTTGCTCCCCCCTCGCTTGCCAATAACCAGCATTTAATATGGAATTAATAGGAATTACAATTGTTTTAGACTGTAAACTAACCCTAATAAGGCACTGTGCAAGGAAAAATAAAAAAAGGAAACCCAAAAAAAACGAAAATTGACCAATCCTCCGCGCTTAACTCTCTTCCTCCTCAATTTTGGGGACAAAACCCACACAAAAAAAATCTAAATTGGCTTTTCTTAACTTTACATTTCTATAGGAGCTTGAGATTATTTTATCTATAGGATTCAGATTTCCTTCTTGTATTAAATAATTGGTACTGCTGCATTTAACCCATTCACACCAATGCCTTTTTTGATTTAGCTTTTTCGTTTGTCACTCCCCAATTACAAAAATACACAACTTTTTATTTATTTTTCCACGTCTGTGTGAGGGCTTGTTTTCTGCATAACGAAATGCACTTCACAGTGACAGTATTTAATGTTCCATGCCATGAGAACTTCCAAATTCAGTGAAACTGGTGAAAAAACTAATTTGTGCCATTTTCTAGTGGGCTTAGTTTTTACAGCTTTCACTGTGCTCCCCACATGTCTACTTTATTCTTTGGGTCAGTTGGAACACAGGAATACCAACGTTTATAAAGGTTTTATGTTGTTTTAATAAATTTAAAAAAAAACAAACAAAACTTTAATCCTTCTGTACAAAATAAATCTTCATTTTGTCATCTTGTGGCATTGATAACTTTTCATACTTCCTTGTACAGAACTGTTCGGACATGTCATTTTTTGTGCAATAAGATGACATTTTCATTGCTACCACTTAGAGGCCTTTTTATAAAAATTTTTTATATGTTGCAAAATGGCAAAAAGAGGTGTTTTGGAATCTGTTATGGGGTTAATCACGGGGAATAACTTTTATATTATATTTTGGTCAGACATGGGTTAATCACGGGGAATAACTTTTATATTATATTTTGGTCAGACATGTTTATGATTTTTACTTTTTATTTTTAGATCAGTTCAAAGGAAAGGAGGGGGAGGGGGATTTTAAGGGTTTTTTTTTTTTTTTGTTTTTAAACTATTTTTTTTTATTTTTACTATTTGCTTATTTTTTGCAAAAAGAGTTGTTCTTTTCAGTCGTATCATATTAGGGAACGTAACTTTTTTTGATCACTTTTTAGAACATTTTTGTGATGGTGTTTGATGAAAAACTGTATATTACGGGAAGTTTTTCGATTTTTTTTTTATGTCGTTCACCGAGCGGGTTCAAGATTGATTTAGATTTATTGTACAGATTGATACGGACGCAGTGATACCAAATATGTACGTGTTTTTGTGTTTTATATACTTTATTTGCATTTTATGTGTAACCGGGGAGATTATGGGACTTTTATTTTATTTAATTATATAATAAAATGATTTCATATTTTTATCTTTTACTTTTTTTACATTTTCTACTTGATCTTCTACTGTAAGATCATAGCCCGACACTGACACCAGCGATACCCGGTGTCCCGAAATCTTCTTCTGACGCGCCGCCGTAGAAAGGCGTACGCGTCAGAAGAAGTACCCTTAATGACCGCCGTAAAAAGCCGATAAGGCGGTCATTAAGGGGTTAAACAATGCATGTTACATAAACAGTGCTTGTTACTGATTACGTGGGTTTCTATGCAAACACATATGAGATCAGGCCAAGCACCGTCCATAGGGGTTAGCCCTACATTTCAAACAACAAACCGCGTGGAACGGGGAGGGGCTTGGCCTGATCACATATACCTTTTAATAGAAACACATGGAGTTGGTAACGAGTGTCCAGTGTTTTGCATTGTTTACAGCTTCAAAGCGGAACACAGCCATACTTACCTTTCAGACGAGCAACAGAGGAGGTGATACTTGGGAGGAAATTTATCATGTGCTGGCATGTGTTGGAAGCCCCACAATGCTGTGACTATGCTGTCAGGAACAACCCGCATTGGCCCACTCCGCTGCCGGCCTCTTGGTGTGTGGCCAGAGTAATAATCACAATGCATGCTGGGCTATGCACAAGACCGCCGTTCCTAATACTCAGCAGAGTGACCATCGCCGTGCACTAGGCCGCACTTGCCAGTCACTTCAGGTCCCCAGGTTCCTCCAGCCAACAAAAAAGGCTACGTCCCGATGTTGGATGTTGCACAAGTTCACAGGTGAAAGAGATATTTCAGAATTAACTGTTTAATATATTGTGCATATGGTTTGTACAAATTCATGCACATGCAGCAGAAACATCATTCTTCTACAAATATTAAAAAACAAGACTTTTTTCCATACTCTTGCACCTCCTTTGTGATGTCCTAATTTGAAGTCCTGGCCATTTTTCCTCCTTCCATGAGAGCGTCTGGCTAACGCCAAGGTTTTGCTGGTATAATTTTGTGCCTATTTTTGACACAATATATTCCATAAAGGGCGCATATCAAGCAAACTATACAAAGACATTCCTAAGATTATACTAAAATAAATAGGGCACAATTTTGCACGAGCATTGGAATAGGTGCAAAAATGGTGCAAATTGCTAAAAAAAATTGCTTAAAAAGGTGCAAATATAGAGAAAACAAAGAAAACTGATCATTTATTACAATTTCAATTACTGGTGCATTGTGACGTACTAATACCTTCTAGCTGTACTTCTAGAATATGATGTAATCTATTACATGGTAAACAAGGGAACATTCAGCTGTGCTATGTGAATGGCCTATAGGTATCTGTCACCCCTGTGTTACAGTCCTCTGGTGTCTCATGGTCCATCCCAGGAGATTAGGAGCTAATGCTATTTTTAAGATGTTTTCTCAGTAGATTATCCTCCTTAATACACAGTGTAATCCTGCGCTCGGATACTCTTTAACATACATAAGTAATCTTCACCTTCTTTAAGTTTCATAATTGAGATCAATAGACGCTTAAAGGCACTGGCCGCTCATGTGTAACCTGTACTTCAGCAAATCCTTTCCCTTAACTAAACAATTTCCAACTTGTTAAATCAATGGTTTATTTTTTCCCTAAGGTCTGTAAGTAAAAATAACACATTGTCGATAAAGACCTTGGCTGTAAGCAATTATTAAGGCAGTGCCAGCTACAGTAGTGCTGTAGGTTAGATTTTGAAGTTGTATCTTGGGTGGACACAAGATGGCGCTGTTGTAGCTAATTTCTCACAAACCTGATCATTTTCCTCTTCTAGATCAATGTAGCTGTAGTTTCCACAGCCCCAAGATGCATAGTGCTTTGTATAGGGACCTTCCAACAGGTGACTCTACAAGCACAGATATTTTTTCTTGGATGGATATAAAGAAATCTCACACAGTTGAATACATTGAATTACAGGTTAACCCCTTATCACCGACACTAGTTTTCAGCTCAATGACCAGACTTGATTTTTCAAATCTCACATGTCTCACGATAATTGGTTATAACTTCAGAACATATCCGGGTGATTTTGAGAATGTTTTCTCGTGACACATTGTACTTCATGTTAGTTATAAAATGTAAGTGATAAGTTTTGAGATTCGTTCTGAAAAAAATGTGAAAATTTGGCAAAAGTTTGTAAAAATTCTTCATTTTCCAAGTTTGAAATGTTCTGCTTTCTAGACAGGAAGTAAAACTACCCAAAAAGTTTGATAATTAATATTTACAGAATGTCTGCTTTATGTTGGGATGATATTTTATGCGTCCTCTCACTTTTCTACGATGTTATGAGGTGCAGAACTTTAGGTGCGATTTTTCTCATTTTCATGAAAATTGCCAAAACTCACATTTTGAGGGAAAGCACAGCTTTCAAGTGACTTTGTAAGGCCTAAATAATAGTAAAACCCCATAAATTACCCCACTATAGAAACGTCACCCCTCAACATATGTAAAACAACTTCTATTAAGTCTCTTAACCCTTTAAGTGTTTCACATGGGTTAAAACAATATGGACCTGCGATTTAGAAACTATGGAATTTTTTTGGAAAATACATTCATTTTGGCCAAACTGACAGTTTCAGAATAAATTAAATGATGAAACGCACTGCAACGGCCGAGTATAGAATGAATGGAGGCGCCATTCACAGCAGATTTGTATTGTCACATTGTACAACCTATACATTTTTTTTTTTTTTTGGTAATACAAACATATGAGGGCTTATTTTTTACGGGATGAGATACAATGTATAGATAATTCATTTAGGGGGTCTATAGCTTATTCATGAGATTTTATCTCATGATTTTATGAGAAATCGTCAATTTTTATTTTGTATTTTTAGCATTTTTTCCCCCCCCGCTCACCGTAACATAAAAGTAATATTTTATCTTTATTCTCTGGTTCACTACGATTGCGGTGATACCTCGTTTATATAGTTTTTTCTTATCTTTGCTCAATTTTCCTGAGCAAAACCAATATTGGAGAATATTGCATTGTTTTTACTATTGACAACTTTTCAGGGCCATAACTTCTGTATTTTTCTGTTGTCAGATCTGGTTGAGGGCTTATTTTTGTGTTGTATATACTTTATTTGCATTTCATGTGTAACTGGGGAGATTATGGGACTTTTATTTTATTTATTTAATTATATTATAAAATGACAATCTTTTTTTTTTTTTTTTTTTTTTTTTACTTTTTTACATTCTCTACTTCTTGGCTTGAACAAGCGATCGTCCGATCGCTTATTCAAGCTTTTACACTGCAATACACTGCAATACTCAGTTACTTACAGCCGGGTCCTGCCAGGAAGGCAGAACCCGGCGGGTAGAGGAGCCGGATGCCCCGGGTCACTCGTCGGAACCCGGGGCTGCGGGGTCCGATCCACGCAGGACAAGCTTACACGCCGCGGTCATGCTTAACCGCGGCATGTAAGGGGTTAAACACCCGGGATCAGAGTTTTCCCGATCCCGGGGGTTAGTGCCGAGTCTGGGCTGTAAGATCACAGCCCGACACCGGCACCAGTGAGACCCGGTGTCCCGAAATCTTCTTCTGACGCGCTGCCGTAGAAAGGCGTACGCGTCAGAAGAAGTACCCTTAATGAACGCCGTAAAAGGCCAATAGGGCGGTCATTAAGGGGTTAATACTTGCCGGCAGATATTAGTCTTTCCCATCTGCATACATGTTTGCCCCTAAAGGAGTTATTATAAATTCACTACATTTCATGTCTATGGATCAGTGAACAAACACCTGGCCCTAAATGTATAGATAGGCTAAGCCAAATTTATTAATTGACATTGTCTGCCTAAAAAAAATTATTAAAAGTTAATGAGATATTTTTTCGGTTTTTCTGCAATGTTGTGCTGGTATTGCATGGAGATGAATGGAGCTCAGTTGCTATACCAGTACAAACCATGGTCAGGTGTGGCACAGTTTTTGAAAGAAAGCCGCCATGTTTTTTAAACTCTGTACAACCCCTTTAAGGAATAGGCACCTCATATGTGGTAAAGCAAGACCAGTCCAGCATTGTATCAAAACTTTTCAGTAAATTCAGTCTTTTCCTCCAGCAGGCATTTTTTGGCCTGTGATCAGGCTACACAATTTGCAATTGGATCAAGTCCTCCATAGGACTTGGCATCCAGTCACTATGTGCTGAGCACACCTTTCCATGACTAAGCCGGTGGCTTTGGAGAGGGGAGGGGCGAGGAGCACTAGCTCATCTTCTACCCCCAGGATCCAGTCTGGGCAAGCACAAGGCTGTGTGAATGTGTTGGTTTGACTGGTTGAGCCAGGAATGAAAATAATGCCCCATTTCTAGACCTTGCTGGAGAGACTCCTCTTGTTTGATCAGAGGGCGATGATGGTGTCGGTGATGCAGCTGCTATCGGATGCCGGACACATAACCCGGATCAGAAGCTTTTATAACATGTCTTGGATTATAGGTTTAGATTTCTCCTTGTGTGTGGTGTCTGTGAACAATTACTCTTTAAGATGAGAATTTCTGCTGCTTTGAGCTTTTCAAGTACATCACAGATGACCTTACAGCTACATGACAACGTGATATCCTCGTCTCCAAGTCACCATTATCACACACATCTAAGGGACTGCCTGCTCCGCTCAGATTGCTTCCTGGTAGATCCATTTTCTTCATTATATCCTACAATAGTTGACTCTTCATTTACCAATACATTGGATTTAAAGGGGATGTCCCAAGTTTGTTTTTTTTTTATTCCCTAGCCGTGGGATCGGGGATAACTGTGGGGTGTGAGTGCTGGAGATGACACAGTGTTGTGCTCTGCAGTTTCCAACGCTCCCACAATATTGAATGGACCAGCAGGACAAATACTCAACCTTCTGCACCATCAAGCCACGGATGATGTTCAGTGGAGGACCATTTTCATGTAGGCCCTTTTGTACTAAGGGGGTTTTCAGGATGGTTGTTTGATGATATTCGCTATTGAATGACAGTAAACAGGTGAACAAACAGTGGTGGAATAGACCTTCTGCGGACACTGCGCTGTCACAACTCAATCCTAAGTGTTGTGAGATATAACGCTGGCCGTGCCCTGTGTGGTCTGCTGGCAGTGACTGAGGGGCTGAGCAGAGATTCCTGGAAGGAGATGGCATTTCCTGCAGTGCTGGCAGATGCTTCACATACAAGGGATATTTCACAGCGTTTTACACATTGTAGGATCTAAACAGCCACTTCATGTTCTCTGTAATACTGCTGTATTGGCATCACATGGCAGATAGGTGGGTGAATATTAACAGCTGGATCTCGTCCAGGTCTGTTTCAAGCATTCGCTTACCAGGTGACGCTGAAACATGTCATCCGCAGGAGAGCTGCCTGGGTTTTACCAGCTACAGGTGGTGCATTTACTGAGTACACAGTAGGGGGTTATAATATAGTAATGCCGAATTATATTGTGTCTACTTGTGACAAAGAACATCAGAATAGAAAAGATTCTCCTATTAAGTATTTACTGCATTTACCAACTCCAGGCTGATCCAGAAAATGATTATTGATACTGATAGAACTTGGTAGAATGCCACCTGGTGTTCACACATGTGGACGCACATGCTCAGTCACTCCCACGCTGCTGGGTCTGTGATACTATGGAAATAACCACCTCGAGGAAGGAACAGAGCATCTGCAGCAGTATAGCTGAGAAGTGAAAAGGGGGAACACGGTTGATTCTGTCTACAGCCTGTCCCTGAAAAAGTGTAAAAAATAAGGGTATTTTGTGCTAAAAACACAGTAAATTGGGTTAATAGCCTTTCACAACCAAAAGTAGGAACAGGATTCAACAGATGGAGCCATAGTAACCATTAAAGCCTAGACTATATATTCAGACATTTTTGGTTTGGGTTTTTTATTTAAAAAATAAAATACCCGTTTAAGAGATTGGAGGGTATTATATAGAAATAAATAATCCAAATCCTTTTAAATGTATCTAAATATATCTGATTTTATTTAGCGTGTCCGTTTGTGGATTGCAAATGAAATGTAAGCTAACAGGATTTCTTTCTATGGGATTTACTGGCGTTTTCTAAAAATGACTGCAGTTGTTTTTGGCCTTCTGGTCTCCAAGCAGAGATCCTGTGTAAACATACAGTACATGCAGATCCAGAACGCACAGTACCAGAGATCACCATGCTGGGGCAGTGTTGCTTCAAGATGTGAATGGAAATATTTGTGCTGCCTGATGTATTTTGCTATATCACCACTAGAGGTCACCAGGACATTTTACAAGAAAGTGAAGAGGACTTGTTAGGTAGGAGCTGAAGGATACATCTTTCTTACAGATTTATTATAGGGCCATAAAAACAGATACAATATGTCCAAAAACACAGCCAGTGTAGAATTGTATAGGGTGTAAAAGAAATATAGTTGCCCTCGCTGACCTTAGCCATCTGTAGAAAACATTCCTGTACAAATCCCAAATGGAGCACAGGGGTTAATCTCCTGCTGATCTGCTCCATCTTTGTTGTGCACCAGCTTCTGAGGGGAACAGGACTAACATTCTTCTTGCCCTGTTGCAGACACAGCAGAGCCACAGGATAGGACTATAAAGTGCATGTCAAGGCGGAAGTGCAAGGAAATCTTATTTTTGTACATTTTTGATGCTTTAATAAATGACTTGCGTCATTGTCAGTGTATACATATCTCTCTAGCTTGATGATGTGTATTGGTGCCTTCTTTGGTTCTTCTGGAAATCCAAAACTTTAGCTTATAAGAGCCACGGTTTTTTACTGTCTGGCTGTTGGTACTTGTACATTACAAGGGCAGTTGTAGAGAATGGCGCCTCTGGTCGAGTGTTTACGGCTTTCAGGGACGCTGCCCACGCAGGAGATGTGCACAGAACCTTCATACTTGTGGTCATAGCATTTGATGTTAGTTGTGGCTTCTGACGCCACCTCCACACACACTTACATCCTGCTGGAAGATTAATGCCTTGTACTTTTCAGATCAAATTTAACCTCTTTGACTCACAACCTGGTTAAAAAAAATTGTGAAAACTTGAATGATGTCGCTCGAGGGACTGCATTGTTTTGTAATATTTCCAGAAATTTCTAGGATCTGCTCTTCTTTTATGCCCCTTTTTTTTTTTTTTTACCAAAAAAGCTTTTAAAATTATGCAAATGAACCAGGAGCCCTTTCGGCTCCTTTTACATGATTTATAAAGGCATTTTCTCTTGAAAACAAAGGCATGTGAAGATTAAAGATGAGCAAATCTTACCAGAGGGACACACACCAGCATGTAAGTGTGCTTGGTTTAGAATCCTGCATCCTGTTGGTAGAATATCTACCATCAAAATCAAGCATTATAAACCTGGGACACTTGCTCATAGATCCAGGGACTGTGACTGTGGTAATCTTCTTATATTTATTATCCATGGCCTCTTTTTTTTTTTTCTCATAAGCTTGAAGGGCTCTGGGGGGTGTTTTCAGAGCCCCTCAGTACTGCAGATTCACAGGCTACAAGTTACAGGAGCACTTCTTCCCTCCCATTGTGTGAGATTACATTACTGCCTTGCCATTCCCCATCCCTCTGGCTAGAGGGTTCTCCTGCACAGTGTAATAGTCTGTGAAGCTGCTTAATTCTAAATGTTGTTTTTAGAAGGAAGGAGGTGATTGATAACAAATCTAAGATTACCACAGCCACAGTGCCTTGATCTATGAGTAAGGGTACATACACACAGCCGTATACCACTGTGCGCTGGAGAGGAGGCGGTGACCCCTCCATAGAGAAAAGTGGCGCACGGGCCGCACACCTTGGGGAAAGATAGAGCATTCTCTATCTTTTCCCCATTAACGGCGTGGATCGGTGCCACAAATGTGCGGCAGCATACACATCCCCACAGACGGACGTCTAAATGTACCTTAAGTATCCATGGTTCATCCATGCTTGATTTTGATTTAATTTTGCATTGGAATAAAAAGTAAAGCTGCAGCTTTCCTAGTGAATAGTGAATGTTATTATTCATACATATATGAGATACCTGAGAAGATTGGGGCTGTTTGGTATGTTAGCTTGTTGTCTGCTTACATCTGCCTACAGAGAGCAATGAAGTAATCTCCCAGAATGACTTTACCGCTTCATGCCAGAAATGTGGAAATTGAGACCATCTGCTCCCACTGAGATGTGACACTGCTGCTGCCTATAAAGAAAGCCAGCGATCTGCTAATGACCTTTTATTTAATGCCTTTACATATCGTCTCCAATATACAGAAAATACACATTTTTATCTCCTTTATTCTTAGTTTCTCTGCAATAAACTTTCTTTATTGTGGAACATATGCTAGCTATACCTTACAAACACCTCCCAAGTACCTTCTAGATAGCATGGGACATCTAAGACATCCAGATAGTATGATAAAAGCAGTGGCACGATCTGAAAAACATGGCTGCTTTCTCTACCATCAAAATCCATTATGATAAACCAGGGACACTTACTGATATGTCCAGGCACTGTGATAATGACATTTTTTATATATCCATGGCCCCCTCCCTTCTAAAATCAACTTTGAAATTTATGCTAATGAACCTAAAGGGCTCCAAGAGGCGTTACCGGAGCCCCTGCATGCTGTACGTTTTGGAGGTTGTTACAGCGTACAATGAGCACCTCCGGATACATACAGAAATAGTGTGTTTTATAAATACAATAAAGCCAATGTTTTTCATGGTCGGAGCTCATAGACAATGATCCTGGGGAAAAAGTAATTTGATGTCTATAGGTTCTGCATGGTTAATGTGTTTTCAGTAGATGGAAGTTGTTGTTGGATGCTGAATGCCCTAATTTTTTGTAATGTCATCTCATTCTTCCTCTGGGTTTCTCTTGTTCCTAATTCCTCGGAGCTCTGATCTGTAACTAAACGGCGTGTGCAGCACTCATGGTAATTCTGCTCATTATGTTCCCCGAGCCGTATTGAGGACAGAAACGAGAGCTCTCGATAGGCCTTTCTGCCTGGGTAAAATCATAGGTAATGGCAGGATATCATTGAGCTGTGAAGTCCGTGATGCTTTGGTCGGGAAGGTGACCTTGAAAGGACATCGCTGATGACAGACTCTGCATTGGACAAAGGGATTTTGTATATAGATTTGTCCCATGTAAACCTGTAAGAGAGTTGCATGACAATTATCTGATTGAGGATTGATCACATGATTTATGTTGGGATAAAAATCAATCACCTTTTTATGGACAATTTATCTGCTCATCTTAAAGGGTCAATGGCTTGTTACTCGCCTCAATCAGCAATGATTCTTTGTAGGATTGAGTAATCTTGGGTCAATATGTGTTAGGCTTGTATTAGACTAAATGCAGTAGGGTCGGCACACGCTGACTTTTTAGGGTTTGAAAGTAGCCAAAGTAATTTTGGTGTTTGTTGCCAGAAGACGGCTTTGGCTGGCATTGGAGCACTCCTCTGGTTCTGGTGTTGGTGGGCCACTATTATATCTCCCAGTTCTGTGCATATGTCTAGTACATAGCCTTCCTATAAGCTGGGGTCCCACGGTTGTCTGGTGTTGTGGCCACTTTATATCTCCCAGTTCTGTGCATGTTCTAATACATAGCTTCCTATAAGCTTGCGTCCTTCGGTTTTGGTGTTGGTGGCCCACTATGATTCTCCCAGTTCTGTGCAATGGTCTAGTACATAGCCTCCTATAAGCTTGGCGTTCTCGGTTTCTGGTGTTGGTGGGCCACATATTTTCTCCCGTTCTGTGCATATGTCTAATACATAGCTTCCTAAAGCTTGGCTGTCTCGGTTCTGGTGTTTGATGGGCCACTATATTCTCCAGTTCTGTGCATATGTCTAGTACATAGCCTTCCTATAAGCTTGGCGTCCTCCGGTTCTGGTGTTGTGGGCCACTATTCTATCTCCCAGTTCTGTGCATATGTCTAGTACATAGCCTTCCTATAAGCTTGGCGTCCTTCGGTTCTGGTGTTGATGGGCCACTATTGTATCTCCCAGTTCTGTGCATTGTCTATACATAGCCTTCCTATAAGCTTGGCGTTCTCGGTTCTGGTGTTGGGGGCGCACTATTCTATATCCCAGTTCTGTGCATATGTCTAATACAGGCCTTCCTTAAGCTGGCTCTCGGTTCTGTGTGTTGGATGGGCCACTTTCTATCTCCCAGTTCTGTGAATATTATAGTACAATAGCCTGCCTATAAGACGTTGCCGTCCTTCGGTTCTGGTGGTTGGTGGGCCACTATTATATACCCCAGTTCTGTGCATATGTCTAATACATAGCCTTCCTAGAAGCTTGGCGTCCTCCGGTTCTGGTGTTGATGGGCCACTATTGTATCTCCCAGTTCTGTGCATATGTGTAGTACATAGCCTTCCTATAAGCTTGGCGTCCTCCGGTTCTGGTGTCTGTGGGCCACTTTCTATCTCCCAGTTCGGTGCATATGTCTAGTACATAGCCTTCCTATAAGCTTGGCGTCTTGCTATGGCACACCTCCATGTTTACATTGGCGTCTGATTTCTTTGCACTTGATATCTCAGCACCTTGCTATAGCCAACTTATAAAGGTTCCTGGTGTTTGGATTAGAGGATAGGTGCTATAGACACAAGTGATTAACCCTTTGTGCCATGACTGTGTATCTTGTGCCTTCTTAGTGGGTACTGAAGCTGAAAGGTTGCACTTTAGATCTCCTTACATGGTAGATTGTATTGTCAGATCTGTCAGCACTACGTTTTATTCCTTTCAGGGCTCCGTGTTACATGTTTCACAACTTTATCGGAAAGTAGAAGAGGACTGTGCACCCACAATGGTGGATAATGCCTTATGGGGACGTGAATTGTGAGATTGTAGACTTCACTAGCAAAGTTTAGGTGAGGCCCATGGAAGTTTAGCTGATAATCCTTCTTCTGCCAGAGGGTCAGTAATAAGATCTTCACAACTTTAGACCGAAACTGCCCATGGGCCAGGGATCAGTTTACCTACACTGAGGTCTTTACAGTAACACCGCACACTTTCTACAGGTTTAGTGTTTTCTCGAGCGTTTGCTTCATTTTGTTTCGATGTTTTGTGCTCAACAATAAATACTATAACCTAAATGTCTGGGCACGAGACATCGGAGATGCGGGAGAGGAATTCTTTACATTCCAGTCATTACGTTCCCAGACTTTTCTCTATATTGACACAAAGAATTTGTTCTATTGAGATCTCGTTTTGTCTTTTTTATATCTTAAATTTCACCTTGCATCAGTTCTTCACGGGATAGTCTGGTTATGTCGTGGTTATACAGCATGGGGGATAACTTGCTGGTCACTGGGACTCCACCAGTCATGTCAGAAGGACCTGAGACGCTATAGATTCAAGGAAGACCCCAGCTCCTGACATGTAGATACTTGTAACAATCCTGGATCTTCTTTTCTTATACCTTTTTGTGTTTGGTATCAATTTAGACATTTATGAATAACATATGGCATTCAATCAGAGCGTGATGTTGTGTTCTGATGAGAGGATACATGCCATTGACACTGTGATTTATCTACATTGTAATCTACATTTCCAGTAGGAATAACAGAGAGCTGATGACAAATATTAAAATACGCCAGGCGAGGTGACAGAATTGTGAAACCTTTTCCATAATCTTTGATTATTATTATGAAAGTCTTGGATCCGATCGCTGCACAATGCAAACAGGATGAACATTTCTGTAACGTATGGGCTGCCTGCGAGGGTTTGGCGACTGCAGGGAAATGTTGGCGGCTTTATTCCTCTCTAGCCAATGAGGGCTGCTTTTTATCATTAGCGAAACAGACCTCACAGCTGTGCTCCCTGTTTCATCTCGCTTCCCTTCCATTGGCTTCTATCGCAGGACTCCTACTCTCACATGTAGGCAGCTCTTGTGCCTTCCCAAGCTGCATCTTATGCCACACTGTGCCCTGCGCCAGCTCTGACTCTCATAAGGTCTCCAGATGAGACGGCATGGGGCAAGGTGTAGCCCCAGACTGCACAGGCACACAGCATACAGTCACACTGCTTACTAGAAGGCATTCTGGGGCTCTGCGTTTCATGATGCAGAATAGTCACTGTTGCCAAAGTAACTAATAAATCTGGCAAAAATCCTCGGCTTTTCATTTCTATTTATAATCCAGCATTCTGCGCACTGGCTTTATTGCCATGCGAGATACTATACGAGAATTCCCACCTACCACCTTTACAAATGAGGCTGCGGCTATGTCTCTATTTCACAGAGTGCTGTCATTGCTGCCCGAAAAGTTTCTCATTATATGTCATCCATCCTGCCTCACTACCTGTCAGGGAAAGACTAACTTATGTACATGAGATATATCCTTACATAAGATATATATAGTATAAAATAGATTGGCCTGCAATAGAAAACCTGCATGGTCTCATTGACCATTGAGTCTATGCTGCAAAGATATTCTATGTCATGAGAATAGATGTTCTCACTATATGCAGGATGAATGACAGTGCTGTAAACCCCTGTGAGTTGCAGGTCTTTTCTGTGAGACGGATGAGTAGTCTAGTTACAGAGTTGTATTCTTTCATAGCCCCATAGATTCCATGGGAGAGAGACCCATGCAGCTCCACTGATTTCAGGGGGAATTAAGGATCCAATGTTTTTCTCATAGATAAGAGTTCTACTACCAAATCATGTCTTGAATTAAAGGGAACCTGTCACCAGGAGACCCATTTTTAGCACTCCCCCAGTCCCCACAGAGCATAGTACATAAACTGCCAAAGTGTTTTTGTATAAAAAATAGGTTTTACAGAAAAAAATTATGTTATATTGTACCTTTCATTAGCATCTGCTGTGTGACTAGGCAGTTGCCTAATGGGAGGAGATGGAAAGGAGCAGTTCCCCCCACCCTTGGGAAATATGTGACCTTTTCAAATATATGAATAACTCCCAACACTCAGGATTGGCTGTAGAGGAGCAGGGGGCGTGGCTAAGCCAAGTGATGGGTGTTTTCATATATTTGAAAAGGTCACATGGAGAAGCTGTTTCTCAAGGGTGGGGGGGCTGCTCCTTTCTAGCCCCTCCCGTTTGGCAACTGCCTAGTCACACAGCAGATGTTAATGAAAGGTACAATATAACATATCTTTTTTTTTGTAAAACCAATTTTTAATATAGAAACACTTTGGCAGTGTATGTACTATGCTCTGTGGGGACTGGGGGAGTGCTAAAAATGGGTCTCCTGGTGACAGGTTCCCTTTAAAATATCCTCTTCACATATGGCTTTGTAGTCAGGTCTTTGTATATAATTTTTGTCGGAAGCATTGGGCCAAATAAACGACTAACGACAATTTCTGATGCCCACAGAATGGCTGTGGAATTACAACTGGGACCACGTAACTTAAAGGATCTCTTGGGAAGTCTGTGAGGTCTATAGTTAGTTTGGAGTTGACCAGTTCTCACGTGACTACATGTAAAGACTGAAATAGACGAGCGTGGGCATTTCATGAATCATGGACTGTTTGATTTCACAGACAGACGATGGGACTGGAAACATCATAGAGGTATATGATATAAGAGGTCCCTTCTTACTGGCTAAATTGTAACCCTGTTCAGCTCTGTGTGTGTCGGATATCACTATGATGCATGGAGTCCCCTCCCTGGCGCAGTGGTCGGTCCATGAAGTGCGCCCAGCACGTGGGCTGAGAGTTTTAACCCTTGTGCTTGGCACATTTTGATTTTATATGGAGTTTAAAAGTTGTTGTGAATCTTTTGCATCTTTCGGACATGATCCAGTGTTTCTCCTGGCTCCAGGTGCTGTGTTGTAGGTGAAATGATGGTACACGTGCCTACTCCTTTACAGTCCTCCCACCCATTGTCATCTAAGAAAAGATTCAATACTGAATTGTATATTTATAAAAACATGGAGCACTCCTACACGTAGAGCTGATGCTCCGGATAGTCATAGCAACGGGGGAATCAACCTTAAAAAAAAAAAAGCATTTGTCTGTTTGTGAGCAAGGACTTGGATATTTGATGGAAAACACCTACTATGACATTGTACTGCAGTATAGCAGATCTAATCTTCTTATATTTGATACCCATAGCCTCCTTTCTTCTAAAAGGACTCCTCTGTGCTGTAGCTTCACTGGCAGTTACACTGTACCCCTCAGGACTTCCCCCATCCCTCTGTCTGATGTAATCTTACTGCAGCACAGGAGGTTTCAGCACACAGTGGGGGGGGTCACGGTGCCGGGATCTATGAGCATGTATCCATGCTTGATTTTGATGGTAGACTTCCTTTCAGTCATGTTATATTAGACATGTTTAACATCCCGTTCCAAAAAATGTACATGCAATCAGCTTTTTTTAGGTTTGAGCAATGGTTGAGGGGCTATGGCGCAGGGTAATATAACCCAGGTTTACATCCTGGTACACAGGTTATTTGATAGTGGTAGTTAAGGCCGGCATATTATTTCATGTGTGGGCATATGTATTTCTGTGGGCAGAAAGGTCACTTCTAACTTGAAACTTTCTTCCGCCATCTCCTCGTCGCACTAATTACATGATCACTAATGAGCAGCGGTGGCTCCATATCTCGCTTTACTTACTTTATGGAACTGACATTTGCTGGTGGCCTTTGTAGATGCTGGTATATGATGCTAGTCTGTGACTCACACATTATTCAGCCCCCATATCCTCCCACTGTTTTATATTGAGAAACTAAAGAAAATCTCAGACTCTTTTCTTGTTGGTCAAACACTTAGTTACTGTCTATGTATCTCTGTTTCTCAGATCAAATACAGATTTACTGTTAAATATAAACTTGCACCAGAAACTGTATTAAAAGTTACTGGGGCACACTGTCCACGTCGCGATCCCCAATCCGGAATGTCCGATTGCACTCTGTCGCGATTCACTACGAGTGTGCACAGGATATCCTGCATGTGTCGCTCTCTGCTCAGGTCTGCTGGAGTACACCTTATTCACCTTCTTCTATGTAAGTGCATTTAAATGTTAAATCCTGCGCTTAGTCCAAATCAGTCGGATTGTCCGACGGCAAACCACCCCACCCCCCGCACTGATTTGTGTCGCCTGAAAGCCGGTGCCAATGCGCCAAAATCTGATCATGTGCGCCAAAAACCTGCACAACGAAATAGTCGGAACCTAAATAAGCCCCACTGTCTACTTGTCTACAGGACATACCATAGAGGTAGGCATTTGTCTACAGAACTGGAATTCCCTAACCCATTGTCTTGCAAACAACAATGCTGTCAAAAAAGACAGTGTGTGTCTGGCTTTCTCCATTTCCACATGCTGGATTTCCTAAAATATCCTGTAGATATGCAATAAATGCCTAAAGACTATAATATCCCCCTAAGATGACCATATATGCGTAAAGACTGTCCAAATACTTATATGCAATCGGGCAAGTGTATGGCCAGCTGTATTGCTGTGTTCCTGTCCTTCTTTTTCCAATGACCCTGTAAAATCTCTTTAGTGCAATATTAAAGGAAATTTACCATCAATATTTATCATGATAAACCAGGAACATTTGTTCATACATCCATGCACTGTGACTGTGGCAATCTTATATTTGTTATCTATGGCCTAAAATCAAATTGTAAAATTACGCTAATGAGACAGAAGGGCTGTGTTGTTACCAGCCCCTTTATGCTGTAACTTTACAGGTTGTTACACGGTCTTATCCCTCCCTCAACTCCCTTTTACTGCAGCAGAGGAAATTTCAGCATACAGTGTAACAGCCTTTGAAGCTACAGCACTGAGGGTCTCTGCCATGCACTTCTGCCTCATTAGCTTCATTTTAAAAGATGATTTTAGAAGGAAGGATATGGATAACAAATATAAGAAGATTACCACAGTCACAGTGCCTGGATCTATGAGTAAGTGTCCCTGGTTTATCCATGCTTGATTCTGATAGTAGATTTTCTTTAAACATTCAATAGAACACCTTATTATGGCACCTACGTTGACCAGTTTGATGAAAATTGTCATTAATAACCTCTAACTTGTCAAAATTGTTCTTGTATAGAAAGGTGTCGGAGTGTAAGGGTTGCCTCAGTGTTTCCCCTTTTGCCCAGTCCTGATTACTTCAGGGCTTAGTGATGGGGCTTATTATAGCAGGAAGCGCTGCATGACTGCGGAAGTACTAAAGTGGTATATAGAAAGTCCACAGGAACAGGACTTCTAATTTTAGTTTTCCTTTAAAAAGTCACGGAAGTTCATGACCTGCTGGATCTGAGGTGGAGCTATAGGGCAAGGATTCTCTGTAACACACAAACTCTTACAACCTATGCATTGTACTCAAATGGATTAAATAGTATTTTCTCTAAAAAAAAAAAAAAAAAACACAATGTCTTGTGTATCAAATCAAATATATTCATATATACATTTATAGTTGGACTATCACCCCCACTGGAGCTGTCATTTTTGGATGGCAAATCTCCCCATGTATCTAACCTTGAATTGTTTGGAATTATATGAATTTCTGTATCTGATGTATATGATACAAGATATTGGACTGTACTACACTGGCTTTCTACTATCTACTACATATCACAGCTACTGATCATTATATGTATATGCCCATGCAGTCTTCTGGTTTTACACTTATGATCTCTTACATTGAGTAGGATTATTGCACTGTCCTCCTAGCATGTAAAGAGGATACAGCCTTTAGCTGCCTATGTGATGCTCACCTTCTGCATTATGGGTAACGACGCAGAGATGGGAAATCTAAAAGTCATAATCTTTATTTATATAGTGCCATCATGTTGCACAGCGCTTTACACATCATGGGGGACATATACAGACACAATAAGACATTGCAGAGCAATAACTTTGTCAGATGAAACAATAGGGGTGAGCGCTCTGCTCACAAGAGCTGATATTCTGAGGATGAATCTGTGATACGGGAGTTGACAATTATGATGGTTTCTAATCCGAGGACATAGGAGAAAAGCAAATACATTGCACTTCCTAAATGTCAAGGGGTGGATGTGACGCGTAGTAGCACCTTATGAATATTATTGTTATTATTTTGCATTATGAGTTATCGTTCACACATCTGACTTTGAGAGGTGTACTGTATAAGTATTAACAATCTCTCCTCGTGTGTATTGACCTCACACTTGGTATCAGCTTCTGTACACTGCTGTAAAGTGTGGTGTGAACAGGGTCTATGTAGCTTGCACATGGCGTCGGTCATGGATGTGACTGCTGATGTGATCAGGCGTCTCCAGCCTTGGTTATTGTTAGCTGGGCAGATCTGTGCTGAGCGTCTGGGATGGGGAGGCAGCACAATACTCCAGTAGATGCTTCAGTTAATATATGCACACCCACTTAACACCCCATATGGTTGCAGTGTCGCCTTATTGACCTCAGTAACATCTGGCACATACGCCGCATTAAATGGGAAGCGTTTTAGGGAGGAGGGGAGCAAAAAAGAAGCCATAATTGGTGCTTGTGATGACTGTCTGCTTCATTTTTCTAATCTACTATGAGAGCGAGCAATCATCGTCAATCTAGAGAGAAAAAGCACTTGCTGGAGCACTTCCTTCAATGCAATATATTGGAAGCAATGTAAAAATCTTTCACCCACGTAAATCCTCTTCTGCTTCATATAGCCCTGTTTTTTTACAAGTAAACATTTCTTGGAAACTTCTCAGGGAATATTTTAAGCCGAGTGAAGATTACAATGACAAACGTGGAGTATTCAGAGCTGCGGTCATGCATCATTACAGAGGAGTCCTTGAATCGCACTCAACAGAGCTACACACTGAATAGCCCCGGCAAATGTATCTACTCAGGGTTACTCACCATTCACTGGCATTTCGGAACAGTTACTTATGTCACATTTACATCAGCAAAGCCTGGCACTTAATGCAAAGTGTAGATGCAAGTATAGAATCCTAAAAATTCATTGTGCACATCCCCACTCAGCCTAGGACCTGCCCACAGTCTAATGCTATTGACACCTGAAGTATATTAGTATATAAATTGGGATTAATTGTCTTTGGCCACCAATGTCTTTTAAAGTATCAATCATCATAGATCCTTGCGTCGTGTGGTAATCTTCTTATATTTGGGGGGGGGGGGGGTTACCATAGCCCCTACGTGCTGCAGATTCACTGGCTGTTACACTGTGCATGAGCACTTCCCCCTCCCACTGTGTTCTGAAGCTTCCTCTGCTGCTGTGAGATTATATCCAGCAGTGGGGTATGGCTGAAATAGTGAAACAGCCTGTAAAGCTACAGCACAGAGGGGCTCTGGTAACACCCCAGGGAGCCCTTCAGGCTCATTTAGTATTTTAAAAGTTTATTTTAGAAGGAAGGCGACCATGGATAACAAATATAAGAATATAACGACAGTCATGGTGCCTGGATCAATGAAAACATGTCCCTGGTTTATCCATCTTGATTTTGATGGTGAACCTGTCGCCCCTCCGGCCGATGTCTGTTGTAGTAAACATTTGTTTTCTCCAAGTGACAATTCTGTAGTTTGTTTTTTTTTTATTTTGTTCTTATAACGCAACATTATGTCTTTATTCTGTTATTCATCCTGAATATGTTTTACTAAATTGACAGGAGGAATAAATAATGATACTATTTATCTCGGAGTCCTATAAGGGATATGTTGTAGTGTTCTCTCTACACTAACCACGAGGCAGTTTCCCTCTACCTGGTTGTTGAGTGTCCGTTAACCTCCATATGTTATGTCAGTCTATGGCCGGGAGAGGTTGGGAGAAACAGTATTTGTAGTAAAGTAACAGTAGCCTTGACCATCTGCCCCCTTCTTTTGTAAGTGTATATGAATAGAAGACTGGATATGAGGACTCAAAATAAACAATAAGCTGAGTTTTAATTTTTTTTTTTTTTTTGTAATTGTTTTTGTTTTGCAAGAAGCTAAAATAGTTAATTGGTAATAGGAAATGTCTAAATGTAAGACATTAAAATAAAGTTGTAATACTATAATGATAGGTAGCTAAGCATCAGCCCCAGGATGGTGGATGTATTAGTGATGTGCCACGGGGGAGGAAATCTTCAGTGCTGATGCCCTGGCACTTGTCAGTAATACAGCAATGTTCTTAGATCACACTCCACACACATCTCTGGGCTAGAAATCTAACAAAATAGCAATCAGCAGCCGCCAGCAGCGGTACTTGAGACTGGCAGACCCATTTCTAGGCAGCTGCCACCAGAACAGGTTCAGATGGTTGGAAAAAGAATGATCCGCTAGGGACTCCTGGTGTTGTAGAATAGCAAGTAGCTTGTTTTTAGTGCTTGGCAGGTTGGGCACTATAAAGAATCTGCAGTATGTCACTTATAGGAGTATGGGGTAGGTGCACAAACTCCTAAAACATTTCATTTACATTTTTGTTACTTTTTAATAAAACAAATTATCTTATAATTTCTGCTTTGGATAACTACACTCCTAGATTCCCAGCGCATTACATTACACTGAACTTATCCACTTGGATGTTATACGACTTCTCGTCTTGGAGCGGCTCTAATTGTTTCCATAATTCACTTGGAAGACCACGGTGGCTTGTAGCAGCCATCTTTATAGAAGCGCTAACAGGAGGACCTCACTATAGTAATGGCTTGTTTTGCTGCATGAAGATGAGGCTGTTACAAACTCCATCTTCCCGAATCCTATAGAAGCCAGAGCACCAGCCGGCCATGGTATTGGTGGGAAACGCAGATTCCTAGAGGAACACAAAAAATAGCTCATACTCTATTAAAGGACATCTAGCAGCAGTTTGATCATTATTAGGTAGAAGCTCTGGAGGGGAAATGAACTTCTTTTGTAGATTTTCTTCAAACTCTTTGTCATTTAGCAGAATTTTCTGCATGATGTGAGGACACCTGTAAGTCGACTTCAGAGGTATCATTACTTTGATGGTTAGGTTTTTCCTTTGCCGCCTGAGTATTTGCTTCCACCTGTCCTCTGCTCCTAGTATAGCTCAGTAGCCATAGAGTACTACTTACTCACCAGGTAGGTATTGTGGATAAATGATCACAGATTCCTTTTTCTAGACCTATTTGTATCCATACAGGTGAAACATTGCAGTCTTCTCTTTATTATCCATTCATTCGCTCTACAACCATTTTTGAATCTTTATCCATGGATCTGAATGTATTTATCCATGTATCTGAAAGATATAATACGTAGCTGTCTAGGAGATTGGCTTCGCTGACCATTTATAAAGTCTAGGAAGGGCATGAAATCCGTGAAGGTGAAGACAAGAGTTATATCGTGTGGTTCCGCTGTTTCACAGTGACTCACTTATCTGGATTACATTTCCAGGAGAGTCTAGAACATGACTGCTGCACTCCACTACTTTCTACTTCATTGACTGACCAAAATTACTTTGGTTTGAATGACTTGTTATTTAGGTTAAAAATTGCCATCTGTAGATTGGTAGATTCTAATAGATTGTCTGTTATTAATAATGGGAAAACAGCAACCTGCATAATTTTTTCCACCATTTGTATTGGAAGTGTAAGACACAGTCCATTGAAGAACGGAACAGAAGACCTCTTCTAAAACGGAGGTGTGAACTGGGAACACAAATTAGTTGACCAAACTTCAACCCTCCAATTCAGGTCTCATGTTCCATATGTGATGGGGGCTTATACATTATAGGGGGGTGTCCACTTTCAGCAAATAATTGATATTTTTTATTTGATAAAAAGTTATACCATTTTTCAGTATACTTTCTGTATGAGTTCCTCACGGTTTCTAGATCTCAGCTTGCTGTCATTCTATAGGAAGCTTCCTGTAGATAAAAAATGCTCCCTGGTCCTGTGATGTCACACAGGTGCATGGCTGGTTAGTGTCATCAGTTCAGTGTGTTGTAATGAGCTTTGCACGTCAGGATAGCAGGACAGCAAGCAGAGATCTAGAAAACTGAGGAATTGATACAGAAAGTATATTGGACAATTGTACAACTTTTCATTACACATACAATGTCTTTTATGTGCTGAAAATGGACAACCCCTTTAAGACTTACATTTTGAAGCTGGAATTTTACAATTACGTGGGTGCTTAGGGCAATACAGTCCTTCTATTGTAGACCAATTGGATAGTATGTGTGTAGGGACAGCACCCCTTGCCCAACCACCTGGTACCACACCGCTCTAGGAGGAATGGTAGATAAATAATAGCATAAAAGGTCAATAATATCCCCTTATTGATGGCACATACTAAATGGATTGTGTTGAGCCCGACTGAGTACTGCAGGACACTGGCGCACCCTTCATTTCATTTCTGTGAGTGCACTGCCCTGACCCCCTTCTGCTCTCTAGCTGATCTGGAAGGTTTTCGCTCTTGTTTTGTCCGCGTCACCCCATCTTTCTTACTGTAGGCTATTTTTCAGCTGCTTGCCCTCATTACCATACAGCTGCCCGGTGGAATAGGGAGGGAAGCCGGCACAAGCTGCACTGTCTGCTAGTAGAAGTGGGACACTGGCAGATGGGACATGCACTTGAGATGGTTTTTTTCCTTCCCTTTCCTTATAACAGTCTGCATTAAAAATCGTCCTACAAAAAGTCTTAGGTCACCCCCATGGATTGAAGCTAAAGAGGTATTCAGCACAGTGAAACCCTGTGAACACAGTGAAGCGATTTAGACTGAACCATAATGGTGCCCTCTGAAATTTCCATTGCACTCAAATGTGCATTTATTTAATGGCATTTCTTTACAGGGCAGAACTTGTTGCGGGTTGAGCACATTTTAAGAAGCTATTCATGGGGAAATCGTTTTGGATTTAGAGAGTTATTGTGGGTTTAACAAGAGTTGTTTTATCATTTTTTAGTTATCTTTAAGCAGTCAAGTTAGTTATTAGGACCCATCTGTTAACTTGTATAAATCATCTATCAATTCATTGATCTATATCTCATCTACCTATATCTATCTGACAAGAGTTTATGCTAACACCTCCATTAACCAGATGTTCCTTCCACACACATCCCACACTAAGATCTAAATTTCTCTAATTTACAACATGGATTCTACGTTCTATCTTTCTTTAAAGAGGTGCCTTGTGTTACATTTATGATGTGACCATCATCGCAGGTCCTTTAGCCTTCTAATAATGGCAAACTGTACACCATGTATGTGACTACATGAAATCACAGCAGACTCCATGGAGGATGAGGAGGATTAGAAGTTCATGGAGGCTGCTGTGACTTCACTTCCTAGCTATTGTTAAGAGGCTAAAGCACCTGAAATGATGTCACTCTGGTCACATGACTTGAACTGACCAGTAAGGCATGGAGCGTATTAGATGGGAAGGGACAGATGAGCAGTACATGCCCTCTTTGATACCAGGTAATATAAGATAAAAGGAGAAACAATTTTTAGCTAAAAGAAGGGTGTCACTTAGTTAATAGGGCTCTATAGGAACCTGTCACTGGCTGTATATGTGAAAATGTTGTAACAGGTTCCGTTTGAAGAAAAAGATTTAATAACTGACTGCAAAAACTGACACTTTTTCTAACCATCGATCTCCCATTGACTTCAATGAAGAAACCATTATGCATTTGTAATTTCAAACAGGGAAAATAAAATGATTGCAGATTCTGTCATTTTTTTCGGGTAAAAATAATGTGTAATAATTCATTGTCTTGGTTTACTGATTGTATTATTTTGCTTCAATTCGCACACATTTTCTCAATGTCTTGTATCAGTAATGCATCACTGGCTGGAGCAGAACTATCTGAAACAACACAAGCTGCTCTGTGTTAATATTTACAATGCCCGCATAACATGCTCCCATTTTATTTCAAGGGGGGAAGCTCCATTCATAAACTTTGAGTTTGGCTGGCTTCCCTCTCATAAAATATGGAGGCATTTCCTCTCTTTGAAGATCCCGGTTCATTGATGTTTTATGGCGTAGCAGGAATAGTATGCAGAATATTTCACTGAAAGCTCTTTTTGCTTGCAGTCACTTCCAGAGCGATCATGTTGGAGAGTGATGTTGACAGCGCTGGAGATTAGAGTTTGCTATGCCTTTTAACCACATACTATGTTGAACCATGGTATGAGTCTGCACAAGCTGCTGCCGGGCTCTCTCCTGTCTCCTCCTGGCCTGGAAGTTTTACTAAATCTTGTGATGAGTTAATTGAGATTGAAATCTCTTGTGCTGCTTAAAAGAGCCTTCTGTGCATTCTGTCTGTAACTCCCATGTCGCGGATGAGTCACGCCAAACTTTGATGAGGTCATTGAGCAAACACATCAGGTTTTTCCATTCCGTGTATCTCTGCTGATCTCCTTTTTATTCCAAGTACTCTGATGTAGGAACCGTGAGCGACGTGCTTAAAAATGCATGAGGAAGGTCTTATATAAACTACGTTACATTTAGGTTCTTTTTATTAATTTAACCAGAACACGACTTCAAAAATAACATTTTCTTATTCCCTATGACAGGTGTGGCTAAAATATTCATCAAATGCCGAAACTTAGGAGCCACGTCTTGGGAATGCATGGATGGTGATAGGAGTTACTTTGAAAATTATCTACTGACTTTAACCCTTAACGACACATTATGCTAGTATGTCACAGTGCCTTTAAGAAGGGCGAAAATCATAAACATGCTTGTTATCACCGTTTCCCAAAATCCTGATCTATCAAAATATAAAAACGGTTATTGCCTGAACCTGTAACAGAAAATAACGTCAAAATAATGTCAGAATCGACACTTTTTACCATTCTGAACTCAAAATTTAAATAAAAAGTTATCAAAAGGTCATAAATTCTAAAAATGGTAGCAATGAAAAAGTCATCACGTCCTGCAAAAAGATGGCACTTTACGCAGGTCCATACACCAAAGTTTAAAAAACGTATTAGTGTTAGAATATGGCGAAATGAAGACATTTTTTAAAATCTTTAAATGGGCGGAACGGTGGCTTAGTGGATAGCATTACAGCCTTGCAGTGCTTGGGACAGAAAATATAGTACAGATTTCATTCGGACTTTGCCACATTTGGAACTAATTGTAACTCCTTTTTTTTTTTTCACGCTCCCCAGTACACAGCATGAAATTCCTTGACTAGTGAGTTCAATTTGTAACGCAGGGGAATAAAATAAAGCTCGGTACACAGAAAAATAAAAAAGCTATGGATTTTTTTTTTAAAATCAACAATAAAACTTTATTAAAGGGCATTTGGAGATACAATGCACACATTGGGGCACATTTACTTACCCGGCCCATTCGCGATCCAGCGGCGCGTTCTCTGCACAGGATTCGGGTCCGGCTGGGATTTAAGATGGTAGTTCCTCCGCCGTCCACCAGGTGGCGCTGCAGCGCCGAAAATAATCTTAACGCCCCGGAATGCACCATCCCATAGAAGGTGAAGGTGAGCGCTCCCCAAGCGACACATTTTCGGTTTTTAAATGCGGCGGTTTTTCCGAATACGACGGGTTTTCGTTCGGCCACGCCCCCCCGATTTCTGTCGCGCGCATGCCGGCCCCGATGCGCCACAATCCGATCGCGTGCGCCAAAAACCCGGGGCAATTCATGTACAAGCGGCGCAAATCGGAAATATTCGGGTAACACGTCGGGAAAACGCGAATCGGGCCCTTAGTAAATGACCCCCATTGAGTTCAGCACATAAATGGTGGTCTTGCAGGATCACATAAAGGAGGAGAGGAGAAAAAAAAACAGGAAGCACGACACAATAATACAATATGCATACTCGGATTTTTAAAGCAATAAAGGAAACCAAACCCAAAAAGGGCCACAGCATTAATGATGACCATAGACTTGTCAATAGCCTAAACAGGCCACCGTCCTGCCTGCAACCATAAGTCTGACACAAAGTGATCATGTCTGCTGTATGGAAAGTAGTGTAGTGAGTAAATACTTCCCGGGAGATTTAAAGGGACGTTAGACATTTACTCTATTATGGTATGACATGTGTCAGTCTCTAACCTCTTCTTTTTCTTGCTGTAATATATCACTTTGGGATGGTTGCTTAGCAGCATTGTTTATCTGCCTCCGGTGATTCGCTTTCTAAGCTGGAGTCTATGGAGATTTATGTGTGACCCATAACAAGCTTCAGTAGTTACTGTATCATAAAGATTGCATGGAGTATAACCGACCAGCTCTCCACAAGGAGGGTGAAACTCCTATTATTCTTATTACTAATACCAAATAGGTTCCAGTCATCCAGCTATAAATAGATTGGTCACATCTCAGCCTCCCTGACTGTATACTTATGATATCTCAGCTTATTAAGAAGAAAATAAATATGGAGGATAATTGCTGTGCACCCTCAGCAAAATAGGACTGGTCATGTGAAGCTTTGCAGCAGGCATCACAAGATTGATGGCAAACACTAAAATTCAAGATTGAGTTATTTTTGTAAGGAAAGGGCTGGCTTTGCAATATCATAGACCACATATAACAAAATAATACATTTCAGAATAATATGAAGCAACAGATGCAAGGTCTCTGCTTGCAAGAGCTTACAATCTACCAGTGCAATATATTCAGGAAGAGAATAGCCGCTGTATTACATACAGGATATTCAGTTAATTTCTTTGTTTCCATATTACTGCCATTCTCTTACACTACAGTCATAACAATCTTGCAGGACTGTGGAGATCCTTCAGCCAAATAATGGGCCTTACACATTTAGGTCATGCTTACACATTTAGGTCAAGCTTACAAAAACCAAGCCACACAGAATATTATCCGGACTTACCCACTGACAATTACATCCGGAAACTTTATTGCATAAGCCGTATTTATGTCACAGGTTGGCGAGCTATTAATATCACATGGCAATGAGTTGTGTCTTCCAGAGGAGTTTCCTGGCTGATGACTACATATCCTTTGTCATTGTTTTATATCCAGCGGGAAGTTTACTGGTATATATAAAGCAGATGATGTAACAGCTTATTACCCTCACCATACAAGTTCTTTATCTTACACCTTTAGTTAGGAATACGTAATACACATATGTCCCAGAGCACCTACAGATCGCTTACATCACAACCAGCAACTGATGTGTGGACACCATAGGTGCGGCATCTTCAGATGACCAATGTGATTATTGAGGTGTGATACGTGACAAATTTATTACAAATCCTGTTACAGCTGTCAGTCATTTCTATAAATTTGTATATAAAGTTGTATAGAGAACATGTCTGCACCTGGACATGTGGTGGGAGAAGGCGAAGCCGTGTTACTTGTCAGCAGATACATTTTCCATGAGACAAAAAGTATTTTATACAATTTTGACTACAGATATTGCACTCTGTGATGGTGTACAGAATAGCCAGGCTTTCATCTGTATGGATGGGGAGAATAGGGCTTTCTCATTGATTATGACATGAGAAGTGCCTCACACAGAGAGAGTAATGGCACACACTGCTCCAGCTGTGATGTACATCACGATGTGACACAAAGACACAGAGAGATTCCTGCACTTAACTTTGTGCCCCAGTACCATCTGCTGTGACAGCAGCGAACCTAAAGAAACACGTTATTCCAGATCTACCAAGGGAGGGAATGACACATTGGAAAGCAATCTGTACTTTTAAGAGTTCACGTGTAATGGATATGCTGTTTAGACTGTGACCTGGGCATTTATTGTGCCATTGTGGTTTTCTTTCTCTAGTTTTGAAATATCTATAGTTCTCTCTTGGACGGCGGCAACCAAGTATAGTAGAGACATTTTAACCCATCCTTCCTGGTGGGAATGTAATATTGAGCATTGGCAAAACACTTTAGGAAAATGCAATGTAGCCGTAAAAACGCAGTGATGCTCACAGATGTGCAGATCACTTTATTTAGCATCTAGTTTATTACCATGATGGGTTTTCTTTATAAGTGTACGTGCATTCCATGCTTTAATTTGCAGATCCAAAGTCTTCTATGAGGCCATGGTATGCCAATATGAAAAAAAGGATTTGCTTTCAAAAAATGTTTCCGCAGACCACTGATTTGGTAAAAAAAAAAGAAAAATGTGAATAAAAACACAGGGACTATAAAGGGGTCAGTATTCTATTTTTGAAAATCACAGATGACATACTGAGAAAAAACTGTCCAGCCTAGGATTGTTGCCTTGGGTTAAGTGGGGAAAAAAATACAAACCGAAATGAAAATTGTAAGGACGCACCCCTTCGTGAAATAAAGTGGCCAAGCCCAGTTGTCAATAGAAATAATAGGGTAACAGCTTCAAGGGCCCCATTTAACTACCAGCCCCTTCAAGTTAGTGTATGAAATTTCCTTTTATAGAATTCCTTTTTTTTGGTGAGATCTTACTCATTGAACTATAAAAATATCCTTAAAAATCAAGTGAAAATGAGAAGTTATCTTTTGCCCTAGATGAGTCTATTTTAGTTTAATTGGGGTAAATTCTGGTCCCTTTAATGCAGAAATTACGGTTTAAGAGGAGGTGCCCCAAAATGGTTTCATAGAGAGAAGTTTTAGATCTCCTTATTTTATACTTATTTTTTTTTCCACTGTTAATGGATAATTTTGTGTTTTACTTTATGCTGGTGTTATATACACAAAACTTTTTGTCACTGATGTGGAAATATTTTGGTTCACTGGTCTGTCACTTATTAACTACACATTCCTATCCATAAATAAATACCCAAACTGGGCAAGCAGACACCATGCTTGGGAAAATGAATAGATCTGTAGCGTCATGTATGGAATATTGTAGTTTAGTGGTTATTTAGTATCTACATATGGATACAACCTGCATTCCCGATTCTGGCTGCATTGCATGTCTCACCAATATTATCTATGACTGCCAATGCAGTGAGAGGTGACACCACGCTGGTCTGGGATAAGAAGTGAAATAGTAGTCTAGACAAACATGCAACTTTTATATTTGATAGAAAGTTCTGAGATTGTGGCCGCTCTTCCCCCAAGGTAGCAGAGTCCCTAATTATCCTCTGCTGCAATCTACATCTGACACAATACAAGCCTGCTCCTTCTCTTTGTGCGTTCCCTCTATTTGATGTAGTTCTCATAGGAAGGTGTTATATTCCTGGCCTTGTACATGAGAAGACGTGTTCTAGTATAAGAGATATGTCCTTCATGTAACTTTCTACACCTTTCCAATGTATCGCGTGCCTTCTCGGCTAATTTTCTAGTTTATTTTAGAAGAGGCATTTTGAGGGAAGATTTCCTACAGATAGTATGACTGTTTGACTTGCGTTATAGTTTTGGCGAGATGCTTCACTCCGGCATATAAGAAGTTAAGATGCGTTCTCCAGGGAATGTTGTGAAGGTTAAACCTGCCGCCCATCTGGGATTTGCTATATTTTTAAGAAGTGATGACACATACTGGGAGAGCAGAAAGCTGTCACATTAGACATTTTGCTGGAGATTCGTGTCACGCGTCTTGATGAATCTATAATTCTTAAAATAACATTGTTTTCTCATTAAGGACCAGCATGAAGAGGTAATGCTTAACACTTGGTGTCAGACCATTGCTGTATGAATCATTATCTCAGTCCTGTGAGAGTACAACACCAGCTTATCGCTGCTTCAATGTCATATCAAAAAGAAGCCATGCAGTGTAATCCGTATCCGAGCTGAGCTGGAGCAGCTTAATGGGCTGAAATGTCTGTCACTATTCTTTCTGGAGTTAGGAGTCTGATGGGCGGGGCATAATATATTAATAATCTTTATATAGCACCTTCATATTTCGTAGCACTTTACAACTCATAGGGGACAAATAAAATATAGCTTTACAGAGTAAAAACAATCATATATAACAATAGGAGTGAGGGCCCTGATCACAAGAGCTTACAGTCTATGAGAATAAGGGGGTGACACAAGGTATAAGAGCTTGTATATTGGTCCAGCCATTCTTATAAGGAAACAGAATACAATAATGTAATAAATGAAAATGCTGCTGCTTGAACCAGCCATCAGGCGCCATGTTATATACTGAGTCCAAGATCAATGGGATTGCAGAGAAGCCTAGAGCTTGGTATGTGGTGGTTGCTGGATAACCAACAGGAGGAGGACATAGGATGGATTAGTGAAGAGAGGGTTGAAATTTCATGCAGTTGGCGAGTGTGATATACCTGACTAAAGAGATTTTAGAGCACATTTGATGCTTTGGAGATTGGGTATTAGTCTGATAGTCCGGGGAAGGACATTCCAGAGAATTGCTGCAGCTCGGGGGAAGACTTTGTTATTGACCACATAACTAAGCTTTGAACAATCACAGATTTCTATGAATCGATGATAACTTCCACAGCTATGCTTGAGCTACTGTGTTTGTCTATTTTTACTGATTTGGTCTTGGTTGAAAGCTTTTCATCTTTAATAATCTATATAGGAGAATTATGTGCAGTGTTTTGGAAACCGATCACTTGTAAAATGAAGACATTTTTTGCAGCATTACATCAGACAGATTGAAATGGATTAACCATACTTTCTTTTGCACAGTATCTAGCTGACTAGGACCCCTGTATATCCCCACCATAACTAATGGTTCACTACTACTGTTTAACTATATGGTGGGTTTACCAGATCTTACCCCAATAAGCTACTATGCCCTTCATATAGAGCTATGGTATGACCTCCCTACAATTCTTTTATGTGAAGTCTTACTCATTTATCTATAAAAATCTCTAAATTCATGCTAAAATGAAAAGGGAAGAGTCATATTTTGACTGAGAGGCTGCAGGGGGGGCATTCGCTTCAGGCACCTTTATCTTTCACTGTAAAGAAACATGCTTTTGTGTAAAGATAAGAATCTCATCTTTCGGATCACATCAGGCTTTTGTAAGTTACAGAACTGGAGCTACAGACAACTAAAAAATAGGTGGGAATTGTATCTTCATCTGCAGCTCGCATTTCCAAATATGTCTTTATCTTCCTGTATCTCCTGTTCTGCAGATCACAGAACCACAAAGACAATGCAATCTAAAAGATATGAGATTATTGTCTTTAATATAAACCAAAAGCGTGCTTCTTGGTGTTATAGGGGCATCTGAAGTGACATCCCCATTGACCTCTAAAAGTGGATCATCTCGGGCAAATATGACTCTTCTCTGCTCATTTTTACCTGACATTTAAATAAATTTTCAGACAAGAATTTGCATAAAAGAGAGAATTTTATAAGACATAATTTTTTAACTATCCTTCTAGTTTAATGGGGTCAAATCTGTCCATTTAAGGGAAGCTTTTATGCCACTGAATTAATTTGGGAAACAAAAGTGCTGCATGGGTTATTGGAACAGGCCTAGGGGCATTTCCTACAACACTTTATTAAATGTTGCTCTGGCTGAGATTGATGCAAAACCTGAGAACCCATAAACTAGCCTTGGACCACCCCTACAGTCCATTTATGGGGCATGATTGTCACATTCTACCAGACCCTCGTGCCCCTCTTGCAGATTTTAGATCTTTTCCTGCCTTAAGCAGATATGCGTGTGAAATTGAGTGGCCTGTTGACACCTGTTTAGGGTTAGACCACACTACAAATTTTCCTACAGTAGAGGGGGGACCTCACTGCTTGGAAAGTGTACACCACAAGGTTAATGATAATGGGTTACCTAGGCTTCAAAGAGCATGGCATGACCCCTGCATGCCTGACATTCCTCCCAGTGCTGGGAGGGTTTTCAGCCTTCCCAGACATCATCCCTAGGGCAAGAATGAGCCGTACGTGCTAGCCAGCCCATCCTCACTGAGACATGAAGAGGGATAAGTTAAGGATCATTTCATTTAGGAGAGAGATAATATTGTCAAAATGTGTACATCCCGTAGCTGTGGGCTGCAGTGCAGACAAAGGTTAGCCCGACATAGCGGCATTTGGATGTTTCTCTCCTAATCCTCTTTGTCTATGTTGACAATGAACATTTTGTCAGCATTTGATCGATATATGATATAAGCAGAAAGGCAGTGTTTACTAGCCCAAAGCCATCGTCACCTCAGGTTTCACTAGGACAGAGCCGCCAATCTTGTGTTTCTCTTCCACTAATATTAAATTGTATTTGTTAGAAATAGTTTTTGCTACAAATGGAAGAAAGGGATAAAGATACTTGTATGTCGCTTTGTCATCTTTACGCTTCAAAGGTTTCTGTGTTGGGGATGTGGAACTGGATCCAGTCTTTAATTTGGCAGTAAGAGTGGTAATTATAGAGAACCTGAAGACCTGACCAATACTGCCCCTGGCATCTCAGGTCATTGGGATACAGAAAATGGCATGTTGTAGAAAGGATCTGGTTTCTAAGCTGATAGGAAGTGACCTGTTTGACCATTTCTTTAAAACAATTTCTTGTCTTAGAATCCTGATGGAGAATCGGGGTAATGTTTACTCTAGACCAGTGATGGCAAACCTTTTAGAGACCAAGTGCCCAAACTACAACAAAGACCCGCTTATTTATCGCAAAGTGCCAACACAGAAATTTAATTTGTGACAGCTTTCATTGATACCAGCACTCTGAGGACACCAATAAAGCAGGAGATAGTCCCAGGTACAGCTGATACATTAAAATAGCTCTGCGCACAGCAAGTCCTGGGTTGTCTGGGACTGCAGGAAGATACCTAGAGTCATCTCTGGTGATGGCCTGAGTGCCCACAGAAAGGGCTCTGAGTGCCACCTCTGGCACCAGTGCCATAGGTTAGCCATCACTGCTCTAGACCCCTAACATTTAAACAGTGTATAATACATTCCTTAATAGAGCTCATTTTAAAGTTACCAAATTCTGTTGTTTTTTCTTCCTGTCCTGCTCTTTTCCTGTCTGATGTCTGTCCTTGCAGTTCCTTCATCAGGTCTTAAAAAAGGATGGGTAGTAGTCGGACTGATGTGCTCCCGAAATTTACATTTCAGTTCTTCCTGTAGCTCCAGATATAGAGAATAGGACAGAGCCGCCACCTGCCACCGCCTACTATCACTTCGTATCTCATTGGTGGCATGTAAGGCCTTATCTGGCACTGATGTCATGAGCTAAGGATTGATGATCAATAGTGAAGTATTGAAAATTTTTATCTGTAACAAGTTGTCTTTTATTTAGTTATCCACTGTCTATTCAGTAGACGTCCTGGATCCGCACTTACCTTGAGCAAAGGGGGCAATGGTAACAGTGGTCACGTATACATAATTCAAAGTCTATTTCTTTGTCAAAGATTTCTAAGCATGAAATGGGGGCCCCCACCTATCATGAAACTATCACCGGAGTGTATTTTAACAGAATACCTCTTGTATTTTTACATCATTAGGATTATTTGCCGCTGTTTGGCATGCCCCCCCATCGGGTTGCTACAAAAGCATTCAGAAGTAGAAGCCCTCCCTGTTATTAGATGAAAAATACACCCCTATTTATTCTACGTGATGTGTAATCTGTGTAGAAGGCAGATGTCAGCCACCATGAGAATCACTGAGATTTATTGACAGTATAATTAAGATGGTAAATGCAATTATTTTGCTTAATGATTCTTTGGCCTTGTTCATCATACACAAGATCAGATTCATTAGCACCAAAGGAAATCTATTATCCTACATCAGTGATGGCAAACCTTATAGATGCCGAGTGCCCAAACTACATCCAAAACCCACATATTTTTCGCATAGTGCCGATGCGATAATTCAAACAGTAGCTTATTACTCCCTGCTCTGTCACATGTTTAAATTGTATAGGCACCTGAGTACACCAATACAGTAGAAAGGAGAAAAAGCTTTGGTTATAATTGTAGCTTCATTCTAGGGTCCTGGAACTGGGCTGATGGGGCGGGTGCCCATAGAGAGGGCTATGAGTGCCACCTCTGGCACCCGTGCCATAGGTTCGCCACCACTGTCCTACACCCTTCACCCCATGTAAAGCAAAGTACCACTCTTATAGAGGATACTGTATTTACAGTCTGGGGGGTTCAGGAACCTTGGGAGCATGTGTGGGGGGACACACATCTATCTGGTCCCTAAACCAGAAAACTGGCATAGAATCCCTATGTCAGTGGTGGCGAAACTATGGCACGGGTGCCAGAGGTGGCACTCAGAGCCCTTTCTGTGGGCACCCGGGCCATCACCCCAGCACACCAGACAGGACTCGAAGAATCTTCCTGCAGTTCCAAGCAACTTAAAAGATGGTGCTTTCAGTCATATTTTGATACTTACTTCGTTACTTGGGACTGTAGGAAGAGGGAGAATAAATAGTCAGGGCTGAATTATCTTTGGAGGACCTCCTGCTGGCCCCTATAGGTCTACAGAGGGACACTGGAAAGAAGCTAAAAATGCAAATTTTCCATCTTTCTACTGTGTTGCTGTCCTCAGGAGGCCAATATGATTAAGGGGGATTTTGGGTGTCTTTTTGGGCACTTGGTGCTAAAAGGTTCACTGCCCTATGTGATTCCCCCTTTACCTCCACAGCAAAGGGTGCGGACAGCGGTGAAGTTCCTGCATCGCCCCTGTGCACTACCAAGACATGTGAACGTGGTCTACCCAGAGACAACCGCCAGATATATCAGGAGACTTGCGCTTCGTGATGTATTCAGCGACGCATGAGTTCCAGAATATGATAAATCTCCCTCAAAGCTCATGGCTTTAGGAATGGAGGGACCACGCACATACATGACGAATACTCCATTCACATCTATGTAACTGATACAGCTGGAGTGATGGCCACTGGGCCCACTACCTCCGCACTGGAGACTCCTTCCTGTCGTGGTTGGGAGTTCCCCTGGTTGGCCTGTGTGCTGTACATGGCTCCTGTAGATTGGAGGACAGTCCAGGTTACGGGAACAAGCCCTGTGCCCCCTTGCACATCACACCTGTAGCTGGGTACCATTGCCCCCTTGCACATCACACCTGTAGATGGGCCCCTGTGCCCCCTTGTACAACATACCTGTAGATGTGCCCCTGTGCCTCCTTGTACATCACACCTGTAGATGGGTACCTGTGCCCCCTTGGATGTTACCCCTGTACATGGGCCCCTGTGCCCCCTTGTACATCACACCTTTTAGATGGGTACCCGTTGCCCCCTTGTACATCACACCTTTAGATGGAGGAAACTGTTGAATTACTGGGAGCGACAAAGTAGAGAGCAGTGCCAGCAAAAAGCATCAGAATAGCTAGTCTATCACAGCAAGCTGCTGCTTCAGGGTCTATATTATCACTATGATTATACCAATACGGGTTTTAGTGGTACCACCAAATTCTTAGCACATATGGAAAGTCCTAACCACACAACTGATGTCACAAAAGGCACAGAAAAATGGATCCCTCAGGCTCATTTTTAGCACATATGGAAGCCCAACAGAGACAAGGTTCCTTAATGAACATTGGATTGTTTCACATTAACTGGAGGCTCTTTCTGAGACATATGGAACCCTAAAAGACCTGAGATCTACTGAACGGACGTGGCAAACACCATAAGATCTTGATGTTTGTGGACAAGTATGGGGAGGTCTCAGCACAATGTAGCATTACTAAGGGGGAATCTCAAGAATATGGTGTAACCTGATCTTTCAGGAGAAAAGGTAAAAGGTTATATGACAGTGCATGGGGAATCTATGTTTAATTTACAGGAATGTATGGGTGGAACAGAAAAAACTCAGAAGTTTTAAAAAAAAAAAATTATTGAAAACTCAAGAAATAAAAAGGAAGTATATTTATTGTTGACACAATAAAATTAAACGCAAACTAAACAAATTTCCAAAGTAAATCTTTTTACTAGAATTTTATTTTTCTGCATTACAGTACCACAGATCATGGAACAAGCTGCTTTATTTTATTTATGTTGAAGCAGCTCAGAAAATTGCTTCTTTTATGTAAATTGTAGAAAGCAAAGGCAAAATAAAAAAAAAATTAACAATTTCTTCTGTTTGAACTTTCCAACCGAGAGCCTGAGAGGAATTGAATAAAAACCATATTTCAGGATTTCCCCTTTCACATGTAATGGCTTGCTTCAATCTCCCAAAACTTGATTTTCATCAGAGCCCCAATTAATCTGCTGTTATTCGACTAGTAAGCCTACCCTCTGGAGCGGTAATGAAAGCAAAGCTGTGTCCAATAAAGAAGCAGTCTCAGCGCTGGCGAGACAGGATGTACACTCCAGTCATGACCAAAGCGCCTATTATGGACTAATTCCTTGTGTTACTCCGAGCCTTGCAGGGTTTCTTTCCCAAAGAGAAAGAACGACCTCGGATCCATGGTCCAACTTCTCTTTCATCTGAAATGAGAAAAACAAAAAGAAAAAAAAACGAATAAAACATTGCATCGGTGGAAACAATGCATCAAAGTCGGTGGTAACAAATGAGGTGTCAAACAAGAAATGAAAAACAAATGATAATTCATCCAGGTGGATTTATAGGTCTCTCCGTATTTTTTTTATTGAACCGCGCACAAACCTCATAGAGCTAAACATTTTACTTGTAGTATAACTACTGACAACATGGGATACAGAGGAAAGTTCCCCGATCGCCAATATGTCCCTCTACCGCAAGTGTAGTAAAGCCATCTATGATCAGGAACCTGTTGCCTTTTCTCCCTAAGACAATGGTCAGGAAGTGTTACAATGTAACGCTGTGTGTCCCAGCCCTATAAACATACAGAAGCACAGGGGAAGGAGACGCGGCCACTTCCAGTATCTACGATTTACATATGAAATGAGTGTACAAGAGAAGACACAATAGCGGGGTGGCCCGCCAGTAACATGGATGTGACCTGCCATAATGAGCCCGCTGTGGGACTCCTGTTTAACCATGCTCTGGCCAACATGTGCCGCTTCTTCCACAGATGAAAAGCCTCCATTAAGAACGAGCGAGCCGCATCTTTCACTTCCATTTAACAAGTGCGCTAGTTACTTGTGGCTGATAATCCAGCTCCGTGCACGGTCTCCGATGTAATTATGCCGCAAGTCATTAAAATATAGATTTGTTCTCCACAACTCCGGGGATCTACAATCCTACACTTCACAAAAACCTGCCCCGGCTCTGTAACGAGGAGGCGTCCATGGCGAAGACACAATCCACAGAGCAGGGCACAATCCTGGGTGTCCGGTAATACAGGGTGAAGGACGGTCTGCTCAGCATAGACAAGGTGATGCCAGAGGACTGGTGGCATGACATACAGGGTTAGGAATTTACAGCGCCATAAAGCAAACTGTCCTGGAAAGTTACGACTCCATGGCTACTACGGACGGGATTAATTTCAGCACCATGCTCTGCTGCCGGCTGCAACTTGTCTGAGAGGCGGCTAAACCTGTGGACTCAAACTGCCATCCTATAGCCCTAGCGGGTGTCTAGCCGGTGCCAGGAGCGGGCATTGCCCATGCAGAGTGCGGGCTCCAGCATCAGCATCACCTCCGGAGGGGCACCAACATGAAGAGGGGGCACCCAGGAGAGGGGGGCACACACTGCCTTATCACCTTACCAGACTGGTGGGCAGATAGCTGGAGAATCGCTCCCTCCTGGAAGTTTACAATCGCAGCCCCGCAGAGGGCATAGTGTTACCGGGAGGAGGGCTGCTCATGTATCCCGGGTCCCGGAGAAGTGGATGCAGATGAAGGCGAGGCTCTTATGCCATGTGGTGCCATCTGCAAGAGAGAGAGGGAGGATGCGGCTCTGGCTAATCACAGCACCATCTCATCCCCCTCCGGGCGGGCAGGCGGGCACCGCGCACAACACTCACTCACTTACTTTGTAAAAGATCATTTTTAGAGTGCCGTAGAAGCCATGGTGGTGGCGTTTACGTGGTATCCTGTACTAGACGGCGGAGCAGGAGGAGCGGCTCCGGGGCGGCCGGCGCTCTGGCGGCTGTCGGAGGAGAGCCCGGTCCAGCAGCGGTGAGTACAGGCAGAGTGTGAGCGCAGCTGTTGTGCTGTGGACATGCTCGGACACGTTCAGGAGAGGCGGGCGGCTCACACACAGCAGCAGCGTCCAGCACACACACAGCCGTCTGTATCCCCGCTGACAGCAACTCCAGAGACTCTACACGGGCGGCACGTACCACCCACACACAACACAGGGGGGTGCCGTGGAGCTGCACTCCTTTCTAGCACAGACATCCCATTACACCTCCCCTATTTATACAGCGCCAATGGTGCGGTCCACAGCCCACACATCAATTCTATGGAGAATGACGGAGCGAAGGAGGAGAAGGAGGGACCGCGGCCGCTGCACCTTCCCTCTGCCCGGGGCTACTGCCGCTCACCCGCCCTCTACAGGGGAGAAGTGGCGTCTACTCCGGCATTACACCTCCCGCTGTGCACGACTCTCCGTACAACATCCGTCCTTACATACGCATCAACTACAGGCGTGATATAGCAGGGGCACGGGCTCTTCTCATACGCAGAAGCGGATCTAAGGTGATACAGGGGTAGACGTAAGTGGATGTACAGGGGCTCATGTACGGTGTGATGTACAGGGGCCCATGTACAGGAGATGTACAGGGGGCCCATGTACAGGAGTAATGTACAAGGGGGCCCATGTACGATAAGTACAAGGGGCCTGGCTACGCAGTACAAGTAATGTCAAGGGGCCCATGTACAGGAGTAATGTACAGGGGCCCATGTACAGAGTAATGTTACAAGGGGGCCCATGTCAGGAGTAATGTCAAGGGGCCCATGTACAGGAGTAATGTACAAGGGGGCCCATTAGTCAGAGTAATGTGCAAGGGGGCCCATGTACAGGAGTAATGTGCAGGGGGCACATGTACCCTTGCACATCACACCTGTAGATGGGCCCCTGTGCCCCCTTGTACATCATACCTGTAGATGTGCCCCGGTGCCTCCTTGTACATCACACCTGTAGATGGGTACCTGTGCCCCCTTGTATGTTACCCCTGTACATGGGTAACATCACACCTTTTAGATGGGTACCCGTTGCCCCTTTGTACATCACACCTTTAGATGGGTACCCGTTGCCCCCTTGTACATCACACCTTTAGATGGGTACCTGGTGCCCCCCTTGCACATTACTCCTGTACATGGGCCCCCTTGTACATTACTCCTGTACATGGGCCCCCTTGTACATTACTCCTGTACATGGGCCCCCTTGAATTACTACTGCTACATGGGCCCATTGGACATAAATCCTGTAAATGGGCCCCCTTGTACATTACTCCGTAATGGGGCCCTTTGTTATTTACTCTGTACAGGGCCCCTTGGTACATTCTCCTGTAATGGGCCCCCTTGTAAATTACTCCTGTACATGGGCCCCTTGTCATCACACTGTACATGAGCCCTGTACATCAAAACTGTCCTGGGTACCAGGGGCACCTTGTACACACACTGTAGATTCCGCTCTGCGATGAGAAGAGCCCGTGCCCCTGCTATGTCACGCCGGAGTTGTGCGTAGGTAAGGACGGATGTCGTACGGAGAGTCGTGCACAGCCGGGCAGGTAAGCCGGAGTAGACGCCACTCTCCTTTAGAGGGCGGGTGAGCGGCAGTAGCCCCGGGCAGAGGGAAGGTTGCCGCGGCCGCGGCCTCCTTCTCCTCCTTCGTACGTCATTCTCCATAGAATTTGATGTGTGCGGGGTGTGGAAACGCACCATTGGCGCCTTTGTAGAAATAGGGAGGTGTAATTGGGAGTCGGTGCTTAGAAGGGAGTGCAAGCTCCACGGCACCACCCTGTGTTGTGTGTGGGTGGTACGTGCCGCCAGTGTGAGTCTTGGAGTTGCTGTCAAGCGGGGGGAACAGACGGCTGTGTAGTGTGCTGTACGCTGATGCTGGTGTGAGCCGCCCGCCTCTCCTGACGTGTACGAGCATGTCCACAGAAAAGGTGCGCTCACACTTGATGTAATCCTGCTGCTGGACCCGGGCCTCACGACAGCCGCCAGAGCGACCGGCGCCCGGAGCCGCTCCTCCTGCCCGCCGTCTAGTACAGGATACACGTACACGCCACCACCATGGGCTTCTACGGCACTCTAAAAATGATTTCTTTTAAAAGTAAGTGATGTGATGTTGTGCGCGGTGCACGCCTGCCCGCCAGGAGGGGGAGGAGATGGTGCTGTGATTAGACCAGAGCCAGCATCCTCACTCTCTATCTGCAGATGGCACACACACTGGCATAAGAGCCTGCCTTCATCTGCATCCCACTTCTCAGGGACCCGGGATAAATGACGCAGCTTCCCGGTAACATATGCCCTCTGCGGGGCTGCAGTATTGTAAACGTCCAGGATGGGAGCGATTCTCCAGCTATGTGCCCACCACGTATGGAAGGTGATACGGCAGTGTGTGCACCCTCTCCTGTGTTGCCACTTCTAATGTCTGGTGCCCCCCCCCCCTCCCGGGGGAGGTGATGATGATGATGGATGCCCCGCACTCTGCTGGGCACTGCGCTCCTGGGAACCGGCTAGGAACCCGCTATGGATATGGATGGCATTGAGTCCACAGGTAGCCGCCTTCTCAGACAAGGTTATCCGGCAGCAGAGCCTGGTCTGAATATTAATCCCGTCCTGTAGTAGCCATGGAGTCGTAACTTTCCAGGACAGTTGCTTTATGGCGCTGTAATTCCTAACCCTGTATGTCATGCACACCAGTCCTCTGGCCATACACCTTGTCTATGAGAGCAGACCCGTCCGTCACCTGGTATTAACCGGACACCCAGGATTGTGCCCTGCTCCTGTGGTTGTGTCTTCGCCAGGGACGCCTCTCGTTACGGAGGGCGGGTTTTGGAAGCGTAGGATGTAGAGCCCGGAGTGGTGGAGAACCAATCTATATTTTATGACTGCGCATTAATTACATCGGAGACCGTGCCAGGAGCGGGAGTTATCAGCCACAAGTAATAGCGCACTTGAAATGGAAGTGAAAGATGCGGCTCGCTCGTTCTTAATGGAGGTTTTCATCTGTGGAAGAAGCGGCACATGTTGGCAGAGAATGGTTAACAACAGGAGTCCTCAAGCGGGCTCATAAGGCAGGTCACATCCCTGTACTGGCGGGCACCCGCTATTGTGTCTTCTTGTACACTATTTCCTATGTAAATCGAGATCACTGGAGTGGCAGCGTCTCCTTCCCCTGTGCTAGTATGTTATGAGGGCTGCGACAACACAGCGTTACATTGAACACTCCTAGACCATTGTCTTAGGGAGAAAAGGCAACAGGTTCCTGATCATAGATGGCTTGTTATACAATTGTCGGTAGAGGGGACTCTATGGCTGATCGGGAAACTTTCTACTGTATCTCACGTCTGTCAGGTTGTAGTATAACTTACAAGTAACATGTTTAGCTATCTGAGGTTTGTGCCGGTCAATAAAAAAAATAGGAGCGACCTATAAATCAACCTGGATGAATTATCATTTTGTTTTTCATTTCTTGTTTGACACCTCATTTGTTACACCGACCTTATGATGCATTGTTTACACCGATGCAATGTTTTATTCGTTTATTTTTCTTTTTGTTTTCTCATTTCAGATGAAGAGAAAGTTGGACCAGGGATCCGAGGGTCCGTTCTTTCTCTTTGGGAAAGAAACCTGCAAAGGCTCGGAGTACACAAGGTAATAAGTTCAATAAATAGCGCTTGGTCATGGACTGGAGTGTCATCCTGTCTCGCCAGATGCTGAGATGCTTTTTAATTTGGACACAGCTGCTTTCATTACGCTCCAGAGGGTAGGCTCTATGTACTGAATAACAGCAGATTAATTGGGGGCTAGATGAAAATCCAAGTTTTGGGAGATTGAAGCAAAGCCATTTACTGGGAAAGGGGAAATCTGAAATATGGTTTCGATTCAATTCCTCTCAGGGCTCTCGGTTGGAAATGTCAAACAGAAGAAATTGTTACATTTTTTTTTATTTGCCTTTTGGATTTCTACAATTTACATAAAGAAGCAATTTTCTGAGCTGCTTCCACATAAATAAAATTCCAGCAGCTTGTTCCATGATCTGTGGTCACTTGAATGAAGAAAAATAAAAATCTGCTTAAACTAGATTTACTTTGTAAATGTGTTTAGTTTGAAGTTTTAACTTTTTTTGTGTCAACTAAATATATTCCTTTATTTCTTGATGGTTTTCAATATTTTTTGTTTTTAAAAAATTCTGAGTTTTTTTCTGTTCTCACCCCCTACATTCCTGTAAATTAATTACATAGATTCACCATGCACTGTCATATAACCTTTTACCCTCTTTCTCTGAAAGATCCAGGTTAAACCATCTTATTCTTGAGATTTCCCCCTTAGTAATGCTACTTGTGCTGAGGACCTCCCCAATAATTTCCACAAACATCAAGATTTATGGTGTTTGCCACTGTCCTTTCAGTAGATCTCAGGTTCTTGTAGGGCTTACATATGTTCTCAAGAAAGAGCCTCAAGTTAATGTGAAAACAATCCCAATGTCATTAAGGAACTCTGTTCTGTTGGGCCTTCCATATGTGCTAAAATGAGTGAGGAGATCATGTTTTCTCTGTGCCTTTGTAGACCTCAGGTGTGGTTAGACTTCCATAGTGCATAAGAATTTGCCTGAGTTACACTAAACCTTATATTGGTATATATCTGAGTGATATTATTAAAGACCCTGAAGAGCAGCTTGCTCTGTGTATAGATAAGGCTATTCTTTGAGCTTTTGCCTTGCGCTCCTACTGTCGCCCAGTACTTCACACCCGTTTTCCTTAGTCAGGAGTTAATCGCTCACTCTGAAGAATTAAATGACCTCCCAGTTCCTACAGGGCAGTTCCAACACCATCACATACTGGCTCATTTAAACATAGAATACAGCAGCAGCTGGATATACATATATATTACAGCAGCAAGCACTCTTATTTCTTTCTTCACTCGTACAGCGTTTATCCACTCTGATCTGATACGTTGTCAATGTCAATTTAGAAACTTTGTACTATTTGTGTTCTGGCTCGCGCTTTGTGTCTGAGTTCCAAGGATGTGACCATTGATCCCCCGGAGGCGCAATCGTTTCGCATACTCATTAAAGCTTTCGCACTGCCCTAAAACCAGAAGTCTGTTATATGAATCACAGTCGACCACTGAGTATTCCGCCGCTCTAAAAGGTGCTGGAACACAAGCTCTTATTGTCCTAAAAAGCTTACGTATAAAATGTCAGAAGGATTTCCTGCCTTCGAGCTTCCTCAGTGTTAATCACTGTAAAATGGAAGACCGCGAGACTCTATAAGACTCAGAGACTCAGGAAGGGAAATCGTGGAGTCAGTACAAATAGTCTTGATCCAGTATATAAAAACTGGCCATAAGTAACATAAGAATATGCTTCATCCTCCAGTGACCCAATGCGTTTCATGTCATTACTGAATTGTGCCACCTTCAACTGGGAGTCTGACAGCAGGATTGACAGTAAAAATAATCGTGTGATCGGAAGGGACAGCATTTAAATTGGAGGGTAGAGTACTCCCAGTGGGATGTTGGCTATAAATGTACGTGCTGAGAAATGATTACATGCTTGGCTAGCGTGACATTCCGGCCCAGTGCCCCAACCTTGAGTGACAACTGCCTCTACTGAGTCCAGATTCTCTCACCTGTATGTATTCATGGAACCTTGGAAATGCTTGAACCAAGATGGATACCATTTACAGGTTTGTGCCAGCATTGTTTTTTTTCCTGTTAGGGAAATTATTAAAGATATAGTACCAGAAGGGCATGTAATGTCTAGCCTTATACTTCTGCAGAAACCTGATGCTTAACTCTCATTATTTATATACAGTACAACAGGTCTTGTGCCAGTTCAGCAACGCCTACAACCTTTGGTGACCTACGGGCAGCGACTGGAAGGGTCAAACAACGACGTCGGAGTACATCGGTGCAGCCACCCTCAGGCCTTCAAGAATGGCTGAAATGTTCCAGGTAATTCAATAGGACTCAGAGCAGCTTGTTTAACAATTGGGTCATGATTCTATGTTCTGCCAAGTGTGTGGGCAGGAACTAGACAAACAAAAATATTTGTATGAAAGGAGATGAACGCGGTAAAATGTATGTAGTTTATGGTGATATGTAACGAAAGTAAGTGTAGGTTGCCACCTGGTCTGTAGGGACTGTGCAAGTTCTTTTCCTATGCCTTTTGTACAATATAAGTTTCTAGCTTTAGAACCTGTGAAATTATGCAATGAGTCCTAAAAGGGTTAAATGGATTCATTGTTTTGCGCAGGTTTCCTTGGTTTTCTGCCTCATAGGCTCTATGTCCATGATGCCAGCCTGCACGGCAGGACTCCTGTTGTAATGAATGAGCGCAAAAATCTCTGTACGTAGACGGTCTCATGAGAAGGTCGCAGCAAAATTGCTTACTGCAGGATCATGTTTGTAGTGGCAGAGAAAGCTTTCGAGCATGTCGTACAAGTTGGAGGATAAAAGTGTGTTCATGAGATGGGTATGTATGTTGCACAGCTGAAGGGAGTCTATTATATTGACATGTGTACTTTCTGCGGTGGATATCTTGAACAGCGTGATTCATTGTTTGCTGGAAAAAGGTTTAGTTATTAGTAATGTATTGGTCTACTGATCGGGTTTAGGCGTCAGTGGCGGTCTGCTAAATGAGTTACATTTATTAATATACCAGTGACCTTTGGTCAATAAGACCTAAATAAAGAATAATCAGTAATTACTGTGTTACAGTACATTACAAGCTATACTGAGCAATATATCTCTGCTCAGTCCTACTGTCCTATAACGAAACTCCATTTTCAAGTTCCCCTTAAAGTATGCAACCATTGGTGTTTGTAGACTTGCATCCGGGTCTAATGATGGGAAAGGGGCTGTAAAAAAGTTGGCGACAAGACCACAAAGGTGAGTTGTTAACTCTGTCCCGGACATCAGTGCAGAAAATTACACTTGAAGGCAAAGCTGAGATAAGTGAAGCGCGTCATCAGGAGGTTTCCAGTCGTTACAATTAAGGCAGGATTCTTTTATCTACGATAATTGTTATTCCCTCCTGGGAAAATAAGAACCTTTTCATGATGGGAAAGCAAGGGAAGCTATGATGGAGAGAATGGTTTTTGTAGTTTATCAAGCCCAAACATGTTATGTGTAAGGGGGATGTGCAGGTCATTATCCCGGCATCGGGGCTCAATGCCAGGTGCTCCTCCGCTCTCTAGCACACTGCCCAACTACTACTGTTTTTTATTTGCATGATTTGTCCTAACGCTAACTCTGCATAAAAGGCTTTGGCTTATCTGTCGCCTCCATTCCCGCAGCTTCAAGTGTAATGGCTGGTCCCTCCATTTCAGGTCATTTGGTGGGCTCCGCTAGCAACAGGTACATTACAGCAGATAATCGAGCGCGCGCTCCGGACTTAAAGGGCCATTCATGTCCCAAACTGGCGCAGTGGTCCCATGAAAAATACACGTAACCAAAAGCGGTGCTATTGTTCCACCTGATTATGGAGGCTGTGACAGCCCGGCATAGCTGAGGAGGGGGAACAGTGTAACGTTCTGAAAGGCGAAAGACTCAAAACCAGTTGTACACAGTTTGTGGTTGGAGCTGATGCCATGGAAACTTTTGTGGTGTTACTAGGATCAACATGAGACTGCAAATATGTTCGAGCTTATGCGGTGGCCCTCATTAGGTTAACACTCCATCTAAAATTTTTTTTTTTTGTTTGTTTAAATGAAGATCTATTTTGGGCTTCCCGTAACATGTGACCTATGCAATGTGACGACCACTTGTGATTAGCAAACCGACATTACAGATAATAGATTAATTTTTCATTGTTTTGCTTTAGTCTATGGGTGGGGGATAATATCTTTTTGGACAGAGATTTGGACAGTACTAGGCAGGGATGGTTAGTAGTTTGTTGTGGGGAGCCCCTCTCACTCTGGTTTTTGTGAAGAATCGCACTGTGTTGTAGCGTGAGAGAACTGAATGTCTTATAAGTAGCTTTAGTGGGTTTCGATCCCACAATAACAGCCGGCCATCTCCTATTTGATATTCTGGGTTTCTTGTTTTCGTTTGTGTTTGAGAACACATGGAAACTTTCATGATCAAAGCTCAGTGGAAATCAAACCTATTCAGCCAGATGTGGACATTCCAAATTATTTCTGTGTTCTGAGCAGAGTCCCAGATAGTGCGTGTACAGAGCTAGGCCAGGTCCTGGATACCTGTCTATTGGTATAGGTCAGGTTATATTACGACACCAAATTTAGCCTGTAATTCCCATACTTATTCAGTTGTCTAGTCCTACAGCTTACTATTCAATGTATATACACCAGGTTACACTGGGTAAATGCAGGTAAAAAACAATTTGGTTTGAACAGAACCTGTGTGTGCCATTTTGGGCACCTATGAAATGGTAACCTGAAGCTACAAGATGAATAAGTACTATTTCTCTGGTCTTTGTCTGGTTCTATGCGTTTGCTTGTAAGCAACCTATTCCTAAATTCATAGCAAAACATATATCCTTATGATTTTGATCTCTGGTCATGCACTATCCCCCAAATTCTTGCACCAGACGTGCATTCCATCTGACAAACATCAGCCATTGGGTAGCCCACTCACCTTTGAAGGGGTTTCCTAACCTCAAATGTCTGGCGGATCAGCCATCTTGGTTTTCACATATTAGTTCTATTGTCGCAAGCCAAGTCATTAATAATCTATTAATAAGCAACATTAGATTCGAACATTAAAAATCAATTACACAAATAACAATTAATTACAGAGTACAAAAGCCCTCATGGAACAATAGGAGGAGGGCCTGCTCACAAGAGCTACGTCTATGAACATGCCCAGACTGATGGTTTCGGTGAATGATGGTTGTCAGCCACCTGGAGATGTAACTGATGCTGAACGCGGCTCACTGCTGGTACCAGGGTGAAATAGTATTTATATTACAATGGTAGGAGTCAACATATATGCTAGGTGTACGCTGACTCTACAGCATAGATGCAATCCCGGTATACTACACTTGTGAGTAAGGGTATTTATATACAAAATTTCTTATAGATTGTGACAAGTGGCTTGTATCAGTATGTTGTGAGGATGCCGTTATATTACGTTTATAGGGCTGCAGTATGTAAAGGATGTGATTTCATTAGTTCCACGTGTTGAGTCAGTCGGGTTCTAGCTGTACTCAGTCATCAGGTGTATGATGTGTCAATACTAGTTTGGCTGCCGGTAATCTCTTCTGGAAGTTGGAACCAGAAAGGAAAGTAAAACTTTAGAGCCTATTCACTGGCGTTAATAACGAAAATGATAAAGAGCTGGTTAATTTATAAAATCCCATCTGACTTGTGAGTTATGTCTTAGGCCCTTGATAGGGGCGGTCCTGATCCTCAGCACATACTGTTATGGTATGTAATAGTGGTATATACAAGCTACCATCTATAAAAGAATGGGAAGTGATTTGTAAAAAGGCCTGGTAAATCTATTTGGCCTCTAGGTCACACAAAAAGGACGGTACTGGGTATCCATTTAGGGCCTTGTGTGTTGGTTTGGCGCGATCAGAGTGGACCGTATTGGACTGGTCACGTATGTGGTATACTTGTAATCGCCTATTACTGTATTGTTCTCAGAGGGAGTTGTGTTTGGTCATAGTAATTGCCGTTTCATGATAAAGGTGAGACCACCACCGTTTGTTGCTTCTAATGAGACTGCTTGTGATATTGGGGGACGTCTCTATTGTGGGGGCAGCACCAGTTTCCTTGCGCTTGTCATTATGAAGCTTAAATGGTTTTCATTTCCTAAGCTGCTCTATTACAAACCCATAAAAAGGATTCCAAGAAGCTGCCGATTTATTTTTACTTTATTGTTTTGGCCTTTATGAAGAAAATTCCGGGGGCCCTTTGACAATAAAAGTGGCCTCTGGGGCAATCTATGGCTTTCAATGCGTATTATTAGTGTGTTGTTGTAAAGTCAAAGGTTGGGAAAGGCAAATGCCGAATCATTGCAATATAATAGAGATGGGCCCCCTTGTACATTACTCCTGTACATGGGCCCCCTTGTACATCACACCTGTACATGAGCCCCCTTGTACATCACACCTGTACATGGGTACCAGGTGCCCCCTTGTACATCACACCTGTAGATCCGCTTCTGCGTATGAGACTCCTGTACATGGGCCCCCTTGTACATCACACCTGTAGATGGGTACCTGGTGCCCCCTTGTACAAAACACCTTTAGATGGGTACCCGTGCCCCCTTGCACATTACTCCTGTACATGGGCCCCTGTGCCACCTTGTACATCACACCTGTAGATGGGTACCCGGTGCCCCCTTGTACATCACACCTGTAGATGGGTACCCGTGCCCCCTTGTACATCACACCTGTAGATCCGCTTCTGCGTATGAGAACAGCCCGTGCCCCCTGCTATATCACGCCTGTAGTTGATGCGTATGTAAGGACGGATGTCTGTACGGAGAGTCGTGCACAGCGCGGGCAGGTGTAATGCCGGAGTAGACGCCACTTCTCCCCTGTAGAGGGGCGGGTGAGCGGCAGTAGCCCCGGGCAGAGGGAAGGTGCAGCGGCCGCGGTCCCTCCTTCTCCTCCTTCGCTCCGTCATTCTCCATAGAATTGATGTGTGGGCTGTGGACCGCACCATTGGCGCTGTATAAATAGGGGAGGTGTAATGGGATGTCTGTGCTAGAAGGGAGTGCAGCTCCACGGCACCCCCCTGTGTTGTGTGTGGGTGGTACGTGCCGCCCGTGTAGAGTCTCTGGAGTTGCTGTCAGCGGGGATACAGACGGCTGTGTGTGTGCTGTACGCTGCTGCTGTGTGTGAGCCGCCCGCCTCTCCTGACGTGTCCGAGCATGTCCACAGCACAGGCTGCGCTCACACTGCTGTACTCACCTGCTGCTGGACCCGGGCTCTCCTCCGACAGCCGCCAGAGCGCCCGGCCGCCCCGGAGCCGCTCCTCCTGCTCCGCCGTCTAGTACAGGATACCACGTACACGCCACCACCATGGGCTTCTACGGCACTCTAAAAATGATCTTTTACAAAGTAAGTGAGTGAGTGTTGTGCGCGGTGCCCGCCTGCCCGCCCGGAGGGGGATGAGATGGTGCTGTGATTAGCCAGAGCCCGCATCCTCCCCTCTCTCTCTGCAGATGGCACACACACTGGCATAAGAGCCTCGCCTTCATCTGCATCCCACTTCTCCGGGACCCGGGATACATGAGCAGCCTCCTCCCGGTAACACTATGCCCTCTGCGGGGCTGCAGTATTGTAAACTTCCAGGATGGGAGCGATTCTCCAGCTATCTGCCCACCAGTCTGGTAAGGTGATAATGCAGTGTGTGCCCCCTCTCCTGTGTGCCCCCTCTCATGTCTGGTGCCCCCTCCGGAGGTGATGCTGCTGCTGGATGCCCCGCACTCTGCATGGGCACTGCCCGCTCCCTGGCACCGGCTAGACACCCGCTATGGCTATAGGATGGCAAGTTTGAGTCCACAGGTTTAGCCGCCTTCTCAGACGAGGTTATCCGGCAGCAGAGCATGGTGCTGAATATTAATCCCGTCCTGTAGTAGCCATGGAGTCGTAACTTTCCAGGACAGTTTGCTTTATGGCGCTGTAAATTCCTAACCCTGTATGTCATGCCACCAGTCCTCTGGCATCCACCTTGTCTATGCTGAGCAGACCCGTCCTTCGCCCTTGTATTACCGGACACCCAGGATTGTGCCCTTGCTCCTGTGGATTGTGTCTTCGCCATGGACGCCTCCTCGTTACAGAGCCGGGGCAGGTTTTTGTGAAGTGTAGGATTGTAGATCCCCGGAGTTGTGGAGAACAAATCTATATTTTAATGACTTGCGGCATTAATTACATCGGAGACTGTGCACGGAGCTGGATTTATCAGCCACAAGTAACTATCGCACTTGTAAATGGAAGTGAAAGATGCGGCTCGCTCGTTCTTAATGGAGGCTTTTCATCTGTGGAAGAAGCGGCACATGTTGGCAGAGCATGGTTAAACAGGAGTCCTCACAGCGGGCTCATTATGGCAGGTCACATCCATGTTACTGGCGGGCACCCCGCTATTGTGTCTTCTCTTGTACACTCATTTCATATGTAAATCGTAGATCACTTGGAAGTGGCCGCGTCTCCTTCCCCTGTGCTTCTGTATGTTTATAGGGCTGCGACACACAGCGTTACATTGTAACACTCCTAGACCATTGTCTTAGGGAGAAAAGGCAACAGGTTCCCTGATTATAGATGGCTGTTACTACACTTGTCGGTAGAGGGACATATATGGCTGCTAGGGAACTTTCCTCCTGTATCTCCATCGTCTGTCAGTGCAAGTTATACTTACAATTAAAATGTTTAGCTCTATGAGGTTTGTGCCGCGGTTCAATAAAAAAAATACGGAGAGACCTATAAATCCACCTGGATGAATTAGCATTTTGTTTTTCATTTTCTTGTTTGACACCTCATTTGTTACACCAGACTTTGATGCATTGTTTCCACCGATGCAATGTTTTATTCGTTTTTTTTCTTTTTGTTTTCTCATTTCAGATGAAGAGAAAGTTGGACCATGGATCCGAGGTCCGTTCTTTCTCTTTGGGAAAGAAACCCTGCAAAGGCTCGGAGTACACAAGGTAATTAAGTTCAATAATAGGCGCTTTGGTCATGACTGGAGTGTACATCCTGTCTCGCCAGCTGCTGAGCTGCTTCTTTAATTTGGACACAGCTTTGCTTTCATTACCGCTCCAGAGGGTAGGCTCTAGTCGTGAATAACAGCAGATTAATTGGGGGCTCTGATGAAAATCCAAGTTTTGGGAGATTGAAGCAAAGCCATTACTGTGGAAAGGGGAAAATCCTGAAATATGGTTTTCTATTCAATTCCTCTCAGGCTCTCGGTTGGAAATGTCAAACAGAAGAAATTATTTGTTTACTTTTTTTTTTATTTTGCCTTTTGCTTTCTACAATTTACATAAAGAAGCAATTTTCTGAGCCGCTTCAACATAAATAAAATACAGCAGCTTGTTCCATGATCTGTGGTCACTGTAATGCAGAAAATAAAAATTCTAGTAAACTAGGTTTTACTTTGTAAATGTTGTTTTAGTTTGCAGTTTAACTTTTTATTGTGTCAACATAAATATACTTCCTTTTTATTTCTTGATGTTTTCCAATAATTTTTTTTTTTTTAAAACTTCTGAGTTTTTTTCTGTTCTCACCCATACATTTCCTGTAAATTAATACATAGATTCCCCATGCACTGTCATATAACCTTTTACCTTTTCTCCTGAAAGATCCAGGTTACACCATATTCTCTTGAGATTTCCCCCTTAGTAATGCTACATTGTGCTGAGACCTCCCCCATAACTTGTCCACAAACATCAAGATTCTTATGGTGTTTGCCCACTGTCCTTTCAGTAGATCTCAGGTTCTTTTAGGGCTTCCCATATGTCTCAAGAAAGAGCCTCAAGTTAATGTGAAACAATCCCAATGTCATTTCAGAGAACCTCTGTCTCTGTTGGGCCTTTCCATATGTGCTAAAAATGAGCCTGAGGGATCCATTTCTCTGTGCCTTTTGTAGACCTCAGGTGTGGTTAGGACTTTCCATATGTGCTAAGAATTTGCCTGAGGTACCACTAAACCCTTATATTGGTATATATCATAGTGATATATTTTAAGACCCTGAAGCAGCAGCTTAGCTCTGTGATAGACTAGCTATTCTTTGATGCTTTTTGCCTTGCCTGCTTCCTACTGTCGCTCCAGTACTTCACACAGTTTTCCTCTAGTCATGGTTAATCGCTTCACTCTGAGAATTTCATGACCTCCCAGTTCCCTACAGTGGCAAGTTCCAACACAATCACATACATGGCTCATTTAACCATCAGAATACCAGCAGCAGCTGGATATACATATATATACAGGCAGCAAGCACTCGTATTCCTTTCTTCACTCTTACAGCGTCTTATCACTCTGATCTGATACTGTTGTCAAATGTCCATTTTAGCTTTGTACTATTTGTTTTCTGCTCTGTGCTTTGTGTCTGAGCTTACAAGGATGTGACCACTTGATACCCCCGGAGGAGCAATCAGTTTAGCATAATTCATTAAAGCTTTCGCACTGCCATTAAAACCAGAAGTCTTTTATATGAATCACAGTAGACCCCTGAGTATTCCGCCGCTCTAAAAGGTGCTGGAACACAAAGCTATTATTGTCCTAAAAGCTTTACGTATGAAAATGTCAGAAGGGATTCCCTGCCTTTAAGAGCTTCCTCTAGTGTTAATCACTGTAAAATGGAAAGACCGCAGAGACTCTATAAGACTCAGAGTCAAGGAAGTTAAATCGTGGAGTCATGTAAACATAGTCATTGATCCAGTATATAAAAACTGGCCATAAGTACATAGAATATCTTCATCCTCCAGTGACCCAATGGCTTTCAGTCATTTACTGAATTAGCTGCACCTTTAACCCCTTGGGAGTCTGCAGCAGGTTGGACAGTAATCTGTGACTCGGAAGGGTACAGCATTAAATTAGTGAGGGGTAGAGTACATTCCCAGTGGGAATGTTGGCTATAAATGTACGTGCCTGAGAAATTGATTACATGCTTGACTAGCGTGACATTCTCGCCCAGTGCCCCCAACCTTGAGTGACAACCTGCCTCTACTGAGTCAGCTTCTCTCACCATGTATGTATTCATGGAACCTATGGAAATGCTTGAACTCAATATGGATACCATTTAACAGGTTTGTGCCATGCATTGTTTTTTTTTTCCCTGCATTAGGGAAGATTATTAAGATATAGTACCAGAAGAGGCATATAACCTGTCTAGCCTTTATACTTCTGCAGATACCTGATGCTTAACCTCTCATTATTTTATCTACAGTACAACAGGTCTTGTGCCATGTTCAGCAACGCCTACAACATTTGGTGACCTACGGGCAGCGAATGGGCAGGGTCAACAACGACGTCGGATTACATCGGTGCAGCCACCCTCAGGCCTTCAAGAATGGCTGAAAATGTTCCAGGTAATTCAATCGGACTCCAGCGCCAACTTGTTTTAACAATTGGGTCATGATTCTATGTTCTGCCTAAGTGTGTGGGGCAGAACTAGACAAACAAAATACTTATTGTATAAAGGAGATGGAAATCGGTAAAATAGTATTTTAGTTTACGGTATGTATAGAAAGTAATGTGTAGGTTGCCACGCTGGTCTTGTAGGACTGTGCAAGTTCTTTTCCCTATGCTTTTGTACAATATAAGCTTCTAGCTTTTCAGAACCTTGTGAAATTATGCAATGAGTCTCTAAAAGGGTTAAATGGACTCATTGTTCTTGCTGCAGGTTCCCTTGGTTTTCTGCCTCATTAGGCTCTATGTCCATGATGCCAGCCTGCCAGGCAGGACTCCTTTTGTACACTGAATGAGAGCAAACATCTCTGTACGTCCGACAGAGTCTACATTGAGAAGGTCGCAGCAAAATTGCTTACTGCAGGGATAATGTTTGTCGTGGCAGAGAAGCTTTCAGAGCATGTCGTACAAGTTGTAGGATAAAAGTGTGTTCACTTGAGTGGAGTATGTAGGTTGCACAGCTTGAAGGGAGTCTATTATATTGTACATGTAGTACTTTTTGAAGGCTGGATATCTTGAACAGAGTGATTCATTGTTTGCTGGGAAAAGGTTTAGTTTATTTAGTAATTTATTGGTCTACCTGCTCGGGTTTAGGAGTCCAGTGGGCGGTCCTGCTAAATGATTTATCATTTATTCATATACCAGTGACCTTCGGTCAATAAGACCTAAATAAAGAATAATCAGATAATTCCTGTGTTACAGTACATTACAAGCTATACTGAGCAATATATTCATCTGCTCAGCTCCTCCTGTCCTATAACTTAAACTCCATTTTCAAAGTTCCCCTTAAAGTATGCAAACCATTTGGTGTTGTAGACCTTGCATCAGGGGTCTAATGATGGGAAAGGGGCTGTAAAACAGTTGGTGACAAAGACCACCAAATGGTGAGTTGTCTCAACCTGTCCCGGGACATCAGTGCAGAACATCTACAGCTTGAAGGCAAAAGCTGAGATAAGTGAAGCGCGTCATCCAGGAGGTTTCCAGTCATGTTACAATTACGGCCGGATTCTTTTATCTAAGATAATTGTTATCCCTCCTGGGAAAATAAGAACCTTTCATGATTGGGAAAGCAAGTGGGAAGCTATGATGGAGATGAATGGTTTTGTAGTTTATCAAGCCCCAACATGTTATGTGTAAGGAGGGATGTGCAGGTAATTATCCCGGCATCTGGGCTCAATGCCAGGTGCTCCTCCGCTCTCCTAGCACCCTGCCCCAAATACTACTGTTTTTATTTGCATGATTTGTCCCGAACGCTAACTCTGCATAAAAAGGCCTTTGCTTATCTGTCTCCTCCACTCCCGCAGCCTCAAGCTGTAATTGCTGGTTCCCATCCATTCAGGTCATTTGGTGGAGCTCTGCTATGCAAATGTACATTACAGCAGATAATCGAGCGCCGCGCTTCTGGATTAAAGGGCCATTCATGTCCCAAACTGGGGCAGTGTTCCCATGAAAAATACAGTAACCAAAAGCGGTGCTATTGTTCACATGATTATGGAGGCTGTGACAGCCCGGCTATAGCTGAGGAGGGGGAACAGTGTAACGTCTTCTGACAAGGCGAAAAGACCTCAAATACCAGTTTGTACACAGTTTAGTGGTTTGGAGCTGATGACATGGAAACTTCTTGTGGTGTTTACTAGGATCAACATGAGACTGCAAATATGTTCAGAGCTTATGCTGTGGCCCTTCCTTAGGTTAACACTTCATCTAAACACTTTTTTTTTTTTTTTTAAATGAAAGATCTATTTTGGGGCTTTCCCACGTATACATGTGACCTGATGCAATGTGACTGACACTTTTGATTAGCACACAGACATTTACAGAATTACATAGATAATTTTTCCATTCTTTTGCTTTAGTCTATTGGGTGTGGGATAATCTCTTTTTGGCAGATGATTTGGACAGTACCTAGCAGGCTGTTAGTAGTTTGTTGTGGGGATCCCCTCTCACGTCATTGTTTTTGTTGCAGAATAGCACTGATTGTGTTTGTAGTCTGTTAGAGAAGTGAATGTCTTATAAAGTAGTTTTCAGTGTTGGTTTCCATCCCACAACACAGCCGGCCATCTCCTATTCTGATATTTCTGGTCTCTTGTTTTCAGTTTGTGTTTGCAGAACACATTGGAACCTTTCATGATCAAAGCTCAGTGGAAATAAAACCTATTCAGCAGATGTGGACCATTTCCAATTATTAATCTGTGTTCTGAGCAGAGTCCAGTGTATGTGCTGTGTACTGTAAACACGAGCTAGGCCAGGTCCTGTATACCTGTCTATTGGTATAGGCTCAGGTTATATTACATGGACACCAAATTTAGCCTGTACTTCCCATACTTATTCAGTTGTATAGTCCTACAGCTCCTTATGCAATGTATATACACCAGGTTACACTGGGTAAATGCAGGTAAAAACAATTTTGTTTGAACAGAACCTTGTGTGTGCCCATTTTGGGCACCTATGAAATGGTAACCTGAAGCTACAAGATGAATAAGTACTCTTTTCTCTGGTTCTTTGCTCTGGTTCTATGCGTTTTGCTTGTAAGCAACCCTTCCTAAATTCAAAGCCAAAATATATCCTCTATTGTTTGGATCTCCTGTGTCATGCACTATCCCCCAAATCTTGCACCAGACGTGACATTCCCATATGACAAACATCAGCCAATTGGTGTCCACTGACCTTCTGAAGGGGGATATCCTAACCTCAAATGTCTGGAGGATCAGCCATCTTGGTTTTCAACATATTCGTTCTATTGTTTGCAAGCCAAGTAATAATAATCCTTATTAATATAGCACCATTATATTCTGTAACATTTAAAAATCAATTAACAAATAACATACTACATTACAGAGTACAAAAGCCATATGGAACAATAGGAGTGAGGGCCCTGCTCACAAGAGCTTAAAGTCTATGAACATGCCCAGACTGATGGTTCAGGTGAATGATGGTTGTCAGCCACCTGTAGATGTAACTGCATGGCTGAACGCGGCTCACACTGCTGAGTACCAGGGTGAATATAGTCATTATATACAATGCTAAGGAGTACAACATATATTGCCCTAGGTGTAGCTGATCTACAGCATAGATGCAATCCCCTGGTCTACTACACTTGTGAGTAAGGTTATTTATATACAAAATTTTATTTATAGATTGTGACATATTGGCTTGTCATAAGTATGTTGTGAGGACTGCCTTTATATTACGTTTATGGGCTGCATATAAAGGATGTGATTTTCCATTAGTCCCACGTGTTGAGTCAGTCTGGTTCTAGCTGTACTCAGTCCTCAGGTGTCTGATGTGTCCATACTGGTTTGCTCTTCAGTCTAATCTCTTCTGGAAGTTTGCAACCAAGAAAGGAAAGTAACTCTTTAGAGCCTATCACTTTGACGTTAAATAACTAAATGATAAAGAGCTGGTTATTTATAAAAATCCATCTGACTTGTGAGTTATTGTATTAGGCCCTTTGATAGGGGGTGCGGTCCTTCTCCTCCAGCACATACCTGTTATGGTATGTACATAGTGGTATATACACGCTACCAGTCTATACAATAATGGGAAGTGATTTGTAAAAAGGCCTGTGTAAATCTATTGTGATTCTAGGTCACACAATAAGACGGTCCTGGGGGTGAATCCATTTATGGTCCCTGTGTGTTGGTTTGGAGGATCAGAGTGACCGTATTGACTGTCACGTATTTGGTATTCCTTGTAATCGCCTATTACTGTCTTGTTATATAGAAGGGAGTTGTGTTTGGTCATAGTCATTGACGTTTCTATGATAAAGGTGAGACCACGCACAGTTTGTTGCTTCTAATGTAGAATGCTTGTGATATTTGGGGACGTCTCCTTATTGTGGGTGCAGCACCAGTTTCCTTGCGCTTTCATTATGAAGCTTTAAATGGTTTTCATTTCCTAAGCTGCTCTTATTACAAAACCAATAAAAAGGATTCCAAGAAGCTGCGATTTATTTTTCACTTTATTGTTTTGGCTTTATGAAGAAATACTTCGGGGGCCCTTTGACAATAAAGTGGCCTCTGGGGCAATCTATTGCCTTTCAATGCGTATTATTAGGTGTGTGTTGTAAATGGCACAGGTTGTGAAAGTCAGAAGGCAGAAAATCATTGCACTATAATAGAGAATGTCATTGTCTATATATACCACAACTCAACAAGTCTTCATGCTGTATGCAGATGCTAGTTTAGAGGGACGGGGATTGCTTCTAATATATTTAGCATCTGACTATTATTACTTTTGTGACTGAAGTCAAAACACAGGTGTGAACTGGGCGTAAGAGAATGCTTGTTATGGTAATTGAAGACTAACAGCCTTTGTAATGTCCATAGATGTCAATGAACGTTTAATGCTTCCGTTCTCGTCCGTTTGCACCACTTCTGTTGTTTGAGCTGAAATCTATTTCTTCCATCTGAAATAACAGCAGCCTAAAAGAAGTGCTGCAAAAAGGCTTTAACTGAGCCATAAAAGTCCGCTGACATCTATAGACGTTTTAATGGATACTTTTTTTTTTCTACCGTCATTTTTGTAACGGGCGTCCATACCGGAAGTGAAAATTCTGTTGCTAACTGGGCCATATAGACATATAGATATGGTTCTATTAATATTTTTATGTTATTCCTGATCTAATGCACCGTAATAAGAAACTGCCTGACGCAATATTTGCAACTCCAAATTATGTGGATCCTTATAAAGGGAACTCCATCCAAAACGATCCTTACTATGTGCTGCTTTCACATTGACGTATGCTTGCCAGATGATTACTGCTCCATAGCGGAGCAGGGCACCCAGCCATAAACATGAGGAAAGATGGAGCATGCCCTATTTTTTTCCCTGTGACCTGTACAGTGCTACACGTGTGTGGTCACCATACCACTGCTGGGCGCTATAGGCACAAGTTTGCGGCCAGATATACGTCCCCACGATACCTGCGTGAAAGGGGCCTTCCTTCCAGGGTTTCTTCAGACTGAAGGCTCTGTAATATATAATGTCATTATTTATTTATTTTTTGTGTTATTGTTCTTCCAGAGTTGGAGTGGACCGGAAAAGCTTCTTGCCCTAGATGAGCTCATCGACAGTTGTGAACCCACCCAAGTAAAGCATATGATGCAAGTTATTGAGCCTCAATTTCAACGGGACTTCATTTCTTTACTGCCTAAAGAGGTAAGATGTGTCAGCTATTGGAGGCCTCCCCTAGCTCATCATTGGGGTCATGTTATATGTTTCTGCTATGTCTTCCCCATAATATCATATAATGTCTCCTTGTATGCAGGAGCTGTAAGGAGCCCTTGTATGTCTCCTGTCCTCAGACACACATACAATGTCAGGGCTTGGTGCACGTACAGTTGCTGTTTTCCAGCCTTGCTGCATTGTGGAGATTGGATTCATTCTATGTAGCGTCTCCTCACTACAACACATTGATCCACACTGCATTGCAGGCTCCTTGTTCAGCAGCGCAGCTTGTTGTCTCCCCATATTGCATTCATTACTGAGTATAGCAGCGTCTTCCCTTCTTCTGGGGGTCTGCAGCAGCCGGACTTTGTCTTGGCTTAGTGTCAGATAAATCTAATGCCCTTGTAGTCTCTCTTACTTCTGTGTGGAGGCTCGTGCCCTCCTCATAGAGAATTATTCATGTTGCCAGCAAGTTTTTGATCTTTGCTTCCTAATGCAGCGCTCTGAGCCGCTTGTAACGTGGGTTTGATCTTGGTATCATTTTAATTGTGTCGGCTGTGCAATGACAGTAGCGCCATTACACGCCTCTGATCACTTGGTTTTATTTGTTGACTTAATGATTGTGGTTGTACTAGAATTATTCTGCCTTTCTTCCTGAAGCACCGTTTCTGTAGCAGTCCTTGGGTTGTCCTCTTTTGTCAGGTTGTTCTTATGTTTATTTAGCCACTTCCTAGCACTATGCATGACACTGCATTACATAAAGCTGGAGCAGTGCAAGTATAATATTACTTGGTGTCCCAGTCCTGGGGATGAGAAGCTACAAAATAGCTTCTACAGCACTATAGCTGATGTGACTTTAGCTTCTTATGTCTTTGTTTTCACAAAATAAGGCTTTAAAAATTTTGAAAATGAGCCTTAGGGGCTCTGGGCTCCATTAACAAGATCCCAGAGCCCCTCAGGCTCATGTGCATAATTTTTAGTCCTTGTTTTTACAAAAAAAAAAAGGTCATAAGAAGCTAAAAGAGCATAAAGGAATACACCCACCAGAATGGAAGTGTGCTTGGCTTACAATCCCTGATCCTAGTGGTAGATGTCCTTTAACTTTTTCATGGATAATTTGGCAACACATGTTTTTTGTGGGTTTTTTTTGCAACATACAGTGAAACTTCTTTGAGACCACCAAATTGTTCACATAAAACTGATATTTTAAACAAGTCTACTAATAGGAGGTAGAGTACAATGAGGATAACGGGGCACTGAAAAAAATGTAATGGATATGCTTACTCATAGATCCACGCACCGTGACTCTGGCAATTTTCTTATATACATTATTTTTGGCCTGCCTCCTTCTAAAATCAACGTTTATAATTGTGCTAATGAGTCTGAAGGGCCCTGAGGGAGTGTTACCAGAGACTTCCCATACACTGGCTTTAAGGGGGTTTTCCCACAAAGACAAGTAAGGCTTTATCAACGGGATAGGGCCTAACTTGCTTATCAGTGGTAGTCTCAGTGCTGTGACCCCCGCAGATTGCAGAGTGCTGTGACCCCCCCCCCCCCGTTCCAACATCACATGACGCATGTAATTCTAATATGAAGGTTTTGCGTCTACCTCCTTATGAGAAAGTAATTCTAGGCCAATCCCCCTCTGGATTACATTACATGGTTATTGTTTCTGTAAGTCGTGCAGACACTTAGTACTAGATCCACAAATACTCATCTGTAATTATCTGCAAATGGTTTTCAGCGTCTCCTTCACAGAAAAGTTTTCCTTTTTTATATGTTGCTCGGTTTTAACCCTGTGTATTCCAGTTGTGTGAATCTACACTGTATAATGGTTTGGGAATGTTTAAGAGGATTCTCCAAACAGCAGTTTAATTTAATCCATTGGAAGATCATGTCTTTAGAGAAGTACACTTAGGAGTAAGTCATTTCCTTCCTGATGTGATGTGTCTCATTTACTGGAGCAGCTGTTAGGTGCAATCTGGCTCTATACCATGCTGCAATACGGATGCAATACTATGGGCCTAGAATTTGGATGGGCTTGAATGAAAGCAGCAGTGGGGGAGGGGTGTGGGACAGCAAGTTTAATAAATGGCCAAATCTAGAACTAACTCACATCCATTGCATCTTACAGAAGTGCTTGTAGTGTAACTTCCAACAACCATAGCAGATATATAATATATATAGAGATATTTTTAAACTTCTGTAGATTTTAATCAGTCTAAAATATTTTAATTTCCAGTTGGCGTTGTACGTTCTTTCATTTCTTGAACCTAAAGATCTTCTCCAAGCAGCACAGACTTGTCGGTACTGGCGAATATTAGCTGAAGACAACCTTTTATGGAGAGAAAAGTGCAAAGAAGATGGTAGGGAAAATTTAAAGGAATTGATTTTACTCCATTGCCCAAGACATCTCCAGTCACACATGGTCATTAACATTTCCACATGTTTTTCTACAGGTATTGATGAACCATTGCATGTAAAGAGAAGAAAAGTATTAAAACCTGGTTTTACACACAGTCCGTGGAAAAGTGCGTATATTAGACAGCATAGGATCGATACAAACTGGCGACGAGGGGAATTGAAATCTCCAAAGGTAATGTATAACTTACTGTAACATATGTGATTTCTTATGCTGGCAAATAGGCCTAGACTGAATGGTCGTCAGGAGATAATGGAAGAAATAATATGTGGATTCATTTCAACTTCTTTCATAGGTGCTTAAAGGTCACGATGATCATGTGATTACGTGTCTCCAGTTTTGCGGTAACCGAATAGTTAGTGGATCTGATGATAACACGTTAAAAGTGTGGTCAGCAGTTACTGGAAAGGTAAGATGCTCACTCTCTATCACTCTCTATCTATACAAATGTCTATCTATATATTCCTTTAGGTACTTGGATGTTTTCCATTTTTTTAGCTTTTGAACATCCTTTTGAGTCTTCATTCTGTATTTCTATTTCTTTTATCTGCCTTGGATGCTTCTACACAGTTATAGAAGTATGTGAAATGTGTACAGGCTCCTGAAAGCAACAGTCTCATTTAAGTTTAACCTTGCCACTGTTGTTTAGCAGCAGTAGGTAAGACAGCCGCCTCAGTCACTTGGGGAGACTTTGGGGAGGGAAGACCACAAGACAGATTTTACCTTGTAAAACCTTCACTAGAGAAGTTGTCTCAGTGTGAAGACGGGGGACTTTGTGTCTGTATTAATCTAAATCATCTGCTGTGTGATCAAACTCTACAAGACATGTAGTTTCTTCAGCTTGTAGTGTCTTCCTTGTACGACGTGCCTCCAGGAGATACGCTGCGTCGCCACTCCCTGCCTTTCCACGTTCTTTGGCGTTTCCCATGAAAGACGATTGTCATGTTTTAGTGTATTGAATCAATGATCTTTCCTCTTACACCAATATTGGAAACCCTTGTTACCGAGCAGTGTAAGACCCCATGCAGACATATGTATGCTACACTCGGCCCGCTCCTCACCCCTCCCCTCTCCAAAGGGAGCCGTACAGCTACGTTGTATTTCCAACAAAAGATGGAGCATGCCCTTTTTTCCGACAATGGCACGGTACACGGTGTCCATGACATTGCACTTCTCTGGTAGCTGCATAGTAGCTGCTGTTCATAGAGCTAGCATATAGCCACCATATACATTGTGTGCATGGTGCCTTAGATGTTTCATAGTACACTGAACCCCACCATCTGCATTGGATACTTGTGCCATGTTGCTGGTACTGTATCTGCTTAGCATATTGTGCTGATCACACTTTTATAGAAGGTTGGCAGTTCTCTAAGTGACCCAGCCAAATGTTAAGGAGCCATGTTAATGATGGATTATAATCTCCCTTAAAACCATTTTTGATGAAAAGATTATCTTTAATGTCTTAATCCCTTCATAATAGAGCCTAATGCAAAGCTTGGCAAGTCCTGGGCAGTGTACTATATGCCTGCAAGGCTGCAGCTGGTACTTATAGTTTTGAGTTGGAGTCCTATGGACTTGGCAACTAAAGTGGAAACTATACAGGCAGTCCCCGCGTTACATACAAGATAGCTTCCATTTCTTAAATTGAATTTGTATGCAAGTCGAAAATGTATATTTTATAATTGTAGATCCAGACAAAAATCTGGAGGGGGGGGGGACAATCTGCATTTGAAGAAATATGGTGGCTCCACTGCACCTTTCTTTTGGACCAGGTTATGAAACGGCAGTGTTATGTGTATCCCCCTCAGTGTACTGGCCGTGTGCTACATGTTTTATCTGATCTGCTTGATTCCACCTAACACAAGCATCCAAGACAAAAATGCAGCCTAGGGCTGTAAGCAAGTCACGTCTTACCTAACGTGATGCAGCTATGATTCATCGGCGTCTACACCCAGTCTGGTACATGTAGTCGTCCTACAAATCACTTTAATAGGCTGTATAAAGCCCATCCACCTTACTGTGTGGGTTCTGCAGATAAGCAGGGCCGCTGATAGATAAATTTGATATGATAGTGCAGTGATGGCGAACCTACGGCACGGGTGCCAGAGGTGGCACTCAGGGACCTTTCTGTGGGCACCCAGTCTGTTGCCCCAGAACAAAGTTCACCTGACAGGACTTAAATCTTTCTGCAGTCTTAGACAATTGAGATGCAGCTCTTGGCACTCTTTTAAGGTGACGTATCCTTGACTGATTGGAACTGCAAGAGGAGTAAGAAGGTGTGAACAGGGCCATAATATTTTTGGAGGTCCTACTACTACACGATTCTTCCTGTACAGAGAGACCCTGCAGAGAAGCTACAATGATGTCTGAATTTTCCTTCCTGCTTTCAACTGTATTGGTGTCCTCTGGGGGCTGATACGATTGAATTTTGTGGAACAACAGAGAGCAATACGTTGCTGTTAAAATTGTTAAGTTGGCACTCGATGGTAAATAAGTACGTTTTGGTTGAAGTTTGGGCACCTGGTCTCTAAAAGGTTCGCCACCACTGTGATAGTGGATAGTACATTACTTACATCATGGCTGTAACCCAGTCACGTGGATTACTGAGGCCAAACCTACTTCATAACCTGCAGAAATGTTCTGATGGTTCGGAGCCAGACTTGTTTAACTGCAGTAAAATCTGTTTTTATAGATTCTGTCAATTGCTTTTCCTTGCATTATTAGGTTTATATTATCTTCTGTTCTTTTGGCACAATGTGTTTTTGTGCTATGTTACTGGTCGTTGTACATTGCTTTCTCCCCCCCCCCCTTTTTTTAACCTTTTACTTTGTAGTATCTGAAGCCCGTATAATATAAATCATGTCTTATTGTTTCACTCCATATGTTTTTTTCCCCCCATATGCGTTTTCTAAACCAAAATGATCTCATTTCAGTGTCTACGAACTCTTGTTGGTCATACGGGTGGAGTCTGGTCATCTCAGATGAGAGATAACATTATCATCAGTGGTTCTACAGACAGGACGTTAAAAGTATGGAATGCAGAGACTGGGGAATGTATACACACGCTTTATGGACATACCTCCACTGTGCGCTGCATGCATCTACACGAAAAAAGGTCAGAACACGCTGCAATTGCTATTACAAGAACCATAAATACATTTATTATCTCGCTTGCATTCCCTTGTGGCCTCCATTAACCTTTAGTAAAGCAGTGTACTTACTGTACAGCTTGAGCAGCCATATACTTTATTAGGGATCTGAGGGCATTAGCTGCAAGGCAAGGTTCCTGCTTGTGGTTATTACAAGTTTACTTGTTTTATTACAATTTTATTTTATCGAAGGGTTTAATTGGTTGACTTACAACAAATTGGTGTATCTCTAGGATGTTATTGCTAGAAAATGTCGCTCTGACTTTTCTGTGCAGCCGTTCATTATTCAAATTCCATTTCCTGACTACTTTATTATTTCTATAATGCTTCAAAATTCAAAATCAACCTAATAAGCATCTAAAATTTAAGGAAAAGCAAAGAGTTTTATTATCTAGTCTCATAGACTGTAAGCTTTTGAGAGCAGGGTGCTCTTTTCTATTGTTCCATATGATTATGATTTTACTCTTTACAGGAATATCATGGCACTATATAATCATTATTCTTGTATATGCAGCTTTTATACATGCAGTGTCCATGGTAACAGACTACAAGCAATCCCTTGTGTAGTCTGATGTCATGTGTTACCTCTACAACCAGGAAGAAGGATTGTAAACTGAGCACCCAGACATAATGATGTGTGCCCGCTCTGGCAGGTTCTGCACTTATTTTAGCAGCTTATTCCCTGGTTTTTTAAAAAAATTTTTTTTAAAAATGATGCAAATGAGGGGCTCCATAAAATTTAAAGGGGCCTGGAGCCCCTTAGGCCTATTTGCATATTTTTAAAGCCAATATTTCTTCAAAACAAGGGCATAAAATGCTCTCTATGGAGCTGACGGAAATTGCAGAGTGCTAAGTGGATAGGACCGAACTTTTCTTCGTGGGAAAACCTCTTTAAAGAAAGGTGGATTCTGCCATAGGGGGCACACATCACCATGTAGGTGTGCTTGGTTTACAATTCTTTATCCTGGTTTTAGATTTTACTATGAAGAGTATGTGAGGGAGCAATACAAAACTGCAGGATAAGGCTTAACACATGACATGATGGTACATTATATATGGCTAAAACAATATTCATACCTTCTCAAATTTAAGTTAAACGTTTATTTATTTGTTCACTCACAGGGTAGTAAGTGGCTCACGGGATGCCACCCTTCGAGTTTGGGATATAGAGACGGGGCAGTGCCTACATGTACTTATGGGGCATGTAGCAGCGGTCCGCTGTGTTCAGTATGATGGACGGCGGGTGGTTAGCGGTGCTTACGATTTCATGGTAAAAGTCTGGGATCCAGAGACCGAAACCTGTTTACACACACTTCAAGGCCATACAAACAGAGTCTATTCGTTACAGGTAAGAACATCCTTTTGTGAAAGTGTTTTTTAGTTTATTCCTTCCACTTTGCCTTCCAAAAAAAACAAGAATTAGCCTTCCTAAATGTCTAGGATTGTGTGTGTCTGCAAAAAGATATTTTGGAGCTGCATGTGTTTTATTATGAATGTATGTAGGTCAAATGCCATTCCGATTTCCTTTTCCTATGCTCATAGCTCATTACACGGTGCCCTTACCCACAGACTCTTTGCTCTCTTACTGCTGTCTGCGGAGATGCCCTCTGGTTATAGGGAGCATCTGATTTCTTGAAGTGATTGGCTAGACCATTGTAGGTCACTGATTATCTCCGTCTTTCCATCACATTACTGTAGAACGATTACTTGTGACCTAATTTGATTGTACATTCTAGAGAACTAGGAGATCATCCCTTTTTACGTCATTGGTCATGTTATGTTCATTTATGTGCTTTTGTTTTGTTTTGTTTTTTTGTAAGAAATTATATACTTTGTATAAAAACAGAAATGATAGACCAGTGTGTTCTGGGATTGATGGCATATGGTTACTTTTTTATGAAAGATGGTGATACCTAGGATGGGTAATATTGGTATGGATTATCTCTTCTGGGATAAGCAGGTTACAAGTCCGATTATATATAGCTGCTGCTGATATACTTTGAATCTTGTATCAGGATTTGTTGGTTAATTACTTGCAGCAGTTACTTAGAGCAGAGGGGAGGGAACAGTTCATTGTAAAGAGCAGTAAGACCTTCAGGATGAAAGACCCACGTAGAGCCCTTGCAGGAGCTGCAAACCTGGATTTACAGTCGACTTTTCACAGCTTACACATCTCTCCATGGCCTATACCTGGCACTGCCTGCAGTTTATTATGACAAAACACATGACATATTCTGCTTTAAAGATTATTATTCCCTTACCCAAAACAAATTTTCAGTTCCACTATATATTGTATGATCTATTTTAAAGGAATCTTCCATCAATATCATGGGACCAGGGACACTTACTAATAGATACAGGCTCTGTGACTGGTAATCTTCTTATATTTGTTATCCATGGCCTTTCTTCTAAAATAAACTTCTAAAAAAAATTATTCTAATAAGCTTAAATGGGGCATTACTCCTGCAGGCATTACCAGAGCCTCTGTGCTCTATATTCACAGGCTGTTACACTGCAGGAGCACTTTCCCCATCCCACTGTGTGAGATAACATCAGGCAGAGGGGAATGGGAGACAGTTTGTGAAGAAACAGTGTGGAGGGGCGGTATAAGGTACACGGGTAACTCCCCAGAGCCCTTCTGGCTCAAAAGTTGTTTTTAGAAGGATTACCACAGTCACAGTGCCGTATGTGGCCAGGCGGGCATACCGCTGTGCGCTGAAGAGGAGCATGTGACCCCTCCATAGAGAAAAGCATTGCACGGCCGAACACACAGGGAAAGATCGAACATGCTCTATCTTTTTCCCCGTGTACAGCCCGTAACCATATCTCCACCATTGCTGTCTATGAGGAGTTATATACGGCCTCAAATTTGCAGCAGCATAAACATCCCCACAGACAGCCGTCTGAATATACCCTAAGCGTCCCTGGTTTACCATGCTTGGTTTTGATGATAGATTTCCTTTAAGAAGGCCACATTTTAATATAATTACAATTGTGAGTGGCCAGTGGATGCAAATCTGTGGCATATGCCATGGGTGAGATGGGCAAGGCCTATTTGTTTGCCCATTTCTTTAGTTTTCTCCTATCTGAATACTTGCCGGTATAGCTGAGCTGCATATTTACTAGTATGTCGGGATAGATAGACTGCTTATGTAATGTGTATGGACAGCCTTACACTGCACATGCACCGTCTTCATTGACTTCTGTATAACCTCTTTGTTTTTGCCTTGCAGTTTGATGGCATCCATGTTGTCAGTGGATCTTTGGATACCTCAATCAGAGTCTGGGATGTGGAGACCGGGAATTGTATCCACACTCTTACTGGGCACCAGTCATTAACCAGTGGAATGGAACTAAAGGACAACATTCTCGTGTCTGGAAACGCAGATTCTACTGTTAAAATTTGGGACATTAAGACCGGACAGTGTTTACAAACATTGCAAGGTAATTTGACTTGTCTGAATCGGGATTCAGGATCGGGATGTGTCACATCATGTGGGAGCATAATGAACATTGGCGGCCTATCCAGTGCTCTTTTCCTACGGTTTTTAAGGATAGTGATCCATTACATGTAGTAGTTCTCTGTAAGTTCTTAGCTACATAAGGGGCCGCCTTCAGCTCCCAGAGCTCAAACAAGTTAATATATTAAATCTATGAAATAACAATTTGTGTTCCGAGATGTCAGATCTGTTCACGCTCTAGAAAACAGTGATAAGCGTCAGCTGTGAAACCTGCATTAACATAGTTTACAATTTAGGTTTAATGGCAGAAGCTTGGAATAAAGTCTCTGAAAGAGCCTCTTAGAAGAAAAATGTTTGCAGGGAAATAAAAAGCTCCATTGTCCTCTGCACTTTCCTGCATCTATTCTTAGGAGAGGAAATCCTCCTCATTCCACTCTCTTGATTTATTTGACTAGACGGCTTATGCTGCCTCCCAGTCTAATTAAGTCATTGAGTCTTGTAAGGTGCTGGTAAGCTCGGAGTAATGCAAGGATTGATTTTTGATATGTCATTCTTGAGATTTTTTTCTGGTCTGTTAGCTAAATTTATCATTATTGTAATGGAGCATTCAGTCTTGATGCAGTGTATTGCCTTGTACTGCCTAAATTTCCATACTTTTACCTTTTTAGATGTGTTACTATTACAACTCTTTATAACCCAACACTTCTGACAAAGCTGTTGGAGGAAGGTTTATAAGGCCTAATCTGAGACCTTATAATAATAATAATAATAATAATTCCTTTATTTATATATTTATTTATACAGATTACGTATAGCTACACAGAACTTGCTATATCGGTCCCTGTCCCCAATGGGGCTCACAATCTAATCAACCTACCAGTATGTTTTGGTGTGTGGGAGGACCCGAAGAAAAACCCATGCAAATGCAGAGAGAACATATAAAAACTCTCTGCAGATGTTGACCCTGGTCCCCAGCGCAGCAAGGCTGTAATGCTAACCACTAAGCCACTGTGCTGCTCTACTTTAGTTGTAGATTTCCATTGCTGGAAGTCTCCACAACAACAGAATGGGTGGAGAATTTATGGACCCACGACCGCTGTTGGGTTACAATATATTTGTAGGACGTAAGCATATTAGATCAGAAGCTCCATGGATACTGGTTATTTGCAAGTCCTTATTCAAAAAGCATCAAAAAGTACTGAACCAACACGATACAAACGTAGAAAAAGATGATTGTCCCATCTGACGCGTTTTGATTCCCACAGACTCTTAATCATAAAAGTTTGATTTCCCACTTAAGAAAATGAAAGCTGAACAAGAATACCTTCAAGGATTTTTTGAGTGTTCAAAAACAAATGGTCTGTAGGGAACATGGGGTAAATGCTCTGCTTTTAACTTGATAATAAATTGATGGATACTTACCTGTCTATTCCCCAAACAATCCGGAGCATGGTGTCCATTGTTCAGCCACTAAAAAAAGGAATGTTTTTTAATAGGCCTCTAGTCTACCTACAATCTTCTAATTTTCTGCTTTGGGATGTTGCTTAGCCACAGGTACAGAGCTCTAGAATCCTTCTCTGGAGATGTGCATGACAGGTAGACTTCTGCTCCAGCCTGTTACCTTACAGCCAGACTCAAACCAGTAAGGAGGGAACTTGGCTGCTGCTACAGTCAGTTACCTTACAGCCAGACTCAAACCAGTAAGGAGGGAACTTGGCTGCTGCTACAGCCAGTTACCTTACAGCCAGACTCAAACTAGTGAGAAAAGAAGGGGGGTTCATGTGCGATGCACAGAATATTTTTATATATTTAAGAGTTTTGACTGTAGAATGTAGATTGAAGAAGAATTACTTTTTTTTAAAAAAATTTCCTGTGCATTCACTGTGTTAATAACATAACTCATTGTACTTTTTATTTCCATAGGTCCCAACAAACATCAAAGCGCTGTGACTTGTTTACAGTTCAACAAGAATTTTGTAATAACCAGCTCAGATGATGGGACTGTAAAACTATGGGACTTGAAAACTGGTGAATTTATTCGGAACCTAGTCACATTAGAAAGTGGAGGAAGTGGAGGGGTTGTGTGGCGAATTCGGGCCTCCAACACAAAGCTTGTGTGTGCAGTTGGAAGTAGAAATGGGACTGAAGAGACAAAGCTGCTGGTGCTGGACTTTGATGTGGACATGAAGTGAAGGCTGGGGAAATTCCTTTGTCCAAATTTCTAGACTGCGTAATTTTCCCATTTTTCTGCCTCCCACTTCTTACCCAGCCTTTCCCTCCAAAAATATCCATTGGCCTTGGCAAAACAGGATTCAAGCTTGGGACACCCTATTGTGAAGACCTACACGTGGTAGATGAGAAGACCTCTTGTCATATAATGACTTCCCGCTTTGATGTGGGCTACCTTTTTCTTTTGCAAAAAGGAGGACTCTCAAAATGTAACCAGGTGCAATTATTTCTAGCCGTCTGCAGATGGTCGCAGGGGCGGCCCAGCAACTGGGCTGTCCTTAAAGCTGGACCCTAACTAAACGTTTCACACATTACTGGTTGACTTCAGAAGAGAGCAGTCGCAACAAAGTCCTTTTCTGGTTTTTGAAATGCTGAAAAAAAAAAACTGTGAATTTTTTTTTTTGTACAGTTTCATTTTTGCGGACTATTGCCAATGTCAATCAATCACAGTATTAGCCTCTGTTTCTCTACTTTAATGTTGCATCCATCTACATGTTTCAATGTATATGTTGCTCTGGGGGTGACAAGCTTGTCTTTACGTTCTCAGATGGATCTAAATCTCGATGCTGGTGCTAGCAAGTAGGTCTTCTATCAATGGGATTGTTGTCCCACAGCTGTACTGTATTCCCAGTGGCCAAACATATTTATGCTGCTAAATGAAAGGAGAGAAGGAAAAAAAAAAGCAAATTTTTTTTTTATTATTATTTTACTGCTGTGACGTTTTAGTCCCAGGCTGAATTCCAAATTTCTTCTAGTTTGGATACAGAAAAAAGACTTTTTGCCACTGAAAATTGAACCCACTGTGCCTCTAAGAGGCCGTAAGTGGGACAGTTTCAGACAACTAAGAGTGAAGTTTGCTTGCAAAGAAAAAATGAAAAAAAGTGTGTAAAAGCTTATTTTCTTGTTTATTATTTTTATTTTTTTTTTGGGCAAAATGTAAACACATTCCTTAGAACAGAGGTGTTGTAGCCTGTTCTTTTGGGAACTTCTTGTTGTGAGGCTGTGGTGAATGTGGAGAAAAATTAAAAAAAAAAGTAAAAAAAATTATATATATGACATAACACAACTGACAGAAACAACCGATCAGACTCAAAAAAAATGACAGTATTTTGGGGGAAAACAGCTGTTACAGTAAAACAGGGCAGATGACAAACGAAGCAGAAGGCAAAGAGATGGTTTTTTTTTTTTTGCAGTGCGAGCTTCACGTGCAGATATACAACCATTTACAATTGTCAAATAATTTGCCTCATGTTCCAGGAGTCACAACTCAAGCTGAACTGTGAAAAAAGTGGTTTAACACTGTATCCTATGCGACCTTTTGAAAAAAACATTTTCTTAGACTTTTTTTTTTTTTCGTTCCTCCTCATCCTATTTTTTTTTTTTTTTTTTGTTTTATTATTTATAGTCTGGTTTTAAAATAATCAGATTCCATTTTGTTCATTTTACAGTTCTGTAACAACATGATGTGATGGAGGAAAACAATGTTTAAAGGGATTGTGTCTATGGTTTGATTCACTTAGAAATTTTATTTTCTTATAACTTAAGTGCAATAAAATGTGTTTTTTTTTCATGTTACAGACTTTTATTGGTGCTTTTGTTTTATAAATTCTGCGGACAGTGGCAATGTTTTCTGTCAAGACAAATTAACATGAGGCTGTTACTGGGGTCACAGGTGTTGGTGACATTATCAGGATTACAGGCATAGGGCTTATTCCTAGGATCACAGTTATCGAGACCTTTACTGTTATCAGAGGGGTAAGGGCCGTTACCTGGATCGTAGGTGTAGGGGCCATCACCAGGATCGCAAGTGTCGGGGCCGTTACCTGGATTGCAGGTGTAGGGGCCACTACTGGGGACATTTTCTTACACTTTTTTTTTCGGCCCAGCTAAGGAACAGCAAGATTATGCAAGTCCTATTTAGAAGAAATCCAAACTATAAGATATATCATTAAAAGGGTGCTATGAGATGCTGTGTGCTTACAATGTGCTTAGAATGTTAGGTTTGCAGGGTTTATCGACACTTTTATTCAGCTTCTGAATATTCTACTAGTGTCTGACACAGAAAAAGGTAGATGACAGATCAGAAATGAGATGTTTATAAAACATAATATCACCCACCCAGTTCTTCTATTTTGCTACACACACACACACACACTCACTCACTCACTCACTCACTCACTCACTCCCTCACACACACACACACACTCTCACACTCACACACACTCTCACACTCACTCACACACACACTCACACACTCTGCTCTGCTCCTGGATAAAGACTTGTGTGTGTAGCTAGAGCTGGTCTTGTAATGCAGGAAGGACTGTAGTTTGCAAACTAGAGAAGCTATTTAGGAGAAGAATGTGACCATAGTCAGAAGATTTACATATCCAGGGGCAGCAAAAATTGTGTACAGACAGGATAGAATTGTATCTGTGAAATGACGCATTTTTGTTAACATCAGTGAATCTGAGAATGTGTTATTTTGTTATCCTGAGTATATTAAGAATCTTGTCTTCATGGGAATAGCCCTTTAAGGCCTCATGCACAAGACTGTTATGGGGGCCTTGATCTGACTGTGAGAGATCGTGTGGAGACTTGACAAAAAATTGTAACACCCAGTTGTCAATTTATTCATACATTTCCAGGCCATATTAAAAAAAACTAATGTTCTAGAACTAAAACATGTTCAGAAATGTGACAAGCCCTCTTAGAAATCTAGTCAAACATCAGCTCAGCCCCCACATGCCAGGGGTTTCCTTTTAGACCATGTAATCTTTTAAAAACGCACAAGTAAATAATATATTTTTTTGGTGAGTGACAACATCTGCGTAGTTCAATAAGTAGCAAAAGGAATGCTAAAAAATAACAGCTTTAACATTAGTAAGTGGGTTGTAAATAAAAATGACATCAGAGAGAGCTGAAAACATTAATTCCCATTCTTCACATCTACATGTAATTGCCCACTGCTTTGCCTGTCCTCCCACAAACTACATCTGGCTCTGGCCATGGCAATTGCTAATTTCAATCAACTCAAAATAAGAGGACAGGATAACGAGAGCGAGGGAGGAAGACGTATGAAGTCTGGAGCAGCAGAGTATTAGACATGAATAGATGAGCTAGCCAAGTCTTCAAATGGATTACATCTCTATTAGTGGAACTGTAGCAGTCATCTAAGACATCTAATAACTAGACAGAAAACATGAGTTGGGGTATCCCAGTGTGTGTGTGGGGAGGGGGGGGGGTGTTTACTGAAGATCCTGCTTCTGCACAAATACTTGGGGGAATCTTTTAAGACTGGCTTTTTAAACATCAGTCTTAAGTCCCCACCCCCTGCTGCATTTTGGATACACTAAGTATATCCATAAGAGATCACCTTGACTGACCAGGTCAGTTTTCTAGCAGAAACTATAGTGAATATTGGATGGGGTGTTCACACTGGGATACAGACATTTGGGGGGATATTTATCAGGACCTCGGCACAGAGGCCCTGAAATAATCGCAAATGCTAGCTCATTGCTAGCTTTTGCAATTATTTGCCCCGATCCGCCACCTTCACGCCAGTGGGGCGTGAAGGGGGCGCGGCCGGGAGTGGGCCGGCACGGGGCTTTACTGTCCCAGCACTTACTGCTGCCGGCGACTTTTCATACATGAAGCCTCTTGATATATCGGGCTGCGAATTTGCAGCGGCGGGGCTATCCTAGGCTGGCGCACGAGCGCCAGCGTATGATAAATATCCCCCTTGGAGAGAAAAGGATTGGACCACACATCTACACATTATACAATGATCTATTGCCACTAGGCTACATTAACAAAACAAACGCAATGTTATTGGATCCATTTTGATCAAATTGCACAAGCCCACTAGCCACTTCATGAAGACCTTGTTTTAGTGGGTCCCTACACTACTGGGTGCAGCATCACATAGTGTCCACTGTCGCCACAACACAGCGCCAGCAGGGACCAAGACCCAAAAGCCTCTTCCCCCCTCCCTTCCCCCGTACCCATACTGGCAAACTAAGCCCCCATGGCTCTGGACCCTGGGTCCCCACCAGCACTGCACTACAGAAACAGCAGACATTCTACAATACCTTAACACGTGAAAAGGTCCTGAATGCTCACCATTCCACATGGTCTCAGATAATAACTGAAAGCAAGTAGGCGGCAGTAACCTTCGAATTAAAACCGCTTGGGCCGAATGGGATGGACTGCTCGTGCCTGGAATGAAAACTTAAGTAAATGAGGGGACAGACATAAAAGTAAACAGGATTCCCAAAGTGGCAAAACTCTAGAAAATGGGGCTTTATACACACCTTGCCTGCTGGAAAGATGATGGACGTGTTATAGTCAACTATATTGACTGTGTTACATTGGTCCAACGTGCATTTTGTTGACAATCATGCGCCTATTTACCAAGAGTTTTGTCAATGTGCCTGGCCCAATGAGTTTGTCATGCATAGGCTCCCTTCCACCACATTTATAGTAGTGATGCTTCTGAAATAAGCTCAAACCTCTACACTGGTTGCCTTACCTTTTTCTATACAACTGGGATGAGCATCTCACATGTAAAGCGTTTTTCTAAGTCCTGCCCTCCTCAAGTTTTATTTCGAGCTCTGTTTTTTTCTGAGCTTTTGAGAGGAGATACATTTTTATCAAATTTCTGTATAATGCAAGGACTCCCATTTTGTGCAAGGTGTGCAGTTCGTGGGATCGGGCTGCATACGAATGTAGGACTTTTTCAGACAAGTGTTTCCATTGCGTGTCCGCAAATAAGTGTGGATGTCCGATATCTGTGTTCAGTCTATATTGCATTTGCATCCGTTTTTGTACACCTGTATGTCATTCTTTTTTTTTTTTTACATCTGCAAAAATAACTGATGGAGATGACAATATGCCTGCATACGGATGTCATCCATGTGCCGTGCATTTTTTAATTTTTTTTTTTTTAGATCCATTGACATCAAAAAATAGTCAAATTTCCATCAGAATAAGGAAACGCCTATTCACAACTCGTGCAAAAAAGTTGTCTCTGTATTTTTTTGCTTTTTTCTTCCTCATCCCCATCCTCTTCATAGACTTCTATGGGAAGCCGCCTGTCTTCACTGAAGACTTGAATGAGGAAATGTGTCATCTTGAGTTTGAAGGGAACCATTTGGACAGTGTATAATAACAGTATATTCCATAGTGCTGTATACAGATAGGCAGGTGCAAAGAAAAAAAGGAAAAAAATGTTGGGCTATTGAATAGTCTGACACCGACTAATACTTTTATTCAGTTGAGTTTAAAATATGATCCAGTCTTACTATCAGGTTGTCTTAAATTGTGGAAAATCCAGAACCCTAATACTGGATGACTATTCTGCAAGCTGACCGTGATGTCCATAAATATTAGGATGAAGAATCTTGCTACAATTATTCTATTAAAGGGGTATTCCCACGACAACAAGTTTCTTAAATATACTCAGGATAACGGTGTAACACATTCTCTAATTCACTGTTATTAACAAAAATGCAGCATTTCACAGATACAAGTCCAACCTGTCTCCATCAGTCCTGCTTTACACAATTTCAGCTGCCCTAGACACGACCCTGTAACTTGGGGTCAGGGAAGTCATCTTGGTTTTCTGTGTGAGATTGTAGAGCTGAGATTTCTGTGTCTTCCTGCTCCGAGACTTTAGCCACACCCTTTGCACGAAGCTCACAGACACTGATCACTTCCTGCCAGGACATTGTGAGCATAGAAAAACTACAAACTACTAGGAGATAAGTGATCCGGGGGAAGGGGGAGGCAGACATAGATCTGTGAGATGTAGCAGAGCACTCCGTGTAACATTGTAAAAGTCGCTGTGTAATAGGCTTCTCACAGATCTCATCATCTCTGATCTGTCTAATCTCTTTCTATGTGTCAGTGTGTTAGTACAGTAGCCAGATGAAAGTGTATTTACACCTGTACCCTGATAATATAACCACATTGTCACCCCACAGAACTAGATGCATTATAATGTGTTTGCTTAGAGGGGCCCTTAAATTTTACACTGAGCAGCATAGAGAGAGATAGGAGCTAAAACAGCAATAACACTCAGTAACATTGTAAAGTAAGGGGTTAAAATGATCTTTATCGTGTTAACATCACTAGGGGATTGAAATGTGAGAATTTTCTTTTGTGGGAAAACCCCTTTAATTCTAAATCTACAATTTTTTTATGGTATAATATGTACTGATAGTTTAAGATCAGGAAGAGGAAGATTGTTAGCCTTGTGTTTAGCATTAGGATAAAAAAGTCTAATTTTGGAAATCCCCTTTAAAGTACAGAGGATCCAGCATATGGAAACTATTGCACCTGGGTCTTTTGTTCCTCTTGTGCTTGTGTCAATACATGTCTGTCATCATTTAAATGTTGCCTATGACTTAATGATTGCTTTAGTAAGAATGCCTTTGTTATGTTACGGCGCCTTTTTATATATATGAGGATTGTGATAATGAACCCTACGAGTCCCCTCTAGAGGATGTCATCTGCTTGGATTGTACCAAGTTGGCTTGGAAAGTTAATTATCCTGAAACACCAGGGATTATGAATCTGCAGCAACATATGTAGAGATACAGTCTAGCCGGTCACGGTACCATACAGATTGACAGGATTAGAAAAACATGGCTGCATTTTCTCCAAAATAGTACAATACTTGTCTTTGGGTTATGGCTGAATTTGCAGATGAACTCCACTACAGTGAATGGGATTGAGGTGCAGTATCATCCAAAACCTGTAGAAAGATATATTGACGTTTCTGAAACAAATTAACATTTTTTACATAAAATCTTTTTTAGAATTTGAAATAGCAGTTCTATTACTACTCTCATTTTGGCAAGACTGCTAATGTTCATCCTGAGTGTTATTAACCGCTACATGCACTTAGAAGTAATAGAACGTCCCAGCGGAAAGATACTACCCGCACCTGGACGTTCTATTAAGTCCAGCTTCTGGCACCGGCTCACAAACGGAGATTGCACCAAAAGCAGCGGGTGTCCGCTGTCTATTACAGCTGACACCGAGCTCTAATACCACGGTATATAAGGGTCTTCCCCCTAATGATCGGATCCCCTGTGCCACATACCAGGGGATCCGATCCTCTTCTGGGCAGCCCCAAGGTCTACCAAGTGCCCCAGGGCTGCCCGACGTTCCCAGCAGTCAGACTATCTGCTTCAAAAGTAGAGAATTTCAAACGTTGTAAAGAATTTTTCAAATTTTTTGACAAATTTCCATTTTTTTAATAACTAAACACAAAAGATGTCATCCCAAGAAAACATTAGCAAAATCCCCTGAATATGTTGAAGCGTTCCAAAGCTATAACCACTTAAAGTGAAACAGGGCAGATTTAAAAAATGTCCTAAAGGCCAAAATAGGGGTTAAACTTCCCTGAAGTTATGCCCTGTGGCCTCCTTTTTGATCTGAATAGTTGTCCATGAGATAAAAACTTTGATCCCCCGCTTATTATTTTTGCTATCCTATTGGGTCTGTATATGCCCTGTCAATGATACACTAACAACCACAGAATGCTAGTGATATGATTAATAAGAACAAAGAGGAAGATGAGGACGGAGAGGCAGAGGGCTTTATGTCCCTTCCTCACTAATGTGGGCAGTCTCCAAAACTATTGAATTGTATTATACTTGGCATGGTAGTCACACTTTCTCCGTAGATATGTTATAATCCTGCCATACAGTGCCACATTGGCTCGGCTGCTAGGATGTGGACCTTTGCTTCTGATGCTGGGCCACCTATGCTACTTTCCTACACTGAGTATGGTCCTACCCTAGGGTACTCACATGGTGGTGTGAAGTATTGCTACATTCCAAGAGTTCTGTGCCCCAAGATCTGTGTGCCAGGCTGTGATGTTCCGGACCCCTTAAGGGGTATGCAAAGTCAATTCATTAGTGTTTTTTATATACATGAGAACTCTCTGTTATGGGATTATATTGGGTCAAAAGGTCATCCCTGTAGCAAGTATATAACCGAGAAATGAACGTGGGGATTCGTGGATTGAGATAAAAGAACAATGCTGATTAAATATTATATTTAATATACTGTAGGGGCACACAAGGCAAAACAATATATGCACTATAGATATATACAGTTAGCAGAGTATAAGCAGAGCACTACAAGTATAAGCAATTCAGTTACCTTGTGCTGGACTAATTGGGGAAAGATGTTAGTTCACATTTGACGATAATTCCTACTCTTGATGTGATGGTAAAAATTCCCCTAGCCAAAAGACAATGGGCAAAAGGGGCAATGTGCTTATATTAGCTGTTCAACACCCCCTAAGTGGATCTAGAGAACATCCCACCTTGGATCAGATCCAGGACCTTGGATGAGCTCTAGCTTCTCAATAGGAGGTCACAGGATCAGGGTTCTGGTCTCATTGGATCCATCTTTATATGTAGTCCCATTGAGAGTTCTGTCTATCTCATTTCCCAAGAGTGCTAGAACAAACAGACCCAGGTACACATTCACCTCATTGCCCTGATCTTAGATATGTATTTGGCCTGTGGCTAAGATGGACCATAACTCCATATGTAACTGGCATGCAAAGTTATTGGAGGAATTCTAAGAAGCCTGTTGGTGTCACCAGGTCTGTGGAAGTGACACTCTCCAGCTTGTCTTCCTGACCTTTACGTTATTCAGATAAGTCGGGGGAAAACGAGTGACGTGTATTGGCACTGTTGAACATAATGCGCCCTCCCCCTGCTGTATAGTCTACGAGCATTATCAATGACCTGGGTCGCGGGTACTATGGTAAGACGATTTTTTTGTTTCTTTACAGTTTTGTGCCTGCAGAGATTTGGTTATGACCTGGGAAAACACTGAGCGACTGCTGCTGAATCCCTGGCTCCAGCTAATGAATAAATATGCCAGATGAATCGAGTTACCGGTGATGACTGCCAATTGACCTTATTTTCTGGGTTGTTTATACTAGGGACAGGCAGGGGAGCTATAGAGGAGTTGGTGTCTATGGTTGCATGTGTACAGAAAATAGAAGAATGGGCAATACGGTATTTGGACCAAGCACAAACAATTAAATACTGTACATAATCACGAGTAAATTTTGTCAAAAATATGTATATCTTTATTTAAGATACAAGCAACAAAATTTTGTTGGACATGTTTCTACAGATATCATGGTAAGGACAGTGGTGACAGAACCCTTAGACTGAAATGATAAATATTTTAAAATGTGCGAGCAGGCACTATATTATATTTTACTGATTGGCGTCACCCATGCAATAAACAGTAAAATTGTTGATTTGGCCGAAAATGCCTGATGGTGACTTGCAGGCACAGCCAAAGCCATTGCACATGGCAGTTCTTGTCCCTAAGTTTCTGATTCTGATCCGTTTCGCCTAAAATATGCTAAACTACCCAATTCTTTTCTTTGTAGAAAGGGTTTTCCCACCAAACAACCTAGGCCCTTTTCACAGGATAGATCGTTACTTGCTAAATGGTGGGGGTCTCAGTGATGATGTTGCTTTCTGAGATTAATGGAGCAGGCAGTCGTGCATGACCATTCTGCTCTATTCATCTCTATGGAGCTGACGAAGATTGCTGAGTATTGTATCATAAAAGTAATATTCAGTTTATATACCTTACCCATTTAGTGAGATGCCTGTTGGTGAAGGTGAGGTACCCTGATGCACATTTTGCATGTCACCGCTTCCTCAGGGAACCAGCAACTAGTAGAACCAATAACCTGTAATGAGAAATGGGCAGATATATAAAGGAGTTCCTGGATGCCACCCCTAGCAGCTGAGTGGTATGGATGTCTATTACTCAAGTCACCAGCTGATACTAACACACAGGTCCAGATAACATTACCCAGAGGAAACTGGCTCTGAAAGGCAGCTGTTCGTCAATGCTCCCAGAAAAAAGCCCTGTGTGTGTTATTAACAGATTGTTTTGGTACATTACATCTATGGCTATCCTATTTCTTGCATTGTACAAGACATGTTTTGCTCCTATAATTCATTCATAACCTAAAGTATTATTCTTTTTTTATGAAAATCACATCTCAATCATTCAAGTTGTGTTATTTGACTTTCATGCGTATAATATAATTTCGACAAAATTTTATAAACAAATTTACTCTATATCCCTTAACGCCGTATCAGGTCTTTACGGTGGCTATTAAGGGTACTTCATCTGACGCGCTGTTTTTCTACATCGGCACTTCAGAAGAAGATTAAGGACACATGGGTTCCCGGTGGCGCCGGTGTTGGGCTGTGACATCACAGCCCAGGCTCTGCACTAACATCCAGGATCGGAAAAACTCAGATCCCGGGTGTTTAACCCCTTACACGCGCCCAATTCATGAAAATTAGAAAAATCGCACCTAAGCTTTTGCACCTCATAACTTCCTAGAAAAATGAGAGGATGCATAAAATATAAATTCAACATAAAACAGACATTCCAGAAATGTTATTTTAACTATTTGCCTGGAACATTTAAACTTTAAAAATGAAGAATTTTTCCAAAATTTTGCCAAATTTGAATTTTTTTTCAGAATGAAACTCAAAACTTAGCACTTAAGTTTTACAACTAACGTGAAGTACAATGTGTCTCGAGAAAACTCAAAAATCACAAAAGAAATCTCAAAAATCACCTGGATATTTAAAGCGTTCCGAAGTTATAACCAATTATCATGACACATGTCAGATTCTTAAAATAGGGTCATTAAGCTGAAAACCAGCGTTGGTGATAAGGGGCTATGCTCTACCCTGTATATTTATATTAGTGGTGTCAACATGAGAATAATATCTTCTGACAATTTTGTTTCATCAAATGATGCAGCACTTTTTGCTGTCCTCCATCACTGTCCATCGCCTCAGGTAGATAATGTTTCAGAACACAGATAGGTTTGTTTTTTTATGCAGTTTTTGAGATCTATCCAAAGCTGATAATAATAATAATTCTTTATTTATATAGCACACACAGATTGCGCAGCACTGCACAGAGCATGTCAAATTGATCCCTGTCCCCAATGGGCTCACAATCTACCAGTATTATGTTGCAATAGTTACGCATGTATTTATCTGTGCTAGTATTGTGCCGCGACTGCACTATGTATGCCGCAACAAACCACTGTGCACAGAATGGGGCGCTCGGTGCACATTCGTACCGGATCCTACTTTTATGTGGGCAGGTCTGACAAATATGTGGCGCACACACCTTGAACCCCTTGAACTCATTCACCACATTCATGAAGACCGGAACGTTGCCCGCTGCACGATAGTAAGGCAAACGGCACATACTGCTAAATGTGGGCCAATATTTGTCACACATCATTACAGTAGCACATTTCTGTGAAGAAAAAACACAGAGCAAACATTTAAATTGGTTTTCCCATAAAAGAAAATACTCAAATTTCAATCCCCTAGTGATTTTACCACAAAAAGGTTATTATTTACCGTTTACGTCACAATATAGTTTTATTGCTGGTTTAGCTCCTATCACTCAGTGATGGTCAGTGTAAGATTCCAGTGTGTGTGCGGGGGGACTCTCTAACCAGACACTTTATGATCCGTTTAGTCCTGTGAGCTGACAGTGGCGTTAGATCATCGGGGTACAAGGTTCTATTACACTTTCATCTGGTTCCTGTACATTGTACTAGTATCTGACACATAGAAAGAGAGAGGACACAGATCAGAGATGATGAGATCCATGAGATGCCTAGTACATGCTGTCAGCCCTGCTACATCCCTGCTATTCCACAACACACTAGATCTGCTGTGCCTCCCCAGATAACAACTTAGCTGTCAGTAGCTTGTTGCTCTCCCCTGCCTGCTGCTGGCAGGAACTGATTGTCTGTGCCTCAGTGTGTGAGCTCCGTCCTGGACTACAGGGGGCGGGGTTATAGTGTAGGGAGCAGAGAAAGAGAGAAACTCACACATCACACAGAAATCCAAGATGGCGTCCCCACCCCAAGTCAGAAGTTACAGGGGCAACTGAAATTGTGTACACCAGGACTGATAGAGACAGGATGGATTTATATCTGTGAAATGATGGATTTTTAAAAAATAGAAGTGAATAAGAGAATGTGTTATTTTTTATCCTGAGGACATTTAAGAAACTTATCTTTGTGGGAATACCCCTTTAAGCCAAGCTGCACTCTCAAATCTCACATACAGTGTTATGTTTAATATGTGGTCCTAGTGTGCCCAAATGAAAAATCCACTCCAATTAATTTTTCTTAAGCAATTTAAGTGGTAAGTGGTAGAATGCGATCAATGATCCGTAAATGAAGCTGCGATTCTGTATGTCCAAATAATTGAAAATGTTTAGGGGAGAGATAAATCTTTACGACCAACACGTTTGGTATAAAGATGTTGGTTGAGTCTAGTGAAATTTCTCCCAAATACCATTTATGAATGGGACATTGGAGTAAATGAAAGGAAGCAGCACTTCTATGAAGTATAAGTAAGTGGTTTACTCACCAACAGTGAGAAACATATAACTTTTCAGCTTCTCCATGGAGCCATTTTCAAGTGGAGGAGCTGATTTCTACTATAGTGATTGAAGGTGGGCTGAGATTCCCAAAAGTAATATGGCACTTGATGTTCATAGATCAATCGTTGTGCTGTGCCGACTAGAGGACATTTTTTGACGTTATGGAGCATGTGCAGTAGTAGTAGTCGTGCAGTACCGAGTTTTGACACATGTACGCTACAGGGGATACAACGCCGGAATCTCGGTGCTGAAACCTTACCTAAATTTCATAAATTTTAAGCGAATGTAAGAGTTATGGAATCACTTCCCTGAGTAGAAAGAACAGGAGTTGTTTGAAGAATGGAAAAGCATGGCAATTTTCCTCCAAAAACAGCACGTAGCCAGGCTTGTGCTGGTATTGCAGCTCAGCTGTATACACTGTGTATACCAACCCAGTTGAAAGTCAGCGGCCGTCTTTTTCAAATTTTTGACAGCTCCATTAACCCCTTCACGCTCACTGATGGATATACACTCACCGGCCACTTTATTAGGTACACCATGCTAGTAACGGGTTTGACCCCCTTTTGCCTTCAGAACTGCCTCAATTCTTCGTGGCATAGATTCAACAAGGTGCTGGAAGCATTCCTCAGAGATTTTGGTCCATATTGACATGATGGCATCACACAGTTGCCGCAGATTTGTCGGCTGCACATCCATGATGCGAATCACCCGTTCCACCACATCCCAAAGATGCTCTATTGGATTGAGGTCTGGTGACTGTGGAGGTCATTTGAGTACAGTGAACTCATTGTCATGTTCAAGAAACCAGACTGAGATGATTCCAGCTATGACATGGCGCATTATCCTGCTAAAAGTAGCCATCAGATGTTGGGTACATTGTGGTCATAAAGGGATGGACATGGTCAGCAACAATACTCAGGTAGGCTGTGGCGTTGCAACGATGCTCAATTGGTACCAAGGGGCCCAAAGAGTGCCAAGAAAATATTCCCCACACCATTACACCACCACCACCAGCCTGAACCTTTGATACAAGGCAGGATGGATCCATGCTTTAATGTTGTTGACGCCAAATTCTGACCCTACCATCCGATTGTCGCAGCAGAAATTCAGACTCATCAGACCAGGCAACGTTTTTCCAATCTTCTACTGTCCAATTTCGATGAGCTTGTGCAAATTGTAGCCTCAGTTTCCTGTTCTTAGCTGAAAGGAGTGGCACCCGGTTTGGTCTTCTGCTCCTGTAGCCCATCTGCCTCAAAGTTCGACGTACTGTGCGTTCAGAGATGCTCTTCTGCCTACCTTGGTTCTAACGGGTGGCGATTTGAGTCACTGTTGCCTTTCTATCAGCTCGAAGCAGTCTGCCCATTCTCCTCTGACCTCTGGCCTCAACAAGGCATTTCCACCCACAGAACTGCCGCTCACTGGATGTTTTTTCTTTTTCGGACCATTCTCTGTAAACCCTAGAGATGGTTGTGCGTGAAAATCCCAGTAGATCAGCAGTTTCTGAAATACTCAGACCAGCCCTCCTGGCACCAACAACCATGCCACGTTCAAAGGCACTCAAATCACCTTTCTTCCCCATACTGATGCTCGGTTTGAACTGCAGGAGATTGTCTTGACCATATCTACATGCCTAAATGCACTGAGTTGCCGCCATGTGATTGGCTGATTAGAAATTAAGTGTTAACGAGCAGTTGGACAGGTGTACCTAATAAAGTGGCCGGTGAGTGTATGTGTCAGCGAGCTATGAAGGGTGTATGAAGAGGGCTCACGGGCTGAGCAAAATTTTTTAAAAATTCCGAAACACGCAGGCTGAATGCTATGTTCTCACCTGATTGTGTATTCCCTGCATCTACTATGTTTTATGAAGATGAATAAAAAACCCTATATTTATTCTAAGCCAACAATTCTGCAGCTGTATATTCTCCTCATTATTTTGGTACACAAAAAATGGTGCCGTGCTGCTTACAGAAAAATAAAAAACCTCTTATGTTTATGTTAGCAGAAAAAATTGATAAAGTTGGGGTTTTTTTTGGAAAGGAAGGATGAAAAAATGATGATGCCATCGGGGAACAACGATCTTTTGCCATAACAGCCTCAGGTGTTTGTAAGTTTCACAGCATTTGTTACAATGGGCCTCAGGCTTCCGGCCTTTGTAAATTTCACTGCATTTGTTACAATGTGCCAGTCGTTAAGTGGTCAATACTGATTTGTGTTTTGTGATGTGTTTTTTATGTAGCATTTGATGGGCCTGCAGAATTAATTTCATTGGTGGCCACTAGGACCCTTAGTCCGACAATGTCCATAAGTATTCAGTCAGGAAGGCTGAGGAGTGATTTTCTTTCATACATGTATGATACCTGTCTAGTTATTATTACTTATTGTTATAGGAGACCTCTTCTACATTGTCAAACTACAAAAACTTTAGATATGTTTGCACATAATGATTATATTCTGATGTAGATATTGACACAAATGCAAAGTGATTACAATATAAAATCTGCAAGTGCTTTACGGATTTTTACAGATTCTGTGTTGTTTTCTACACTATTTGATAATGGGGTTGATGGCTGGTACATTGTGAAAATACATTTTTTGAGGGCATAGTCTGTACTGCAGATCATCACACTATCCACATTGAACACAGTGATATACTGACTCTCTTCAGCTGGGCTCTTTGCACTTCTGTTGGGCTGCTGACAGGAGAGGTAAGTATAGAAACATGATAACTCAAGGACTTTCTATGTAGATGCATTTGGTTGAGTGATTCCACCAGTTTGTTCCGGTGATCAGGGAACATTAAAACTTATGTAAGGGAATTGCATGTCTAATAAAAACAAGCAATATAATTGTAACCTACAGGGAAATCACATTGTATGTCGCAGATCTGAGTGCACTGTCAGCAGAACACGGGGAAACTGGATTTTGCATTCAGTTGTGCACATTGTACAATGGCCTAATGGATACAATTTAGCCTGAGCTTGTTTACTCTTCATCTAACTCCTTTATTCTATGATATAGCACACTTTTATATTTCAACAATATTTTCTTTGTTTCTACAATGGTCAGGGTTGCAGACAGGAGCAGTGAGTTATACCGGATTTAAGGGCAAGGAATTCACAGAGGGCTCATGTCTTTGCCCAGAACACTCGTGTTCATATATTTATTGCATTATTGAAGCATAAACATTTCTCTAAGCTACATTAGTTGTATTTTTCCCCTTCATTTGCAACTATCATTAATGCAGGACATTCACACCAGTGGCCTGCAGGCTGGCGCTGGTCTCGGAGTGGATTTAATTTGGTCCAGTATTCTGCCAATAAATCACACATAGCAGGGTAGAGCTTCATCATAGAGATGTTCAATAAAGGAGTGAAAGGGAATGGAGCGCTGGGAACTATTAGAAGAGCAGGGAAATATGACTTTGAAGTTTAGTATGATTCTTTAACATTACCCTCATGGAGGCACGGCATCCGTCTCCACAACATTGCTCATAAAGGTTCAGGTCTTTCCACTTCTGACCTGTCTGTAAACCATGACATTTACAGCACATCATTAGTTTTATTCTTCTTTAGTTTCATCTTATTAAGATGTCCAGTGTGAATGTTGCTGTTGCTTAGTCATCCTTTTTCTTGGCAGTAAGTGCTTTTCATTGAAATGTGTGACATGTACTTGTGTTATTGATGAACATGATGCGAAGGCTACAGATTCTACCTTCAGGTTGTAATGTTCCATTATATACATTAAAAGAACCGCTTTCCTGAATGAATACCGCCATTGCTGTAAATATCAATCATTGAAGATGATAACAGGGGTTATTTCATGTTTTACCAGTAGAAAGAAACTTTCTAAGCATAGCTTAGTGACTTTATATGAGACTTAAAGCAGGGGCGTTACTAGAGTGGTAGCAGCCATAGCAGCTTCCATGGGGTCCACAGTGTTAGTGGGCTCTGGCATCACAACTTCAACACAAATGGAGAATGGAAACAATAATGTACATATTACGCTGCACATTGTACGGCATCATATGTATATAACAGTCCACATATGTATAAATAAGTAAATGTGTCTACAAATGTATATTTTCTGAGGGTCTAGGGCAGTGAACCTTTTGGGGACTAGGGCAGCGAACCTTTTGGGGACTGAGTGCCAAAACTACAAGCAAAAGACACACATTTTTCACAAAGTGCCAAATGCCAATTTAAAGTAACTAAAAAAAGTTTCAAACATATTTGCGCGCTGAGAACACCATTACAGTAGAAAGAAGGAGAACTTAGGATTAGTATTGTAATTTCCCTCTAAGGTCTCTCAACAGGATGAATCACAGATCCGGAGAAGGGTCTACAATGATAATCCAGCTCTGTCAGCACCTCCTTGCTCCTCCTACACTTCTAGTCACTTTCAAATAGCGTTGGACGTGGCACGTACTGGGTTGCCTCTGACTGCAGGAGAAGGTATTGAGTCTTAAATGGTAACCTGGGTGATGGTCTGGGTGCCCACAGAGAGGGCTCCGAGTGCCACCTCTGGCACCCGTGCCATAGGTTCGCCACGACTGGTCTAGGGGGTCCCCATTCAGAAGTCTGCTATGGGACCCTACCTCTCCTAGTTACGCCCCTGACTTAACAGAAATCTACCATCAAAATGAAGCATAATAAATCATAATTTAAAATTATGCTACTGAGCCTGAAGGGCTCCAAGGGGGTTACCAAGAGCCTCTCAATGCTCTGGTTTAGAAGGCTGTTACATTTTATCACCCTCCCACAGCACTTCACCCTTCCCTCTACCTGATGTAATCTCACTGTAGCAGAGGAAGTATCAGAACACAGTGGGAGGGGGAAGTTCTCCTGCAAAATGTAACAGCCCATAAAGGTACAGCACATGTGGGTTCTGGTAACTCCCCCCAGAGCCCTTCTGTTTCATTTGTATAATTTTAAAATATGATTTTAGAAGGAAGGACACAATGGATACAAATATTAGAAGATTACCTCAGTCAGGTTGCCTGGATCTAAGAGTAAGTATCCTTAGTTTATCTTTCTTGTTTTTTATGGTTGATCCACTTTAATTTAAATTTCACCTATGGCTTGGGGGCAGCCTGATGGTCAAATGTCCCACTTACCTTAATTTCGAATTCTACATTGTTGTTCTGATCCTCACTTGCCGTACTTCAGTCCATGGTCCGTCTTCTTTCTTCTCTCTTTCCATGGCCGTCTGTAGTGCCTCATTCACTGGAGGTGCACGTGATCTTCCTCCCCGTCCATCGTGCGCGCACCCGCTCTGTAGCTGATGAGGACATCAGGCTATGATGCTCCCTCCCTGTGATGTGCGTAGGCACTCACAAAGATGACACCCACTGCTCCCACCCACACATGGACACTGCAGAGAGAAAAGGAAGTGTGCCCCATGGGTGAGTCGGTTTAGCACCCGATCTTGGAACTAGGAGGGTTAGTTAGGTAATTGGGATGTAATTATGTTTAATTAGGAAAAAAAGCTGGAGGTGGCCAACCCCTTTAAAGGGAACCTGTCATGACGATTAGACACACTAAATCACCAGCAGGTCTTTATGGACTGCTGGAAAAGTATCCCAAATCGCCTTGTATAATTTTTAAACATTTTAGGGGTACTTAAAAACAAACTTTGTTCTCACCTCATTCCTTTGGCAAGTGAAGCCAGCATATAGCAAACCCGGCTTCACTGCGCAAGCACCATGGGTACAGTCCATGCGCAGTAAAGCCGAGATACTGTCCGGCTTCACTACCTGCATCGCAGATGAGGCGAGGGTGCGGGATCTTCTGATGTGAGTGTGATGTGCCTCATCGAACTCACATCTAGGTTTACTTTTTCATTTTTTTTTCCATGTAAAGACTTCAAAAAGGTTTGGGACTTTTAACAAAGGTTTGGGACTTTAAACCATAGGTCCATATTGACCTGTACAGGTCATCTTTAATGTTTAAAGCTACAGTAGAATCATTGATCTGTGGTGGGTGTTCAGAGGCTGCATCACACCATTACAGGTGCTTTACAGGTCAGCGACATCTAATTCAATAGTCACATGTCCTGTGTGCAGCTCTGGTTGCAATACCAAGCACAGCTCCTTTATTTTTCATAGACTGTAAAATGGTGCAACACCTTATTCCTATTGTTTCATCCTACTATGTTAATAATCTGTAATTTGTTATTTTGTATACTAACCCCATGAAGTGCTGTGGAATATGTTGGTGCATAATAAGATATATTATTATTATTTTGCGCAATTATTATTATTATTATTATTATTATGTGTGTTCCAGGTCCCAAGGAAAAAGACTGCAGAAGTTATATTAATGCTGCAGTGTCATCAGGATGGGGAAATTAGATGAAAGGTGTGGAGCAGTTCTGGTGGTGGAGCAATATACTGCACAGGAAGTTTTATAACAATGCATGAAACATCTTTTACCGCTCCCGTACGGTGCCATGAGCCCATAGAAGTGTATGGGGGACGTATATTGGCCATATATACGTCGGCCGTATATACGTCCCCCATACATGTGTGTGAATGTAGCCTAAGAAACATATTCTCTCTTACATTTGTCGTACATTTGTATGTGAGTTGTATCTCTTATCTTTTTTGTCAGTCATTTTATAACAGAGGATCAATTTTCTGGGTCCAGGCAATTTTGGATGCCTGAGATACAATGTAACCTCATAGTCAGAGGTGTAGCTCCAGGCCATGGGACTTTGAGGGGCCCACTGACTAGCTTTCAACTCTATCTATTGAACATTACGACTACTCCTTTACTGTACACATGGGAACAGCATAGTGCTACTACTCCTATCCTATATATCAGTGATGGCAAACCTTTTGGAGGTCGAGTGCCCTAACTGCAACCCAAAACCTGCATATTTTTTGCAAAGTGCCAAAACAGCAATTCAAGCAGTAACTTATTGCAATTTTCCTGTCTGTGCTGTACCACAACTTTCAATAGGCCTGATGGCACCAATATTTCCAAGTAGAGGAAATTTGGATTGCCACTAGAGATTCCCTTGACAGCTCCCTGCAGAGGATGATTCAGTGGCCACACAGAAGGAGCTCCAATGATAACCTGACCCTGTCCACACCTCCTCCCTCTTCCTGCAGCCTCAGGTATGCTAATACTAAGCATGGCAAGTCCTGGGACTGTAGTAGGATCCCTGTCTGGCAAACTCTACCATGGGGTAACAGCCTGAGTGCCCACTGAGAGGGCTCTAAGTGCCACTTCTGGCACCCGAGCCATAGGTTCACCACCACTGCTATATATAAAGACACAGCATCAAACTACTACTCATAACCTGTATATATAGGAACATCACAATACCTCTAGTCCTATCATGTATAGATGGGTACATCACACTACTACTTCTCCTATTCTGTATATATGGGCACAGCTAAGTACTACTACTACTACTATACTATGTATGTGGGCAGAACACAGTACTATTACCCCTATCCTTTACACTGATGCTACTCATATTCCGTATTAAGGGGCACAACACAATACTACTACTAGCCCTATCCTGTGGATATGGGAAAATCCCTTCAAGACTTTTGTTTTGGTACAGTACAGTATGGTGGGTCTTATGGCAATTCTGATGTGGCGTCTACACTTTTAGATGTCTTTACATCTAGCAAACTGGTAGAAACTGCTAATCCTAGAATAGGATAAAAGTTTTGTAAGAGTTTTACAGGCTGCTCCATTCTTAGCTTCAGCTTTTCATGTAGTCCCATCTTTTGGAAGCTGCATTAAGAGGTTGATGATTGCCAATGAACTCATTGGCCTCTAATAAAACCAACACAAAATCTCATCCGACCTTAATTTTATGCATTGCGCTGGATTGAGCTTCATGGGTGCTTCCTTTCTGCTAGCTGGGTATATAGGGCCATGATATTCCTGTAATGAGAAAGATAAAACTACATTCTTCATACAGCCCCGAATTGTCAACAACAGCAGGTTGATGGCACAAGCTTCATAGGCTCAGTAGTAAGAGTACAGAAGAGACAGATTGCTATGAAGTCTGATCCTTCTCATTCTACGATACAAAGCATCATTTAGATACGTGCGGCAAGGATGGGACTGTTGCCATGGAAATAGTCTTTCTTTGATTTCCTTTTTTGAAAAGATTCCACCCTTAAAGTTAATTACTTCACTTATTTTCTACTTTTGTGAATTAAGTCCTAGGAATTGACATAAGTTAATAAGCTGCTTAACGAGTTTGTAGTTATCAAGTCCTATTATTCTGGGGCTGTACCTCCATGAGTGAGTAATAGATAAATTAATATTCTTTCTTATAGAAGCTAATACCGAAAGCACAGTGGAAGTAATTATATAGTTCATTGTCCTGTTAAATATCATATTCAAAGCAGTTTTTACATTACATTAAATGACATATGGGAATTTGTTCACATGAGCACAGAGCAAAAATGTTAGTTCTGACACTTTCTCTATTATAGATATATAGAAATGCTGCATATCAGTATGTATATATATATATAGATAGATAAAGAAGGATCAGCCATAACATTCCATTCACTGATATGTGAAGTGAGAGGTATGGATATCTAATGACATGGGCACCTGGATAAAGTGGGCTGCAAGTACAGTAGTTTCATGAAGATGATATGTTGGAAGTAAAAAAAAAGGCAAATGTAAGAATCTGACTTTGTCCAAAATCAAAGGTCTTATAGGGTATTAACAGCATGCAGTGGTAAGTACCTACCAAAATTGGACAAATGAAGTATAGGTGCTGAACCAGCAACAGGTCAATTTATACTCAAGGCCCAATCGGAGAATAAAGTCTAAATCTGTCTAGTTTAATCTTATATAGTGCTCAAAAAATATGGAATGATGTTTTCAAGGCCCTGAAGTCAGCTACAACCCCAATTCCCTACGACAATCCCTAGATTGTAGTAAGCAGATGAACAAAGAGACAGACTTACAGAAATAAAATAAATATACAGAAACAAAGAAATCAGGGAACAGGTTCAGGAACAGCGTTTATGCTACATTCAGACTCAAGTACAGGTTTGGGGGTTTACGATCAAACAAAATTTAGGCACAGGTACAGGTTTGGTGGTTCCAGATCAAGTTGGGATTCAAGGTTCTGGGTCAGGCAGGATACAGAACTCTGGTCAGGTTAGATTAAGGGTACAAGATGAGGTACAGATACAGGTTCGGGTTTACGGATCCGGTTGGAGATCAGGGTTCTGTATCAGGCAGAGCACAGGGTTATGGATCAGGTAGTATTTAGGCTCAGATGCAGGTTCAGGGTTTTGGATCAGGCAGGTTTTAAACTCAGCCACAGGTTTCAGGTCAGCAAAGCAAAAACAGACAGGAGAAAGTATAACCAGCCCTGACTGAACGGAAGAATTAGATATTTAAGGGCTTATTCCCACATTCATAATAGGGGCCACACAATTATCTGGCCACACAATTTGTGGTCAGATCACAGCCCTATTCAGATCTATTGTACCCAAACATGTCAACTGTCCTCTCTCCTCCAGGCAGTGTGCTATAATTATAAATTAGTTAATAAAAAATGAAATGGTGACCTTAATATCATGGATAATCCTTAGGATCCAGAGATTAGTAGTGGATTCCTTCAGCTCGAAGGTCTACCATTTTTGTGTAAATGTAATGGTAATATTATGTAAATACTTATATAACAGTTTTAGCTTTAAAACAATCAAATAAAACAAATGAAACATTGTAATAAAAAACTTCTAGACATCCACTGGTGTTATGATTCTCACCAAGGTTAAAAGTGAGGCTTTTTATTTACAACAATGGCATTAATGATTAAATCACATCTATAGTCAGGACTGCCATCAGGGGGCTTTACTGTGACTGTAGTCAGGGGCCGGCCCATAGGGCCCCGAGTCACAGAACCCCCTTCCTATATGGAGCTAGCTCTATGCACATGAAAGAGAACCAGGGTTGCATGATACCCAGGGGCGGACTGGCCATAAGACCCACCGGGAAAAATCCCGGTGGGCCGATTGGTTTGGGGCCGGTCCGGGACAGGTGGGGCCGGTGGAAAAGTAAAAACACATGGAACTCACCTTTCCGATGCCCCGACGCTGCTCCCCTGCTTGATTCAGCATCCGTCCGTGGTCTGTTCACATCACTGCCGTCCTGTTGTTCTTTGCTTGCTTCACCATGCCCATTCCTTCGTACAGCTGTCTGCCTTCATGTTCTTTGCTCCGCCATTGCTCTTCCTTCTCTTTCCACCCAAGCTTCCGGACTGAAATTCAACAGGGGAGCAGCGTCTGGCATCGGAAAGGGAGTTCATGTGTTTTTTATTTTTATGTACTGTTCTGGGCTCTGTATACTCGGGGATTTGGCTGATACTGGGGGTGCAAAGTGCTGTATACCTGGGGCAGGTGGCTGTATACCTGGGTGGGGATGGTGCTGTATACTCACTGGGGGCAGTGGCTGTACTACTGGGGGTCGGTGGCTGTATGGGGGCAGGGCTGTATAACTGGGCAGGGGCTTGTTCGGACGTGTATGGGGCAAGATGGGCTGCTATTCGTGCTTGGTTAGCCCAAGGCCGCATGGCTTATCACTGGGCCAAGGTTGCTATACTGGGCCAAGGGCTGTAATACTGGGGCCAAGGCTGTATACTGGTTGCTGATACTGGGGGGAGGGGCTGTATACTGGGGGCGGGGCTGTATACTGGGGGCAGTGGCTGTATACTGGGGGCAGGTATGCTGCAGGTCAGCTGTATAACTGTGGGCAAGGGGCTGTATACACTGGGGCAGGGCTGCAGGCTGTTACTGGGGGCAAGAGGGCTGGGCACTGATACTGGGGCTATACTGGTCTGGCATGTCTTTATACTGGGGGCAGGGGGGCTGTATACTGGGGCAAGGGGCTGGCCAGCTGTATACTGGGGCTAATGGGTTTGGCAGGTGCTTACTACTGGGGCAGGGCTGTTATACCGGGGTAGTCCGGCTGGCAGGCTGTAACTTTGCAGGGGCTGTATACTGGGGCTATTGCTGGCAGCCGTTATACTGGGGCTAATTGGGTGGTCAGGGCCGTATACTCGGGGCTATGGCGGCAGGCCGTAACTGGGGCTATGGGCTGCAGACCCGTATACTGGGCTATGGAGCTGGCAGGCCCGTACTAATGGACTTGTGGCTGATGTGGCTGGCAGGTTGTATACTGGGAGTATGGACTGTCTGGCTTGTATACTGGGGCAGGGGCTCTTAACTGGGGTTATGGTGCTGGCAGTTTGTAATACTGGGGCTAGGACTGTCTGGGTGTATACTTGCGGCAAGGGGCTGTATACTGGGGCTTGGGGCTGCGGCAGGTTTGTATACTGGGGCTAGGTGGCCTGCAGGCTGTAAACTGGGGCTATGAGCTGATATTCCTGTTACATAGGGGGCAGTTATATAGTTGATTCGTTCGTATTGGCTTTAGAGTAGTATCTGTATGAGGGGGCAGTATTATTAGGTATTAGTATTCCTGTACATAGGGGCATGTATTATAGTAGTTATACCCCTGTTACCACCGAACCTAGGGTTGACAACTATGTATAGTAAAGGAAAATTATAAACTTCGACGCGCCGAGCAGCGGAAGAATATGACAGCCCTGACTACGACCATCACCACAAACACGTGGAGTCAGTACGATGACTCAACATAGTCCGGCGTCGAGCCTAAGACGACGACACGCTCCAAACGCATTGCCGACAACCAGGCTCGGACCAGAGACATGAACGCACACGGGAAACAGTCCCATACTGCGAACGTAGCCAACACAAGAACCGCAGAGGAGAAAAAGACGGCACAACAGCTCATTGATGCTATAATTATAAATCATCCTGAGTGGCAGTTGACCACGACGACGTAAAGAAATAGCTGCGGACGCAGCACACAGTATATCAACGCCAAACTGTAAGGCTCACCCTTATAATTCCTGTTACATAGGGGGGCAGTTATAGTGTTGAGTTATTCTCTGTACATAGGGGCGAGGTATATGAGTAGTTATATTCCTATCAGGGCATTAGTAGATATCGGAACGGGGGCATGTTTCGTATTCCTGATTAGGGGATTATGTAGTATTCCGTACATATGGGGCAGTTTATAGTAGTTATATTCTGTACATAGGGGCAGATATTAGTAGTTATTATCTGTACATAGGGGGCAGTATTATAGTAGTTATTATCTGTACATAGGGGCAGTATTATAGTAGTTGTATTCTTGTACATAGGGCAGTATTATGAATAGATTTCATTGTTAACATACGGGAGGAGTTATAGTATTGGTATATTTCCTGTACATAGGGGGCAATTAGTATGTAGTTATATTTTGTAACATACGGTGAGCCTATTATAGTAGTTATATACCTGTACATGGGGCAGTTATTCAGTAGTTATTTCTTGTACTAGGGGGAGTATTAGTTGGAGTTATGTTCTTGTACATCAGGGGCAGTATTATAGTAGGTATATTCTTGTACATAGGGGGCCGTATTATTGGAGTTATGTCTTGTAACATAGGGGGCAGTATATAGTCGTTATAATCTTGTACATAGGGGGCAGTATATTGGAGTTTGTTCTTGTATATAGGGAGGGGGGGCAGTATTACAATATATTTTACTTAGGGGGAAGTAGTAGTTAATAGTAATTCCTGTTTTATTGGAGAAGGTATTTCATTAATGTTTTTAGTGTACATTATGTCATTATTAATTGTGTTCTCTTCACAAGAAGTGTTATTCCTTTACAAGGAGGCAGTATGAGTCTCTTTCTCTGGGCTGTACATGTTGATTTAGACCATCTATTAACAGTTTGTATGGAGTTTAGTAACTCACATCACAAGGCCACACCTACTTGTTTTGACCCCGGCCACAGAATGGGGCCACTTTTACAGTTTTTTCCAGGGCCACTTTAAATTCCCAGTCCGCCCCTGATGATACCTTAGTAATGTGTTGGTTCCTCCAAAGGAATCCTCAGAGAGGAGAGTGAGGGGAATCCTTTGAGTTGTGTCGGGTGTTCACAGAGCAGGAAAATCCCATCACATGGCCATATATAGTATTTCTACATCTCTTAGGGCTTCCCCTTACATAGTGGGTGAGATTTACCATACACCGACGCTCTGTGTGCTGACGTATGATAAAGCCCTGCCCTCCGCTGCCACAGCAGATACATCATGAGGCTTAGACCTCATGTTGTATCTGCCGGCTGTAATGGCTGGCATACAAAACTATGGCAGGTCTGACCTGGCATAGTTTTGAGAAAAATCTGCAAACATGGTGCTATGTCATTGCTTCTATGACAGAAAACTGGCATAGAAGCACTGATAAATCTCCCCCAAATTCTCCAAATTTTGTATTGTTGTCCAGTTAATTCACTTCAGATTTGATTTAAATTTGCTACCTCAACTCCATTGCAGGCAATGGAATTACAGTGATCTTATGCACTACCATATACACTTATCTACTGTCTATGAAAGGACCGTATATAACTAAGAGCTGCTCTAGAGCTTTCACTGTTCCCAAACTCAATGCACTGGTATGTAGAAATGGATCTTCTAAGATATCTCTCTGTATATCACTACATTATCCTTTTTAAAGCTCATCATTAACACAAATGTAAATAATAAAATTGTCTAATGCCCTTTTTAAATGCACAGCATTTCCACGCTGCAAATCCACAGCAAAAAGCTGTGGCAGTGTGTGGGATATGACAATAAAAAAAAGTGACTCCGCATTTTTTCCTGGCAAAGTATTGTTTTGGTATTAAGTGATACTACCATACACTATCAGTATTGAATTTTAAATTCTGGTATTGGTGCAACCCTAGATTTCGTTATGTATGGAGCAGGTATTGTTTTATTATTGTTTATATGCCTGTCACATCATTTAATAACTCTAGAGAGCTGGGGAGGCAACAATCTTTTTCATGCCTTGGTCCCATGATAATAGTAAACATATTTTTGTGATATAGTTTATGGTATAGAAGAATAAAGCGGCTGATGGCTGGTTTAGGCAGAAGCATTTTTATGCCTTTATACCTCTTGTGCGACCCCCCCCCCCCGACTGTAAGCTCTTGTGTCACCCCCTCATCCTCATAGACTGTAAGCTCTTGTGTCACCCCCTCATCCTCAAGTTCTTATGAGCAGGGTCCTCACTCCTATTTTTCCATATGACTGTTTGTACTCTGTAATATCTTATTTTATTTGTACATGTGCCTTGTGATTTGTAAAGCGCTACAGAATAAATAAATATTTAATAAATTATATCAAATAATTGTGATTATAGTACCAGGATGTACTACCCATGAATATTTGAATACCAAATAATGAAACAGTTATATAGGTCCCAATTTATATAAATTAGCACACTAGCACATATGTCAAAAAATGACCCCTTGCATACTCCATACACCAGTGTGAAAAAGTTATTGGCCTCAGAATTTGGCAAAATGGCAAAGATTTTTTATGTACAAAAGATTTAATTTTTTTTTAAATCTATTAAAACCTAATAAAACCTATATACATTTGGTATCCCTGTGATTGTATCGACCCAAGGAATACAGAGAAAGTATCATATGGAGCACAGAATAAGGCTGCATCCACACAGCTGTATGGGGGACGTATATACAAGTGCTGCACCGTACTGTTACGAACCCCGTGAAAAGATAGGACATGTCCTATCTTTTTCCAGACTACGGCGCCATGCGCAATGTTCCTCTGTAGAGAGGGCCGGGGGTGTGCAGCACTCACGTCCCCGGCATCGACATGCGAGCACACGTCAATGTGAATGTAGCCTAAAACCCATAAAAACAGAGCCCACAAGAAAATGCAGCAAATGTGTTTTTTTGTCAATTTCAATGCACTTGGAATTTTTTTTTTCAGAAGCTGAGTAGCTACATGAAGGGTCACATAACTGCATGTGGCTTCTGAGACATTGGGTCACATTTACTTACCCGTCCCGTTGATGCCGCCGATCCGGAATGTCTGACAAGGATTCGGGTCTGCCGCGATTCACTAAGATCAGGCGTCCAATTTCCTGCATGTGTCTGATCTTGCGACACAATTTGGTTTTTAAATTCCATGGTTTATCCGAATCAGTCGGGTTGTCCGACGCCCACACCCCCCCCCACGATTCATGTAGCATGCAAGCCGGTGCCAATTCGCCACAATCCAAACACGTGCGCCAAAAACCCGGGACAATCCAGGCCAAAACGGTAAGAAGTCGGGAAACCCGACGAAAATGCGGTGTTCGAAGCCTTAGTAAATGTGCCTCTTTGGTTGGAAAACCATCAGCATTAGAATATATGAAAAATTATTTCTGTTATTTTAGTTTCTGCAAAAACTTGCAAGTTTACTTGGGTAGAAAAGTTTGAATTTCCATGAGTAAATTTATAATGAAAGTTCCCTACTGCTATGGAAATGTGTATAACAATATATAGTATAATTACAGATAATTTGCACGTTATTTTTCTGAGCATAGCGTTACTTTACACAAGATTGACAGTATAGGTTCTCTGACACAAATTACATGTGTAGCAGTACAATTTCCACTGATTGTCCTCTCTCTTAATTTATTGCTTTTCAACTTTTTTTTTTAGACAGTAAGTTTTAAAAATGAATGGCTGCACAACTTCTGACAGAAGATTAATAATAGATACCAAACTATATCAAATTCATAAAAAAATCATGTAAAATTCATCGGCAGACATGAAAGCATAAATACTGAACAGAAAAACACCTGTGACTTAAAATTCACAAATGTGTCTATAGAAGATTGTGAAGAGAAATTGCTTCTTATATTCATGAATAAACAATTGTAGAAGAAGATAGAAGCATTAAGAATATTGGATGGAATTCAGTAAAGCCGGTGTCGAGAAAATTTCAAATCTCTAATGGCAAGTAAATATTCGGATATGGAAATGTATTTACATATGTACATAACTAGTTTTGTAAAAGGACACCTGCTTTTCTACATTTTGGAAGAAACTCAGTACAGATCTCAACATGGGTAACCCAATATACATAATAGGCTGAAAGCAAAATTTGACAGAATATAAAGCAAACTCCAGATAATTTAACTCAAACCTCACACTGCAGACTATGACCTCACAAGGAATATATGTTTAAAGCGTTACCAAACCTTCAACAACATTTTATAACTGAATAGTGCAGATGGTAATGGTAAACTTTGTAACATACTTCATTAGAGAAATCTGTTCCTATGTACTTCTGTTTCCTCTGCCTTTCTTCTTTATTTAATCAGTTTGTGTAAATCAGCTTTCTGTTCTTTTCTCCACTGACAGCTGAGAAATAAAGGATCCCAATAAACTGTTTAATGACTTATATCATGCATTGTATGACGTGCACATCATATGTTGCTTATGAACTGCTTTTTTTCCATTTGTGGATGGCATCAGAATTCGTCTTGGTTTTTATGCCATGGGCTCCTTTGTTGTTACTGGAAAATTACTTTTTAAAGCGTAATTCTATAATGGCTTGGTTCTAAATTGTACAGCCTTTGCTGCAGGGAATGTTATCTTATCAGACTGTCTGTGAGAAGTTAGAAAATGTTAGAGTTCAAAATGGAGGCACAGATGTCAGGCAGTCTGATGGGCCCACAGTTCTGTCATTTTATTCAAACATGAATTTCTTCCTGTAAAATAGTTTCGCCATTAAATAAATGAAACAATAAAATACTTACTTATGGCTCTTGTTATACTTACTACATTAGATTATTACAGCGGGTTGCAAAGGTATTCCTATCACTTTAAAGAAAATCTGTCATCAAACATGGATAAACCAGGGACACTTACTCCAAAATCCAGGCACTGTGACTGTGGTATTTGTTAAGGGCTGTTACAGTGTGCAGGGAGCACTGCCCTCTCCCTTAAAAGGAACCTGTCACCAGGGACCTTATTTTCACTAAAGACCAGTTGCAAAAGCCCATTACATCTGCATTGAACATCTGCCTTTATGTATCCTCTAAGCATTTGCATTACAATATTATTGTGTGTTATAACTTACTTTGTGCCCTTACAAAATCCTCTGTGTAGTCATAGGGGTTGGGGTTTGGTTTGGATGCATTCCAAAAAACAACATGTGACTTGTATGTGCTGCAGACTCCTCAGCTCTCAGCCCTCATCAATGATGTCAGCTCACCAGGCTGTGACCCAGTGGCGTAACTAGAAGCTGATGGACCCCAGTACAAAGTCTGTGCCAGGCTCCTGACTATAATGTATAGTTAATAGTAATAGTCTTCTCATATGGGAAAGTGTCACCATAAGGGCTCCTTAAACCTCTTGGGGCTTGGTGCGACCGCAACCTCTGCACGCCCTCAAGTTACGCTCCTACTGTGACCTCTGTGAAGGAGCATGAAGGAAGAGCTGTACAGGACCTCAGTGATGATGATTGTCAGTGTAAGATTCCAGGGTGTAGACAGGGTCTCTCTAAGCAGACAAATTATGAACCCTGTGTGCTGACAATGTGGTCAGATTATCAGGATACAAGGTTTATATACACTTTCATTTACCTTCTGAACATTGTACTAGTATCAGACACATAGAAAGAGAGATGAGACAGATCAGAGATGATGAGATCCATGAGATGCATATTACACACAATGACAGTCAGCTCTTGCTACATGTCAGCCACACACACACACTGTCAGATCTGATGTGCCTGTCTCCCAATCACCAGATAAACAACTTATCTGCCTGTAGCTTGCAGCTTCTCTCTCCTCATTTTGTGCACGTGCTAGCAGGAAGTCTGTTTATCAGTGTGAGCTCCACAGGGCCATCACACAGAAATCCAAGATGACTTCCCCGACCCTAAGTCAGAATTTACAGGGTAGTGTCTAGGGGCAACTGAAATTGTGTACACCAGGACTCATAGAGACAGGTTAGAATTATATCTGTGCAATGTTGTATTTTTGTTAATAACAGTGAATGTGCTATTTTGTTATCCTGAGTGCATTTGAGGAACTTGTCTTTGTGGAAATACCCATTTAAAGCCTTTGTGGCACTTTTTTGTCTGACGTTGCACATTCTTTTCAGTGAAAACTGCTTGTACATGTATTTAAGAAGTGTGCAACACTATTCTGTACATAAAGGGGCATTGTGTGCTCAGTGGGACCGTGTGCCAGATTTATCCTACAATGTCCAACAGAATTGTGTTGCACTATGTTAAAGGTGCATAAAGTTGGTACATTCTGTCGGAGCAGTGCAGGGGGCGCCAGATTCAGGAGCGGGAACCACATATGCTGAATCTGGCAAACTCTACACACTACAAAGGCAAACTACACAAAGTACAGTTTGCACTATTTTTGTTAAGTGTGGGCCAGTATGTATGCCACACTTGAAATTTGGAACAACACATGTAATTTTCTTTACACTTTTTACACTTTTACCTACTTTTCTTCTTGATATTTTGTGTTGCTATGTCACAGAAAATATCCATGAAAACATTAAGTTTATGGCTTAAATGTTCATAATGAGGACATGTTCAAGGATATGAATACTTTTGCAACCCAGTGTTCTATTCTCCAAATAAACTCCATACAGTGTACTGTTATCTTGACAAACACTGTATGTAGCGTGACACACCAGAGATATCCCAGGCAACTTCTTCAGGTAAAATGGAAATAAATGCTCCTGTTCTGTATGTTTGACCACTCCTGGTTTTGGCTCAGAGTAAGGGAAGAATAAAATAACTTAACACCATCTTAAGACCTAAGACCTTAGGGCCTTAGGCTCCCATAGTGAATGGCAATTAACTGAAATGCAGACTTGTTGGTACACGTTAAAACATTTTACTATGCAACAATTTTTCCTAAGATAAAGGTTATTGATTTTAAAGAGATTGAGAAGGGCTGATCTGTCCTGTGTTATAGTAATAGTAAGGAACTCTTTTTATATGGGATCTGTCCCCTCTGTACTCCTTGTTGGAAGGTGTATGTCTATACATTTGATACTGTTTGATACTGACTGTCATGTGTAGGAAACTCTACAACTGTTCTCACCCAGTTTTCATTTTACTAATATATTTGTAGCAGGAATAATGTACATTTCTAATAAAATAAACCTTAAAAATTATTCTTTTATATGGGAAGTACAGGCGGTCCCCTACTTATGAACACCCGACTTACAGGCGACCCCTAGTTACAGACGGACCCCTCTGCCTGCTGTGACCTCCAGTGAAGCTTTAAGGTGTCTGTAATTACGTTTTATTGATAATCCTTGGTCCCATTGCAGGAAAAAATTTACATACAAATTCAACTTTAATACAAACCCAAGGAACCTATCTTACGTACGTAACCTGGGGACTGCCTGTACAATTATTTTGTTAAATATATTTTTTATAAAAGCTGATGATTAATTACAAAGCCTTAAAACAGAAGCACCCTATTTTACAGGTTGGAATTTAAAAAAAAAAAGTTTGTATATGGGTGGGAAGGCTATGAAAACAACAAGCCACTTATACTTACCTCCTCTGGTGCTCATATTCAGGCACTGCGGTGCCATGTGTCAATTCCGGGTCTCTGCTTGTTTACAGATGCCAGCGGTGCCCTCCCGACCACTACTACATTCTTGCTACAACCTGAAGCTCATGCTTTATCAGACTCGGCAGTGACAAGCGGCACCATGGCTGAACAGGATGAGGTGAGTAGAAGAAGTTTATTGTTTTACAGCCTCCCCCCAGCCATATATAACTTTATTTTGAATATCAAACAACCACTCTAAGCATTTTACAGGTTTGTCTCTATAGAATAAGAAGAAAGTGGATGATTTGTTAAGTTGCTTATTCTATCAGGACAATTTTTTGTCTACCAAGATATACAATATTGGTTGGTGGAGAAGGGGATGTTCTCGGTGAAAATCTTCACGTCTCCCTAGTTAAATTCTGCCATGTAAAACAGCTCATTTACCTGATTATAGCTGAAGAACCTTGTCGATAAACGTCTTACCTTGCTCCAAATCATCCTGTGCGTGCACTTTATTTTACATGCAAAATTTTTCCATAGCTATCAAGTATTTTTTTTCCAATTAGCACTTCCATAAGTATGGGAATGTTTTACTTGCAGGATTAAAATTGCAGATTTTAATTCAGCTCTAATGCTAAATTTATGCAAACCAGAAGCGCGGCAAGCAGCAATGTTTGGAGGTTCAGTTTTCATTTTACGATTTGTCTAAATAAGATAATTAGGTTTTTCTAATTATTTCTGTAAATGTTGCGTCTGCCGGATAAATACCCACAACAAAATCCATTTGGTCGCTTCTGCTTCAGTCAGAGTTTCTTGCTGGAGCTTCATTCTGCAGTTTCAGTGATTTCTTTATCTTTTGTTGAAAGATAACCTCAGATTTGGAAATGTTCCCTGTGCAATTTACCAATTGCTTCTATATATATTGCTGCAAATCCTATTGATGATAGTAATAACCGCAGAGATGATTCATCTGGCATAGACAGCTTCAGACATGCTTAAGCCTCCCAGTTTCAGTAGTGATGTTCATTTACTGCCAAAATGTCTAATACTTGACGTTTTCACAGTATATGTTCTATAAATACAGCATCATGGTATAGGCACATGGGAACAAATTTTCAAATATGTAAGAAAAAAAATATATAAAGAACTAAAAGCAATTCTAAAAATCCTTTTGCCTGTCAGGGACAGCACAGTGATGACATATTCTTGGCTTATGTTGGGCAGGACAAGGCTGGAGCAGTGCATAATTAGGGCGAGGAGCCACAGGAGCAACAGAGCCTCATTATCATAATTTTATAATTGTTTTTTCAGCAAAACCATTCAGTTCAGGGATTAAACAATATATGTTTCTGCATCAGTGTAGCTACAGCATTCTCAAGGTATGTTTGGTTCATAATGCATTAAAACAAATGGTAGATTACCTTTAATAGGAAGGGTAGAGTCTGTTGCACTTGTCCAAACAGCGCAGCTTCTTCAAACAACTGAATAATTGGTGTTCTGGGTGTCTTACCTCCACTGATGTGATATTGAATAACTTCTTATTGTCTTTTCCTGGGAATGTAATTTTTAGATGATATCAATACATACAAATTTTAGCAATAATTATCAATAATCAATACACATTTATAAAAATAAATAATACTTGCGGTATCAGTGTATGAAATGCATATGATTGAGGAATATGAATCCCTTTCTTCCAGCTGCGGCTCGGTTATTACCTTGTCGCCCCTCTCTGTGGCTCACTGCCTCTGGCATCGTGCTGTCACCACACATTCTCTGAACACTGATTGCTATGGTTGGCGAGGCACAGCAACACATCCGTCTGGATAACAGAAATACGAAGAATAACATTGGAGAACATTTGAAGAATGCCAAAAGTTGCTGCATCGTTCTGTCAGTTTAATACAGGTTCCTTTTCTACTGAAGAAACAGTCCTAAGCGAGAAGAAGTTTCCAGTCACGCAAATAGCCAACAATACAATATCATATAAATCCATGACAAAACCCATTAGGTCAGAATTCAGCTTCTAAAGACTTTTCCTCCTTCTTGAAGTTGTTTTGCAGTCTGGAATAATTTCTTCATAAAAGAAATATCCAGGATCATGTATTAGCATTTTTATAGCCGCCTGCTATCCCACTTGTTTGCTGCATTATACAGGTCATTTCTTGTTGTTGTAAAGTCAGGGCCCCCAGAGCTTGGATATTACTCTCCAGGATAATTCCCACTGGCTAATAGTGAGATCTATAATGCAGGTAAGGACAAGTACAATGAAGACATCTTGCAGTATTTATTACCAAACCAGCAAACTCGAGATATTGTGTCTGTAAAAACGCTAACCATGTTTTTATTATTACCGACGAGAGAAATGAATGCGCAAAATCACTGGCAACAATGTTTTGTTTGAACAAATAGCAATAGATTTTAATATTATGTAGGCAGCAGAGAAAAGCGGCATCAGGATTAAGAGACCATGCAGGCCAGAAGCTTGAGTAGAATAAATTTACTTACCACCAGCGGGAGACCTACTTGTCTGCAGATATCCTTATCTCAAACATTGGGGGTCATTTATCTTTAGCCCAGGATTATAACCCAGCTTTTTTTTTTTTGGTGATTTTCCGCTCATCAGATTTATCATAGTGGGTTAGTTTTCTTAATAAATATGGCATGAAGCTGCACATAGGTCGCAAAATTTTGCACAAGTTTTGTTGGGGAAAACTTAACAACTTTAAATTGTCCCATGGCTTAAAACTGATTTCAACATGTGGATAGGTCGGCAAAATATTAGAACACTAGGGGGGACATTAATCATAGTGGGTCTCAGGTTCGCCTATTTTTGCACCTGGTTTGCTCTTCTTTTTGGCTCCTGATCTATGATGGATCTAGTTCTGGCTTAGTAAATGCACTTTGGATTTGTTGCCTGTCCAATTCATTTGCGCCTAAATTTGTCTCAAATTGTTAGATCTCATTTGTGAGCAATAATGAAAGGAGACTGAGAAAATGTGACAGAACGTTCAGGGCTTCATCTCTGCACAAAAAAACTATTATTGTGATGCAAATGCAGGGACTGAAAGTTACAGATTAGAGATGAGCGAACATACTCGTCCGAGCTTGATGCTCGATCGAGCATTAGCGTACTCGTAACTGCTCGTTGCTCGGACGAGTATTTCGCCCGCTTGAGAAAATGGCAGCTCCCGCCGTTTTGCTTTTTGGCGGCCAGAAACAGAGCCAATCACAAGCCAGGAGACTCTGCACTCCACCCAGCATGACGTGGTACCCTTACACGTCGATAGCAGTGGTTGGCTGGCCAGATCAGGTGACCCTGGGATAGACTAGCCGCTGCCCGCGCTGCTCGGATCATTCTCTGTCTGGATGCCGCTAGGGAGAGAGCTGCTGCTGGTCAGGGAAAGCGTTAGGGTGTTCTATTAGCTTACTGTTAGGCAGGAGTGATTCTACAACAACCCAACAGCCCTTCTTAGGGCTACAATAACGTTATACTTTTTTTTTTAATTTGCTTGTGGCTGGGCTTGCTGGCACTAGTAGTGCAGCTAGTACCATATTGTGAGGAATTAGCAGGGGGACTTGCTACCGTTGTGTTTAGCTCTTAGTGACACACATATCCACCTCAAACACCAAAGTGGGAAAATTTATTAGGGGTTTGATTTCAATTAGGCACAGTCTGCCAGTTTCTTTTTATTTTACGTTTATTTTTTTAATAACTCAGTGTCATCTCATCTTGCATAGTAGTGTGCTCTAATACTTGGCTAGAAAATAGCCATAGGAGAATCCAAACGGCTTACTACTAATGTTTAAAAAATAAAGAGAATTTTTATACAAAAAAATGTAATTTGTAAGTTCCTCCACTTCTTTAGGGTGTTATAAGTTTGATTGGGGGGAAACTACCCGTACTCCTCCATAGGACGTAATTGATTGGGTTATATAGCAGCCACAGTGGCTTCTACAGGGCCCACGTTGCTCAGGTGCTCAGGATGGTCTTAACCTAAATTCATTAATGCAGTTCTACCGTTCTACCCTCTCTGATGGCAGAGATGCATGGGTGTAGGAAGAGCACAGAAGTAACAGGGGCCAACCTGCTCTGCTGACCAGGCCCACCCACACAGCTTGCACTCCCGAAGAACCGCCCACTTGCTGGCAGAGCCAGATTTGCACAGAACCGTCCACCGGCCAGCATAGCCACATGCACATGGTCCCACCAGCCACCCAGCGTTGCCGCTGCCCGCACAGTTGAAGGGACATCCACCCACCGGCGCAGATGACCACTTGCTGGCACAGAAGTCCACCCACACACCATGCCAGCTGGCCTACCGGCACACCCAACTTAGCGACCCCCCTCTCTCCCTGACACACCCCCACCGGCACAAGCTCTTGCTTGTCACAAGAATTTGTCTGCAGCCAGCCCACTCATCGGAAATGCAAGTATGGATTCATATGTATGTATATTTATATGTTGTATGTGTATATCAAGTGTATGTGTGTTTATGTATATGCTGTATGTGTGTATATGCTGTATATACTGAATGGATATGCTGTATGTATGTATCGTTTGTTTACACTGCATGTATGTGAATGTGGTGATTGTATACTGTATGTCTAACAATTTGATGCATGTATACCATATGTATGTATATAATGTGTATATACTATACAGTATGTATATGTATATGTGTGTATACGATGTGTATAGTGTATGCATGTAAAAATGTATGTACATTCACACAAATGTATGTGCGGGCATACAGTGGGACGCTGGACAGGAGGAGGGGTGAGCACTGTTGACCCCTCCACATAGGAAACAGTGCCGCACAGCTGCACACACAGGGAAAGATAGGGCATGCTCTATGTATTAGTGTATAAATGTACATATGAGTACATAAATGTGTGCGTATGATTGTATACATGTATGTGTGTGTGTATGAGTATATAAAAGTGAGTGTATGAGTATAGAACTTTTGTAGGCATATAAGTATATAAATGTGTGTATATATGAGTGTATAAATTTGTGTATACTGTATATGATTGTGTAGTGATTGATTGAGTGATTGCATGTGAGTGATTGCATGTGTGTACAAATATGTTTATTTTTTACGTGAAAGGGGGGCCCTATGCAGAAATCTGTGGTTATTGTGTATTTTTTTTTAGTAAATGAGCATGCTGATATCATATGGCAACATAGTGAAGTCATATGGGATCATTACCACAATTGGTTATTGTGGGAATTATAGTAAGAATTGTAATGTCATAATGCACATTTTAATTCCACAATGGGGCAATATGTTTTCATGAAGGAGGATTGTGAAGTAATACTGGGCATTGTACCACTACATTGGGGCACTGTAATTCCATGATGAGCATTATGATGTCACCAGAAGTGCATAATGATGGGTATAAAAATGCTGAGAATTGGTCTATGACATACATGTCCAAGATGCGAATGGGTTGTATTGCAGCAAAGAGAGCCATTTACTATTGAGCATTTAGGAATCATGTAATAATCTTACTAGTAAGAAATAATCTATGGACTGAATGCATTATATTATTCCTCTATTAAAATACTTAGCAAGTCTGCACAACGTAATAGGCTATATAAAGTTCTGAAATGTAAGCAGCCCACAAAGATTGTCAAAAATATCCTTGTATGGCTAGACATGAGATGAGAGTGAGGACTGAAAATGAGATCACACGGCGATTTCACAGGAGAGTTAAATATTTGTGTTATTATTCAGTGTATGAAGCGAACGTCTCCATTTTCTGCTTGCCTAGATGTGAAATGCTGTGGGTAATGGACTCTGTAGAGCAGGATACCCCCCGGCTATGTGCAACTGATTTCATCTTGTACATTGTGTCTTTCAACTAAAAGGACTGTACTGTAAACTTTAATTTAATCATGTTTTCTTTTCTGCTTTTCTTCTTTTCCTTGAAGGGAGTTTTAAAGCCGTTCTGTACATCTGCATGCTGGGCCAGTTAAGTGTTGACAGATTGACTGCTTTGAATCTGTAAGGAATAGTGTTAGAGAAGGAAAGAAAACATCAAAATCCTTGACCCTTGCAAATGTGTAATACTTTTTGTCAGCAGTGCATAAAAATACAGTAATGCTTCTGCAAAGAGCAATGAATAGTGCACACAATTCCCCAAAATAGGACTTCCTTATGTCATACAGGAACAGGAATATTATATAAGGATCACGTTATTGGTCGAAAAAATAATAATTTGTAAGGGAGAGAATATTTTTTTGTATAAATGAAATCTTTAGTATGCTCTGTGTTCCAGAGATGTTGTTTTATTCCTTTTTATAGGCACAACAAGGGTTAATGACCGTCTGTATCATTGCCACATGGCATCACAATTGATGAACAGCTGGCTCTAGTTCTCTGGTACCAGCCTTAATGATTAAATGAAAACACTGGGCGATGCCATTCACCCAGCCTTATGTAGCCAGCTGTCATCTATTTGGCAGGTATGCCACCAATATCAAGGAGGTGTCCCACCTTAATCGTGGGGATGCGCAAATAAACCAAAACAAAGAGCAAATGACAACAGATGGGGACATTTTGGTAAAGGAGATTCACAATTGTCACTTTTGGGACAATGGAAGTAAATACCAACACTGCAATAAGTATGTGACATACGCACAGAGTTTACTTTGCCATTAGCAGTGATTTATTGGAGCTGTTCTACAAGCTCAGATTCCTGTTCATGGTTTGTTTGGACGACTGGATGTGTCAGGCTTTTACACTATATCATGACAATAAATACTGGGATTACGAGAGCATATTTGGTGAATGAAATGAAGCAATAGCTTAACAGTGATTAACCCTTCCTCTTGATCAATTGCAGAATTGGCAAATAATTATTGTGTCCAAGTTGAAGTCATTTATAATTTCAGTGTCTAACAATGGGGCACATTTATTTACCCGGCCCTGTCATGATCCCCGATCCGGATGGTCCGAAGAAGATGAAGTCTGGTGCGATTCACCAACATCGTGCACCCGATATCCTGCATCTGTGGCTTCCCTGCGGAGGTCCAACGGAGTTCATCCTCTTCTTCCCGGTGTATGTGAGTGCATGTGCTGCGACACAATTTGTTAAATCCCGCGCGTTGTTCGAATCCGTTGGATCTTCCAAAATCCGATCGCGTGCGCCAAAAACCCCTGTTAAATGCGGCGCAACACTGAAATCATCGGGAAACCCGACGAAAATGCGGTCCGTAAATGTGCCCCAATGTGTCTGATCATGTTTCTCAGTCTGAAAGCCTTTTTTTCCAAACTACCAGTATGGTAAGTACATCTCACTGTATTGATATGTTTTATTGAATGTACAGGATGAAGGCTTTATTTCTAATTTTAAAGAAACAAATCTTCCTATCATAAACAACTACTTTGCACTATCTATGTTTCCTGGTTTGATCACGGTTGTGCACATTAACCCTTGTTGGAAAAATGGATCCGGTGGGTCAACTAAGCAAAGCTCACACTGCATTTCTGACTATATTACTTCTAATACAAATCTACAAATCTCTTCTCTTCTTCAGATTTAGGTTAGGCTCACACTGTATTCGTATTCCACTGTATAACAGGGCCAGATTAAGGGTGGTGGAGGCCCCTGGACACAAACTGGTGGGGGCCTCCCCACAACTTTTTTCATTAAAATACATCTTGCTAGTAATAAATATATACAGCCACCCCAGTCATACATATATACACACACATTTCACCAAGTAATATAATATATAATAACTATATACAGCCCCCTATAGTAACTATATACAGCCCCTTATAATAATAACTATATACAGCCCCCTTATAATAATAACTATATATTGCCCCATATGATAACTATATACAGCCCCCCTAAAATAAATATGTACAGCCCATTATATAAATATATACAGCCCACTGTAATAACTATATAAAACCCCTATAACTATAAATAACTATAGTAACACAAAACTCAGAGCAGCACAACTATTTGTGGAGTGCTGCCTGTTCCTGAAGTATAAATAACTATATATAGCCCCGTTATAATAAATATATAGAGCCCCCTGTAAAACCTATATCGCGCTTGTCATGTCATTCCCATCTTTTGGGGTGTTTCCTCAGTGGTGCCACTATGCTTATATGGACAGTGACATCACCAGAGTCCCCCCCTCCAGCAGAGCAACGTAACTGGAGGATGCAAGAGGTAGCTTGCTATGTCTTTCCATCCTCTCTTCTACATCAGATACATCATATACTGAGCAGACGGAGGCCCCTGTAGTATATAGCCAGCCCCCAGTAGTATATAGCCAGCCAGCCACCAGTAGAATATAGCCAGTATAAAGCCAGACCATAGTTTGCCAAGAATATTAAAAAAAAACTCAATACTCACCCTCTGACGCCCCGATGCTTGTCGCGGCTCCCGATCCTGGCTGCTTCTGATGGCTCCTCTTTGCTTCCCTCTCTGCTCTATTACCGTAGCTGGCAGAGACGCGTGGACGCATCTCTGCTGGACGGCGCATGGACGCGTCTCTGCCGGCTAATAAAGTAGAGAACAGACCGGAAAGGAGCTGCGAAAAGCATCGGGGCGACGGAGGGTGAGTATGTATGTATTATTTTTTTTATTGACTCGTGTATAAGCTGAGGTGAGGTTTTTCAACACATTTTTTGTGCTGAAAAACTCAGCTTATACACGAGTATATACGGCAGTGATGGCTAACCTATGGCACTGGTGCCAGAGGTGGCACTCAGAGCCCTTTCTGTGGGCACTCAGGCCATCATCAGAGATGACCCAATGTATCTTCCTGCAGCCCCAGACAGCCCAGGACTTGCTGTGCACAGAGCTATTTTAAAGTGACAGCGTTATTGGGACTACTGGAGGAGTGGGAAGGTGTGGACAGATCTGGATTGTCCAGCCCTGACAATTCTTCCTGTTTATGGGACCCTGGAGGGAAGCTACAATTATCATCCAAATTTCTTCTATTTTCTGCTTTATTGTTGTCTTCAGGGTGCTGGTATGAATGAAAGCTGTGACAGAGCAGGGAGTATAAGTCACAAATGAAATTTCTGTGTTGGCACTTTGCGATAAATAAGTGGGTCTTGGTTGTAGTTTGGGCACTCGGCCTCTAAAAGGTTCGCCATCACTGATATACGGTATGTCAATGGGTACACACAGCAGATACGTTGGGAGCTTTCCCAGCCTATAAGCTTAGTGTATACATGACGTGAATCCAGCCTTACATGTAACAACTGAGACATCAAACCATAAAAATACTGGGAAGAATTTGTATAAGTGAACGTACAAGGAAAACATGCCATATGTACACAACAACATCCACTTGCAAAGAGAACACATGCAGTAAATCATGGTCAACAGGGTATGATTTTGCTAGAACCCAAACCTATAAATGCCCTGCATGTTCTCTAATGCTATGATAATAGAGCTTAGTGTGCACTGCTGCTTATACACAGAATACTCAATCTGTATAATATGGAGAAAAAGAGAATGTGGAATAGAAGTAGAAGGAAGTAGAAGAACCATCACAATAGAGATACTAAAAGAGAATAATTTGTTATGATATATTTTTCTAAAATCTCATCCATGTGTCATAGATTTAGGATTTGTAATATTCCATTACAATCAGTAAAAAATAAATATCTTCCTGTCCTGCTGCTGTCATTCCCTTATACATACTACTTACATATATTACCCCTTATTCTAGCCCGTTGTTGCTACTGTCCTCTTCTGTGTATCATGTAACTTTATACTCTTTAAACTTTACCAGGGGATCATTTATTTCAGGTTCTATTTATTGATCTTACACACCCAACTCTAAATGTAGACACATACTTCCTATGTTCTCAACCACACCTAGTACACCCAGTGACCACACCTGTGACAATGACCATCTCATTACATGCCATGTCACCTATATTTCTCACTACAGCAATGACAATACACACAGAATTATGATAGTGCTGTGTTGTCAGCATTATAAATAATCTGAGTACCTTCCACCTGGCTTTCCATATTTTGGCCAATAAACTCTCTTTCTTCCTTCTGCAGCCTTCCTCTTCTGGAACCTCTCAATACCAGATGTTGTGCAATAATACATATTAATAAATTAATAATCATGTTTCTATTTCTTCATATCCTCTTTTATGGCATATGGGGTCTTAATAGGCCATTGCTAACTGCAATTCTTATTTTCTGACAAAATGTAAAAATTCCCCTTTTTAGTACATAACTTGAATACTCTGAAACCTTATCATAAATGTGTAACAGACTTAAACAGAACCTGTCAGGATGATTTCGACTGGTGGTTTATTGTCCCAAATCGTCCTCTGTGAATTTTTTACGTGGTCACATAAAAAACAAACACTTATACTTACCTTCATCTGGAGCTTCCAGTGCCTGCATGTTGCGGCAAATGAAGCCAGCACAGGACACCCCTGCTTTACTGTGCGATGAAACCAGAATATTATCCCAACTTCACTTGCCACAGCACGAGATGAGGTATTGGTTCAGGATCTGCAGATGTGAGTCTGATGTGCCTCATGTGACTCAAAGTACAAATGAGCAGCTAATATACAAGTTGATTTGGAACCATAAACCACAGGTTAATATAGACCTGTCCAGGGCCTCATCAGCCATGAGGTGGGATGAAAATCCCACCTCAGGTGGCAGATTACGAAGCCCCAAGAAAGCGGCATAATTGCTGCTCACCTGAGTTATAGAGATGCTGCTGGAACATACATGGCATCTGTGTATTCAAAGCGGCACAGCAGCAACTTGTGCCACTCTATTCCTCTGGAAGATCCAACCAGCCTGTGTCCCTGCACGGAGCCGGGAGCCGGGGCCAACAACAACGTAAGCGTGGGAAACAAGAAATGCAGGTGAGTATTAGTTTCTTTTTTTCCTTATGCTGGCCATGTTCAAAGTAGAAGTTTAGGGCTATGCATAATAAAACTAGGGAGGGGAAAAGCTTTATACCGGAGCTGGAGTTTAATCAAAAGTAGGGAAGTAGGGGGTTGTTTTGGGGGCTCTAAACAAAGCTAAACAGGAGGGATCTGCATTTGAGGTCTGGATCTTAATTAAACTGAAAGAGTAGGAGGTATGTTTAAGGGCCATTCTGTGATTAAACTGGGTAAGGGGTTGTATATGTGGCCATATCTGTATTAAACTGGTGGTTATGGGGTACTATATGTAATTATATGGGGGGGGATGAATCTGTCTATAGGGGCAGAACTTAATTAAACTAGGGGGATCTGAATATAGGGGGGTTGTATACTGTGGTGCCAGAATATAATTTATGGGGTATTGTATATATTAATGTGTAAGATATATGGGGTATCGTATATATTAAAACTGAGGAGAATAGGAGGGGGCTGTATATAAACACATTAGGAGGTGCTTTACATTAATTTTTAAGGTGGCACTGTATAAATATAGTATAGTATATAAATTAATAAATTAGAGGGGGCTATATATATATTAGATTATGCTGGTACTGTATATAAATTCATTAAGGAGCTTTCTGTAAATAAAAAACAGTGGGCGTATATTAATTATATTGAGGTTGCGGTCACATGCATTAGAACTGTATTTAGACACATATGCATCTTATAAGTAGAAGCATGTGTTTTGCTCTGTTAATGTTCAATACTAATGTTAAAAGGGAACACATACACTCCCCGGCCACTTTACTAGGTACACCTGTCCAACTGCTCGTTAGCACTTAATTTCTAATCAGCCAATCACATGGCGGCAACTCAGTGCATTTAGGCATGTAGACATGGTCAAGACAATCTCCTGCAGTTCAAACCGAGCATCAGTGATTTGAGTGCCTTTGAACGTGGCATGGTTGTTGGTGCCAGAAGGGCTGGTCTGAGTATTTCAGAAACCGCTGATCTACTGGGATTTTCATGCACAACCATCTCTAGGGTTTACAGAGAATGGTCCGAAAAAGAAAAAACATCCAGTGAGCGGCAGTTCTGTGGGTGGAAATGCCTTGTTGATGCCAGAGGTCAGAGGAGAATGGGCAGACTGGTTCGAGCTGATAGAAAGGCAACAGTGACTCAAATCGCCACCCGTTACAACCAAGGTAGGCAGAAGAGCATCTCTGAACGCACAGTACGTCGAACTTTTAGGCAGATGGGCTACAGCAGCAGAAGACCACACCGGGTGCCACTCCTTTCAGCTAAGAACAGGAAACTGAGGCTACAATTTGCACAAGCTCATCGAAATTGGACAGTAGAAGATTGGAAAAACGTTGCCTGGTCTGATGAATCTCGATTTCTGCTGCGACATTCGGATGGTAGGGTCAGAATTTGGCGTCAACAACATGAAAGCATGGATCCATCCTGCTTGATCAACGGTTCAGGCTTGGTGGTGGTGGGTGTCATGGTGTGGGGAATATTTTCTTGCACTTTTGGGCCCTTGGTACCAATTGAGCATCATTGCAACGCCACAACCTACTGAGTATTGTTGCTGACCATGTCCATCCCTTTATGACCACAATGTACCCAACATCTGATGGCTACTTTCAGCAGGATAATGCGCCATGTTATAAAGCTGGAATCATCTCAGACTGGTTTCTTGAACATGACAATGAGTTCACTGTACTCAAATGGCCTCCACAGTCACCAGATCTCAATCCAATAGAGCATCTTTGGGATGTGGTGGAACGGGAGATTCGCATCATGGATGTGCAGCCGACAAATCTGCGGCAACTGTGTGATGCCATCATGTCAATATGGACCAAAATCTCTGAGGAATGCTTCCAGCACCTTGTTGAATCTATGCCACGAAGAATTGAGGCAGTTCTGAAGGCAAAAGGGGGTCCAACCCGTTACTAGCATGGTGTACCTAATAAAGTGGCCGGTGAGTGTATACTATTGCTTATATAATTAACTTTATGTATCCATGGTGTTTTGTATAAAATGATTTTTATAGATTTTAAAACACAATGTAAAGGTATTATGGAAATGCAGCCTTAGGGGGCTCTATATTAATTAAGGGTTCTGTATATGATGTATATATAATAATTTATCAGGGGGTGCAATATGTAATCAGTTTAGGGAAACCCTGTATACATAATAGCATATAATAATAGCATGTAAATAATTGAATTGATTCTGGAGGGCTTTATGTTGGAGAATTTATTTATTACAAAATCTACAAAATGATAATTTATTCAGGGTGAATCTAGTAGATATTGTAATACTTTAGGAGGGCCGCACACAGTGTATGTTTTATATATGGGGGGCAGTGTAATCATTTGTGTTGTGAGGGGTATATATATTTTAGAAGCACCGTTATCCAGGTGACATTCTACTTGTCAGAATTTGGGATGCCTGAATCCACTGGACCAACGCTGGTGGCGGTACAAGCCGACACCTGGGACCGGAGTCTAAGTGGCACCTGGTCTTCACCAGAGCCCGCCACAGTGCAGGTTGGAGTTGCTGCGGCGGGGTACCACCAGGTCATTCCAAAGATGCGACTAGCCCGCTGTGGCAGCAGAGGTCGAGGTACCTTAGCAGGAGACAGTCTCGAAGTCAGGTCCAGGCACAAGGTCAGGGCAGGTGATAGAGATGCAATGTCAAGTCCAATCCAGGGTCAGCAATGGGAGGTCCAGGCAGATGGTAACGGGAACACAGACACACGGGAACTCAGGAGCAGGAACACACAGGAACAGGAACGCAGGATACACAGGGACACACAGGAACACAGGAGACACAGGAGCGCAGGATAATCGCTAGGGAACTTTTTCTAAGGCTGTGAGGCACATAGATCCGGCAGGGTTTGCAGGAAGAGGCAGGCTTAAATAGAATTTGTGAAATTGACCTGGAGCTGTAGCTGGTTTGGAGTCCCTACTTTATACTTTGTATGTATTTTGTCTACTTTATCATGTCTGATCTCTTCTTTATCAGAATTTAAAGGAGCTGATGCGGAACGTACTGTACACAGCTGTTTTACAGAGACAGTTGTGCAAACATATGCTGCTCCATATAAGACAAATGGTGAACATATTGTGTTGGGCTGTGATACATCATATTTCAATTACCAACATCTATTTACATGCATTATTATGATGTCACAGCCTAAATTATTTAATTTTCATAGTAAATCCCTCCACTGTTTTATGTGTCTGTTAATGGGGGCTTAAATACACCATTTGTCAGCATTCACTTCTGTCTGTCTTTTTTTTTGTTTTCATGGAAAGAAAATAAGTTTATTTTTAAGAAAAAAGGAAGCCTTATGCATGGGAAAATGATCAGTTATGTTTTACATTGAACAATTGAACAAGGGAACTAAAATAAAATTGGTTGGTTCTAGTTACTACAGAACTGAAGTGACCTCCCTCCCAATCAGCCTCTAAAAGTGACTCATCTGGTTAACCAGTTAAACTGGTTAAATTTCACATAAAAGAGGAAATTCTAGAAAAGATATTCCATATTCTACATGAGATAGCTAGTCGTTTAGTGTTGTAAAATTTGGCAACAGGTTCATCTTTAAAAGGAGTCTAACTACCTGATTAATTCTTTGAAAAGAACTGAAATATGGATTTTTAATGCTCACAATTTCTAGTGAAATATTGAAATACGTAAAACAGGATTCTTAATGGTGCCCTCAAATGACTGTGTCCACCCCTGCATTCCATATAGGTTTTATACAAAGCAAACACAGTTTTAAAATATTTTCCATTTCAATATGTTGCAAAATTCTTCTTAGTCATGAGCAAAAATTTCCAAGAACCCTGAGTTGTCCTTGTTTCATTGACCCTCATGTTCAAACCATATTAACAAATGCTGTAAAGCAATGTTAGGAGAAGTTAAGTGCGGAAAAATATGTGAACACTGACAAACAATGTACACATGTATATTTCATTATAGCCTACAGCAAAGTCTGACTTGGAGATATGGCTAAAAGGAGTTTTCTTAGAGTGACAAACCAGAAATATTACGGTGGAACTTTGTTCATTCATTATTATTTATTTTACAGTTCTATTGAAATACTGTCAATAATTTAATCAAAATCTAATTGAATTATAATCCAATAATGAGCATCGGTTACCAGAGCTTATAGTTATAGTCATATTTGTTGAGTTTACTTCTACAGCATAGTTCTGGGGAGATAATAATTGTATGAAAGTATGAATTTTACTGCCTAATTCTTTTGTTACAGGGAGTCTTTATCTTTTCATTATACATGGCTCCCGGCCTGACGCAGTCGTACATATGCATGAGGGAGACAGGGGAGATAGCTGTATACATAATGACCCTTTGGCTGACAGCGATTTCATGTGTATGACAACCTACAGATTATTGTCTAGGTTGTTGCTGTAGTTAATCTTATGCCTACAACTGACACAGACATCAGAGAACAAGATTTTAGCTGAAGTTGCAAATACAAACAGCAACATTAAGAAAGGAGTATCCTGCTTATTGAAGGAAGCCCCACCTGTGAGTATTTGCGTCTTGACCCACATTAACCAGTTGCTCGGCAGGACATTCTATTGTGTCCTGGTGCTGCGAGGGGTTTTATAATACAGCAGATACACGCCTGTTCCTGCTGCAGTCATTGCTGTCATCAATCGTGGAAGTTAACATGTTAAGTGCAGCTGTCCTACCCAACCATATCACTTAACATCGCTTCCGATAGACACCGCCATCTTGGATGGCCTATCACCTCCCCCTGTGATGACATTGGCGGGTGGTGGCCCTTGCAGCCTTATGTCTCATAGAGACTTGTTGGCTCGTCATGTATATTGATCTCCAATACTTTTCGAATGTCAGGCTACTAGAGATCGTCTGTAAAATTTCTCTAAACTGCAATAGAGCAGTATTGCATTATATAGTATGAGCAATCATATTGCAGGGTTAAAGTACCCTAGAGCAGTGATTTTCAACCAGTGTGCCGTGGCACACTAGTGTGCCGCGACACATGGTCGGGTGTGCCGTGGGGAAAGCTCCCCAAACTATGGTGCCACCTGTGTTTTGTTTCCCAGAGAAATGTAAAATGAGAAATACTATAATCATGAGGCTGGAGTACTACAAGTACCAGCTCATATGCTGAGTATATGAGCTGGCACTTGTACTCTGGCCTCATGGCCATAGTACTTCTCATTGTACCCCTTTATTTTGCAGTATATGAGCCACATAATAATCAGCACCATATACTAAAAAGAGGGAGAAACTGAGAACTGTTGAGGAAGAGCTTCGTGTGTGTCTTTCCACCATTCCTGCCAGGATAAGGCCCCTTCTCCACTGGCGTTTTTCACGCGCGAGTTCTGCGCGTGCATTTGACGCTCAGAACTCGCATTGCACTCTGTCCCATTGTATTCAATGGGTCTTTCTCCATTTGCGTGGTTTTCAACGCGCGTGCTTGCGTTCGTTTGCACGCGCGTCAAAATCGCAGCATGCTCTATTTTTGCGAGTCACGCGCAATTTTCACGCCCCATTCAAGTCTATGGCTATGCATAAAGAACGCATTGCACTCGCAAATCATTGCAAGTGCAATGCGAGTGCAATGCGTTTTGTACGTAAGGGTTGCTAGGTGACCAGATAACATTATTTCCCTGTCGCGAACGATCATTGTAATTAAAAAAAACACAATGAAGAACAGTGAAGAATAGAATAAAACAGTGAACACAGGAAAACAGTGACCAAGGATCATTTAAGATAAAAACACAGTGCAGAACACAGTGCAGAATAGATTACAGCATGTCGGCACATCTGCTACTTGTCGGGAGATACGCGCGGAAACGGCGCGAACAAAATAGCATGTGAAGAAACAATATATATGTGTGTGAAGAACAAATTGCAGATGTTTAAATACATCTGCAATGTGTTCTTCACACATATATATTGTTCTTCACATGCTATTTTGTTCGCGCCGTTCCGCGCGTATCTCCCGACAAGTAAGCAGATGTGCCGAACATCTGTAATCTATTCTGCACTGTGTTCTGCACTGTGTTTTTATCTTAAATGATCCTGTGGTCACTGTTTTCACTGTGTTCACTGGTTTTATTCTATTCTTCACTGTTCTTCACATCTGCTAACTTGTCGGGAGATAATATACGCGCGGAACAGTGAAGAATAGATCGCAGATGTTTGCAACTTATCAGAAGACATTATTTTTTAATTAAATAACCCATTTTAATCCCAATCCATGGTCCCTTTGAAAAATGCTCGATTCTCCCATTGACTCGCGCGTGAAAAATGCGCCGAAAACGCAAAAAAAACGCTAACAAAACGCGCGTGAAAAACGCAAAAACGCTAATTACTCCAAGGAAAAATGGAACAAAAACGCAGCCAAAAACGTCAGTTTTTCATGCATTGCACCCTGACGTGAAACGCAACGCTAGTGTGCAAGAGGCCTAACTCTTTTGTGTTTATCGAAACAGGCCCAGGTTTCACACTGAGTGAGTAAAATAAATGTAGAATCTATATTATTAACTATATGTATAATATGACTATTTTAGTGTCATTTTGTGCTATTTTGGTTGGTGGTGTGCCCCAGGATTTTCTAAGTATAAAAAGTGTGCCGCGGCTCATAAAAGATTGAAAATCACTGCCCTAGAGGGTCTGAAATAATAGTAAAAAATGTAAAAAAAAAATTAAAATGAAAAAAACATGTAAAATGTAAAAGTTTAAATCATCCGCATTTCCCTAGAACAAATATAAAAAATCATAAACATGTTTGGTATAGCCACATCCAAAAATGCCCTTTCTATGAAAATCCCGGCCATGAACATTGTAAAGAAAAATAGCGCCCAAATGTCTGAATCACCACTTTTTTAAGATTTTTCCATCCGTAAATATTAAAAATGATCAAACGGTCATACAGGTCCCAAATTGATATAAATTTAAATGCCATCTCATGCTGCAAAAAATTACACCTTGCATAGGTCTGTACACCAAAGTGTGAAAAAGTTATTGGCAAAATATTTGGCAAAATGGCAGATTTTTTTTTGTACAATAAATGGAATTTAAAAAAAAAAATCTGCTAAAACCTAATAAAACCTATATAAATTGGGTATCCCTGTGATTGTATCGACCAATAGAATAAAGTGGAAGTGTCATTTGGAGCACAGACTGAAAGAATCCACAAGAAAATGCAGCAAATGTGTTTTGTCAATTTCACTGCACTTGGAATATTTTTCTAGCTTTACAGTACATTGCATGGAATAATAAATGGTGCCACAGATAACAAGCCCTCACCCATCTCTGTAAACAAAATAAGAGGGAAGTAAAAAACAGAAACGCACAAGCACAAAATGGCTTGGCTTAAGGGTTAATCCAAGTGCAAATGATGTACCCTCTGGCTGTATGGTAACTTACTCGCTTCAAAAAATGTTTAAAAAGCCAGCACTTTGTTTTAAAAGTGTATTCTTTACTTCGGCATCATATTAAAATATTACATAGAAAACTGTAGTTCATGTATAGCAACTATGCTTTTCAAGCTTTATTATACCTAATATTCACACTTAATGCTTCCCAATAAAAAAAAACAAGTCAGGACGAATTCAGGAAATGCTATTATCACAGTTTTACCGATTTTAAAACATATAATCTATACACATTAAAAAAAAAAAATATATATATACAATACAAGTAAAAATAAATAAATTAAAATTATATTTTGATAAATAAAGATTATTAGTATTATATACTTTAATGAGTAACTGTGAAGGTTTTTTTAACAAATCAATAGCTCTTGGGATGTAAAACAGCTTTGCCTATTTTCTTTGTTACCTATATGCAGTAGTTTGCTATCCCCCTTAGATTACCTTAGAGCTGCAATAGTTGCTCCTCTCCCTGTGCTGATAAGCCCTGGAGTCCGTAAATTTGTTTATCTGATGTTTATCTAAGGGTTTCATAGGAGGGGAGGAGCTGTTGCTCCCTGCTCACAGAGGAGGAGGTCATTTGACAGTGAATGCAGCAGAGCTGGATATGTATGCAGATGTCTCCTGCAAGACATGGTGAGATACAAGATCTCCCCTGTTCCCTGTCAGTTTCTCCATAAGTTACAGTTACACTTTAATGAAGTGATGGGCAGATCCGGAAACTCCTGTAGTCTTTTTTTTTCAGATATTGAAAAAAACAATACAGCTACTGTAAGTTTCCATTCAGGATCTGCATGTTCAGTATCTTTTGGGGATTTACATATTTACTTTATCTTTTTTCCTGTCATATTCATCAAATTATGGGGGACATTTACCATAGCCGGCACTCCATACATAGAGTGCATAATAAAGGCCCAGTCCACCATCTGTGGCAGACACATCACGAGGCTTAGACCTCCGGATGTATCCATCAAGCAGCGGCACCGGGCAAAGCTATGGCAGGCTTGACCTAGTGTAGTATTGTGCAAAAGTCTGAAAACATTCAGTGGTGAATAGGTACAGAGCCAGTTTCTGTGGCCCCTTCACACCCCTCTATGCCCACATGTTGCAGAGGTGGCGTAGTCACAATTAAAATCACAATTTCTTGCAGTGGGCAATTATTTCAGTGCTTCTACACCAGAAACTGTTGAGGAAGCACTGATGAATCTCCCCCACACTCTTTTCCTAAAAAGAAGATATATTTGGGTCACCAATGAAAACAAGATCAAGTTTTGAATCCAATATAAAATTTACCTCAATAAAAAAAATTTTTGATTTTTTTACATTTATGCTAATTTATCAAGTGTTCTCTTTCCTCATACTGCTGTTTTAGGGTTTCCAGTCAAAGTGTTCTGTTTATTTATGCAAATTGTTAATCAGGTTTTTGCCAATTAAGTGATTCATATAACGTTCTCATGAATGCAAAATTAAATAGAAAGAGCTGCGGTTGCATAACACGGACAATAATTATCTATCTATCTGAATTGGAAGAAGTGAGCAGCACTCCAGAGGTAGAATTCAAAAGTTGGTGATCTTTATTGAGGCAAGTGGCAACGTTTCGGTGTTGGACACCTTTTTCAAGCTTGAAAAAGGTGTCCAACACCGAAACGTTGCCACTTGCAGGCTCCCCCCCTCTCCTTAGGGGTTTCACAAATCTGTGAGGACTTGAACTCTACTTTTTGTATCTATCTATCTATCCATCCAAAGTCCAATAAAAGAAAAGCACAAAAAATTTAAGTGGAAAAATACCTTGGTGAACTTTATTCCTTAGTAAGATCAACGTTTCAGCTCCAAACAGTGAGACTTCCGTAAGCTGGTTTTAATGTGAATATTTGGTGTGGTGCTCATTTATTGGACTTTACCTAATGCTAAGCCCTATAAAGTGTGCACCCATCTTTTTTTTTCTTAAAAAGTTCTTGTTTCTGCTGCTTGCATTTCCCTGTCGTATCTATCCATCTATTTATCCAAATACTTACCTTATAAATCTGGAATTTCCAACATTGGTTGGATGGCTTGAGAAAATATGTATTGCAATGTATCACACTAAAATAGGGAAAAACAAAACTAATTTTGTTTTATTGCAAACATGAGATTATTATTACCATATTCTGGCAGCAGCTGATGTTTTCCACAAAAACTCTGAATCTTGAGGCATTGACTTATAGGGACACATTTACTTACCGGTCTCATTGATGCCGCTGATCCGGAATGTCCGACGAGGATACAGAGCTGCCGCAATTCACTAAGATCGTGCTTCCCCGCTGAGGTCCACCGGAGGTTACCTTCTTCTTCCCAGTGCATGTGAGTGCTGTTCTTGCAACACAGTATGGCTTTTAAATTCTTCGTTTTGTCCGAATCAGTCGGGTTGTCTGACGGCCACGCCCCCCGATTTGTTCTGCATGCAAGCCAGCGCTGATGCGCCACGATCCGATTGCGTGCACCAAAAACCCCGGGGCAATTCAGCGCAAATTGGAACAAAATGCGAAACCCGACGGAAATGCGTCCGACAGACCCTTAGTAAATGTGCACCAAACTGTTCTTTACTGTCGCTCACTCAGACTCTGCCTCACAATTGCAGCATTCTGGTGACATCATAGTGTTCAGTTTTCATGTCTAGCATGCATGTGTAATAAGCCCAAACTATATACTTAAAACGTGATAAAAGAACCATATCCATTAGATACTTGTAAAGGACTACTTAGAAGTATGATTAGTCTACTTATTTGGCTGAAAGTTGTAAGCTAGATAACATGTATGATCTACATTAGACTATAAATGTACCAAAAATATGTATTTTGCACAGTACATAGAAGTACTGACACCTATTGCACTGGACTTGTTATCAGCCTTGCATCTGTGGAATGTACTGTACTCCCAAAAGAATGTGAAATGTGAGTGGCAGAGAGACAGAAAGGAAGAGTGATTGAGAGACAGGCATGGAGAGTAAGTGACAGAGAGACAGGCAGTGAGAATGAGTGACAGAGAGACAGACAGGGAAAGTGAGTAATAGAGAGACTGTCACTCACTCTCGTTGCCCGTCTCTCAATTACTCACTTTCCCAGTCTTTCTCTCTGTCACTCACTCTCCCTGCCTGAGAGAAAGACAGGGAGAGTGAGTGACAGAGAGACAGACAGGGAGAGATAGATGCATAGATAGATATATAATATTTTTTGTAAACCAATTCTATTTCGTGATAGTTAAGAGCAGTTATTTACTATACCAGGCAATGCCGGGAACTACAGCTAGTTCTATATATAAAATTAAATAGAAACATGCATATCCTGTTAAAGGTCTCCAGTGCCCAGTTTGGGGAAGGTCCCAACACTATTCTGGATTGCCTGAACACTGTCGAGGTATCACTGCATGTTGTTTTTCTCTTGAAGGGATGGTAAGGCATGGTGTACTCCACTGAGAAGTCAGTCCAGAGAGTCAGAGTCTGCAGTGAACAGTTTAATTCTTTTCAGGTGCCAAACAAGTTGTACTGGCTTTTCCAATCCTAGAACTGGCTTTTCCAATCTCCTCCCTGGCAGAAGATGGGTTCTACTTGGAGGAAAGTTCTGGGCTACCTGTCCCTCTCTTTTTCAGAATACTGGTATCCTGATCACAGGCTACAAGCCTAAAAATATTATCACTATTAAATGGGCTTTCTAAAGCACCAACCCCTTTAACAATGGATATATATTTTCAATTTCCAACAATGGTAGCAAATCAAATAATAATGTAATGCAATTGCTTGTGTTTATTACTACACATAAGATGAAATGCATGATATGTGGTGAAGTTCATTTGAATCAATAAATGCACAGTTACTTCAATATATGTGATAAGCGTTACTAAGAAATTGTTGCATTTGATGCTTTGGAAACCTGACTTTACTGTGAACAAATATAAAGGGGTCTTCTTTTACATTTTAACCTAATTTCTAACACTCTTCTAAATGAAGTGATGCATATTCATGTTATACATATTATTCAGTATAATGAATTCCAAATAGAGAGCTGAAACCTAATGAGACACAATTATTCTGATGCTATTTATTGAAAGACTCTCATGCAAATGTGGAGAAAGGCTATTTTTGCCATGAACAAATTCCTTGTAAAATTGTGATGAAAGAGTAATTAAGGTCCTCGAGACCCAACAATATATAACTTTTTTGGAGTGTTTTCATGTGTCTTTCTCAAAATAATAATTTAGAGATGATAACTTATTACATTTACTTTTCAGCAAAGTCATGAATAGTATATGATCTTACACATCTTAAAAATATATTCATTGTTTTACAGCAATTACAGAAACAGCAATGAAATTCCTTCAATATGATAATCCAGTCTGGCAATATACGGTATAAATTCACCAAATCAGAAACAAATCCAGTCTGGCACTATACGGATAAATTTACCAAATCAGAAACAGAAGATGGAGTACATTAGCTTAGATTAATCGAAGAAGTAAATTTTATGTTAATATTATTTTATAACTTCCAGAAACTTCTCTTATCTCTTAGGGTACAATCACACTTTAGTTGTGGGATCCCACAACTAAACTTGGGGAAGGATAAATCATGTTGTCTTTTTATCCTTGCAAAAGAGCCCACCCCATTTCTCCCATTATAATCAAGTTCTGGAAATATTTTGACACTGATTTCCTACTAATAAATATATTCCAAAATCAACCTGTGGCTTTCCATAAAACCGTTATCCATACATCATAATCCCATTGATACTCAGCTAAAGAAATTCTCTGTAACTTTAGCATAATTTGTCCAATGTGACGCCTGCTGGTCCATGATAGGTGCCCCGCGAGGCCTGCTGTTCTGGCAGCAGGCAGCGCGGACCAGACCAGCAGGAATTGTGGAACAGGTGGCAAAATTCTGTGAGTTGTTGTGTCCCCGCCCACAGCTGCTTCACAAGTAAATATGCTGGGGTAGGAGGCGGTACTATATTGGGGTGGGGTACAGTGGGGTGTGGGGGTGACTTGGCCCTGTCACTGTACTGGGGTGAAGGCAACCCTGTAACTATACTTGGGTGAATGATTGTAAATTGGCCATGTGACTGTAGTGGGGTTGGTGGAGGCCCTGTAACTATACTGGATGGGAGGAGGCCCTGAAACTGTACTTGGGTGGGGTGGAGGCCATGAAACTGTACTGGGGTGGGGGGATGCCCTGAAACTGTACTGGGGTGGTGGGAGGCGCTGTAACTACATTGGGTGGGAGGAGGACCTGTAACTATACTGGATGGGAAGAGGCTCTGCAACAATACTGGGATGGGGAGGAGGGCCTGCGACTGTACTGGGGTGGGGGGAGTCCCTGTGACTGTACTCGGGTGGAGGAGGCCATGTGACTCGTCTGGGGTGAGGGGAGTCCCTGTGACTATACTAAGGTGGGAAGGAGGCCCTGTGACTATACTGTCAACTGGGAGGGGACCCTGTGACTATACTGGCTACTGGAAGGAGGCCCTGTGACTATACTGGCAAATGGAAACCCTGTGACTACACCGGGGTGATGGGAGGCCCTGTGACTATACTGGCTTCTGGGGGGAGGCCCTATGACTATACTGGCTACTGGGGGAGGCCCTGTGACTATACTGGCAACTGGGGGGAGGCCCTGTGACTATACTGGCAACTGGGGGGAGGCCCTGTGACTATACTGGCTACTGGGGGGAGGCCCTGTGACTATACTGGCTACTGCAGGGAGGCCCTGTGACTATACTGGCTACTGCAGGGAGGCCCTGTGACTATACTGGCTACTGCAGGGAGGCCCTGTGACTATACTGGCTACTGGGGGGAGACCCTGTGACTATACTGGCTACTGGGGGAGGTCCTGTGACTATACTGGCAACTGGAGGGACTGTGCCTATACTAGCTACTAAGAGAAGGCCCTGTGACTGTACTGGAAACTGGAGGGACTGTGACTATACTGGTCACGATAAGGATACTGGCTACAGTGGGTTCATCATTGTAAAATTGCCTACTTGGGGCACTGTTATACTGTTTATGAAGTGAGAAGTCTAAAATCTACAGAAAAAAGGCTTGTCGGCTTCATGAAGCTTCAAATGGAGGGCTAGGTCATAGAAGATGTTGAAAGTAAGATTTAGGGTAAGTCCTGGTATTACCCCTAAACTCACAATTCTGCAGCATCTCTCATGGGCTGACATACACAGACAGACATGTCAGGAGTCATGTCAGATCTGTATTGTCCGGTGACTATTGCTGCACAGAGCTTTATCCACCCATATAGTTGTTAGTGTGATAACACTCTGCAGAGCCCCTTTGTAGACATAGCATTTGACTGCTATATAGTCATGGTTTGCTGGAGTGGACATTTTTTTAGAAGCCTTTAGATTTTGTTCTGAGGTCTGTGTCTCATTTTAACAAGTAAGTGGATTTATAACCACATGTTCCCTACCTAGGAATCGCAGTACCAGTATGTCATCTGTGTTGTTCGAAATAAGCTTTTTTTTCTGTTTGTATGGAGCGTATTTTGGTGCAGTATTTCTGTAATTCTGATGTATATAGTGAACTTGGCTGAATGCTGCAGTTATGTACAGAGCTTGGTTCTGGCCCTGTATTTAATGTTAGATGCTTCTAATAAGTCCCCCAGAATGTTTCACACTTTAATTAGTAGTAGTCTGGTGGTCTCTGATTACATGAAGAGTGCCCCCCCCCCTAAAATTTTCTCTGGTGGGCCCAAGGTACTCCAGTCCGACATAAGCATTTTATGTATCTTAACAAATTAGGCACACTACTGAAATTTGCACCAGAAGCTTCTAGTAATAATTACAAGTCTACTGGTGCCCTCCGGTGTCCCGCTCTGCTGTCGCTCCGGGCGCCATGTAAACAAACATGGCTGCCGGAGCAGCGAAGGACTCAGCTTCCGGCCGGCCGTGGCTGGCCACGCCTACCCGTCCCTATTCACAGCATTGTGTATGGGGGCCGGAAGGTTGTCGGGTCCGGCTGGAAGCTGAGTCCAGCACTGATGTTTACATGGCGCCCGGACCGGAGCTACAGCAGCGCGGGATACCGAAGGGCACCGGAAGGAAAGTAGATCTTTATTTTTTAAGCAGCCCCCTCCGGCCACCTTTAGTTTTTTTTCATTACTCTGACGAGCCGCATTTTATCACACATTCTGTATTTGGTACATATGCATAAATGCAAACACAGAAAGCAAATGCAGACGTACACAAAGTGATTTTTTGACTTCTAAATTGCATTCATCTTTCCAGTCAAGCAGTATTCCTGCACATAACTGCATGCCATAAAACATATAATCAAGCCTCCATCTTGTAATAACTTTTTGGAATTATGATTTATTCTTTGCAAATTCATCCACTAGCTTCCTGACAGCTTAACTATACAGTTGTTGTCCTCAGGAACAATTATGCAATTATTAAAATGATGTATGGTGCCTCCCTGTAGCATTTTATATGTATGTATGTGTTATCTCCTTGTCTGTAATCTACAAACTACTTGTTTTGATTTATTTACTTCATTAAGATCTGACTTTCAATTCCGTCCTCAATATATCATGCTTTGCATACAAACCCTAGACTTTACTTGCCATTTGTCATGCTGTCCCTCCATTTTCAGTTTAAAATAATAACACTTTGGTGATTAAAAAATAGGTAGTAAATATAAGATTTAATAAAAATATCTATTTATATGATCTCTATGTAGTATTTATCTATGTATCTATCTATCACTATCTTTTTGGGGTTCAGTACCAAGTCTGCTCTTATGTATGTTTAGATCTCCAACATTGGATACGTTTTCGTAAGCCCTATCTCTTAATGTGCTGGGAAAAACAGAGTTTGGGACTGGTACTAAAAATTTAGGACAGTCCTAAAAAAGTTGAGGTGTTGCCAGGATTGCGATTAAACTTGAGGCTAGCCAGGATGTTCTTTGGATGTTCTTATACTGTATTATGACCACCTTTTCCCATTACTGCTTTTTCCCAAACTTTAGTTTCCATGTGTGCCTTTTGTGTACTGTCTTTGTATAATATTTTGTTGCATTGCCCATGTTGTTGCATACATCTTTACTGATAATTCAGATTAGTTACTTTCCCTTGAAGAGCTCTCTTCTTGCCAAGTTCCATTATAGATGTTTTGCACCAGTGCCCAGCATTGTCTTAAACTAGAGAAAACCATTTGTTCAGCATTGCAAAATACATCATTCTCCAGAAATACGGAGAAAGAAGGAAACACAGATCCCTCCTTTATGTCAGCAAAGAGTGTGATGATCCGTCAGGGAGCAGACCGAAGTACCAAACAGAGACAGCATGCAAATTGGTCAGCTTTTACAGTGCAAATATCCTCTTCTTTATTGCACACATCTGAATCCAGTAATGTGTCATCTGCTTAACTAAATCAATATGTTACATCTCAGCGCCTTATTAATGTTTCCAGACGAGAAACAAATTCACACCTTGCTAAATCTCTATTACATAGAAGCCGAGGATAAAGCGCCGAGAGATTGAAGATGAGAATCACAAGAGATTGTGGGAAGATAAAAGGTGCATCTCTTTTTGCAATAATGTCTGTATTGTTAGCACTGGAAAAGATAAGTATCTGTGAATTGTACAAAATGGAAAGTGTGTAAAGTACCCAATAAATGACTTTATAATTAGCCATTTATTACAGGCATTTAAAAGCCTCCAACCTGTGTGGAGGACAATTTTGTGCCTTATGGAAAAGGCTGGTGGTTTTACTATTGTACATTTACATTAGATTTGATTTCACAAACCATGATGTTAAATATATGTCTCGATTCCCTGGTAATTAGAATGTTTTCTTAGGGTAAGTTCACACGTACCTAACTTACTTACCTACATTAAAAAGGTAGGAATGGAGGTTTAACATATCAATTAAAAATCCCATTGAAAATGATATGTAATTGTTTATGGTCTGTTAGGCAGGTATCCATTATACATGTTTCATTTTTTAAACAGAGAAAAAGTACCAAAGTACCAAAAGTTCCAAAAAACGCATGCATAATGGATGCCTACCTAAACGGAACATAACGAATTACATAAAATTTACATCAATGTCAATGGGATTTTTAATTGATATGTTAAACCTCCATTCTTGACTTTTTTCAACAGAGATAAGGAATGGAGGTTTGAACAGTAATGTGAACTTAGCCTTATTCATTACTGAAATCTGCACCAGAAGCTTCTGGTAATAATTATTGTAAGAGATGGAGCATCACCACTTAGACCTCCCCTGACACATTAAACTTTTAGACACGTTTAACTTTTGCCTCATGTGCAGGGTGCACATTAGGCAACGTGATACTAGGTCAAACGTAATAGAGGAGGCAGTGTTGTGATTATCTGCCCAACTGTAATCCTTCTTACTTACAAAATTCTTCATTGAGCACAAAAGATGTTTTGTATTGAACCCAAAACTCAGTATATGTCTTACCAATGTCTAACATTGATCAGCAGAATGTGTCACAAAGCTATACAACAGCTGCTATTAAAGTGACGGCAGACCTAACACAAATTACTTTCCGCTGCTAGAATGGAGACTGTTTATTTTTTCAGATTTTCATAAAAAACTCACGAGGAGACAAATTTTGTTGAAAGATTGGATATAAAACATACTCACCTTTTTGAAAGCACCCACACATCAAGTAGTCTGGCTTCTGGTCTCAAATGCTTTTGCTCCTGTCAGAATGTGTTTTTCTCTCTTTTTTACCTTTTGTAATACAGGATCTGGGAATGGACAAGAGCGCCTCACAGAAATAGTGTGCGATGAAAATTACCCCCCTTTCCAGCTATCCCTGCCTGATTTTCTTATATACCCTATGCAGAAGAGGACAACTTGTCAATTTTCCCTTCCTGAGCCAAATCACAAAATGTGGGGATTATACAAATAGGTTTTCCAGGATGAGATAAGGAAAACCATGCCTCTTTTAGCTACCTTGTAAGGGAGCTAGTTTGAAATCAAGCATGACCTTAAGGAGGCCTAATGACATGATGTGGGATTAAGACCAAACCAATATACTGGTTTGGCCTTATAAAGAAGCTTTTGACTAGGGTTGGGAGAACTCTTACTTCCTGACCAAAATGTGGAGATGAAGACAAGTCAGTACAAACAGAGGAATAGTCTCCAGATATAGGTCAGAACCAGAGAGGACAAATGCAGTACAAAATGACAAGGCAAAAGAATAGTCTTAACACCTGCAAGCTGTCACATATATTAGAATACAGACAGCAGCATGGAAAGGAGCTCGCTAAGTATAAACTATAGAATGCAAAGAATACTCAACATGAAAAACTGGAAGGTACATGGAGAGGAATTCTGTCACTCACAGTGTGTTAACTCTTAGACAATAGGGTTTGGAAAAAGACAGATGGGTATGATGCAATTCAATCAAGGTTGTCAGAATAATGAATACACCAGTGTTCACATTAACAAAAAGAAAATGGAACAAACAACGGAATAAACTGGCAAATCAGCTCATTTTCAACCATACCTTATGAAGTGAGGAAGATAAAGACACAGATGTAACATCTGAAATCGGCACATAAATCACTGATCCCAGCTGATATAGCAATAACAACTGCATGTGATCAGCAAGTCCTGGAGATGGGGAGCTGCCACTGGAGTTCTATTGATTCCTCTGAAAGGTATTTCTTTTTTAACTTGTCTTGTCTGTTCCCTCAGAGGTTTTACCAAGATACAGAAAACCCCATTTGATGAGTGTCTTTTACTACCTAACAAACATTTGAAAAATTTGAAAAATAAATCTTCAGGTAAAGGTAGCAATGAAACACTTGCATGATGACAGCTCTAACATTAGAGCTATTTCTGAAAGAAAAGCATGATAAACCTGGGGTACTTACTCATAGATCCAGGGAACACACAGTGATACTTCTTTGAGGAGACCAACCAATTTTCTACCCAATAAATATAAGAATATTACTAAAGTCACAGTTCCTGGATCTATGAGTAAGTATCCCTGGTTTATCATGATGGATTTTCATGGTAGATTTCCTCCAAAAACTCTGGGACTTAAAGCCTTTACTTGCTACATATAAAACAGAAGTAATTTAACACCTCAAAGGCTCTGTGAATTTTGGGATGGACTTTTAGATGCCTAAATGAGCCTAGGAACATATTGCAGGGTTATATGTGTCCAATAGTTCTGCCAGGCTCATGTCTACAACAGAAACATTAATCAGTTTTCCATTCCAACAAATTATAATCTATTCAGATTTCTAAGACAGATGCTCATTGTGTCATGACTAATAAACAATCATTATACCCAGCAGTAATAATTCCATGATTGCTACCATGTTGACATATTCCACATTGATGATGTTATACAAATACTGTTGCCACATTCTTCAGTGTAAGAAAACCATCATAAAACATTCCAAAGAAAAATCCTCAACAAAAAGAGATCCCTTTCCTTTTCTATGACCAAACCCCTTAATCTTTATCTCTCAAGTCTCACTCTATACATTTTAAAAATCTTCACTTTTCACTTCAGCGTTTCTCAGGGTTTCAGCCCTGACTACATATCCTAATTATCCAGAACTACCCATGTAAAGGTACAAAAGATCAATAAATAAATGCAACATTATAGCTGCTATATTGTCATCAGTAAATTACCCCATGTATTCAGAAAGAAGTAATGCCGTCAAATTTGTTCTTTTCCAATACAGAATCAATTATTTTCTTCATCTATATCACAAGCGCCCCAGCTTCACTAAATTTAAAGGGCCAGTGCGCCGTTACTTGGCGCTGGCCATTTTAAAAAAATAAATAAGCCTTCCTCTTCCTGCATAACCGGCCGGATCTTTGTGCCTACGCTATTGTGAAAGCTCCCCTGCGATATCCCGGAGTATTCCTGCGTTCCTGTGTGTTCCTGCTTTTGAGTTCCCGTGTTCCTGGGTTCCTGCTCCCGGCTCTTGTGTGTTCCTGTTCCGTTCCTGTTCCCGTGCTCCTGTGTGTTCCAGTCCATTCCTGTTTTCCCATTCCCTCCTGTTGCTGACCGCGGATTGGACTTGACCTGGCATCTCTGCCGCCTGCCCTGACCCTGTGCCTGAACCTGACCCCGAGATTGTCTCCTGCAAAGGTACCTCGACCTTGGCTGCCGCCGCAGGCTAACCGCACCTGTGGAATGAACTGGTGGTACATCGCCGCAACAAGACCATCCTGCTTTGTGGCGGGCTCTGGTGAAGACCTGGTGCCACTTAGACTTTGGTCCCAGATCTGACAAATACAATGTACAATATACTGAGTATTATCCTGATCATCCATTTTTATAATTAATCATTTGTTCAAAAGGACACTAGGTCCCAATAAACTATCCAGGCAGGAGTGAGTGACTCCGGGGGCCGGTCTACCTCCTCTCTCTTGTTCCAGTGTTCCCCATACCATAGTCTATTGCTTCCTATTCTCCCTTTTCTTTTCCCGTTTTCAGATTTCCACAGTTTCTTGGGACCTATATGATTGATTTCAGGCCATGTCATGAATTTAGTAAAAGTAACAACTTTGCTGATTATTCTAAGTCACTGATTTTCCCTACAAATATGTTTTACAGCACCATTTTCTGCAACTGCCTGCTATTTTCCTTGTCTTAGCCTACCATTACTTGAATTTCTTGGGTTGTTCATACATGTATTCATTTTTTGTGGCTTTGTATAGCTTTTATTCTTAACAGTTTTGTTCTCTATTTCTGTTTTATATGAAAAATAATACAGTTATTAGGTCTTCTTGTGGAGTTGGATTAGTACCATTTATTGGGGAAGGAAATATATTTTAAATTACATTGAGCAATGAACCTGTTGTTTACAGTGATTTGTTTGTAATACAGTTTGTGGAATAAGCACAAGGTAGGATAATGATGCTGACAGTGAACCTTTACAAGAATCTCTAAATAGCATATTCCTAAAGGGAGTCTACCAGCAATTATGAACATACAAATGCATTTATATACCAGGATCGTAGCCAGACTTTGTATTTTAAAGAGCACTTCTATGTGAGTTCTCACAGCAAGCTCCCTTCTGTTGTGGGGAGGGGGAATAGATGGCTTATGGTAAAAAGTTACAGCAGCGGGGAGGGGGTGTTGAGCAGTTTTCATACGAGGGTCTAAGAACAAAGAAGTTTGAGGACATTCTTCCAGAGTTCCAAGCCCAGCTACTGTCCTGGAATATAAATCCATCTTTCACAGTTCTGCTGCTACCAACTGCACACAGATGGTTACATAGCTCTTAAGGGCTCCTATCTAACTCTGTCTGCAGAGTTAGGGGTATAAAAGTCACAAAAAAGTGGCAAAGACGGTTTTTGCGACTTTTCATTGCTCAAAAGTTGCACAGTACTATTGCCACCTCTTCACTATACTGGAGTAAACATATAACTACTGTTATATGCAATGCAGCGCAAAGCCACATTCATGACTTTTTTTTAAAAAGTCACTAAAAAGTCGCAGACAACACCAGCCCCCTGCTGGAGTATGTGCGGCAACCTTTGATGCATTCTGCACCTTTTTTTTGCCTTTTTGAATGAAAAATCCTAGACAGATATAGAACATAAGAACAGTTATTAAAGGGCCACAACCACTTTAATGAATCTGATGAGAAGCGGAGACCAAAGAGAGACATAGGGGCATATTTATCATAAGCTGGCACTCGTGCTCGTGTATAATAGCCCCGCCGCTGCATGTTCGCAGCGGAATAAATCAAGAGGCTTTCGCCGACGGCAGCGAGTGCGCAGGTGTGGGGACAGTAACACCCACGCCAGCCCACTCACGGCCAGCCACGCCCTCCGCGCCAGCCCACTCCTGGCCGGCTGCGCCCTCCTGGCGCCCACTGGCGTGAAGGTGGCGGATTGGGGCAAATAATCGAAAGTGCTAGCGTGGCGCAGAGGTTCTGATTAGTATGCCGCATAGAACTGTCTCAAGGAGCCGCCTAATGATACATCTCCCCTTTTGAAGGTATCTAAGCCACTATCCAATGTTCAAAATATATCTAAGATACTCTAAAAACTGGAGTAAGATTTTGCCCCAATGTTATTATACTCTGTCATAGTGCTCATAAGGCAATGGGAAATTACCACCCCTATTGACTTTATATCTATAGGTATCTATAGAATGCAAACTATAATTATATTGTCATTAATGGAAGCTATGAAATTAAAATAGCAACCAGTGTAAAGTCAGCTGTGATTTATTTTTTTGTAAAACCAAAACATGTTGCATCCTGAATTTATGGGATGGCCATGTATGCGGTTGATCATTAATTTTACTAAAAATCCATCTATGTTATATTATTTCACAGGATTCTCTGTGCTCTTTTATGACCAGAATAGTTTAGAAAGCTGCAGTTATATCTCCAGTAAACACAGAAACTTGGCAGACCAATGACAAGTCAGTGGGAGACAACAAGATCTGTTACAAAACACTTAATAATAGATCTTTCATATTCATCAAGATGCCAGTTTGAACAAAGCCCAACATTGTAATTTCTCATCACCCACCAGTTTTCCTCACTGATGTCATAAGTAATTATGCCCTGAATGATGCCGTCTAGATATTCTAGATTTTACTCTTACTTTTTGTATAATTATAAGCTTTTATACAGCCCCACTATAACATCTATCTCTTTATAGGATACAAACTTCCTTGCAGTCTTCTTTCAGCCTTGATTTATCTTTGCTGAGTTAGGAGTTTGACTCCTAACTTTATCATACTTTCATCTTCCCAACACAAACTCCTCCTGCATAATAATTTATTCCTACTACTCCACTTAATACTTTACTTTCTGTACAGCCTGTAACCCCATTGCGACACTGCAGAAATAATCACTTTTTTTGGCTTCGAAAATTATATTGAAAACATTTATCTACAGACGTGGCCGTCACAGTAGTTAATGTTACACATAATACCCTAAAAAATGTTTGTGCATATATTTATGCTTCCCTGGGAATAATGATTGCGACAAACAATGCCCCAAATAAGGAGTCCAAGCAAAAGTTCTGCATAGTATTGAGCAATTAATGCCCATAATTAGTGATGAGCAGACCATTTAAAATTTGGGTTCATCCAAATGTGTCTGAACTTGAATTTTAAAATCCTGTTTGGTACCTGAAACCAGACCCCAGTAACACCCGCGATCAATGGTGCCACCAGTCACAGGCGTTAACTGCTTAAATGCCACTCGAAAAGTTGCCAACAGCATTTAAAATACTATCTACTACTATTGCCTAAATTATGTCAACAATTATGCAACACCATTTTGGTCAATAGAATATAACTTTAATATTTATTGTGAAAGATAAAATTTATTTTCTTTGTGCTAATAAATAGAAGCTAAAGAAAAAAAACCTGGAAACAAGCCAAGATAAAAAGAGCTTACCATGAACTTTACTATTAGAAATTTCTTGGCACACCAAAAACATATATTTTTGGCTGAGCCAAGGATCTTACACAATGAAAATCTAGTGTTTTTATGAAAGGCCACCTCCATGGTGACTCATACTACTACAATTCCAAAGTATAGTTACTTCCACATTAGACATTTTCAATTACTTGTGCCAATATCTCATCCCCTCGATTCCTAATGCAACAGTTCCTTTACAGAGTAGTATTTTGCAGGTTCTTAATTTTCAAGAGATCAGATCAAAGAATGCTGAGTCTCCTATCTTTAAGAACCCATCAGCGGCAAAATGGTCTACTACTATGGCATTCACGCTGTTCCTTCACAATTGACTAATATCTTTGCAACTTCCTTGCTTTTTAACATAACAAAGTACTGCAGACATTTTCATTTGCGAGAATAATATACTATAATATAGAAGTCTGAATACAATCATAGCTAGGCATTAGAAAAATTGCTTATGTAAAACCAAGTGCTTTTGTATAAACCACATAAATCTTTAACATTTCTAAGCTCAAGTAATCATTTGACAGAAACTTTAAGTTCAGCGGACCCGAATTAATTATTCAATTTAAATAAACTTGATTTTCATGGGTCGCATTTAAAGGGGGGGGGGGATTTCATTACAAAGATTACGTAAAATAAATTCAATTATCTTTGCAGCAGTCACTTAAGATTCTGCACAGGGAAATGAAGTAAGTATTGTTTTCATTTTGAAGATTTATTAGGCGCACGCTGCTCCTTGTTTTTCAATGTCTCACTTATTATTCTACTTATCACAACAGCCAAAGTGAGTTCTAGGAAGTGAGAATTTTATACCCATAATTTCTTTTCATTCTCTGGCTCAGTCCAAGCAATTTCACTGAGACTTTGTAGCAAAGTGGTCAAAGAGAAGTAGTTAAAACAGCGGTGATGAGCATTGTACCAAACCATTAGACCCCAACAATTAAGAAACAAATGGACTTCTTTTGTGCCAACATCTCCAATATTGCCAAACACAAGGCTCTGACTGATGGCAATCACAACTAAGGAATCAGAGCTCTGAAATGAAAGCTAATAACAAGCGATTGCAACGATCTAGCATTATTTTTCATGTTTTCTGTCACCCAAGGATATTCAAGATGGAAAGACAGCGTTCTTCATTTGTTGAAAATCCTCATGTTAGAAGCGATTGCATTATATGATGATTAGACTTACATCAAATGTCAGGCAATCTCTTAAATACCACTGCTGACTTGCGCAACAATTCAATAAAGCTTATGACACTTGATGAGAGCAGATATTACAATTGAGACGGATAATGAGTGTTGTAATAAGGGTCGATTATTATTCATGGAATTAGCAATATCCGCTTAACAGATGTTTTGCTCCTTTCTGGGGTTCTCAAACATCCTCAGGACCGAGATTCAGACGTCATTGCCTCGTCAATAAGCATTAATTCTATTTATATGGAAATTGTATCACTTCATCTACACTCAAGAGCAGGGGCTATTATTTTACCATGTAAAACTGGAATATTGATTGAACTTATGATTCAAGATCTAAGATCCAAGTAAATGTTATTTCTGAGGCCATTTAATACCATCTATACTTATATTATTTGTCTGTAAGGTGTCTGGGATATTGACATAAATAGGAAAGTCACTCACTGGTCAGGTGAGTTTTGGGATGTACTATTGCAATTTGGCAGTTTCATATTAGGAATCTGTGAATATGGAACTCAAGAAATATGTGTGTCTATAGAGGTGGACTGCAATTCCTTGGGCTGATTACAGAAAATTATTTTAAGCTTGTCTTCTGTGTACTGTCTATAGATCCTTTGCACATCTAATTTAGTGTATAGTCTTATGAAATTGTATAGTATATAGAGGACATTCAGAATAAAAACTGCTGTCACAACTTGAAAACTACTCTAGACCAATGATCCCAACTTTTCTGTAACCACGGGTTGGTTGCATGTCATTTTAGTGTGTGTCAAAATAGTGTGCCTCCCCTTAACTTGTACCGAACCGCACACTATATGACACTCCCTTTCACACAGGTGCCGTAACTTTTTCAGCAGCTGCCGCAAGCTTCCGGTACCCCCTAGTGCCCCCTTTCCTACAGTCCCTCCTTACTATGCCCCCTTTCTATCGTTACTTCCTTATTATGCCCCCTTTCCTGCCATCTCTCTTCTAATGCCCCCTTTCCTGCAGCCCCTCTTTATTATGACACCTGTCTTGCAGTTTTCCCTTAGAGTTATGTCCTTCCTGCAGTACCTCCTTATTATGTCCCCTTTCCTGAAGTCCCCCCTAATGCCTTTTTCCTGCACCCCCTTATTATACACTCTTTCCTACATTTCCTACTTATTATGCACTCTTTACTGCAGTCACTCCGTATGCCCTCTATCCTGCATCCCCCCTTATTAGCCCCTCTTTCTTGCAGTTCCCAATTTTGAGTTTCCAGTTTCATGCAGCCACCTTTATTATACCACTTCCCTGCAGCCCCCCTTATTATGCCCAATTTCCTGTAGTCCCATCTAATGTCCTCTTTCCATCAGCCCACTTATTATGCCCCCTTTCCTGCAATACCTCCTTATCACGATCCCCTTTTTTGCAGTCCCCCTTATGCGCCCTTTCCTGCAGGACCCCTTATTATGCCCCCTTTCCTGCAGAACCCCTTATTATGTTCCCTTTCTTGCAGGTCCCCTTATCATGCCCCTTTCCTGCAGAACCCCTTATTATGCCCCCTTTCTTGCAGGCCCCCTTATTAAGCCCCCTTTCCTGCAGACCTTTTTATTATTATTTTCAGTAGCTCCATCTGAATAAGGGCAAACCATAGAAAAGAGGGCTTCCTTATACAATCAAAAATGTCTGGTAATTGGGCAGGTGTCAATCATTTTGTATAGGTATTTTAAAGGCTCACTGATAACAGCTGAGCAAAACTATCCAGATATTTAAACCTTTACTTACCTTCACCACCGCTGCCAACAGAAGATATGACAATGTTTTTTGGTACACAAAGAGTTAAACATTTTAGATTTCTACTTACGGGCTTATGACTGTGTTCACAATTGTGTTTCTGTTTGAGACATCACATGTTGTTACCCAATATTAGCAATTATCTATTATGGCTCACATAGGACTCTGCTTAGGTGTTTTGACTGGAAAGAAAAACACTGTAAATATAAAAAAATCAGACTTATTACACTGTGACGAATACTAGTTTCCAAATGTTATGAGTTGAGGAGGAAGTCATTATTATCCCATGCACAAAGAGTAGACATTTGTCTTTAAAGATTTCCATTGAAATTGAGGCTTCAACATAGGCTTTACTTGATGTTCAATATCATCCACAAGCTATTTCAGAATCCCAATATTTTTATTATTATTAAACCTTGAGGATCATTTTGTACAGTAGTTTTGTACCACAGTGGAGAAAGAGTGATATAAAAAATAAGAGTATTTGACTGGAATCCATCAACGGAGCCGAGCATAAGGATCAACATCTTTAAAGCTGCTGATTCCACTCTTATTAAAATACATAAATTATGGCATCAACATTTCTTTGGAAGACTTCTGCCACTCTAGAAATCTATCTATCTTTCTCCCTCTCTCTTTCTCTCTCCTAGTATTCAGTAGATATTAGTGAAAAATATGTAGAATGTAACTCATGTTCCTTTTAAACACCATATAGGCACTCTATATTTGAGACTGGGTTCTTATGGAGACTGCCAATTAAGGCTGCCGTGTAGGACTGTCGAGTCTTATAGCCATGGATACTACACTAGGAAAGGAAAACCATGCCTTTTTTTAGCTACCTTTAATCTACCATGCAGGGGCGTTGCTAGGGTGGAAAAAGATCCGGGGCACGGGCCCCAATGCATGTGTATCAGACTTTTAGTAATGACCCCCTGTACATAACCCCCTCACATGTGCTTGTGCCAATAACAACCTGACAGTGTATACAGCTACAGAAACCACAGGAGAAACCCCTACTTTTTCCCTCCAGTGACTGCAGGTGACGCGTCCTCCATCTTCTCCATTAGACATCACCACATCTTATGTTCCCCATTGTCCCTACATCTTGGACAGTGTTATCCTGCTGCTGCCCCCAACAATCTCCCCCAAATACTGTAAGGCTTGCATTTAAACACCAGGAGCTTGTTACCCATCACACTGGTCTCACTAGAAACGCAAATGAGATCAAACTGAGGCCTGTTCTAGTGCCACGTGTGAACACGCCCCAAGAAATGTCCCCCACACAACCCCCCAGTAACATGCCCCACACAGATACCCCCAGTAACGTGCTGCACACAGCCCCCCAGTAACGTGCTGCACACAGCCCCCCAGTATCGTGCCCCACACAGATAACCCCAGTAACGTGCCCCACACAGATACCCCCAGTAACGTGCCCCACACAGCCACAAAGCAATGACCCCCATACATCTACCACCAGTAATGTCCGCCATACAACCAACCCCAAAATGTCCCCCATACAAACCCCTGGTATTGTTCCCCACCCAGTAATGTGCCCCCACACAGGTACCCTCAGTAGGTAATGTGCCCCCACACAGCTACCCTCAGTAGGTAATGTGCCCCCACACAGCTACCCTCAGTAGGTAATGTGCCCCCACACAGCTACCCTCAGTAGGTAATGTGCCCCCACAGAGCTACCCTCAGTAGCTAATGTGCCCCCACACAGCCCCCCCAGTAGGTAATGTCCCCCACACAGCCCCCCCAGTAGCTAATGTGCCCCCACACAGCCCCTCCCAGTAGGTAATGTCCCCCACACAGCCCCCCCAGTAGCTAATGTGCCCCCACACAGCCCCCCCCCAGTAGTTAATGTCCCCCACACAGCCCCCCCAGTAGTAAGTTGTCCCCCCACAGGCCCCCCCAGTAAGTAATGTCTCCCACACAGGACCCACATAGGTAATGTCCCCCCACACTCGCCACCCCCCAGTTAAGTAATGTCCCCCACACAGCCCCCCCCAATAAGTAAGTCTCCCACACAGGCCCCCACAGTAGCCTAATTGTCCCCACCCGCCCGCCCTTTAGGTAATGTCCCCCACACAGCCCCACTTACCCTCAATGTGCAGGTCTATGTGTTCACTGTGTGTTTCCTTCCCCGGCAGTCATGTGACCATGACATATCACAGGTCCTTGAAGTATTATTCCTCCAGAGGCTGCAGTCCCCTGCTGAGGGAAAACAGTGACTGCACTCCTTCTCATCACGATCTGTGGAGATCGTGGATGAGAGAGAGGGTGACGCAGGGGAATCCGGGCTCCAGCCAAAAGATCCGGGCACGAGCCCCGGATCTTTTGACCTAGCAAGCCCCTGCTCCATTTAGGGCAGCTCCTTTCAGCATGACCTACAGGAAGCCTTATGACTGATGCAGGATTAACAACCAAAGCTTTATCTATTCGCAGAGGAACAGATTCCCAACTATAGACAGCACTGTTTCAACGTGGTTGAGTCTCTCAGTACAGTGAGGAGGTAACTGGTTTGTGAGAGGCCGGTGACTCGAGCCAGGAAGTTCCGGAGGGTTCCACAATTGTGCTTTGGATTTTCAGTCGTGGGTGTCACCATTATCCAAATCCCCCCAATATGGAAATTTTACACTGACATGTATGTACACGCTGATATTTAATAGGAGCCAAACACTGTTACAGACACTGTGTGGGCACATTTACTAAGGTTCTTGCACCAGTTTTTTCTGTCACACTTTGTAATTTTGTATGTGCCAACTGCTAGCACATATATTTAAAGGACATCTACCATGAATTATCTGATGGTAGATGCCTATTACGTTTCTCCTTGTATATCCCAGCTTAATTTCCTATATCTTGCAGGGTCGCATTTACTTTTAAAAGATATGCAATTAGTCTGGTTTCTGCAGAGCACCATGAGGCCCACTGTATTGTCATTTATGCTTGTGCGGGGCAGTACCAGACGCATTTTGGAGAGCTGGGTGAGATTTACAGAGAGGGCATAATGACATCACTGGCTCTTAGAACGCGGCTTGCATTATTAACAGTGGAGCCTGATGGGGTCTGCATTCAACCACAGGCTATTTGCATGTCCTTATAACTTATTTTTTATAGAAATGTGCATGCAATATATAAGGATGAAGCCTACCATATACGAAGACAATGCCTCAGGGCACCATCGTCTTAGTTTACATAATATTATATTTCATTTTCGGAAAATTGATCTATGATACTATTGTGAGTCGCACTGCATGGCTGGGTATAATTCCTTAAAACGGTAGTGGGGTTACTTGCGGTCTAAACACTTCATGAAAACAGTCTTTGACTGGGTCAGTTTAATCTCTTACCTATTTACTCTCCCTGTACTTTTAACGCATCCAAAACAAAGCCAAAAATAAGAAAAAAAGCAGATTTACCGTAAACCATGACATAGTTGTTTTTTTACCTTTCACATCTCAGCAGGAATTTGCCATCTTCCAAGATGCCAAGATATAATGACTATTGTGAGAGTGTGAACAAGCAACACATGTCTATAAACATGTAACTGTTCCTGAGAAGCTTTCTGTCATCAAATATGGAAGCGTATAGCTTTCAACACTGAGTAATGATTACATGAGATTATGGCCTATGCCCGCCAAACAACATTTGATGTAAATTACTCTTTGGCATTTATTATATGTCATGAAACAATCAGCTGATTTTTGCATAAGCAGAAATGTAGGTTGTAGTATGTATTGTGTTTTTAAATGTTTAAACTATTCTGCAAGTATCTGTTTTGCTCAGAGGAATTTGTCATAGTTTTATAATAAAATAATAGTAATTCTTATATATAGCGCATCATATCCATCTAGCGCTTACAATCTCGAGGGGAATAATTTAAATAAATTATGCACTTTAGTTTTAGATTTTGTTTAGAACTTAATTTTGTAAATTGAATGTACTGTGTGTATCTCCACTCCAGCAAGATTCTGGGGACCCGGAATCCTTTTTCAACAGTTGGACCTGTTTGACCGGGTTTACTTGGCAGAGATTGTAGCTATAGTCTCTGCCAGTTTTTCTGGTGGGGCCATAGTAATATTGTGGGTGAGGGTGAAGCCCATCCCTGCTGTCCATGCATGGCATACAAGTCATGCATTAAAGAAAAGCATACCACTGATAAGCCTAAGAAGGAAGGCCCTTCATATCAGATGAACTGAATATGCTAATATACTACCTTCAGTACAAAATGTAAACTTATAAATCTCTCACACACCTTAAGATGTGGTGTTGGACCACAAGTTAGTGGGAAGCCCCTACCGGACCACGTGTTTTGCCACAAATGCTTCATCAGAATTAACGGGCCATGATATATAGCAAGGAAAATGCTAGATACATAGTTTCATTGCAGTGTATTCAGCAACAATTCATTTATGGTTATAACAGAGCCACCAAATTCTTTATTGGTGAGTAAAGTGTAGACCCGAACTAAGACTGAAAATGTAGGTTTAACTTGAGGTTTAATTCATGAGGCAGGTTCTGTTTCACAAAAGGGATGAATCTTGCAAAACTAATTTTCATCTAATGGAAATCTACCAATTGCTTTATGCATTATGAAACAAACGTACCTTGAGAACTCTGTAGCTACTTTGATACGAAACATCTTGTTTAATTCCTAACTGATGGGTTTTTTAAAAAAACTGTTATAACTTTTATATGAGGCTCTATCGCTCCTGTGGCTCTTTCTTATTCATGCACATGCATTAGTTATATGGGTCACTACTCTATCTGTGTAATTTTTATTCATTTTCAATATATTAAAATTATAAATTTCACGTAAAACTTTCACAGCGGCATATTTATAGTTTTGGTCCGCACTGACACATTTTCTGGGCAACATTCATGCTGACCTTGTGTTTGGCAAGAGCCAAACGGTTTGATACTCATGGGGGTACATGTGTCAAAAGTCTGACTTTGTCCATCTGTTTTTTGGTAGTTTTCTTGACTTTTCTGCAGGTATTGTATCTTACAGTTTTTTTCTTATTGATACTTGTGGCATTGAATTAGAACTTTTTAAAACAAAAGTCTCCAAAAGTTGCAGTCAGTTCTAAGCTAATTTTTTACATTTGGTTAGGTCAGCCTTAGTCCTTGTGCAAAAGTTGAAATTTTCACATCTGGTTTCAGTGATAACTCAGGAAAACTATAAAATTGTTTAGGCTCAATTTGCGAAAAACACCTGCCTCATGAAAAGTCTCAAACATTAAGGAAACCTGCCACTGCTCGCACGATAAATCATGCGACAGACCACCCGTAGGCTATTAAGTATGATGCCGGCACATACTTTGTTACATATGTACATAGCCCTCCGATGCTACCCCCCCTATGTCTCTGGAAGGGCTATGGCTTCCGATGTTTAAATATCCATGCTCCTTCATGTACCCGTCCTCCTTCAGGTGCGAGCAGCCCGGACGATCACAAGCTCTCGTCACCTATCGCCCCGGCTGTGCGAGAGTTAGTTCACTGCGCGTGCGCGATAGGTGCCGAGAGCTTGGTGACGTCACGGCTCTCGGCACCTGAAGGAGGACGGGTACAATGAAGGAGGCATGAATATTTAAACATCAAAGCCATCGCCCTTCCAAAGATAACTTCGGGGTAACACCGGAGGGCTATTTAGATTTGTAAGTTAATCGTTTTTTTAGCGAAACTAAAGATCGCCGTGCCTAACTAAAGTATGTGCCGGCATCACTATTAAATAGCCTACCGGGTGGTCTGCTCTCATGATTTCATCATGGGAGCAGTGGTAGGTTTCCTTTAAAGAAAAAGGCAAGCCAAAAGTTTGATACATGTGCCCCATGGTGTGTCATTGGGGTTTTTGTTGGGATTTCCTTATTTGTTGAAGATGGTTTTAATATAATAGCATCCCCATTCAGGGGAGGCATTTGTGGGTTGTAAAAGCCCTGAGAGGTCCTTATATTGCTATGTAAAGCTAAGTTGCACCCATATTTCAGAGACAAAACAAAACTGGAAGACAACATCGTGACAAGTAAAGTAGAAGATAGGCAGAACAATAAAATAGTTAAAACTACATAAGGGCACAATTAAAATGTAAAATTTGGGTTCTGAATGACTGTGAATATCCATTTATACTAAGAGGGCCTAGTGAGAACCATTGTTTCTCCTATAGTGGCACGTCAAATATCTCCTGCCATTTCTGCTGGTAAAACACATAATTAATTCATAGCTAAAACTAAATGCTATCACACTGCTTAACTCAAAAATATTTTTTTGCAATGACAACTATATGGTTGTTGTTAAACATCTACAAAATGACATGTATGGTGCATAATGAAATTTTCAACTGATAGACTGGAACTAAGCCGTAGGGGTGTTCATCACCTTAAATTAAGCAGTGTTGCATTAACCTTGCACATATAGCAGAATATATCACTCATCCCAAATTCATCATCTCAGGATGTGCGTGTGTAACCATTGTTTTAATAATGGCGAAGGACTGTCACAGGGTATAATTATATTGTAATATTTACAGGGTGCTGCTCATCTGTGGGGAGGCAGCGATACCATCACTCAGCTCCTTCACCATACTTTATGTCATGATTATGATGAGAATCATTTCTCAGAGGCAACACTAGGTGCCCTTGGCATTGGATGTGTAGCAGACTTTGTGATTTAACAAAATTGGCTCACTTGTAACAGCTTATGTTTTTTTCTCTGAAATGAAGATGACAAATGTACTGCATGCCTTTCTTTTGCTAATTTACTGAATGAATGAGCTAAAGCTACCTTTTTTCTTTATCATTAGAAAAATGCTATCACTAATAAAGTTGGCAATGTTTGATACAAAACACGGTCTTAGCGACATATGGTATTGGTGTCATTAGATCTGGTGTAAGTTTGTGGCCCAACTACCTTTTGTGGTCTGGATTAGTAGACAAGGTAATACACTAGTACTACTAGACATCTAAGGTAATCTAAGGTAAGATAATCTAATTCTGAAATTGAAGAATTACGTAAGGATTAAATCAGTAACAAAGGACTGGTGTCATAAAAGGTCCAATATTCAAATGGGTAAACGTAAGCCAAAAAAATTAAAGATCTATGAGTTTAATCTATGTTGTAGAGAAAATTTTTGAAGGGTATCTCAGAGATGCTATTATGGAGTAAGTATGTAATAATAACAACCTTATGGCATGCCATAAGGGAGAAAGTAGATAATAATAACAAGATGATGAAACAGCATCAAATGGAGAAGGAAGGGTACAGGCTCTTTTAAAAAGTGGACATAGGTTGCAGAATGGAGAATGGGTACATGGGGTTGCAAGCTGAAGAAAAAGGTAATATAGTACAGGGTAGTTAATGAGGTAAGCTGGAAAAAGAGGAGTCATGGAGGTGCAGGTTGGAGAAAGAGGCATGATGTGGGGGATAGTTAAAGTGGGAAAATAGAGGTGCAAGCTGCTTAGAAAAAGGGGACATTGGGTTGTAGGATGGAGAATGATAGGGACACGGGAGTGCAAGATATCTTGAGAAATTTCCACTAATGTCTTTTAGAGAAACAAGACCAAAGTTTTCATGTTTGGGCATACAACACAACTTCATGATCTCATACCAACTGTCAATCATGGTAATGGACGATTGATGATTTAGGTTTATTTTGAAGCACCTTGCAGCTATTGAGTTGGCCATGAACATCTTTGTATGCTAAAGAATTCAAGAGTAAAATGTCAAGACAGCTATCTAAATGCTAAATATGGTGATACACACCAGATACACACTACAGAATGCCCAAAAAAGAGAATCAAGATTGCAATGGCCTAGTCAAAGTCCAAGACTCAAGGAAGTTTAAATGTTGTGGTGGCACCTTAAAAGAGCTGTGCATAAACAAATACCCAACAAACCTCAATGAACTGAAGCAATTCTATAGTAGGGCAAACTATAGTAGGTGCGTATAGTCAATAACAAACTGCCTTACACTTTGTGACAAGACCATACTACTTCAATAACATCTTCAATCAAATCATTTTGCATCTGCATGAACAAGACAGGTGTACCGCATATACTCGAGTATAAGCCGACCCAAGGATAAGCCGAGGCCCCTAATTTTACCACAAAAATCAGGGAAAACCTATTGACTCGAGTATAAGCCGAGGGTGTGAAATGCATTGGTCACAGCCTCCCCATTTATATAGCCTGCCGGACCCTGCCCCATTGTATATAGCCAGCACCTGCTCCCAGTATATAGCCTGCTAGCCCATATCCCCCAGTATATCGCCAGCCCCTTGCCCCAGTATATAGCAAGCCCCCTGCCCCAGTATATAGCCAGCCCCCTGCCCAAGTATATAGCCAGCAGAGGGGGAAGCCAGAAAGGTGAGTTTTGATATTTTTTTTACTCGTGTATAAGCCGATTTTGGGTTTTCAGCACATTTTTTTGTGCTGAAAAACTAGGTTTATACTCGAGTATATATGGTAATTTCATATTCACAGAAGACAATGTGCCATCTCATGGAGGTTGCATAATTCGAGAGTGGCTGTTGGAGACAGGGGTGCCTGCACTTTCTCCAGACCTAATTTATCCAGCAGATGGGCAATTCTACAACAGGTCCTGCATGGCGTTGAATTGCTTCAGTTTCTGGCACAGGTTATAGCTAGTGCACTGGCGTGGGGCAGGCCCTCTTCATGTAAGTGGGAAAAAAGTGTCAGGAATTGTGAATTTATCAAGGCTTGTACACCAGAAAACTGCTACACCTATTGACTTTTTTTTTTGAGAGGGGGATGTACCCACCACAGTTTTTACTTTTGTCTCAATAAATAGTTTGAGATGAGGAAATCCCCATTGCATACTTCCACTTAAATGCCCTACTTTTTGATGTTATATAATATTTAGCATAAACTTTTTACGTTTTCCATAAATTTCACCTAAAGCTAAATATTGCTAACTTTAAGTAGTGTATAGTTGAGTTTAATCAGAAGATCATAATTAGGGTAGCAAGGGTCACCAAGATCACCTTTGAATTCTGCATGTGTACCACTGAGATCATATGTCAGATATGGATTGGAAATGAGGTGAGATGTAAAGTAGGCTTCTAACTTGCCCAAATGGACCTTTTAGACATTTATAACAAACTGATTTCAATATGTATCTAAAGCCACTTTTTGACTGAAATAGGCAAGGCTGAAACAAAGGGTGGAAAGTAATCTTTAAGTAAAATTGGATATGAAGTTTAAATGTTACTAGTCCCATTTGTTTCTAGTGTAATTCAGTCATGGACCATTGCACTTTCACAAAATATGAATTACATAGTTTTATGTGAGAAGAAATTGTTCCACGTTATATGTACAGTCGAGATGTTGATGATTATGGAAATTTTATTGCAAAAATAAAATTTTTCTATGATTGAATCAAAGAGGTGAATTATTTGATCGAAAAGGCTTGAATTGTATTGCCTTAACTTGATAGAAATAGGCATATTATGTCACTCAATGCTCAGGTAATAACAATAGTTTTATGAAAAAATAATGACGAAAAGTTTTGGCACGTAGTGAAACAAGAATGAATGAGGGTTTCAGGATATGACAGCATCTGTTCTTTCTTGGGATTTGTTGCCAATGTACTGCATATATGATAAGCAAGGAATGAAAGAAATAAATCTTATCTACTTTTCTCTTGTCAGAGTCAACTACATAGCGGCCTACTACATATTAAATGTACTTGACAGGTGAAATCAGCTGAAACTGAACAAGCTGTGAAATATGAGAATTAGATGCTTGTGATGGCATGCACATTCCAGATGTCTCAGACTTGCGGTTGATGGTTCAGTATGTGGTCTGACACGTATGTGACTGTTACTTATAGCGATCAATGTGGGTGATACCCACAATACCCACAATGTGTTAATGAAATCAGATTTTGTCACTTTAGCAAATTGCTATGAAAAGTGGAACACAACTTGTTGCTACCAAATGAATAAATGAAACATTAAAACTAAATGAAAGTAATTTTAGTCAGGAAACTAAATTCTACACTCATTCTCTTTGTGAGCAAATCTTAATGATTGGTGCATGCTGGTAACACTCCAAAATTACTTATAAGTTTTGACCTCTTAGTGATCCTGGTTCATCATGTGTAGATTTTCAGCCATCATGTATGCTGGTTTTATATGCACGCTATAGTAAATTTGGCTGTCCAAGTTGTCCGGCCCATGGCATGCCATTCTCTCCCATTATTTTTAAAAGTGGCGTGCATGGCACAAAAAGCATGTTATAAAATTTTTTATTTTTTCATGCCTTGTACGCCAAGAAACTGGTGTACTAGGAATGATACATCAACCTCATTATTTACTTAGTTTCATGCTAAAACTAAAACCCCATTTGTTATACATTTACCACATGAAAATATATAGTTATTTGAAAAAACTTACAGGAACACTCTGGGCTAAAAAAATGCTCTACGTCATGCTGGTTGCTGGGTTTGCTCTTGTGTGGGCCATGACTAAAGAAAAATAAAAGCAAGGTTTAATACACTACCCCCATAGGTCCAGAACTAGGCAATTAATCCGTTTTAATAACAATTTACTTATAGTTATTTTTACTTAAAAGGGTATTCCAGGAATATGAATGTCTGATACAAAAAAACATAATTCTAGAAATAAATGAATATACCAAAACTCAATGTCATTAGTCATAAAATGAAGCTTAAATATTTTGACTTTATAATTTACAAACTGTTATGGGCTTTTTAAAGTAGGCAGAATTATCACCAAGATGGCCGTCACTGGAAACTACAAGTCTAAACCAAGATCCTTTAGTTCTCAGTATCTTCTCCTCCCTCTCAGGCACTGATCCCAGTGATGATGTAACAGACTGTCCTGCTCTGTTACCATAGTAATAATGTGTAACTGCCATCACTGTACATTACTTCACTGAGATGAAGTCTCACCACAACACTGGTCATACTGGATGCACTGAAAACAAACAAATACAGCCAAACATAGTGGTAATCACATGAGCCCAGGCAGGTGCAGGACATGTTATGTGGACATGTGACCAGTGGCCATCTTCTGTCCTGTGTCTGCTCCACGCGGAGAAAATCAACTGACTCATTAAAGGGCTAGTAGCATTTTAATTCTTCATCACAGTCTACGTCCACAGCATTTTCTGCTAAGGGGAGCAAAATTTGAAATAACAACCAATTACATATTTGCTTATGTTTTAAGGACCCATTTGTATATGAATTATGCTGATTCCTGGAATACCCCTTTAAAACAAACAAGAGAAATAAAATATTTCCCCAGTTAATATAATTAGTTAAAATTATATAATTAAAATAATAGTGTAATAAAAATAAAAATAATAATAATGGAGAATTCTTGTTCAAGTTGAATAATTTTACTGGATATGGGATAACTGATAGATTAGTGCGGTTCTGCCACTGATCACTAGCACAAGTGGCTTTAGTTACATTTTCAGTTCAGTTTGTGATTACTGTCTAAAAGCTCAATCTGGCCTGGTAAGGAGCCTACTTTACCTCTCACATTATGGGATCCATATCTAACATATGACCACAGTGCTACACATCCATAATTCAAAGATGATTTTGGTGACTTTCTACTCTAATTATGAGCTTATACATTAGTTTTCTGATGTACAAGCCTTGATAAAGTGGCAATTCCTGGCCCTTTTTTTCCCCACTTACGTGAATAGCACCAGAGCTTGTGCTATAAACTGAAGCAGGTTATAGTGCAATTCTAGGCCATGGAGAATCTAGTGTAAAATTTCCCAGCTGTTGGATATATCGAGAGGCCACAACCTCTGAGCAGTTGGAGTGACATAAATTTTTCTCTTAAAGGGGTTTTCCCTCAAACTAAAGTTAGGCCCTATCCATTGGATAGGGCCTAGCTTGTTGATCAGTGGGGGTCTCAGTGCTGAGACCCCCAAAGGTCGCGAAAATGAGGGGTCTGTCAGACCCCTCGCCGGTCCTTCAGATTAATGGAGCAGATGGCCATTCATTACTGTTCTGCTCCATTAAACTCTATGGAGCTGACAGAGATCAGTGAGCGTGGTGCTCGATAATTTCCGTCAGCTCCATAGAGATTAATGGAGCAGAACGGTCATGCGTGGCACGACTGCTCCACTAGGCTGTAGGAGCAGTGAGGGGTCTGACGGACCCTGGATTTTTGCGATCTGTGGGGGTCAGCACTGAGACCCCCACTAATCAGCAAGTTAGGCCCCCTATCCCGTGGAAAGGGCCTAACTTTAGTTTGTAGGAAAACCCCTTTTATTAATGTCACACCTTTCCAGGGTTCATAGATCCAGTGGTTATGGAGGGGCAAGTCATATGATAAATACTATGATTTTTTTTCATTCACATCACACCTTGCTAGATTTCACAGATTATAAAGCATTGGTCCAGGCATAGCATAACTCATGCAACACAAAAATCCAAAAGAAAAGAATATGATGAAAATTCAGTGAAACGCAAGGAAAAAAGAAATAGCAAATGTGTTTTAGAAATGTTGTGGATACCACCCTCCTGTCCTTTGTGCTGGAAATAATTCTTCTTTGAGTAAATTTATGTAATAAATGTGAATTAATCTGCATTGTTGTAGGTCATACTAACATCCTCCAGTAACGCATCATTTACTTGTTATCACCTCTTGTCCTTCTTTTTCCTGCCATGATACATTTTTGTCCAGTTAACTTTTCAGTTCTTCCTTTAGGGCTTGTTACATTTGTTCCCTGCCATCCCTTAAATTAGTTTACAATAAAAATGACAGCTGCTAAGCAAACGGGGACAGAAGGACTGTGCCGCACTGACTCAGCGCCACAAACTGTGATAACACAGATTGTCTGCGTCGCTTAGTTTTGGGAGAGAGACTATTTACTGTGTAATCCATGGATATATTTTTTATATAGATTACACATAAATTAAGCAGTTCATTTTTCCTAGAAGGCCAATTCTAAAAACACATCTTGCTTTATATTTAATCTTGACAGAACAGCATACAGAGACATCCATGCAGGTCAGGGCTGCTTAGAGAACAAACAACAGGCCACTAGTCCATTGCAGGATTGGGGCTGTGACTTGAGTGATATATGCTATTTAGCCACTTCGCAGGCAAACATGGCAGACAACATTGGGCTGGGGATGTTTTCTACTGCATACACAGGCCTTGCTTCAGATACAACAAAATATTTATCTGGCATGTACAATAGTATAAAAAGAAATACTTATAATTTGTGATCTAGCGATGAGGGGTTCGACTGAGGTACCTGGGACAACATCGAACCCTTCGCTCTCGTGATCTGTGGGGGTCTCATCACAGGATAGGGCCTAACTTGGTTCTTGGGACAATCCCTTTGAGGCAAAAGTTTATCATTGCAATTTTAACCCTTAAAGACTTATGATGTACTAGTAACTCACAAGTTCATTAAGGTAGTATGAAGAGGGCTCACAGGCTGAACCCTTTTCCACACAAGCAACACCCACTGGTGACACCCACAGGTTCTAATCCTTTAACTGCCGCAAGGTAAAACAAAAGCCAGCGGAATACCACTTTTTCTCCATTTTGAAATACATAAAAATGTTATCCTTGTATATAACCAAAAGGTCATACAGTTGCCAAAATAGTAGCTATGAAAATGTCAGCTCATCTCGCATACCCCTTACACAGCTCTGTACACCAAAGTTATTACCAACAGATGACGAAAAAAAAGACATTTTTTTTTCATACAAAAGGGTTCTATTTTTCAAAATGGATTAAAACACAATAAAACCCAGATACATTTGGAAACACTGTGATTGTCATTTGGAGCGCACAGTGAAAGTCTTCAAAACAAAGCAAATGCGTTTTTTCATTAATTTCCCAATATTTAAAATTTTTCCCCTTTCCCATTATATGGCGTTCATGTTTGCACACTGGGAAATAAAAAAATAATAGCTTTTTTAAGGTGGGGAATAAAAAAAGGGAAAAACAAAAACATTAAAGGGCTTAAAAGCAAATGAATGCTCGGTTATTTGTCCTGGTGGTCCAACGTAATATGACTATTAAATCAAAAATGTCTTTGTGCAATTTGCATTTTTCTGGATAAGTGGTATTTTAGAAGCAATATTTATTTTCTAATTTGATGTGTTGAGAAGTGAAAAAATTTTTGTTTGAAAGAATGGAAAGAGATGGCAATTACTGCCATTGGCAGTTACGATTATTCTGAAGGTCAGGATGACCACGGTAATACCAAATTTAGGTTGTTTTTGTTATGCTTTACTACTTTACAACCACCAAAACATTGGAAAAATTATTCTGTGGCATCATCATATGTGTTACCCATCATCATATGATGACATCCAAAATTTCTATGTTATACTAAATCTGATGTAACATATAACATGAGTGACTGAGGAGCAACTACATTTATTAAATTTACTTTATGGTATAAGTGGAGTGTTGCAGCTTCTTCTACTATTTGTATACATTGTATTTCAATAGTATTTCTTGGCATTGGCTTTATTACCCAAAAATATTTAGGATGCTTTCAGCCTGTTTTGAGATTTCTCTCAAAAAGTGGCAGAATTTACAATATCTGTATCTTCTTCCAAGATATTTTTAATAAACAACAGGTAATATGTAATATACCATCACATGCATTGTGTCACTCCCCGCTCCTGAATCCCGTCCTAGATCCATGCACACGCGTCCCCGCGACCTAGGGCGCGCTAGCTTCAGGAAATTTAAAGGACCAGCGCACCATTAACCCCTTAACGCCTCAACCCTTTTTCGTTTTTGCGTTTTCATTTTTCACTCCCCACCTTCAAAAATCTGTAACTTTTAAATTTTTCATGTACAGAGCTGTATGATGGCTTATTTTCTGCGTAAGAAATTACACTTCAAAATGGTGGTATTTAATATTCCATGCCGTGTACTGGGAAGCGGGAAAAAAATTCCAAATGCAGTAAAATTGGTAAAAAAACGCATTTGTGACGTATTCTTGTGGGCTTGGAGTTTACGCATTTCACTGTGCACCCCAAATGACAGGTCTACTTTATTCTTTGGGTCGGTACGATTACAGGGATACCAAATTTGTGTAGGTTTTAAAATGTTTTCATACATTTAAAAAAATTAAAACCTCAGGTACAAAATTTTTTTGGGGATTTTGCCATCTTCTGGCGCTAATAACTTTTTTATACTTTGGTGTATGGAGCTGTGGGTAGTGTAGTTTTTTGCGGATTTCGATGATGTTTACAATGTTATCATTTTTAGGACTATGCAACCTTTTGATCACTTTTTATAGAATTATTATTTTTTTTTTTAAATGGCAAAAAAGTGCCATTTTCGACTTTGAGTTAAAACGAAGTATCCTCTGGTCTTCGTGAGACCCAAGGCTACCATGGCGACGGATCGCCGCTCCTGATGACGTCACGGTGAGCGACGATCCTTGGAAAGATGGCGGCGTCCGTGGCAAAGAAGCCGCCGACGGCAAAGATCAGCCCGAAAACACCCGCGATCTGCCTGGACCTCCTGTTGCTGACCCTGGATTGGACTTGAACCTGCATCTCTGCCGCCTACCCTGACCTTGTGCCTGGACCCAATCACGAGACTGTCTTCCGTTAAGGTACCTCGACCTCGGATGCCACTGTGGGTTAGTCGCAGCTGTGGAACGACCTGGAGGTAACCTGCTGCAGGAAGTCCATCACGCTTTGCGGCGGTCTCTTGTGAAGACCAGGGGCTACTTAGACTCCGAGGTGTCAGCTAGTACCACCTCCCGCGATGGTCCAGTGGATCCACACATCCCAAATACTGACAGAAACATCTGGCCATGGATCCCGCCGAGGTTCCACTTCCCGGTCAGCCTGATCTTGCCACCCAAAAAAAAAAAAAAAAGAACCTTACACAGCAGAATGTAACGCCAAGTAAAAGTAATGGTCGACACACTCAAAATAATCAAAGTAATCAAAATAATCAAAGTAATCAAAAAGCCAGAAAAAGCAGTGTGTCACTGATGGACAAGTGTCTTTTTTCAACCGTAGAAACTATGAAACTATGAAACTATGAAACTATGACATAATGGGTTCAGAAAAACATAACAAATTTTATTTGTATCAAACACTGAACAGAAACAAGACACCTCCTGAATGGGCAATATGTACCCAAGTATTGAGAAAACAGGTATAAAGTGCAAATGCATATATCAAGCTGCCATTGAAGTAAATGCTAGGTGAATGGATGCCTACAATGCAGTCATAGTATACATTCAATACAGGTAATGGAGGAAAACCCTAGTGCAAAATACAGATAACCTGGCAATGGGCCAGTAAGATAGCAGAATACAAATGGGGTGGTAAAGTGGTCAGGAGGTGGAGGGCTTGCCACTATCATGGTCCAGCAATCCAGGCAGATTGACGCACAAGGTGAACAGCTGGGACAAGTCACCGCCATGCTGCAACAGCTGCTAGCTACCCAGCAACAGCAACAGGTTTCTGAGGTTGCTCCCATGACTTCTGCCATTGTGGCTTGTCTTCCTGCTGCAGAACCCAGGCTACGGTTTTCTATGCCCGGCAAATATGATGGAAATCCCAAGCATGCCATCTCAATTTGTTATGAAGCGATCTAAGGTGGCATTTATCCTCAGCCTCCTCTCAGGAAAGGCCCTGTCCTGGGCTTCCCCTGTCTCGGACAGAGACAACCTGGTTATGGCTACTCTCACAGCATTTCTGGCGGAGTTCCAGTGTGTGTTTGAAGAACCGGCATGGGCCTCCTCCACTGAGACTGCATTGTGGAACCTGCTTCAAGCGAACTCGTCTGCGGAAGGGTATACAGTTCATTTCCGCCTCTGGCCTCTGAACTTGCCTGGCACGATGCAGCCCTTATAGCCACCTTTAAAAAATTGCTCTCTGCTGAGGTCAAAGACGCTCTGGCTGCTTGTGACCTGCCGTCAACTCGGAGTGGTCTTATCACACTGGCCACTCGGATTGATGTATGATTTAAGGAGCGCACCAAGGAACTACCCTCCGAGCACTCTCAAGCCTGTGTATTGTCTGCTGTGGAATCTATGCAGGTGGACAAATTCGGCCCTCTCTACAGGAGCATTCCAGATGACGTCAGGAGAGCCTCTCCCTGTATTGTGCCAGCCCAAACCACTTCATCGGGACTTGTCCTGTCCATCCCCAGCGTCTGGGAAACACCAGCACCTAAGGTTCTTGGGAGAAGCGTCCCTAGGTGTAAGCCAAGCTTTTCCATGCCTGATGATTCTGGCACTCCTCAGTATTGGCAGTGGTACCCAGGTCTCTGCTTTCTTGGACTCCGGTTCCACAGGGAACTTCATGGTCTCCCGGCATCACATCCCCATAGTTCGCCTCGAGAAGCCTTTGGTCATCTCTTCAGTCAGTGGCCAAATCCTCTCTGACCCGGTCCAGTACTGCACCAAGCCGCTGTCCTTGCAGGTCGGTGTGCTGCACAACAAGAGACTGTCTCTTTATGTCCTACCACGGTCCACGGCAGAGACTTTGCCACCTCACCGCCCCTACGACTGCCCTATTGATTTTTTGCCAGGTACCTCTTTTCCCCGAGGTCGGGTGTACCTGCTCTCCGTTCCCAGGACCACAGCCATGTCGGAGTACATCAAGGAGAACCTGCAAAGAGGTTTCATACGGAAGTTTTCCTCTCCTGCGGGCACAGGATTCTTCCTTGTTATCAAGAAGGATGGCTCCTTGCATCCTTGCATTGACTATCACGGACTTAACAGAATCACGGTTAAGAACCACTATCCTCTACCGTTGATCACTGAGCTCTTTGACCGCCTACACTGTTCCAGGATTTTCCTCTTGACCTGCGTGGGGCTTACAACCTCATCTGGATCAGCGGGGGGTGATGAATGGAAGACAGCATATAACACTTGAGATGGACATTTCGAATATCTTGTGATGCCATTTGGACTTTGTAATACTCTAGCTGTCTTCCAGGAATTTGTCAATGATATCTTTCGAGACTTGCTGTATACGTGTGTCGTGGTCTACTTGGACAGCATTTTGGTCTTCTCCCCGGACCTTGAGTCCCACCATTCTCACGTGCGGCAAGTACTTGGCCACCTATGGGATAATTGTCTCTACACCAAGCTCGAAAAGTGTCTATTTCACCAACGAAGCTTACCTTTCCTCACTTACATAATCTCTGACAAGGGTCTCCCGATGGATCCAGCCAAACTAATCGGCAGTTCTGCAGTGGCCACGTCCAGAAGGTCTAAGAGCCATTCAGAGGTTTCTGGGCTTCGCAAACTACTACCGGCAGTTTATCCCACATTTCTCCACTCTGGTCTCTCCCATCGTGGCGCTCACAAAGAAGGATGCTAATCAGTGGCCTTTGGCGGCTGAAGAAGCCTTCACAAAGTTAAAGTCTGCCTTTGCCACGGCTCCTGTTCTCTCTATACCCACTACGACAAGCCATTTAGTCTGGAGGTGGATGCATCTTCTGTAGGTACAGGGGCGGTGCTTACCCAGAAAGGGCCGAACACTCACATGCGGCTTCTTTTCTAAAACCTTTTCTACCACAGAAAAGATTTTCTCTATAGGGATAGAGAACTTTTGTCCATCAAACTTGCTCTGGGAGAATGGCGATATCTTTTGGAGGGAGCTTACACAGATCATAAGAATCTTTCGTTCCTCCCGTCAGCTCAACGTCTTAATCCCAGGCAAGCCTGTTGATCACTCTTTTTCTTTTGCTTTAACCTGATGATCCACTTCCGACCAGCTGAGATGAATATCAAGGCAGATTCCCTTTCCCGAGCCTCAGATGTTGTTGGCGAAGAGCCGGTTCCTCAGCATATTATCTCTCTGGAACAGTTGGTTGCTGCCACTCTTGTGGACCTTCGGCAGCTCCCCCCTGGCAAGACATATGTTCGACCTGCTCTGCGGAAGATGATTTTGTTTTAGGGACATTCTTCACACCTGGCTGAGCACCCTGGAATGCAACGCTCTGTGGCCCTCATCTCCCGCTACTACTGGTGACCTGACTTGGAAAAGGATGTTTGGGACTTTGTGGGACCCTGCACCTCCTGTGCTCGTAATAAGCCTTTCCGTTTGAAACCGGCTGGTCTCTTGCTTCCGTTGCCGATACCCAGTCACACATGGCTATGGTCTTTGTCACAGACCGTCCATCTACCTCGGGCAATACCATCATCTGGGTGGCGACTGGTTTTCGAAGATGTCTCATTTTGTCCCTCTTCCAGGTCTCCCGTCTGCTCCATTTCTTGCCAGCCTCTTCTTTCAACATATCTTCCGGCTACATGGTCTTCCTCAACACATTGTCTCGGTTCAGTTCGGTTCAGTTCAGTTCAGTTTGTTTCACACTTCTGGCGTTCACTTTGCATCCAACTGCAGGTAAAGTTGGACTTCTCCTCAGCTTACCACCCTCAGTCCAATGGACAAGTGGAGAAGGTAAACCAGACTCTGAGATGTTGCCTCCATCATTTTTTTTCTGCCTGTCAAGACGACTGGTCCGCCCTGTTGACGTGGGCAGAGTTCTTTTATAATTCCCTGGATTCTGAATATTCTGGCTCCACTCCCTTCTTCATTTTCTATGGCAGCATCCACGCCCTCCTCTTCCTCTGCCTGTGTCCTCGGATGTCCCTGCTGTTTAGGAGTTGGTACGAGATTTGAAGTCCATCTGGGAGCAGATTCACCTTTCGTTGTTACAAGCTTCTGCCCGTAACAAGTTCCAGGCTGACAACAGATGCAGGCCTCCTCCTGTCTTTCGATCCTTTCAAGGTCCTGACTCGCATCAATCCTGTGTCCTACAAACTGCGCTTTCCTCCCACCATGTGCATCCCAAACTCCTTTCATGTCTCCCTACTCAAGCCTGTCGTCCTGAACCCGGAGAGTATCTCCTTCTGCTCGTCTGGCTGACTCATCTGACATCTATGAAGTAAAGGAGATCCTCGATATGAAGACGGTGAAGGGTAAGCGGTTCTTCTTGGTTGACTGGAAAGGGTTCAGGCCGGAGGAAAGATCTTGGGAGACCGGGGAGAACATCTTGGACAAAGGGGAGGTACTGTCACAGGTGTTCCCGCAACCCATATCGCGGCCAGCCTCTTCCATCACAGCCCGCCAGATCTTTGTGCCTCACAGCCTTAGAAAAAGCTTCTCAGCGATATTCCAGCGTTCCTGTGTATTCCTACGTTATTGTGTATTCCTGCGTTCCAGTGTGTTTCTGCTCCTGAGTCCTGTGTTACCATGTTCTTGTGTTGCCAGAGTCTCTCCGTGTTCCTGTGTTACCAGAGTTCCTCTGTATTGCTGTGTTCCTGCGTTGCTGTGTTCCTGCAAGTCCATCCCGCTTAAGCTCTGGTCCCTGGTGTCAGCTAGTACCACCTCCCGGAGTGGTCCAGTGGATCCACACATCCCGAATCCTGACACATTGCATTGTGCACTTTTTTTCTGCATCAAGTCAGAAGCTTTTCCAAATACACTTGTTTTAGGAACTTTTATAGGTGTCATATTATGTATCTGTCCAACTGAAAGTCTTTCATGGAGCCACAATATTCTTTAGTATAAACAAAAATGTGAGAAAAACAGGAATATGTAAATCAAGAAATTGGTTTAAGGTTGTATTTATTTTGAGAATGCATTTGTTAAAAAAAGGAATGAAAATTATAATCTATATTCAAGCCCAGCAGGTGTTAAGTATGTAGAATGAGAATCCATCTGCTCTCGAGATAATTTTATTTTGATGGCTCTCTTGTGTTAAACAATTATACAAATACTTTTTAACCTGCTGCTATTCAGTGAAGTAATCCATCGGAATAAGCAGCATACATTTTTCTACAAACCAACTTCATTCTTTAATCTTAGTTACATCCCATGTTCACTTTAATAACAGAGATGAGTGGACTTAAAGTTTCTGTTTGGGGTCCAGATGTGTCCTGATTCACCAGATTTATCAATTTTAACAACCAATTCGGCAAATTGATGCCCCTAGTTTGTAGTCATGGCTGTCATTTGCTGGGCTGTCCCCTCTGGCCAATCAGTATGAAGATTTTTGGCAATAACTTCCTTCTTTCCTACATTGTTTTCATTTTGGGAGCTGGAGCATTAATTATCCTCACAATTAAGTCTAAGCTAAATCTAAGGCGGCATATTATGTAGCGTCAAACACTTAGGTAAATCTGGTGCAGCATAAGACTGTCTAGTCTAACTGGTCTATTCTTATATTATTGGACACTTGAAGTGGTGAGTTAGTACTAAGGTTGCAGAGCCAGAAGGGGATCATAATATGCTTCTCCAAAATTTAAGGAAAGTATTAAAAATTAGATATTATGTTGGGGGAGGAAGGGCTGTAGGTTCCACCAAAGGCCCCACCAAACCTTGAATGGTATGGTAGTTGTTCTTGTTCCCTTAGATGACCTAGCATTAGCATTGTCCTTTTCTCTTGGTAAGAATACATTAGTAACGTAGATGACATGTGGCCTTTCATTTAAACTAGTTCCTTACATATGGCTCTTTTATGTGCAAAATCCCCAAAATATAAACTCCTTCCCATCACCAAGAGACATGAAGTTTGGTATATTTAGAGAGCAATATTTACACAGAACCATCAGCAGTGGAGGTCTGTTGTGACATATTCAGATGTTTAACCCCCTTTGTTCATGACATCTAAGGAGATAAATGCCAACCCATTGCCCCCACACCACGGTAATTGCTATGGCAGTCAAAGGAAAAGCAATGGTCTTTAGCTATACAAAGGATACTAACAAGGAGGCAAAATACATTACTGACTTACCTAGGGGTGGATTTATCATACACCTACGCTCCCCACCCCTCCCTCTGATGTATCTGGCAGCTTAGCTGTGCAGCATTCCTTCCCACGCAAGGCCCTGCCTGGCAGTGTATTATGCCGTAACCTGTGAACTTTCAGTCCGCAGCTATAGCGTGTATGCAGGTGTGGGAAAAGAACACGTGAAGGGGGTAATAATCGCAATTATTGCAGTTTCACTAGTAATTGTCATTATTAAAGGTCTTGTACCCCAGAAAACTGATGCACAAGACCTGATAAAGCTTCCCCAGTAAATGTAAGCATAAATATAAAGTAACAAAAATGCATTTAAATGGAAATCATATGCAAGTAATTACAAAAAATGCATTATTATAAGGAAACATGAAACATATTTGATATCTCTACATACGCATTGACTGGTATGAAAGAAAATCCATATGTTAATCCATAATTGGATATAATCAAAATTCACATGGAGCACAAAAATGTAGTGGCAGAAACTATAGCACTAAAAAAGAGATTAATACAGTGTATCTGCTCTAAAATAAAGCAATAAAAGTTTTATTATCTCCTCCAAACAGCAATCATTCACACAACTCTATCTAAAATATGTGGCTCATAGAATATGGTGATGCAAACAACAAATTGTATTGGAACAGTACATATTAGTAGTAGGCAACCTATGGAAAACTAGGTTCTAGAAAAATGAATACAAATACATAAAATGTGTCCTTGTACAAAAAAAAATGAGAAACAGCTGCTGGGTGCTGAATAACCAGTGAAATGACCACTAAGATTTTTTTTCAACTTCCTGTTACAGTAACCCAAAGTTCTGTAAAAATGTTAAAAGAAAAACCATTACTTGCAGGGTAGGGAATTAAGGAAACTATGCTTATCTGTCCGCGTCTTCTCTATTAACCCCAGGACACATTTTCTTAAGCCTTTACACACCTGTACTTCTGTCTTTAAAAAGACTTTTAAAAATATGCTAATTATCCTTAGGTGCTCTGTGATGTACACAGAGTGCACAGGGTTAATTATGCAGATCTCCTGCACCCATCCTTACTTCCTCTCCCCTGCAGGATCCCGGTGATGGTGACGTCATATAGCTGGCATGCATAAGTTAGAATGTATGCATACCTCCTGAGTGATCTCACCAGGCTCTCCGGCAGGGGAGATGCGTTTTTATTGGTCCAAGGGGCACAATGTCAGACCACTCAACTAGTAACCAGCATCCTATATGTCCAAAAACCACATTACAGAACAAATGGCACCCAAGAAACCAAACTGTACAATAACAATTTGTTCAATAACAAAAACAAAAAACAGTTGTACAATAACTAATATATACCCCAAAGTAGACGACAAATACAGTTCACAAACCAGGTCATCATTACTGTAGCACCCCCTCCCTTCCCCAGAGCAGACATATAAGGAAGACCCCCCCCCCCCCCCAGAGAAGATGTATAGCATAAGAGACCACAGAGCATGCTTATAATACTGGAGAACCTCAGAGAAGACTTATATTATGGGAGACTCCCCAGAGCAGATGTATAATATGGGAAACCCTAGAGAAAGCAGACCTATGTTACGGGAGACTACCAGAGCAGACTAGAGAGACCCCCAGAGACTATAGTACTGGAGACCCCTGACCACACCTATAGACACCAAGAGCAGACATATAATATAGTAGACTCCCAGAGCAGGCTATAATGCTGGAGACCCTTCAGCAGACTAGTAATCCTGGAGACTCTCAGAGCAGATAATAATTTACTGGAGGTGAGAGAGGGAAAGCTGCCAGGGTAGCAGGGGCTGACCCTCTCTGACCCAGGGACATTCGGGGCTTCTCGACCTCCTGCACCCTTGAGAGCTGCAATCATTGATGCAAACAGGTTGTAGAGGGTCCAGAAAACCACTTTAATCTATTAAGAGATTAATATTTGTTTAGACAACATGTGTATTACAAAGAAAAATGTCCATGTTCAAAGCATTGTAGATTCTTTACTCTCTACCAATATAACAGCAAAGTCTCCTTACATACCTAACATTCCTGCTTTAAGTCTGTCTTATCTTTCCATAACCTATACTGCCACTATAAGAATAAGATTACAGGACTCCGCTACTACAACATCTGTATCTTCTATGTATCACATTCTTTTTCACACACACCTAATCACGCAGAGAGACCTCTTAAGAAGTCAGATGAAAAACACTTAAAAGAAGCACTTTGATCAGTTTATCAGGGAGTTATCATCTAGGATTTCCCTTAGGAGCCCAGACTCTAATAATGAGAAGCAGATTTGGTTTTTGATCCTCAATGCACTTGCCCCCGAGAAGACAGAGATCTGGAGAGGAACAATATATTAAAGATGATAATGCACAATATCACATGTGACCTTTCTTCTTATGCTGCTCTTTCCTCCATTAAGAACTAGTCACCACCTCTGTTTTATGTCTGGCGGCATCATATATTTTTGCCATTATCACTTCTTCGCACACCTACATAGCTAATTAGGCACTAATGAGAAAAGGAATGTTCTGACATAATATACCTTCCCTCATTAACATTGTATTTGTTAGTCTGGATTCCACCATCCTATGATAAGCCCACCACATTTGTATTATTAAAGTGACGCTAGTTAGTGCTTAAGTCCTGGCATATACTTCACTTTTATAAAGATTAATGGAACATAATTTGTTCCTCTGATGCTGTGGGCTCATTTATTAAATGGGTGATTAATCAAAGTCTCCAATATAAATGGAAATTGTGTAAATTACATCTGGTTGTGTTAAACAGAATGGAGAATGTAAGACTATTGTGGAAAGCATTCTTTGTAACACCACAATATATTAATTTGTTTCCATGTGTTGCCAGTTAGTTACTCTATGTATATACCTGATGCTTGCTTGTTCTTCCATTATGTTGTGTGTAACTTTTTGTTTTGAATCCTGAGCATTGTTACATTGTTATTTTATTATTTTATGTATTTTATGTTATTTATGTTACTTTAAAGAGCTGCCAGTGTCATTGAGAGCCCCATCAGGCAGTGAAATTTGTAGAGGAGCATTCCTTGTTTACCTTATTTGCGTACTTCCAGAACCCCTAAGTGGAGCATCAACGGCTGTAAGTCTCCACATGCCTACAAGGCAGCCTTAAATGGCAAAGTCTCCATAAGGAGAACTCTTACTTCCTGACGCTAGTCAAAAGTCTCACTAAGCCAAACTAGTTCCCTTCACTGTACTAAGAGATGTAACCACGAAACAGTGCTGTCAACAGGTGGGAATCTTTTCCTTCGGGAATAGATATACTGGGGTACTTAACCCTAGTTTGTCTGATTGATCCTACCATATACTGCCATACTACAGTACAGTGTACATTTTGCACATTACCTATTACATTGTGCAAATAGATGCCAAAACGAGACAGCCTTGTGTCTTTGCATGACCTGAGGCTGTCATGGTAACAGAACTAACAGATCGCCTATTAAAACGAGGATACCCACAGCATCTCCTGAAACAAGCATTCGAAAAAGCCTCAAAAATGACTTCAGAGCAATTATTGAATAAAGCCCAAAAACCAAAAAAATCCGAAAATTTCATATTTTCATTCGAATACAACGCTCTAGCCCCAAAAATCAAGAACGCTATTAGAAAGAACTGGTGTATGATAAAATCTGACCCCGTACTTAAAACCGTAGCAGAAAATGGACCACTAGTTACATTTCGTAGGAGCAACACGATTAAAGACCACCTAGTCCGCAGTAGACTTCCAAGGTTATCAAGAGAAGAAAATTGGCTAAACACAAGTACCCCAATCGGAAATCATAAATGCGGTAGCTGTAATCATTGTACACAAATATTAACAGGAAAACTGCTCAAAATAGGAGGAATTGAACACCGAGTTAAACAATTTATAACCTGTAGAACATGCTATGTTGTGTACGCCATTTTCTGCCCATGTAAGCGATTTTACATAGGTCAAACTACTAGAGCTATGTTCACAAGGTTCAGGGAACATAATCATTCAATTACAAGCGGCAAAGGAGCACCACGTCTGATCGAACACATACAATCAATACACAAAGGGAACATTAATCTACTTACATTTGCAGGCTTAGAGCAAGTTCCCATACCCACGTATGGAGGAGATCAACATAAACTATTATTAAGAAAGGAAGCCAAATGGATCATGAAAACAGAGGCGTTGGGCAACCTAGGCCTAAACGACAAAAATGACATGGGAGTATTCTTATAGGAGAATAAAGAACGATAGAACTGTCTGCTACTATATGTATAGACGTATACTTCTTGGCTTTACCATTTTGCCCATTATATATGTTTATAATATAAGAATGTTGTTTTCGAATGAGCGTCATAAAACGCAACGTATAGATAACGTCCAAACAGGGTTTATACAATATGACAAATGATTGTTATGTCTCGCATAGAACTACAAAAAATCGTTATGCTTTACCCTACGCGAAATTAAGTGTATGTAATAAGCATTAACTTACCTTAGATATATGCATTGTGTAACCCCACCTCCTCTTTGCCTACGTAGGGCGACAATAATGTAGAATAACGCCCTCTTAGAATGTATCTCGATCCACTCCAGCCTCCCTTTGGCCCTCCCCCTAATCCGATCAGAAACGCCCATGTTCTGTGACCATAGTAAGCAATAGTTCCCACTCAGGTCCGCCCTCGCTATCCAGCGAAACTCCTCCTACCCACTAGTAATACTTCGACTTAATTGGCTGCGAACAGCGCAGCAGTTCTCATTCAGGTCCGACAACGCATCCTGCTAGACTAAAAGGGCGGAGTTGACGTGACGTCACCCCGCCCCACTCTGTTTTTAACCAATCACATTTCTATTAAGGTGAAGGTGTGTCTAAGCTACCTTTGGCGGCGCGATTTAAAAATCAGGTGTGGACGCCAAAGGCTTCAGGCAAGATGAAGCGTTGACAGTAACGCGAAACGACTCGTGGCAAGATGAAGCGTTGACAGTAACGCGAAACGACTCGTCCCTGGAACGCTCCATAGCATGTTGTTCTCCCTTCCCTGTGTGTGCCAACTTTTAAAGATGTTTGAATAAAAGAAGAATTTTAAGAAAACGTGGTGAGTGCCTACCTTTCTTCTCTCCTATATTTCATATGGTAACAGATTGCTGCTCCCCGACGATGTCGCATGGAGCGATGATCCAATATGGTGCTGTACAAGAGCCGCTGGCTCTTTTGATACCAGAGGTTGCAAAGCTACCTAAGGTTGACACCTGCGATCGGTGGCAAAGCTGAACCGCTAGCTTTTTAATAACGCAGGCGGCAAAGCTACCTAATGTTTATACCTGCGATCGGTGGCAAAGCTGATCTAAGGATTACACCCGCAATCGGTGCTAGCACTGATCATGGGTTTGATTGGTGGCTGTTTGCTGCTATATGCAGCAAACACGTACCATGTATGCAGAGGGCTCAGCCCATGAGCCCTCTCCATACACCCACAGCCGACATGTGACGTACTATTACATGTTGGTAACGAGTTAAATAATGATGAAAACATAAAGTTAAACATGGGAAATGTAAGTTACTAATTTGGGTAGTAAAACTGTTTTAAAAGCCAATTTTAAACCAATTTCTCAAAACATTTTGCAAATTTTAGCTATTTTCATAAATAAACGCAAAACATTTCAACCCAAATTTACTACTTACATGAAGTAAAATGTGTCACGAAAAAACAATCTCAATCATTTTTGAATGTTAAAGTGTTCAAAAGATCTAACCATATAAAGCGACACATGCCTGCAAGAGGCCGAGGCTTAATGTACAAACTGGCTGCGTCAGGGGTTAAGAGGTTAAGGCGGGATATTGGACTTCAACAGTGGACCACATGAAAAAAGGATGTAATACAGATTAAATACTGATGACACCAAATAGACAAAAGACATACAGTATCACATTCTGCATAATGTGATAACAATCATTTCTAATTTTGAGGCGTGTATTATATATTTCCACAGCTGTGTAATGCTTAGCATTATATTTTGTATTGCATACTAAGATTTCAATTTTCATACTTGTGTTGTATTTGGAATTGTTTTGTATTATATCATATTATATGATATAATAATATTACTATTTCCCTTTTTTACTATTGTATTTTGTGTTGTATAGCATAATGCTTATTTCTACACCTTTGTAGCATTTACAGTATGTGCACGTTCGGAGCTTCTTCTGCTTTCCTTGTGTATATGTGCCAAGCAATATGACAAGTGTGAGCTGGCACTCATTTTATCTGCTTATAAAACAAACATCAAATATTTGAAACTTGGAGGAAAAGTTGTTATGATGTCTGTGAGCTCCTACTGTCATAACATGCTCTGATTGATTATCTCTATGGCATTAGCACATCTATCTTAATGTGCATCATCATTATATACTGTTAGGTAGCAGTAAAAGGGTTAAGTAGTACTAGATGTAGTAATACAGGGGGACATTTATCATACGTGTTTAGCAAAAGTGTTCTAGTTACACATGACAACCAATCAGATCAAATCACATTTTCCCACAGCCGTCTATAAAATTAAAGCTGAGCTCTGATTGGTTTCCATTAGCAACTAAAATAGTTTTGCTCTTAGACATTTCTGATAAATCCCCCCATAGACTTTTTTTTTAAATTCAAAGCCTTGAACATTGAACAATCTACATGGACTATATACGGTAGCACACACAGAACATGTTACCAGCCTCTTGCTAAAACATATGCAATCATCAAGCAAACATAGTTTTTATTGAAAACTTTTTTTGAAATTCCACCCAAAATGTAAAGGCTAACTCTCCCCAGTCTGCAGCTACATCTTCAACCACACTTGGGAGCTATAATCATGATTGCACACCTTCTCATGGAACATTCATTTTTCATTCCATATATATTGTGAAGGTTGAGTGAATGTTATGCTTTTTTTTAGAAACACATGAAGAGATTAATACTTAAAATGTAACCTAAAGGAATTTGTCCACCTTCAGCAAATAATATATATGGGTTGTGTAAAGAAAAGTTATACAATCCAATATACTTTCTTAATCAATTCTTCACTGTTTTCTAGATCTCTGCGGGCTGTCAATTAATGTTTCTTTTATGTAGTGCATTAAAAACATTGCCATTATGCCCTGTACTACACACTCTATGATTTTAATATGTCAGACTACTCTAAGGCCCCTTTCACACTTGCGTTTTTCACGCACGTTTTCTGCGCGTGCTTTTGACGCGCAGAACTTGCATTGCACTCTGACCCATTGTAACCAATGGGTCTTTTCAGACTTGCATTTTTTTTCACGCACACACGCGCGTTTAAATCTCGACATGCTCTACTTTTGCAAGTCACGCGCGTGAAAAACGCACCATACAAGTCTATGGAGATGCATCAAAAACGCATTGCACTCTGAGACACTTGCAAGTGCAATACAAGTGCAATGTGGTTTTCACGCATCAATTGCCATAGAAAAGATAGAGCATTTTCTGCGCGTGAAAAACACATTGAAATTGCATCGAAATTGCATTGAAAACACGCGTGAAAAACTGAGACACTGAACAAACTCTGACTGAAAACTGATTGCACTCTGATGCAAAATGTGCGTTTTTCACTGACCAAACCCTGATCGCACCCTGATCAAACTCTGATGTGAAATGCAACGCGAGTGTGGAAGGGGCCTAACTTGACTCTTTCGAAGTCTTTTTGTGGTGTCCTGTTACATTTTACAGCAGCAGTATTTCTGACAAGTTAAAGGTCAAGTTACATCCATATATCGTTTTAATTCGGGGTGTGACGCTTTGTATGTTGCAGTATAACAATTTGTGAATTTTTTAAAAACCCTCTGATATCCAGATTTATGGTATGCCATACTTGAATGTGCAAGAAATAAATGGCAATTGATTTCTGGCCTATCCATCAAGAGAGAAGTAATGGAGTAATTTGTCAGCAAAAGCTCATGTTTAGAGTTCACACCATTGCGAAATAATAATTATTAGTTAATTAGTCTATTTGCTATCACTGTGATGTGAATGTGCTGTGTCTGGATTGGGTGAATAAATAACAACCAATAGTTTAAAGTTGTAGGATGCCACACAAAAAAGTTTTATGTCTAGGAGATGTAGTAATTTTTTCTTCAGCTGTTTACTAATAATAAAAATTCTTTATTTATATAGCACACACCGATAACACAGTGCTGCACAGAGCTTGCCAAATCAGTCCCTGTCCCCATGGGGCTCACAATCTAATCAACCTACCAGTATGTTTTGGAGTGTGGGAGGAAACCGGAGGACAGCGCTGAAAGGCTGTAGTGCTAATCACTGAGCCACTGTGCTGCCCATACTGACTGATGCTTTAATATCTGAAATGCCATTCAGAAATGAAAAGAGTAAGGTTCTTAATAGGAGTAAATAAACACTACAGTATTAAAATAGTAAGTGTGATATTTATAGTTCAAACTTACCAAAGCACCATCATTGTTGTGGCGGCAAAAGAGGTATGCAAGGTCAGTAAACTATTGGATCCCTTGGACACACAGGTTCAGGGGGCACAGGAAGTCATTGAAAGTGGCCCATGTGAGATTTTCATGTACACTATACACAGAACATCCCCTTTCACCCCCATGGAAATTATCCACCAAGTTTGATTCTGGCCTGAAGAGATAACAAAGAGAGAGGAACCTCCGGCCCCGAAGTCCTTTTACACGAGTGGTGGTTCTTGACACACATGTATACAAGAGAATGTAAGCAGAATGGACTGTCTCTTTTCCAAACAGTTCTGGTATCATTTGTAGGCAGTAAATGTTAGCCCAAAATTTATGTTTTATATGTGTTCTAAGGAACATAGTGACATAGTAAGGTTGAAAATGTTTATCAAGTTCAACCAAGGAATACAAGAGAAGGGGTTAAGTGGAAGGATTTTTTTTGTCTCTGCTGTGACCATGCAGGCTATTCCACAGATTCACAGTTCTCACAGTAAATAAACCTTGTTTTAATCCAGATGGAGACTGTGCCACCCCTCATAGTCTTCTCTTCATAAGACTAAATGACTGCATTGTGTTGAATCAGATTTTTGTGTTATAATGAACCATGTGACATCACATCACAAGGGATAGGTTTTAGAGATGAGCGAACACTAAAATGCTCGGGTACTCGTTATTCGAGACGAACGTTCGCGTCGTCCAGATGCTGCAAAGTGCTCGTCTCGATATAATCGAACATCCCATTGAATTCAATGTGTAGACTCGAGGCATTTCAAGGTACGCATGGCTCTGTCACAGGGGAACTGCAAATCCAAACCGCTCGGGAACCTCAGAAAATGATGGAAACAACGGCACGAAATGGATCAGGAAAACACAGCAGGGGTGCGATAGCATATGCATGATTGCCTCGGAGCTGCATACTCGCAACCATTATCCAAAATTATGGGCAAGCAGGGGTGCATGGCTTCTATGACAGAGTGAGCTATGAATGAACCGGCTTAGATGCATCTTAGAAACTCCAATATTGACAGGGCCATTCCTGAGTCGAAGCTATAGGGGGACGGGCATGTCAGAGGGGCATTGCGGCAGCTAGCGGCGGGCATCGGGCACAACTAAGTACTCTAAATGGATACTAAGGAGCTTGCATTCAAACAATGGTACAGAGAGACCAAGAGGTGAGCGATAGAGCGCTCAAATAATATCGGTACATTGATAAAGGTTTGGCAGTATATTTTGTGGATATAGCAAACATCAGGGTGGGCGACGAAGTTAGTAGCAGCAATGAAGACGCATGAAAACAACCGCAAACTATTCTGGTGTGGCCTGACAGATCAGCGCTCGTTTGATAAGGGCGACATGTATGGATGTCAGTGAACTTAGTAGTGAGGATTAAAGGTGCTGCAGTAAAACTGATGCTTAGTTGGATCTGGCTATTGAGTCTGGCGCTCCGCTGGCAGGCGAGCGTTCGCCAATCCAAGCGCGCCTGTCTTCTAGAGCTACTCCCCGTAACGACAACATTTCTAGAGAACGCTTTTGTATAAGATCAAGTGTGTAGGCTTGTCTTATAAGTTTAGATATCCTGGGTGGAGGGGAATGTAAACATGATGGCGTCTAAGAATCGCTGATAATAATATCGCCCTGAAATGTAAAAGTTTGCAAGTATATTTTGGGCCTTACACAGCAGTGGCGACTAGCGAAAGTTTAAACAACTTTGATGTGGAATGCCCAAGGGGGGGGAGGGTGGGGGGGGGGGGGGGGGATGTAATAGCGCTTGGGGCAGTGTGTCGCCTTTTATCTGCGCTAGGCTGCAGCAGTTGTCACACATCAGCTACACGCGCTGCTGTCGGCTTGAGCGATGGCACTGCTGGCTGTGTCCATAGAGAGGGCTACGCGCGACTGATGCGCCTGCCACGGTAGGTACTTCGGAGGAGGAGGAGGGGTGGATAGTATAGTAGGGCTAATTGATGACCTTGGACTAGGCCGAGGTAGCCCCCGGCATCTCTGGCGTCGGCAGTATCTTGAACCAGTACCCAGGTCAGACTCGGTCTCGGCTAGCTCTTGCAGTCAGCTCAAGTAGTGTTATTAGGGTTCTTATAAGTTTGGGATATGGCGGGTAGGGTGGAAGTAATAGCATATGCGGCAAGAGCGCATGATGCGGCCATTGGAGCTGGCGTTCGCTGCCAGGCTAGCTTTCGCGCAATACCAAGCCGCCTGTCTCTAAGGTCTACTCCCAAAATAGCACTTCTAAGATATCCTTTGTATAAGTCGAAGTGTAGTAGCGTCTTTAATATAAGTTTAGGATAGATGCCGTTTGAGGGGATATGTAAAGCAGATTCGGGCTAGAATGTCGCTGAGAATAATATCCCTTAAATGGTAAAAAGAAGTTTGGCAGTTATATTTTGGGACTTACACAGTCTAGGTGGCGACAAAGTTAACCAACTTTGATCGTGATGTGCCATTATAGCTCTGGCGGTGTGCCTTTATGCTCGTCAGGCCTCAGCAGGGTTCCAGCTAACCCTGCCTGCTGTGGCTGCTTAGCGATGGGCATGACTGCTGCTGTGCCTAGAGCTACCGAGCTGATTGGCGCCATGCCACGTATGTTAATCTCGGAAGGAGGAGGATAGGGGTGGGAGGAGGTATAGTTAGGGCCTTTGGACGTGGACGTAGGTAGGCCCAGCAATTCTCTGGCGTCGGCAGTATATGACCAGCCGCGCAGGGTCATACTCGTCCGCAGCCTGCCGCAAGTTAAGTGTATAAGCGTTTCTTATAAGTTTGGGTATATGGGGCGGGGTGAGGGAATGTAAACAGATGCGGGCAGAAATCGCACGGTGATTGCGCATGAGGCTTGGCCGTTCCGCTGCGCATGCGACGGCGAGCTTTCGGGCCAATCCAAGGCCCCTGTCCTAGGCTACTCGCCCAAACCAGCACTTCTAAGAACATGCTTTTGGTATAGATCAAGTGTAGTAGCCGTTCTTATAAGGTTTAGGATATCCGGGTGAGGGGAATGTAAGCGAGATGCGCAAGAAGCGCTGAAATAAAATATTCCCATAATGGTAAAAGTTTGCGCAGTATAATTTTTGGGGCTACACAGCAGGTGGACAGTTAACAACTTTGATGGTGGAATCCATGAACAACTGCCATAATTTCTGCCTGACAAGGACTACCTCGTGTGATAAAGGGACCTATGTATGGAGGCAGCTATATTGGACCGACTTTTGGAGGTAGCATGGAGACAAACGTGTGGTAGGCTGCTATGGAGACAATTTAATTTGGATTAGTGCCTGTATGTTGCAGTCCGCAAACATTTTCAAACGCAAGTAGGGCGGGAAGGTGGCCCTCCATAAATGGGATAGATTGAGTGCCTTAGTGGGCAGTCCGCATAATATGTTTCAACCAGAATGGAGCTATGTAGGTGGCGCGCATCCAGTAAATGGAATAGATTGAGTGCCCTGTATTGGGGGGCCGTCCAAAATTGTTGGGTGTTCAAACCAGAGAGCTAGGGTATGTGGCCCTCCCAGTAAATGGAATAGATGAGATGGTCCTGTATTGTGGCAGTCCCAGAAAATTGTTCAAATCAAAACAGAGGAGCAGGTAGGTGGCCCTGCAGTAAAATGGAATAGATTGAGTGCCCTGGATGTGCAGTCCTGCAAAATTGTTCAAACGAGGAGGCAGGTAGGTGGCGCTGGCAAGTAAAATGGAATAGATGAGTGCCTGTATGTTGCAGCTCTTGCGCAAATGTTTCAAAACCGAGAGGAGCAGGGTAGGTGGCGTCCATACCGAGTAAATGGTAATAGATTGGTGGCTGTATGTGGCATGTCCGCCAAATGTTTCAAACCAAGGAGGGGCAGGTAGGTGGCCCCTGGCATGTAAAATGGAATAGATTGAGTGGCCTGTATTTGGAGTCCGGCAAAAATGTTTCAACAGAGGAGGGCAGGTAGGTGGTCTGTCTCCGAGTAAAATGGAATAGTTGAGGGCCTGTATGTGGGTGCAGTCCCAAATTGTTCAAACCAGAGGGAGGCATGTAGGTGGCTCTCTAGGCAGTAAATTGTAATAGTTGAGTTCCCTGTGATGTGGCAGTCCTGCAAATTTTTAACCAGAGACTCTGGTATGTGGCTCGCTCCAGAAAAATGGGAATAGATTGAGTTCTGTACTATTGGCCTCACAAAATTGTTTTTCAAACAAGACCGGGTAGGTGGCGCTCGCCAGAAAATTAAAATGCATGTAAAGTACTAGAGCAATGAGCCAGTAGGCCTGTCAAAATGCCATTTTCCCTCTGCTTACTGTAGGGCAAAGAGGAGGAGATAAGGAGGAAAGTGAGGAGGAGGAGGAGGTAGTGGATTCATTATTTTCAGTGAGGCTTCCCTCACCTGTGGAAGATTTTGTAATTCCGAGAAATCCATGCCTTTATTCATTTTTTAATAAAGCGTCATCCTTCAGCCCGTCATTCTACAGGGCGTGTACGTTTCTGATATCTTTGATCGCTGCCACAGGCTGGCCTGAAACTACCCACTATAAAGCCTCGCTCTCGGAGCAGACGCAGCGGCTAGGTTTCATAGGTCAGATGCCTCGCAGCTACCAGCGCCAGTTCGTGCCACTATGTCCAGCTGTTGAAACCCAGTAGTGTAGGGAGCTGTGTGATCATTTAGGAGCGATGGTATGGGCAGCTACAGTACTGAATCCCTCATCCATCTTTCTGTAAGGATCAGCTTCCTACTCTGCCGAACTGGGACAGTGACAGTGTCTTGCTGGGTGACATAAGCGCAAAGCATGGAGGAGGGGGTAGGGTTGTAAGAGCGTACCCGCTTGGCAGTGTGGACCAGCTTGCCTGGCTGCTGTCGCCTACTTCTCCCCATCGCTAACTTTGTCTCGCAGAACTACGCACCTCTGGCGCGCCAGCTGGCTGTCAGAATGAAATACTGTTCAGCATTGTGCTAGCCAAGGCCGTGTCTGGTTATTCTATGCATTCTCACACTCTCCTTTCGCTTCTCTAGCAGGGGATGAAAGTGGAAGTATTTGCTGTACGGATGTGGGTCGCAGGAGAGTGAAACCCAGTAATCGTGCTGGAATAAAATTCTTTGAACGCGAGGGATTCACGAGATAGGCAGGCTCTAGGGCATGAAATCATGCCATATGCGCTTTCAGTAGTACCAACGTTCGTAGAAGTCACTCCCCTCACTGGCCTACTGTCCATTTCCATTTCGCTCCTCCTTCCAAACTCAGCTCCATACTCCCTCTTCTTACTCTGCATCTTCTTCTGGCCGCATCACAACTCTGAATGCAGTGAAGGACTCAACAATGGCCGGGCTGCCTTGTGCTCGGCCAACATTCTCCTCCTCAGCCTCCTCGCACTCTCCAACTCCTGCGCGTATATCGGCTGTAGAAACAACGGCTCAGGGTGTGGTCTTTTGGCTTATGTTCAACAAGGGGTAATATTCTTCCCATTCCGTCTCTTGTGACGAGTCGCAAAGCTTCCGACTTCATGCTGACCAGAGAGTTTTCAACATCCCAAGGGCGCGGGGGATGGTGAGGGCATGATGATGCGGCATGCGGCCAGCTGACCATCTTGTGACTCCTCAAAGATTACTCAGCACCATGACAGATATCAGAGGCAATTCCAGCGGTGTCGGCACTCTCTCATTGTAGAGCCTTGAGAGCTGACTGACGGCTGACTACGCAGTTCTGTGGATAGTTGACATCTTGCAGTGCTACAATCGCTCTGCGCTGCTGGTAAACTGCTGGATAATGGCAGATGGTCAGTGTTGAATTCCAGCCTCGTGGGTCACGTCGGCACAACGAGTCGGTTAGGGGCTAGTTTGAGGCTGGCGCTGCGCTGGGCCCTGAAGTGGGCAGCATCTCTGGGCTGGAGCTTCCTGAACGGCAGCCTAGATGCGGCGGCAACGTCGTGAGGTTGCAAATTCAGTACAGATTGGGGTATGGTCATTGAGGGAAACGCTGCAACTAATTCAGATTTAGCACCATGGGTCGGCAGGCATGGCACATGTGTCATCATGCGAGTTGCAGAGCCGCGTTCGACCAGGTTACGAGCCAAGTTGCACCACAGCAACCTTATTCCGCTTGATTTCCGCGGTGCTCTAGCCAGTCTAAGATCATCTGGTCGGCCGTGAATGCCTCTGTAATAGGCTCTGGGCGGTTTCACTTTTGTCTCCTAGGCTTTCATTCTCGTTTGAGCAGACCGCCTGCTTGCTTAGCGGATGCACTGCTGGCTGTGGCCTAGAGCTAAAACTACGGACTGATGCGCCGTGCCACTGGATGGTAGTTCGGAGGAGGATAGGTTGTGATGGGGTGGGGAGAGGAGGAGGGCGATAGTATGTCCGAAACCTTGAGCCGTAGTGTATGGCCCCGCATCCTCGGCGTCGGGCAGTATAGATCAGCCCAGGGTCAGACTCGTCCCAGGTCCTCCACCCAGTTAACCGCAATGTGCCGTCACGGTATATAAGTGGGCGCCATGCGCCGGGGCAGTCACTTCGTCCCTTGTCGCGTGGTTCATGTGGTAACTACTTGTCATAACGGCGTTGTCAGGGCATTCGGATGATGTTGTCTGACGACGTCTGGTGCAGGGGCTTGGGACGGCACATGCGGATAAAGTAGTGCGGCTGGACCAGAATACACGAGGCTGGTGGCCGCCGTGAGCCATGAGGTTTGCGAAAGCCATTCGGTCGTCTACTAGCGGTCTCTATAGGGCAGCTCTCCAGGACTTCGCAATCTGAGATTGGCATCATTAAGGGTCTTGGGGGTCGTGCGGGTGGGTTGCAGCTATATTTGGCGTTTTCCGCTTCCAGCGTCTTGGGTATGGAGAGGCGGAACGCTGGTGATGCTCGTGAGGATCGTGGAGGCGACGATGGGGTTTTGTGGCAGGGTGCTGGGGCTAGGGGTCTGACTAGCCAGCTGACAGGCCCGATGGGTAAGGGTAGCGAGGTGGTGTGCAGCGCGTCGGGAGCTGAACGGGCTTGTTGCCACTGAGTGGGGTGCTTAGCATTCATATGCTGCCGGGCATACTGGTGGTAGTTAAGCTAGGTGAGTGGTGGTAACTCAGCCTGCTGGAGCTGGTTTGGCACTATTTGGGCACAATGCAACACACCGACAGTCCGTTCGTGGTCATCTGGTTTGCCTTAAAGAATCCCTCCATGCACTTCTGAAGACTCTAAGGCGCATCACCGCCGGCAAGATCGCCTGTCACGCACGAGAGCTCACATAGTTGACTAGTGGCGCTGATGGCACCTAGCTGTCTGGCTTGGCTGGCTCTCGCGTCTGGTCCATCCCTACCATCTACTTGGTCCTTCATTCCACCTGTCTAGAGGTCTAGGACTCTCCTCGCGCTCCTCTCAGAAGCACTGTGGTTGCATCACTCCGCCTCATCAACCCAGCTTGTGTGCTAGTCACCTCGAGCATCTCCCCCTCGGAATCCCTCAGTCTGCTCTCCCCCGCCTCGGAGCTTTTCGCTGCCGCTTACAAACCTGCTTCCCCACTAGTCTGACAAAACGCGTGTCCCCTCAATTCGTTGGACATCCTCTTTTCAACACACGATCCACTTCGGGCACCGTCACTACGTGCAATAGGTCTTCATCACCCACAGAAAACTGTGCCTGGTGGAGAAACCGGGGCATCGGATAAATTGCTCATTCAGGCACCGGACAAGTGTTTGTGACTGTGGGACAGGGGTTCTGCAGAAACAGTTCACTGGGCTCAAGTATGGCGGCGCGTCAGTTCAAATTGCCAAATTTTCTCCTGGAGGTGGCATACTGGGGGAGGAGGCTGAGGTGCAGGTAGGCGGTAGGAGTTGCATTTCGGTACATTGTGGATTGCGTGGAAGACTGAATCATGGTGGTGGACAATTGCTCGAAGCATTAGTCTCAGGCAATCCCCGACATCACTGTTCTCACTGTTCTGGGGCCTCACAGTGTCGCTTACCACGGAGTCTCGATTAACTTCAGCCATGAACCCCTAGGGGGTGTAGCTCTGCGCGTCCCCTGTCTCCCTCATCAGCAGTGTTGTCCACCCGGCTGCCCATGACGCACGGCACTCTGATCCGCGACCTGCAGTAGTTTGAGCGGTGCGCCGCACAGTGCCCCGCGTCGCCTTCGTTCTTCATACTCCGGCCTATCCTGCCGGGTTAAACTATTTTAAATGAGAGTTTATAACACTTTATTATTTTTTTAGCTTTTTTTTTGTTTTTTTTGTGTTTTTTTTTTCTTTTTTTTTGTGTTTATTTTGGTTTTTTGTCTTTGAGTTTTAAAACCAAACAATGCTATCCTATTCTATGGGCTATTTCTAAGCCAAGTATCAAGGAAGCACAGTACTAATGCCAGATGAGATGACACTGAGTTATTGGGCCTAATAGCAATCCAAGCCGCAACTACTGATATTTGCCACTTCGGCCTTTGCTTATGGATATGTTCGCCACTAACGGCAAACACAGCGGTCGCAAGTCGCTCACTACTAATTGCTCAGATTGCAAGTACAGGCACTGCAGAACTAACAGTCACGCAGCAGATCACGCAGTAAATCAAATTATAGAACGCTATACTGTAGGGCTTCAAGAAGCCTGTTTGATTCTTCCGATGGCTATTTTCCTAGGGCCAATTAGCCAAGAAGGCCAGTACTAATGCCAGATAGAGATGACACTGAGTTAATTGCTCTATAGAAATCGCAACGCCCTACTGAATTTTGCACTCTCATTTCATAAGCTTCATCTAGGTCCTTTGGCTATGGATATGTTGCTCCACTAAGTCTGCAGACACAGCGGTCGCAATCTCACTACAAATTGGCTCAGAGTTGGGGCCAGTACATGCATCTGCAGAAACTACAGTCCATCCATCAGATCAACCCAGCAATCACATATCTAGAATCGCTCCTACTTGTAGGCTTCAAGAAGCTGTTTGTATTCTCCTATGGCTATTTTCTAGGGCCGAAGTGATGCAAGGAAGGCATTAGACAGTACTATGGCCAGATTGATGAGCACTGAGTTTATTGCCTAGATAGAATCCAACTCCCTACTGAATATTTGTTGTTTGGTCACTTCAGCTTTGCTAATGGATATGGTCGTTCCACGAAGCCAGAACACAGCGGCGTCGAAGTCCGCACTACAAATTGCTCAGAATTGGCAAGTACATATGCACCTGCAGAACTACAGTCATCCAGCAGTATCAACCAGAATATCACATATATAAACGCTACAGTAGGCTTCAGAGCTGTTTGTATGCTCTCTATGGTCTATTTGTTCTAGCAAAGGTATCAAAGGAAGGGGGCACAGACTACTCGCAGATGAGATGACCTGAGTATGGCCTAATATGAACTCCAACGACCCTACTGAATTTTCCGCCACTTCGGTCTTTGCTACTGAATATGTGTGCCACTAGAGGCTAAACACAACGGTAGCAAGTCCGGCCTCCTGCTATTCCTCGACAAAATGGTAAAAATGCAAATTAAATAAAAAAGGTAGAATACGTTATGTACGTCTCTAAGAATGGCGCTGTTGGGTTCTTTGAGAACTCTACTCTGGCATAACGATTAAGGCTATAGAACACGCCTAACTGCTTTCCCTTACAGCTAGCGCTCTCATCCGTCTAGGCGGCATTCACATAGACGAGAATATGCCAGCATGTCGCGGGTCCGAGCGCTAGTCATTGCCCGTGCACTAGGGGTTCTACCTGATCTGTTCCAGCCAACGCACATCTATCACGAACGTGTAAGGGTATCGCACGTCATGCTGGTGGTAGTGGCAGAGTCTCCCCCTCGGGCCTTTGATGTGCTGCTGTTTCTGGCCGCCATAATAGGCAAAAACAAACAGAAGCGTGGTTAGGTCTATGCCATTTTCTCAGAGCGGGGCAAGCGTTATTCGTCCGAGTACGAGAGCAGTTTGCGAGTACAGCACTATGGCTCTGACTCAGGCATCAAGCTCGGACCGAGCATTTCGCAGTTGCATCTCTATAGTTTCTATCACGGCCTGAAATAACAAAGAAGATGTCTCATAAATTATCTGAATTATGCATAGGTACTTATCATTTCGCTTTTTTGGGCCCCAATTTTGATTACCATTTTTTTTCATTGGGGCATATATATCAGTTATACTGACCTATTGTTTTCATTATATATTTGCCATATATGTGTAAAAAACTAAACAACATTATGTATTTTTGTTAGTTTCTTTAAAGCAGAATGTTTTTCTCAGTAAGATGAAATTACTTTCAAATTTTCTGAAATCATATCTGCTATCTAGGTAGCAATTTATTAGCATTTCTTTTCCCGCTGCATATAGTAGCACAAACGAGTTTTGCTGGAATATCTTAGTCATTATTTTCTAGCATTGAAAGTGTGTTGCGGACATATTTTAAATGTCGGGGCATGATGATCCCTCTTTCGAATTTAGTAAGGGTAAGACTTGGGATTTTATTCTGGCAGCCCTGGTTTGTTAAAGGGATTAACAAATATTCAATATCACTTCACATATTCAGGTATTGGGGCTTCTTTCTGAACATCGAACGCGTTCACTAGTTAGAGGAGGTTTGAGGGTAGAGACAACGTAAGAGTAGAAAGGAAGGAAAAAAAAAGAGAAGGCGGGGCCAGCAAAAGGGGGAAGCTGCACAAAGGTGAGAGCACTGCCACTGCGGCCTCCTAAGGCTTCTGCTCCTCAGGATTGCTCGGAATCTACGGAAAGGAGGGAACCGAGGGAACGTAGAAGGTGAATAATATTAGGGAGAGTGAGATAGGCGCTGTGGCGAAGAGTGGGGATGAGGTGATGGGATGGGGGGGGATAAGTGGGTGATGGCGTTCCGCGCCTAACCCACCTGCCAGGTGACGAGGAGGGGTGCTTATCGACGTAAAAGAAAAAGGGGAAGCTGGTGCATAGATGAGGGGTAATGGGACCGGCCCGGGACGCCGCGATGCGTGTGGGGAAGGATCGGGGAACGGGGAGGCATGATTACTGGACATGCATACACGTCCTTAAATTCTTCAATTTGTTATTTTTCAGCACATAATATTTGAATTGGAATGAGTATGATAACAAATTGATGTATTTTGGGAATGCATATCTGTTCCAACCTCTTTACACCACGAGATTGTAAGGCAATAACAAGCATGGTTTTCTTGTGAAGATAATTTGTGAATTTGTAAAACTTAAGGTGGGTCATATCATTTAAAAACCACGTTTGAGCATTAAATTGATCTCAAGTAACGTATTATTTTAATTTAAAAAATATTACACTAATCTCTATGATAAATTCTCCCTTCCATATGGTGATATACATAGCATGAATGCTGCATTCGGTCTAAAACTCATTGTCCTGATCATTTCTACCTAGGAAATGCTTGGAGAGCGCACTTCAAACGCTAATCTTTTAACGGTCCTAATGTTCTATCAATTGTATAGAAATACCTTGTTTTAAAAAACATTTTGTATACGTAAATCCTAGCATCATCAAGTGTAAAAGTACGTGAAATTACCGCTCTGCGTCTTGATTTGATTCAACTCATTTCAGGCAAAGATAGTTCTTTTTTCTGGCTTATTATGTAGCCATAACTTGTGTAGGAGAGTTTTTTTTAAGTAAGTAAGTAAAACGTGTGATATTTTAGATAAAAAGGGAGACGGATTTATTAGAAAGAATCTGTCATACACTACATGAATTGAAAAACCGTTGACAATTTCTTTCTAAGTGAAAACAAAAATGCTGATTTTATTTTCAACGTGATGAGAGAGTTGACCGTGAGTAATGAACCTTTTCATTTTGCGTTTTGCAGGTCACATAAAGAAAATACTAATATACTTCTGACCTCTTGAATTAATGTATGTTGTTTAACAGCTCAAGTTTATTCTTTATTTGTAGGCTAAGTATTGAAGTGCATGACGCCAGTGAAATCTATCAGATCTTAGAGAGTCAATCTTACATGCATGTCGAAAATAAAAGGGCGCTGGTTAACACTGGATGCCTTAATTAAGGTGTATTTTCTAAATTACCATGATAGTGTCCCACGAAGAAAAAGTTTTCCCATTGGTGAAAACGCACTGCAGCGTGAACCTCAAGGATGTTGTTTGACTCATCCATGCTGTAGCAAAACCTATGGTGGCATGACTGACAAAGAATTGTCTAAACGTACTTAAGGTTCCAATGAGTACTCTGGGGTCATAATCATGAAAAACTTGAACAAAATCATTCTCTATGTCATAAACTTTTTTTAAAGTTAGTAATCCAACAAAAAGGTTATGGTGGCTTCGCATCTTATATATGCCCTCCAGCTGGAACACTGCATAGCTATTAGTAAAGGTCTCCACCTTGATACACTGGCCTGGGCGTATGTGTGCTGTAAACCATATCTAGTGCTCCAGTACAGGTCTAATTTACAGGAATAGTTCCCGATGATTTTCGGCAAAGTGCTTTAGTAATAACTGTAGTGAATATTGCAAAATGTCTAAAAATGCTGCAGAAAACTAGGTGGACATAGGATATCCTATACTGAAGGGATATCTTTGATAGTCGAAGTCTGGCATTATCCCAGATCATGGATCTTCTAATTGGATTTAGTCTTGGTGATTGAGGGAGGTCATTTATATAAAGCGGGCAAACTATCATATTCATCTGCTGAGTTGATTCAACTGCCCTTAACGCACTAGTATTTTAAAAATGTGGGTCTGGTTCTGTCTAATATGGCCATTGTCTGATTATACAATACATGTAGTTTTATATAATGAACTTGAATGCATCATTAAAGAAACGCGAACAATTGGCTTGTCTTAATCGCAAACCATTTGCATGTTCACTGCAAGTATGTCTGTGGGGCCCATGGTCATATCCTTTTATGGCAAACAGTGTCACAAGAATATACTCTAATGTTAAATAAGAAAAATCATGCAAAATTTAGAAAAATAACAAAACTGGGCAGGCGTATGTGGATATAGATCAGAAGAATAGGACAAGGCAGTGAGGGCCCCTACCTTAAATTTGAAGCAGCTCAATCTTACCTAGCTTTACCAATGGCAGCCTAGTGGTGCGCAGTAACTGGTTGGTGTCAGTTAGCCTCCCTGCTAAAGTGGCAAAAGCATAGACGACTATAGGGCAAAATAGTATACAACAGATAGAATATTCCTCAGAGTCCAGTCACAACAAAAGGGCAATACATACAACACAAGCAGAAGAGCGAGAAGGGTAGACTAAACAGAGCGCATAAGGTCTGGATACAGGAACAATGTATGCATAGTGACAAACAAAGATTGTCAGCACCCTATGAAGGGTGGGCAGGACCTGCTAGGTGATCTCAGACGCCCGATTTTCATATAGTTATTGCGATGGGCTAGAATCTCAGATCTTGGATCTACGTAAGGAATAGGATTAGTATGTGAGAAACTGTTCAATCCACCTTGATAAATAATGATGAACCAGAGATAATGTAATAAGTTAATCAGTAAATTAAATTCATTCAAACCATGAGCAATTCATACCTGAATATCAGGCTACTTGTGGTTCTTGGAGGTGCAATAGCGCAGTGAATGTAGCTAAATATGCAATTATAAAGCCTGAACAGGGTTAAAGTCTAGGGCCCTTTTATGTCATTACATGCCTGTCTCCGGCGAATATTGTGAAAACAAAATTAGCATAACTTATGATGCAATTTTAAATGCACCCAGCTGACAATGTCTCTAAATATAACTATAATGATGAACAAAGCGGGTCACAGATGTCACAGAGTCATGAGCAGTCATAATGCAATTAATTTAAAACATGAATTCAGGGATTGCAGGGGAAGTGTAGTGAAACATATGGTAGAGGATTAACATATTCATGAATTGGTTCCATGTAATATTCATAATTAAGCAGTAACTAAGACTTTGCAAGTAAAATAACCAAGTCTGCTTAATATGCAAATTATCGAGGAATAAATCTACAACTTTAAGCCTTGAATATATACTTCGGCATCATTTTCAATCTATAACTGCAGATTATTTATATACACCTCTTATTGCATTTCGTAAAATTAATATCTTCCAATTTTTTAAAAACTGTTTTTTGGCAATTTGACATCTGGCAGATCTACTGACCAGGGACCCATTTCGAGACAAAGCTTCAGTTTAACATAGTGTTTGTGCAGTTTGCTCTGACTAGATATACACTTGCAGAGTCCCCCGGTTTACATACAAGATAGGGGTCTTTAGGTTTGTTCTTAATTGCATTTGGAAGTCGAACTGTAATATTTTATCTTGTAATCTAAGACAGAATCTTATTTTGGTCTCTGTGTACATGGAATTTTAAAAATGTGGGAAGGTTGTCATAAGAACCAGAATTACACATAAATCTTCATTACGACACGGTGATAGTACTGTTCATAGCTGATCATTGTACCTAGGACTAAAGTGCATATAAATTACGCATATCCAGTGGTCAGTTGTAACTAGGGGTCGTCTGTAGGATCGAGTGTGTCTTAAGTAGGGCCCGCCTTAATGAATTTATTTAATATGGGAGACTGGTATGTTCGATAAGTCAATCTCATATCACTATGACATTTAAAATATTTTATGGATCTTTTATATAGGACTTTATATATTATATTTATCATTTTACAAATCTTATGTATTTTCTCTATAAACGGCAGCCTGCCTGGCTTTCTTTTTATGTGTTTTCTGTCACTGCCGTCTGAGATCCGGGCATCACAGGCTCTGAGACTATCATTCATGTGCATGGCTCAGTAGTCAATCATGTATCATGCGGAGCGGGGCCGGCGTCGGGGAACACGGGAAAGTGAGTGTTTGAATTCTCGTGGCTACTATGGCTGTGCTTTCAAGTGAGGCAGCCCGCAATAGAGTCCATATTAGTAGTCACAAACAGGGAATGTGAATCCATTTGTACCCATGTCTTAAAAGCGACACTGGTGGCCTAATGATCTAGGGGCCGTGTGGCCTCTTAAGCACCGCGCGCGGCTCGCCGCATTGCCCGATGATGGCTTCGGCCTTGCTTGTACTTAGGCCGCGTTCATGGTGTTGTACAACGTAATTAGATCTTCCCTTGTCGTCTTTTTTTTTCTAAACGGATTTCAAAGGATATAAAAGTTAGTCGTGCTACGTGCCACAGTCACAAACATGGGCTATGTATGCCTGTTAGATTACGATCCAGAATATAAATATAATATTTATACAGTAAGACAGATACAAAAGCTAATCCGCATACGGCTGTCGAGTGTCGCCAGGCTTGAATTATATGAAGCAGCCATTTTTGTTCCCATGGCTAGTCTCATGGGTCTTCCACTGGCAAATTGTTCAATCTATACTAAGTTAAATATCCTTTTCATAAACATGAATAGAGACTGTTATTTGTCCTGCAGGTACGCATATTGTAAGGCCTCATTGCATTTAAAGCAGTGGGTGAGAATAAAACTTTTCAATATAGAATACTTACTTTATTTTTATGGTGCTAATACTGCTTTTTGAATTATCTATCATTCTATTATGTCATTTTTACATTAGTTTATATTTTGAAATTGAATGTATTTTTTACATCAATGTTTTATGTATAAAGCTTTAAACAGTTAAATTGAGCTTTATATTGTTTTGTTAAAAGCTTAGTATCTATAGGTAGTTAGGCAAACCACGACAGCTAATTCTTAGATGGGACGCGAAGTATTATACTTCGAGTATAAGCCTAGTTTTTTCAGCCAAAAATGTGCTTGAATAAACTAACTGGCTTATAGCGAGTAAGGAAAACAAAGTTAACTCCTTATGATGTTCACACTGCTCCATCCGACATCAGGTCCTCCGTCCCCCACAGTCTTTGTGACGAAGTCAGGCCTAGTATCGGGATATCAGCTAGGGATGTCATCTTGCATCTAGACAGTCATGGTGCCTGCGACGGATCGCGGGAGGGCAGCAGCTATACACAGCTTCGAGGGGGCAGCAGCAGCGCTATATACTCAATGGGGCATCCGGCTGCAGCTTTATATATTATCTCGAGGGGCTAGGCAATTCAGCTGTCTTATATCCTCGGCAAGGTCAGGGCAGGCGAAATATACTGAGGGGCTGTCAGGCCGATATACTTGATGAGCTGGCTGGCCTATATTACTAGCCGGCGGCTGCTATATCCCTCGCAGGGTGTCTGGCAGGCTTATACTGGAGGTGCTGTACCAATGCAATTCTCCCCACCATCACTTATACTGGCAAGTCAATAGGTTTTCCATTTTTGGTGTGCAATAATTAGGGGGTCATCATCGCTTATACAGTACTCGGTCAGCTTATACTCAGTAGATTATGGAAAGTATAGAGTTAGGTCTACTGTGTAGTTTGTCAGGATACGTGAATTACCTGATTTCTAAGTATGGCAAGCGTTTATATTTTTTATGGCAAAGACCTACGTATTCTTACGCGGAGACTCTTTGGCTTGTTTTTCTCTTCATTCTCCATCTTCTCCTCTCTGTACTTATAGCACTTGCTCTGTAAGTGTCTAGCTCCTATATAATCTCAGATGAACAAAACACGTTATGAATACCAGTTTCATGATATTAGTTAATAAAATAGAAAAATGATGAAGCATATATTAAAAATTATTGAACACTCTGTTCCTAAAGGAGTTTAGGGGGTAATGGTGCAGGCACTGTTGGTGGCTTACGCAACTACCCCTTGGACGAAGACGCCGGCTGATTAGCTGCAAGTTGTTAAGACCAACCATATTAAATAAGTTGTTTGTGGTCAAAACCTGTCTGACTTGTGTAACATAACGGCCTAGATAAAAGACAGCAACAAGGGATGATTACAGAAGCATAATTGTGAGAAGAATGTTAGGTTCTTATTTCCAATCAATTTAAAGTCCACCATGTCTTTAGTAAGAGAATTAGTTCACAAATGTAAAACATTTATGATAATTGACGAATAATGGATGAACAATTTCTAGGATTGGATGTCTCAGTGAAATACCTAAAGTAATGCTCAAGGTAGACATAAAGCTCTTTAAAACTCAATCTTAGAATGTATACTTGTTTGAATGCAGACTGACAGGTATGGATGATTTTCTTTTCAAAGGACCGTCGGTATCTCACCATATACTCTCAGTTTCATACTTTTAACAGTATGGGGATACATTGTATTTCTGTCGGGCGGGTACAAAAGAGGTCAACTTGGAGTGTAAATAGGCTTGCATTGGTGCGCAACCGTTTAGGTCAGTTGCGTGCAGAGAGGATGCATTTTCTGTTGCGTATACTAACTGGTTATTTGCGAAAAAAGTCATAGCACTATAGAATGTGGGGTGTAGCGTGTGAAGGGTAACGTCCGAATAACAGTATCTCTCTGCCTGTGTACGGATGGTGCCCTTACATATCCCGTGATACGCGAGTGGTTTCTAGTGAGAGTTGAGCATCTAATTCAATGAATATTTAAAAAGGAGATCCTTGCATTCCTATACTGATATTATGTACTTACAGAAGAATTCTATATAAATGCATTATGAGTAGCGAGTGAGACCAGATAGTCTGCAGATACAGATTGGGAATCCAGTAACGGGATAGGGACAGAGGCTAGTAAGACTCTCAGTTTGGTTGTCTATGCAATTACTGTAGGTTGCAAGCTTAAGAAGTGCCTAATGCTGGGCCCAGCCAATGGTGAACATAATGTATGTATATTGTCTACTATATCCAATCTATATGGTGACATGTAAATTTACTCTCTATGCACTTTTGCAAGAAAATTATTGAAGTTCTATGCTTAGTGTTCGGGTATGTAATGTGTTTTTAATGGGGTGTATGGGAAGATCCTGTGCAAACATTATTTAATTTGTGATACTGGTGCATTGGATCATTATAATGAAAAGAATGGAGACCTAGAGGATATCCAATACCAGTCTATCTGTTGGCAACAGCTTGCGAATTGGCATAGAGCGTCCAGAAGCAGATTCGCGCGAGCTGCTACGCTAAGGGCAAGTTAGCTAGAGATAATCAGTCACCCTTTGGAAAAAAATTTACACTGAAAGAGTAAAAGAGTATACACGTAAGAGGGTGGGTTGAACGCTTTTCGGACTGATTTTTACTGCGTCCCATAGGTCTCGGCGCGTGCATCAGCCAGACCTACAAACCTTTTAAAGGATGTTCTAACATATGTGCATCACTGCACGCATACATATCAATTTGTACGACCTATAGCTGCATCTGATATGTGATAAAACAGACTACGTAGGGAGCTGGGAAGCCAATAAACAAAATCCTGTCTCCAGTGCCGAAAATCGTGAGAATGATGTTTGAAGTACAAATTCTAGTGCTAACCTACAAATGGCAGCTGATGGGTGGGCACTACCAGAAGCAAAAGATCCGCAGACAAGACGGAGAATAAATGCTCCGTCAGGAAACGGGCAACAGCAGCGCCCACTCGAGTGTATAAGCAGTCTCAAGATAATTGCCACGCATCATGTGAATGCCTAGTGCAAGTGAACAAAACGAGAGCCATTCCAAGCAATTATTGTCATCTATCACCACTAGATGGGTGCTATACCAAAAATCATGGAGCACCAATACGGCGATATTCGACTAACGAACAAGGGAGGGGGCTATTATGGAAAGAGAATATAGAAGACACTGCACAGAGCAACGAAATAGCCATGAATAGGGGACAATACTATGTCAAAGGTCAAGCTAAACAAACGTGCAGTATAATAAAACGTGGTTCTGCTGGCAAAAGACAACACGCGATAAGTCAGGCTGCGTGGGAGGTGAAAAAAGGCTGCAACAAAATAGGACAGGAAAGGCTGGAGGCGGGAGCCGGGAAAGGGAAAGAGGGCCCGGAATGTGGGAAAGAGAGGGAAGAAACGGGGGGCTGCAAGAACGAGCAATAAACAATCACAGGGGAGGGCTGTGACAAATGGTGTATATATATGTTATATTTTGTTTCATTCAAACATACGTGGTCAATATATTTATAATAGCATTCTCTTTTGATTTAATCTCACAAACATACAGATCCCATTGAATTTGCTTATGCATATATTTTTCAGTTAATGTCTCATATACACAATAAAGGCAGCACTACATTATTTTGTATATTTAGTGTTGGATTCAAAATTACTTACATTATAACAGTATTAAAGTGCACATAAGCCTTAATTGAACACTTACTAGGCGCCGATAGGATATATAGTACTTCCTTAGGCTTGTTAGATACAGGAGTCAATGATGAATCACTAATTATGCGATTTTCCAGATGATAGCACTGTAAGAATTGAGCTAGGTTCAGCATTAAGGGGGTATTCCCATTTTAGGCAAATATTGTATTGTTTCGAAACATGATTTTTCAGCTTTTCCTAATGCCACGTACCTGCGTATTCTTTAAAGCTTCTATGTTTACTTGCGGTCTATTGGACATAAAATGCTGGACTCCTGGTTCAGCTAGTGTCTTGTTTAAGTGGGTCTGATTAGATAAGTAATTCAGATCTGTGGTGATGTAACAAGTTGTGCACCTGTGTGACAATGGCAGATTTCTTACACGGAAGATAACAATGGAGTTTTCTATGAAGGACTGCAAGCATGAGACCTAAAAATACTCCTTAATACATTGATATAGAAACTATATTGGAAAATTGTACACAACTTTCATTTACAAACAAATAGAGATTATTTGCTGAACATGGCAAGCACCCCTTTTAATGTACATAGAAATGTGAGAAGATCTTAACTGTGCTGTCTGAGAGAAAAATTAAGGCTATTCTTGATCTGGAAACGTCATTCAATGAGACTGGTGGTCTTAGCATCAGCGTGCCACGTTATGCCGACGCAACTGTTAGTGAGGGAGCCTCCGATCGTGGGCATGCACACCATTGGCCAATTGTGCAATGACTTATCTTAAATTGGGCGCGTATTGAGATAGAGCCATATGCGGCAACTTTAGAGCCCCAAAAATTTTGGGGGAAGCTCGCTCCATAATCATGTGCACGCCCTACATGGGTAAGAGGACTGTGCTTCCCGTACGATGGTACACCAAGAACCTAAACATTTATTAAACATGCATTGTTTATATCATAACAAGAGTAAAGCAATCCTTCTGGCACCTGCTCGTTTCTTGCAAAGTTCAATTCGTTATTGGAGGCCAAAATCTCATTGCAGATTCACAGACAAAAGACGACTTTTCCGAGCTACTGGTCTCTTATCATTTGAGCAAGGGGTCATTAAGTCTTTACTTTCCTTCCAGTTTTTCTGTCTTTTTGAGAGATTGTAGATTGCATTGTAAATTTTGTCACCTTTTGGGGACATTTTAAATGTCCGCATGAGACATTTTGTTTTTTGTCAGTAAGCACATTTATCTAGTCTATTCCAGATGTGTCTAATGTTAATCATTTTAATTGTCTAAAATTTGCGATTTTTTTGCCCACAAAACTAGAAACCATACTTAGGAAACTTAAAAAAAATAGAAAGAAGTTACTTTGCGAGCATTGTGTGAATTTTTGCGACTTTGAAATGTCTGGCAAAAAGATATCTTAAAATGCCCCCATTTAATAACACATGAAAACTAAGATTGATAAATTACGCATAGAAGCAGACAGAAAAACGATAGGCATAAAATTAACCAAACAACAGAGATATAGATAATGACCTTCCTTAGAGAATAGAAATGTGATTACAGAGTGTTGTCGCACGAAACGTACGTTTTTTTGGCATATTGATTTTATATGCTCCAATAAGAATTGAACTTTACACAACTAGGTGACAGTTAAGGATTGTGATTGGTATATTTCTTTTTGTTAATGTGTGCTGCACTCCTGTGAGCCTACAACCTTCATCTGCGCACACGTTTTGTCGATAGCAGCTCATTTGGAGACTGGCGTCTGGAGGTATCACTCTGTTTGCGTTAAGACCTTTGTATATCATTGGTTTAGAGCAGTACTTTCATAATGCCTAGAGAACACTCACTGGAAGTGCAGAGGTTGAACTCTCCCATAAACGCACATAGCAGGACTATCTCTCTCTTACACTCATCAAAGTTCTCGGTGACATGCGTTAACTTTTTTCTTTATAAAAAAAAATTTCTCTTATGTTTGCTGTTCTGTGACATTTATACTGTGACTTCGCTCTGTTTTCCATCAACTATATTGATGTAGTAAAAGTAAAATATTTCAGAATTGGATTATGTACCCATGGTATGTCAGAAATATTGTCTTCTTTTAGTCCAGTGATCTGTTTGTCAATATAACTGAAGAAATTAACGGTATAAAATATGTGCAATTGAAAATCTTTTAAGCTTATTCTTTGAAGTCAAACAGCGAGCAAATCAGATTTGTGCAGTAGATGATTTTTAGAAATTCCTATTTGTGATTATAAATGATTAATTTTGCACAGTTACTATAACACATTGCGTAATTGTGGGGAAAACGTCAGATAAGCAATTGATAGTGATTCGTCCTACAATAAACATTTGGAATTGCTGTAATTTACTTTTTCAGAAAGACATTGTCCAGAGTCTAATCTAAAAACAGACTACAATTATCAACTGATGCAAGGAAATAGCAGGTCTTATGGAGGGTTATTTGCTAAGATGTTTTCTTTGGGTGAACTTATCATGTGAAAGATTCATTACTGGTCTTAGAGTATTAAGATGAAGCTAATAATCATAGATTCATAGAGTTATGATACCTTTAAAAGTTATACAATGCACAATAGGCATTCAGTTAAAAAAATTATGATGCTCATACAACACAGAACGAACTATAAACATGGATGTTATGAGCAAAATACCATACAAAATAAATTGGATTTCTGTTATGAGGGCTACATTATAGAAAGGAGTTCCTCAGTGGTGCTGTACATTTTTTGGAGAAATTGACTTTTTTGAACTATTTTACAGTTTATGTTGCACTCTTTCACCCAGTGACTTTAAGGCAATTAAAATCGATGCAGCTTGTACACGTCGACTCGCCGCCACTTTATTAGGTACTAACAAAACACCATGCTAGTAACGGTTGTAGCCCTTTTGGGCCTTCAGAACTAAACTGAGCTGGGCCGTCGAAGTTTTCATGGCTACGGATTCACAGGTGCTGGTAACATGCCTCAGTAGATTTCGGTCTTATTGACCTGATGGGCATCCATCACCTTTGCCGGCAATTTGTTGCTGTACATCCATGATGGGGGCGAATCGTCTCCGTTCATACCACGGACTAACCACGATGCTTCTATTGGTATGAGATCTGAGTGACTGTGGAGGCCATTTGAGTACAGTGAACCTACATTGTCATGTTAGTAAACCAGTCTGAGATGATTCCAGCTTATGACCTATGGCGCATTACCTGCTGACGTAGCCATCAGATGGGGGGGTACGCAGTTGTTGTTCATAATGGGATGGGACAATTAAAGGTGCAGGCAACAATACTCAGTAGGCTGTGGCATTGCAATAGCGATGTCTCATAATTGGTACGCAAGGGCCCAAGAGTGCCAGAAACTATCCCGCAGACCTATGATCCTAACGCACCACACTCTCGTCAGTCTGACCGTTGATACAAAGCAGGATGATCCTATGCTTCATGTTGGTTGACGCAATTCTGACCCTAACCATCTGAATTTGCAGGGGTTGCCGAAGAAGTGGAACTGCATCTAGACCGAGCAATATTTTATGTTCTATATCTTGCTACTGTCCAATTTCGATGAGCTTGTTGCAAATTTGTAGGGCCTCGATTTTCTCCTGTTTGGCTTACGAAAGGAGTGCACGGGCGTGTGCTCTGCTGTCTGGTAGCCCATCTGCCTCAAGTTCGACGTACTGTGGCGGTTCGAGAGATGGCTTCCTTCAAAGGACTACCTTGGTGTACGTGGCGATTTGTAGTCACTGTGCCTTCTATCACTCGAACCCGTCTGCCGGGCATTTCTCCTCTGACCTTCTGGCATCAACAAAATGGCATTTCCGTCGCACAGAACTGTCTAGGGCTCAGCTTGGATGTTTTTCTTTTTCGGTAGCTAGTTCTCTGTAACCCTACGGCTAGAGATGGTTGTGGGGCGTGAATAATCCCATAGATCATCGTTTCATGAATCTTGCAGACGCATCCTCTCTGGCAAAAACGCATAATCACCATGCATTTGCCACAATGTACTATACAAACAATGCTGTCCTTCATTTAGTATATTTACATTAATCAAACAGCAGTGCATAAATTACATACATAAGCATGTGTGATCGGGTGATCGATTGATTAGAAAAGTGTAATTTACTGAACCTTAGTGTGGAAATCACCTGCTGGCCATGTTCGTCATAGTCATACACTAATCGCGTCTCAGGGACGCTTTTGCACATGTCAGTGAAAAGTAATTGAGTGCAGATCATCTAGTGCGCATGTCACGCATGCGCACAACCATCTCTGGTTACTGAAGACGCCATTTTGGAAAAGGGTGATGCTTCGTAATTTTCATTACGGCGTGCTAGTCTATCTGAACTATGACGCACGCGCACAAGGAACCTCGACATCCGGGCCGCCATATTCAGTAAGGGAAAATAAACATCCATAATCCCATTTTCTTAGCTTATAATCAAGAAATAACAGACTACCACAGTCTTGTAACAAATAAGGGCAAGTATTCCAATAATGGAGACCTATAGGATGTAACAACCGGAACTGGATAATATAATTATATAGAGGTAAAATCCTGTCCTGTATATGGTATGAATAATATCACGCCATGGATGCACGCCATGTGAGAAAGGAGAAACACCCCAGATCTACAGTGCAAATGACCCCATCTCCAATTGTAGCCATAGTTGTGTTCTCCCTCACTGTGCAGCTGTTTTTTCTGTTTTAGATATGGGATTGATTGATTGATATGAGATAGTAGATGGATGGATAGATAGATATGAGATAGATAGATATGAGATAGATAGATAGATATGAGATAGATAGACTGATAGATAAATAGATAGATAGATATGAGATAGATAGACTGATAGATAGATATGAGATAGATAGACTCAGGGGCGGACTGGCCATAAGACCCACCGGGAGAAATCCCGGTGGGCCGATTGGTTTGGGGCCGGTCCGGGACAGGTGGGGCCGGTGGAAAAGTAAAAACACATGGAACTCACCTCTCCGATGCCCCGACGCTGCTCCCCTGCTTGATTCAGTCCGGCCGCGGTGACAGCTCCATACGGGCCGGCGTCGCACAGACCATGACGCCGTATACTGGGGGATGTGGCTGTATACTGGGGGCAGGGGCTGTATACTGGGGGATGTGGCTGTATACTGGGGGACACTGAGTTATTGCCTAATAGAAATCCAACCCCTACTGAATTTTCCCACTTCGGTCTTTGCTATGGATATGTGTGCCACTAAGAGCTAAACACAACGGTAGCAAGTCCCCCTGCTAATTCCTCACAAAATGGTAAAAGATGCAAATTAAAATAAAAAAAGTAGAACGTTATTGTAGCCCTAAGAAGGGCTGTTGGGTTCTTTGAGAATCACTCCTGCCTAACAGTAAGCTAATAGAACAGCCTAACGCTTTCCCTGAGCAGCAGCAGCTCTCTCCCTAGCGGCATCCAGAGACAGAATGATCCGAGCAGCGCGGCCAGCGGCTAGTCTATCCCAGGGTCACCTGATCTGGCCAGCCAACCACTGCTATCGACGTGTAAGGGTACCACGTCATGCTGGGTGGAGTGCAGAGTCTCCTGGCTTGTGATTGGCTCTGTTTCTGGCCGCCAAAAAGCAAAACGGCGGGAGCTGCCATTTTCTCGAGCGGGCGAAGTATTCGTCCGAGTAACGAGCAGTTTCGAGTACCCTAATGCTCGACCGAGCATCAAGCTCGGACGAGCATGTTCGCTCATCTCTAATAGGTTTCTATCACCTGAAAGTAAACAAAGAAGATTTCTCATAAATAATATCTGAATTATTGCATGGGGTAACTTATCATTTCCTTTTTTGCCCCAATTTTGATTACAATTTTTTTTCTTGCATAATATCAGTGTATATGACCTATTTGTTTCATTATATATTTGCCATATATAGTGTTAAAAAACTAACAAAATTATGTGATTTGTTTCTTTAGCAGAATGTATTTTCTCAGTAAGATGAAATTACTTCAAATTTTCTGAAATCATATCTGCTATCAGGACATTATTGCATTTTCCGCTGCATATCTAGTACACGATTTTGCTGGGATATCTTATGTCATTATTTCATTGAAAGTGTGGTTCTGACATATTTTTAAATGTCGGGCATGATGACCTCTTCAAATTTAGTAGGGTAAGACTTGGATTTATTCTGAGCCCTGGTTTGTTAAAGGATACATATCATAACTCAATCTTGGCTTAGAGAGCACTGCATACAGATCCATAAATCATTGTCATCATCTTCAAATGTATTCTTTTTGTAAAAGGCCAAACTCTGCAAAACATGTAGATCATCACTCAGTTAAATTCTTTCAATTTGTTATTTCAGCAAATATTTGAATTGTAATGAGTATGAAACAAAATTGATGTATTTTGGGATCAGATTGTCCAACCTCTTTAACCCCGAGATTGTAGCAAAACAAGATGTTTTTTGTGAAGAGTAATTTGTGATTTTTAAAACTTAATGGTGGTCATACATTTAAAACACGTTCTGACCTAAAATGTATCATGCAAGTAACGTATTATTTTAATTAAAAAAATTACACTTAACTCTAGATAAATCTCCTTCATTGGTGATATAACTAGCATGATGCTGCATTCGGCTAAACTCCATTCCATCATTTATATCTAGGAATTGCTTGTGAGGCCACTTCAAACCTAACTGCCTTTAAATGTCTAATCATTTGTATAGAAAATACCTTTTTAAAACTATTTTGATACAGTAAATCCAGCATCATCAAGTGTAAAGTAGTGAAATTACCCCTGCAGTCTTTAAATTTGGTTCAATTCAGGCAAAATATGTCTTTTTTCCTGCTTATTTTTACATAACTTTGTAGGAGAGTTTTTTTTAAGTAAGTAAGTAAACCGGTGATATTTTACATAAAAGAGGGATTTCTAGAAAGAATCTGTCATACACTACATGAAGTGTAAAAAACTGGTGACAATTTTTCTTTAAGTGAACAAAAATGCTGATTTATTTTTCAGTCAACCGTGAAAGCCTTTTCTTTTGGTTTTGCAGGTCAAAAGTAAAAAAATACTTCTGACCTCTGAATGATCATGTGGTGGTTTAACAGCTCTAACTTTATTTTTTATTTGGTAGGCTAAGTTATTGAAAGTCATGACGCCAGCTGAAATCTATCAATAATTAGAGAGCAATCCTGTCACATAGCGAAAAATAAAAAGGGCTGGTTACACTGATGGCCTTAATTAAGGTGTCTAATTACCATGATGCCACACAAGAAAAAGTTCATTGGTAAAACCACTGAGCTACCTCAAGATTTTTGCTACCATGCTGTAGCAAAACCTACTGGTGGCATGACTACACAAGAATGTCTAACGTACTTAAGGTTCCAATGAGTACTCTGGGGATCATAATCTGAAAAATTGAACAAACATCATTTCACCATAAACTTTTTTTAGTAGTAATCCAAAAAAGGTTAGTGCTCCAATCTTAATATTGCCCCCAGTGGCACACTGCATACCGAATTTAGTAAAAGGCTCCAGCCTCTGAGTACATCTGGCTGGGAGTATGTGTGCTGTAAACCAATCTCCGTCAGGTCTAATTTAAGGAATAGTTCCCGATGGATTTCTGGCAAAGGCTTTAGTAAATACTGTAGTGAATATTGCTCAAAATGTCAAAAATGCTGCAAAAAACTGGTGGACAAGGGATATCCATACTGAAGGATTATCTTTGACTCTGAAGTCTGGCATATCCCAAATCATCTCAATTGGATTTAGTTTGGGTGATTGGGGAGGTCATTTTATATAAAGCAGAACTACTTCAATCTCCTAGTTGATCAAACTGCCCTTACATACAGTAGTTTAAAAATGTGGGGTCATTGTCTATTGCCATTGTCTTGTTATCATATGTATGTTTTATATGGAACTTGAATTGATCATTAAAAAAAGCAACAATTGCTTATTCTAAATCCAAACCATTTTGCATGTCACTGCAGTATGCTGTAGGGGCCATGGTCATACATTTTATGCAACAGTGTCACAAGAAAGATACTCTAATTTTAAATAAGAAAAATTCTCAAAATTTAAAAAAAATAACAAAACTGTGGCAGCGTAATGTTGGGATTAGGATCAGAAGAATGGACAAGACAGTGAGCCCTAAATTTGAAACCACCAATCTTACCTACTTACTCAAGCAACCCTAGGTGGTGGCCAGTAACTGGTTGGCAATCCCTCCCTGCACCAAAGTGCAAAACATAGAGACAAGGGCAAAATAGTATAAACAGATAAGAATATTCATCAGAGTCAGGTCACAACAAAAAGGGCAAATACAGTACAAAACACAAGACAGAAGACAGAAGGGTAGACTAAACAAGAGCCAAAGGTCTGGATACCAGGAGAACAATGATCATAGTGACAAACAAGATTGTCAGCACCCTAGGAAGGGTGGGCAGGACTCTTATGTGATCTCAGAGCCCCAGTTTCAATAGTTATTGGGACAGAACTCAGAGTTTGGACAACAAGGGAATAGGTGAGTAATGTGAGAAACTGTCAATCACAACTTGATAAATAATGATGAACCAGAGATAATGAATAAGTGAATCAGTAAATTAAATTCAATTCAAAACCACAAATTCATACCTGAATACAGCTACTTTGTGGTTCTTGGGAGGTGACAATGCCAGTGAATGTAGCATCGCAATTAAAACCCTGAACAGGGTTAAAGTCTATGGGCCCTTTTATGCATACATGCCTGTCCCGAAATTGTAGAAAACAAAAAGTAGATAAACCTTAGATGCAATTTTTAAGATCACAGCTGACAAGGGTCTCTAAAATAACTTATAATGATGAACAAAGCTGTCACAGAATGTCACAGTCATGCAGTCAATAATGCAATTAATTATAAAACATGAAATTCAGATTGCAGGGGAAGTGTAGTGAAACAATGGAGAGGAATTAACACATGAATTGGTGCCATGTAATATTCATATTAAAAGAACAAAGACTTTGCTAAAGTAAAATAAACCATAGTCTGCTTTTAATGCAAATCATCGAGGATAAATCTACTAACTTTAAGCCTTGAATATAAATTGCACATTTTCATATATAACTGCAGATTATTTTATATAACAACTCTTATTGCAGTTCTTAAAAAATATTTCCATTTTTTAAACTGTTTTTGTGCATTTGACATCTGCAGAATCTACTGACAGGGAACCAATTTCAGACAAAGCTATTTAACATGGTGTTTGTGCAGGCTCTGACTAGATATACAGGCAGTCCCCGGTTTACATACAAGATAGGGTCTTTAGGTTTGTTCTTAAATTGAATTTGAAGTCGGAACTGTATATTTTATCATTGTAATCCTAGACAGAACTTTTTTGGTCTCTGTGACAATTGGATTTTAAAAATGTTGGGTTGTCATTAGAACCAGAATTAACACTAAATCTTCATTACAGACACCTGTGATAACTGTTATAGCTGATCATTGTAGCCTAGGACTAAAGTGCAATAAATTACCAATATCCAGTGGTCAGTTTGTAACTAGGGGTCGTATGTAAGTCGAGTGTTCTTAAGTAGGGGACCGCCTGTAATGAATTTAGTTTATATGGGAGACTGGTATGTTCGAAAGCATCTCTATCAACTAGACATTTAAAATATTTATGGATTCTTTTATATAGGACTTTTATAAGATATGTATATTTTAGCAAATCTATGTATTTTCCATAAACTGCAGCCTCCATCTTTCTTTTTATGTGTTTTCTGTACATGCCGGTTCTGAAGCCGGCACACAGGCTCTGATGACATCTTCATGTGCATCAGCTTCAGAGTCATCATGTACAGTGCGGAGCGCCGCTTCGGGGGAACAAGGAAAGGTGAGTTTTGGATTCTGCTACTATGCTGTGCTTTCAAGGAGCACAGCATAGAGGCATAATAGTACACAAACCGGATGGTGATCATTTGTACCAGTGTCTTAAAGCGACACTGGTGCCAATGATCAGGGGGCCGTGTGGGCCCTTCCAGCACCCCGGGCCCCGCCCCTTGCCCGAGGATGGCGTCGGGCCTGCTTGTACTGCCCGTTCAGGTAGTTGTACAACGTAATGAGGTCTCCCCTTGTCGTCTTTTTTTCTAAACTGAATTTCATAGGGAATAAAAGTTTAGTCGCTACCAGCACAAACATGGCTGATGTATGCCTTTTAGATGTACATCCAGAATATAGAAATATAATTTATACAGTAACAAATACAGCCTATCCCATACGCTGTCAGTGTCCCACTTGAATTATATGAAGCACCATATTTTGTTCCCATGGCTTAGTCCATGGGTTCTTCCACTGCAAATTGTTCCAATCTATACTAAGTTAAATATACTTTTCATAAACATGAATAGGAGACTGTTAATTTGTCCTGCAGGTAGCCATATTGTAAAGCAGCATTGCATTTTAAAGCATGTGGGTAGAAAATAAAACTTTTCAATATAGAATACTTTACTTTATTTTATTGGTGCTATACTGCTTTTTGAATTATCTATCATTCTATTATCAGTTTTACAATTAGTTATTTATATTTTGAAATTGAAAATGTATTTTACACAAATGTTTTATGTTTAAGCTTTAAACAGTTAAATTGGCTTTATTTTGTTTAGTTAAAAGCTTAGTATCTATAGGTAGTTACACCACACAGGCTAATTCTTAATGGACCTAAGTATTATACTCGAGTATAAGCCTAGTTTTTCAGCACAAAAAATGTGCTGAAAAACCCTAACTGGCTTATACTCGAGTTAAGGAAAAAAACAAAAAGTGAACTCCCCTTATGATGTTCACCTGCATCCATCCGACATCAGGTCCTCGTCCGTCACAGTCTTTGTGACGTCAGCCGTATCGGCATACACTAGGATGTCAGCTTGCATCTGACGTCATGGTGCCTGCGACGGACCGGGAGGGGCAGGCAGGCTATACACTCGAGGGGGCAGGCAGGCAGGCTATATACTCAAGGGGGCAGTCCGGCAGGCTATATACTCGAGGGGGCAGGCAAGCAGCCTATATACTCCAAGGGTCAGGCAGGCTATATACTTGAGGGGGCTGGCAGGCCATATACTTGATGAGGCTGGCTGCCTATATACTACAGGGGCTGGCTGGCTATATACTCCAGGTGTCTGGCAGGCTATATACTGGGGGGGCTGTGACCAATGCATCTCCCACCCTCAGCTTATACTCAAGTCAATAGGTTTTTTCCAGTTTTTTGTGTCAAAATTAGGGGTCTCGGCTTATACTCGGGTCGGCTTATACTCAAGTATATATGGAAGTATAGAGTTATCTAATGTGTAGTTTTTCAGGAACGTGAATTAACTGATTTCTAAGTATGCAAGCGTTTATATTTTTTATTGCAAAGACCTAAGGTGAATTTCTTACCGTAGACTTGGCTTGTTTTTCTCTCATTCTCCATCTCTCTCTCTGTACTTATAGTCACTTGCTCATGGAAGGGTTTAGATACATATAATCTCAGATGAACAAAACACGTTATGAATTACTCAGTTTCATTATTTAGTTAATAAAATAAAAAATGATGAAGCAATATATTAAAAATTATGAACACTCTGTGCCTAAAGGAGTTTAGGGGGTATGGAGCAGCCATTTGGTGCTTACCAAATACCCCTGGACAAGACCCCTGATTATCTGCAATTGTTAGACCACCTATATTAAAATGAAGTTGTTTGTGGGTCTAAAACATTCTGACTTGTGTTAACATAAGGCCATGGAGAAAAGACAGCAACAATGATATTACAGAAGCAATAGTTGGTGAGAAGAATGTTAGGGCTATTTCCCAACAATTTAAAGTCCACCATTCTTTAGTAAGAAACATTATTCACAAATGTAAAACATTTATGATAATTGACAATTAATGGATGAACAATTTCTGGATTGGATGTCCCAGTAAATACCAAAGTAATGCTCAAAGAAATAAGCCTAAAACTACATCTTAGAATGTATATTGTTTGAATCAGACTGAACAGGTATGGATTATTTTCTTTTCAAAGAACATGGTATTCACCAATATACTCCAGTTTCATAACTTTAAACAGATTGTTATACATTGTATTCTCCCTTACAAAGTCAACTAAGTTAAATACTTGCATTTTGTGGCTCAACCTTTTATTTCCAGAATGATGGCATTTTCTGTTCTTATACTACTTGTCAAAAATCTTACACAGAGAATGACAGGGTCTAAATTCTTCTCTGCCTTCATGTGCCCTTACATCCCGTGATACCGAGTGTTTTCTAGTGAAGGAGTTGAGCATCTAATTCAATGAATATTTAAAAAGGAGATCCATTGCATTCTATATATTATGTACTTACAGAAGAATTCTTATATGCATTATGACGTACAGAGTGAGACACAGATAGTCATACAGGATCACAGATTGGGATCCAGTAACTGATAGGGAACAGAGCGAGTAAAGACTCTCAGTTTGGTTGGTCATGCAAATTACTGAGGTTGCAAGCTTTAAGTGCCATAATGCTGCCCAGCACAAATGGTGAACATATATGTATGTATTGTCTACTATATACAATATATATGGTGACATGTTAAATTAATTCATGCACTTGCAAGAAAAATTAATTGAAGTTCTATGCTTAGTGTTCTTATGTGAATGTGGTTTTTAATTGGGGTGTATGGAAGATCCTGCAAACAGTATTTAATTGTTGAATATGTTCATTGGATCATTATAATAAAGCAATGGAACAGAGGAGATCCACCAGTATTCTTTGCAACAGACTGCATCCATAGAGCTGTACAGAAAGCAGATTCCCCTGCTACCTAAGCAAAGTTTACAGAGATAATCAGTACATTTGGAAAAAAATTTACACTGAAGAGTAAAAGGGTAACAAAGTTTTGAACTTTTGACTTTTAGGCCCCATATCTCCCCATCCACTACACTACACCTTTTTAATGTGAGTCTAACATATTTGCATCATCTCATACATACATTTGACTAGCAACTAATTTGCATATGTTTGATTAAACAGATTCTTGGCTTGTAACAGATTACAACCTGGTCTCACATTCCCTAATATCTTAGTGTGTTATTAAATTGGTTCCCAGTTATCACTGGTTCAAATCAGGAGTGACCAAGACGAAGATCTCCCAAGAAAAGGGAAACAGCATCATCCAACTCATTGATAACAGTCTCAAGATAATTGCCAACTGCATCATGTGAATGCCATGGCAATTGGAAAAATCTGAATCCATTCCAAAGCCAATAGGTGGATATTCACGCAAGATATGGATGATATAAACAAGTCAGCCAATAAGTCTATAAGTTCTGGTAAACAAATTAGGCAGATGAAATATAGATATATACACTCACAATAAACAAAATCAGTTATGGTATTTTAAAGGTCCAGCTAAACAAACTTGCAGTAATAAATAAAACTTCCTTACACAAAATAATTTCTTGTTCTTGAAAGATTCTTTCAACAGTAAGACATTCTATCTGCTTCGAAGCCTTGGAAAAAGTCTAAATATTTCCTTAATGTGTTAAAATAGTTTAGAAACTGTGGTCTGCAATAACAAGCAATAACAATCGACAGGTGTAGCTGTGACAAATGGTGTATATATATTTTATTTGTTTCTTCAAACATACTTGGTCAATAATATTTAATAATACATTTCTCTTTTTGATTTTAATCTCACAAACATAAGATCCCATTGAAATTGCTTACAATATATTTTTCAGTTTAATGTCTACAATAAGACACAATAAAGGCACACTAACATTATTTTTAATTTAGTGTTGGATTCAATTACTTACATTTATTAACAGTATGAAAGTGCACAAAGCATTATGTGTAACACTTACTAGTCCTATAGGATATATAGTACTTTCCTAGCTTGTTAGATACAGGAGTCAATGAATGAATCACTAATTAATGCTAGTTTCCAGAATGAATACACTGTAAAGAATTGAGCTAGGTTCAGCATTAAAGGGGTATTCCCATTTAGGCAAATTATTGTTATTGTTTGTAGAATGAAATTTTTCACTGTTTCCTAGATCCCTACCTGCAGTTATTCTTTAGAAAGCTTCTATGTTTACTTCCATTGGACAGAAATCTGACCATGGTCACATAGGTGCTTGTTAGTGTCATAGAAAGTAATCAGATCTGTGTGATGTAACAAGTTGTGCACCTGTGTGACAATGGCCAGATTTCTGTACACTGGAAATAAACAATGGAGTTTTCTATAGAAGGACTGCAAGCAGAGACCTAAAAATCCTTAAATAATTGATATAGAAACTATATTGGAAAATTGTACAACTTTTCATTGTACAAACAATAAGATTTATTTGCTGAAATGGGAACACCCCTTTTAATTGTACATAGAAATGTGAGAAGGTCTTAACTGTGCTGTCTGAGAGAAAAAATTAAAGGCCTATTCTTTGGACAAGTCAATAATTGGAGACTGGTGGCCATAGTCAAGCGGGCACACGTTTAGCGCCATGGAGAGGAGCCCTCCCCTCTCCATAGAAATGCATGGCACACGGCGCCGTAACATGGGGAAAGATATGACATGTCCTATCTTTTCCCCATGTACGGAGTGGTACGGTGCCACACAAGAACCTTTAACATTTATTAAAACATCATTGTTTAATCATAACAATGAAGTAAAGCAATCCTCTGGCACCTCGTTTCTTGCAAAGTTCAATTCTTTATTGGAGCCATAAAATCCATATGCAAGTCACAGAAAAAAGACTGACGCTTTTCGAGCTAGCTGCTCTTAATCATTGATCAAGGGGGTCATTAATCTTTACTTTCCTTCCAGTTTTTTCTGTCTTTTTTGAGAGATTGTAGTTGCATTGTAATTTTTGCACCTTTTTGAGGACATTTTAAAATGTCCGCCGGACATTTGTTTTTTTTGGTCAGTAAGACACATTTATCTTCTATTCCAGATGTGCTAATTTATCATTTTAAATTGTCTAAAATTTGCGACATTTTTTGCCACAAAAAACTCCATACTTAAGGAAAACTTAAAAAAAATAGAAAGAAGTTACTTGCGACATTTGTGTGAAATTTTTGCGACATTTGTAACAAATGTCTCAAAAAGAGATCTTTAAAAAATCCCCCATTTAATACATGGAAAAACTAAGATTGATAAATTACCATAGAAGCAGACAGAAAAAACGATAGGCAAAAATTAACCAAAACAAACAGAGATAAGATGAATGACCCCCTTAGAGTAATAAGATTGTGATTAAGAGTGGTTAGCACGAAACATGTACGTTTTTTTGCATATGGATTTTATGGCTCCAATAAAGAATTGAACTTTACAAGAAACGAGGTGACAGAGGATTGTTTTTCTTTTTGTTATGTGTGCTCCACTCCTGTGAGCCTACACCTTTCTCTGCACACGTTTTGCGAATAGCAGCTCATTTGGAGCTGGCGTTGGAGGTATCACTCTGTTTGCGTTAAAACCTTTGTATATCATTGGGTTTAGATGCAGTACTTTCATAATGCCAAGAGAACACTCACTGGAAGTGTCAGAGGTTGAACTCTCACCAATATAACCAACATATGGCAGGACTATCTCTTTACACTTCATCAAAGTTCTGGTGACAAAGTTAACTTTTTTCTTTATAGAAAAAAAAATTTCTCTTTATGTTTGCTGTTACTGTGACATTTTATACTGTGACCGCCTGTTGTCCATCAAACTAATTTGATTGTAGTAAAAGTAAATATATTTCAGAATTGGATTATGTAACCATGGTAAGTGTAGAAAATATTGTCTTCTTTTTAGTCCATGTATCTTATTTTTTTGTCAATATAACTGAAGAAGTTAAACATATAAAAGATATGTGCAAATTGAAAATATTTTAACTATTCTTTGAATCCAAACACGAGCAAATCAGATTTGTGCAGTAGATGGATTTTAAAAATTCCTATTTGTGATTATAAATGAGTATAATTTTGCACAGTTACTATATACATTGCGTAAATGTGGGGAAACTGCAGATACAATTGAGATGATTCGTCCTACAATAACATTGGGAATTGCTGTAATTTACTTTTTCAGAAAGACATTGTCAGAGTCATTCTAAGAAACGACTCAATTATGAACTGATAAAGTGAAATAGCAGGTTTTATTGGGAGGTATTTTGCTAAATGTTTCTTTGTGTGACTTTCATGTGAAAAGATTCAATTACATGGTGCTTGACATATAAAGAAAAGCTAATAATCAAGTTACATTATAACTTTAAAGATTACAATGCAAATAGCATTAAGTTAAAAAAAATTATAGTCATACAAACACAACTATGAAAACATGGATGTTATGAGCAGAAATACCTAAAATAAATTGGATTTCTGTTATATGAGGGCTACATTTAAGAAAGGAGTTCCTCAGTGGTGCTGTACATTTTTTTGGAGATTGACTTTTTGACTATTTTACGTTTTTGTTGCATCTTCACCATTGACTTTAAGGCAATTAAAATGTGCAGCTTGTACACTCGCCGGCCACTTTATTAGGTACACCATGCTAGTAACGGGTTGGACCCCATTTTGCCTTCAGAACTGCCTCAATTTTTCATGGCATAGATTCAACAAGGTGCTGGAAACATTCCTCAGAGATTTCGGTCCATATTGACATGATGGCATCACACAGTTGCCGCAGATTTGTTGGCTGTACATCCATGATGCGAATCTCCCGTTCCACCACATACCAAAGATGCTCTATTGGATTGAGATCTGGTGACTGTGGAGGCCATTTGAGTACAGTGAACTCATTGTACTTCAAGAAACCGCTTGAGTGGATTGATTCCAGCTTTATTACATGGCGCATTACCTGCTGAAAGTACATAGCCATCAGATGGTGGGTACATTGTGGTATAAAGGGATGGACATGGCCAGCAACAATACTCAGGTAGGCTGTGGCATTGCAACGATGCTCAATGGTACAAGGGCCCAAGAGTGCAAGAAAAATATTCCCACACCTTGACACCACCACACCAGCCTGAACCGTTGATACAAGCAGGATGGATTCCATGCTTTCATGTGTTGACGCCAAATTCTGACCCTAACCTCTGAATGTCGCAGCAGAAATGAGACTCATCAGACCGGCATAGTTTTATCTAATCTTCTACTGTCCAATTTCGATGTGCGTTGTGCAAAGGGAGCCTCAGTTCCTGTTCTTAACGAAAGGAGTGGCCACCGGTGTGGTCTTCTGCTGCTTGTAGCCCATCTGCCTCAAGTTCGACGTACTGTGCGTAGAGATGCTCTTCTGCCTACCTTGGTTTGTAAGGTGGTGGCGATTTGAGTCAATGTTGCCTTTATATCAGCTCGAACCCGTCTGCATTCTCCTCTGACCTCTGGCATCACAAAGGCATTTCCGTCCACAGAACTGAAGCTACTGGTGTTTTTCTTTTTCGGACCATTCTCTGTAACCTAGAGATGGTTTGGTGCTGTGAAAATCCAGTAGTCATCAGTTTCTGAAAACTCAGACGCACCTCTCTGGCACCATCAACCATGCTACGTCAAAGGCACTTCAAATCACCTTTCTCCCATATACTGATGCTCGGTTTTGAACTGCGGAGGAGATTGTCTTGACCAGTTCTACATGCCTAATGTACTAAAAGTAGAAGGAAAAAAAACAAAACAGGCAAACAAGAGGACGGCGCCTACGTGTGAGTACTGATTCGAGGAGAAGACACGAGGATGAAAGAGTCATACGTGATGCGTAGTCCAAGGAACCCGCAGCAAATAGGGGGGGTAGTGTAGGGACGTGACCCCCCCTGAGAGGTGTGCTCACTTATTATAAAGTTAATGCGCTTTAAAGTATCCGTGCAAATGCCCGTTCAGCGTGTGGTGTTTTGAACCTAAGTTAAACCCAGTGATCCCATAGACAGAAGCGGGTGGTTTAGAAACCAAAAGAGGGCTGGAACGGCGCTATATTCGGACAAGGGTCTTCCAAGAGGGTTTAAATGCTTTATCCATAGTAGACGCGTTTTCGGGCTTAATCAGACCTTCTTCAAGTAACAATTGGATAAATCTAATATTACAAAAATAAATATTTTATATATATATATATATATATTATATATATATATATATAATATCATATAAATATAGAGTATATGTGTATAAAAGTCACCAGTAAAGTTACTTGGTTATATACAAATATGAGATTACAAAAAACAAAAATAATAAATAAATACAGATAAATAACATACATGAAAAACATTAAAAAGAGTTAGTAGATTAATAAATGGTAAAAGTAAGGTATATCATAACCCTCTATCATATAGGTAACGTCAAAAAGCTGGATAGTACTCCTAGTATTTTAGTGTTAATGTAGCTGTAGTCTATGAATGGAGTACATCATAACATTTAGGCAAAAGATAGTGGTGGACGCTCACTTAACGCGCTGGGTTAGAAATGAGGTATAAGAGTTTTACTAAAGGACGGTGATTGTCGCAGCAGCTTATCCGCCAAACCAATAAAGCCGCATTCCCCTCAGCGCTCCATATAGCACAATCTGGCGGAAACTTGGGTCCATGTGAAACCGGTCAGTGGCAAATAAAAAGAAAAAAAAAAAAGAGATGTCGCATGACGTTTTAGATAAGAAAAAAAAAAGAGATGGTCAGCAGTGACTGTTTAATAAAAAAAAAAAAAGGAGATGGGCAGCAGGGACTATGTTTAATAAAAAAAAAAAAAGGAGATTGGTCCGCAGGTGACTATGTTTACAAAGAGAAAAAAAAAGGAGATGGTACAGCATGACTATGTTAAATAATGTAAGATTGAGATGGAGGGGTATTGAGAGCCTCGGGTGCTAATATTATAATATTTTTAAGTATTTGATGGCCTAAGTAGCAAAACCATTATCGAGGGTCTTCCCAAACACTATCTCAAGCCATTGGTATTAGAGTGTTGAGTTTAAAAACCAGAACATTTCTCTGTTCAATTTTGAATCTTTGGTGGAGGAAGGGTCATATGTTCAATAGATGATCGTAAATTCATCCATAGATGCAGTCATTGTGGGAGGCTGCGTGTCTAGAATACTATGTTTGGGTTAGCCTTTCTGTATGTTATTCTGTGGCCATTTAGTCTGTTTTTTAGAGTTTGTGTGGTTCTATCGATTTATATTGCAAACCACAGGAGCAATCTAATAGATACTATACAAAAGAAAGAGCTGCCATTTAAAAAAGACTTGATGGGAAGCATTCATTGGTGATATTGGAGTGATTTTTGAATGTTTTTTCTTGGGGTATAGATGGCAGCCACTAACTTTAATGCATGGCCGCATGTAAAGGAGCTTTAGGCTTGGAAAGAATGACAGTTGGTCTTTGTTAAAAGAGTTCTAGAGTTTTTCTTCATGGGCTGGGAGCTAATGAGTTGCGTAGGGTTTGCTATTCCGCCTAAGATGAATCTCGGAGTTTTAGTGAGGGAATACCTAATGGGGGTCTGGAGTAGAATACTCCACATGTTTTGGAAAATACTTTTGATTTTCGAAGAATGTTTAGGAGACGTTGTAATAGGTGGATGAAAATTCATTGTTAGGTAAGGTTTTTCTGGTTCTTGTTTTCAATTTTATTTTATTCTGTTTTCTGAGCGACAGTCCTTTTGATTGAAGTGTCTCGGCTTTTTTCCTGGAATCTTGTATTAATTTTGTGGGGTATCCCTTGTCTTTAAGCGTTTCGCTAATAGACTAGAACTGGGTTCGGAGTAATCACCATCGGTGGTTGCAATTTCTCCTTAGTTTAAAACTGCAGTCCTTGGCATTCGTCACCCTATTTTTTGCAGGTGGGCATATGGAAGTTGAGATAGCTTTGGAATAACTGATTTGCAAAGTGTTCTAGTATTAGTCTTTTTCTGATTAGGAAAAATTTCGATATCTAGAAATTCGGTTATCTGTGGTTATTTAGAAGTGAATTTTAAGCCCCAAGGGTTTTGTTGATGCTTGGACAAAGGCGTTGAGTTCTTCTGAAGTACCCGCCAGATGATAAAGATGTCATCTATAAACCTTTTATAGATTGCACATTGCGTACACAGTGGGTGGGTATTAGATGAAAGATTCCTCCCAGGTGACCTACAATGGATTGGCACAAACTGGGTTGCAAATGGTGCATGGACTGTCCCTTTAGTTTGGAGGTAGATGGTTAGAGGAACTGAACAGGGGTGTTAGGCAGAGGTTGGTGGGGACAAACGATGGACCCTTTTCTAAAAAGGGATCTCTCGGATGGAGTTAGACTTGGTCTAGAGAGATTAAAGATTGTTCAAACGTTTCGATCTTGGTATGCCCTGTAAGTCAGTACATGCCCAATGCACTGGTTGCAGGCCAGTGTGATGGCTGATGTAGCAATAAGTGTTAACAGAGCAGTTGGACAAAAAAAACGGAACCCAAGTTGTCAGCTCACTATGAATAAATGTTGAGCGTAGCGGTTCGTGGTGTGACGGACACCTTGCGTTGGGAACCGAAGCGACAATAGTAGCGAACGAAAAAGGGGTAAGGCCAGCTTCACAGACGAAAGGCAGAAGCTAGGTATAAACGCCACCTTATTCAGAAAAATTCCGTATAAAACATCAGTAGGACGTCCATGAGAAATGAAAAAACCTGCACACGTTTCGGGCGGGCGGTGCGTTCGTCGTAGCGGGACGAAGCGGCGTTACTCGAACGAAAAGCGTCAGTTTGTCTTCCTAATTGGACGTCCTATTTGATTTGGGAGTTTTTGTAATATGTGATTTTTATCAAACATTGAAGCAGTTGGACAGGTGTAACTAATAAAGTGGCCGGTGAGTGTATATGTTACAATACACAAAATCTAATTAAAACATCAATTATGTTCTTAACTTCACTTAAAATAGTTACCATATGTACTAGAGTATAAGCTAACCTGAGTATAAACCGAGGCCCCTAATTTTACTAGGAAGGCTTGCTATACTGTATACCGAGACCCCTAATTTTACCACCGAAAACTGGGAAAACCTATTGACTCGAATATAAGCCGAGGATGTAGTATACAGCCAGCCAGCCCCCATGTAGTATACAGCCAACCAGCCCCCATGTAGTATACAGCCAACCAGCCCCACATAGCATACAGCAGCCCCATGTAGCATACAACCTGCCCACAGTAGTATACAGCTTGTTCCCATTAGTATACAGCTTGCCCCCACTAGTATACAGCCTGCCACCAGTAGTATACAGCCTGCCACCAGTAGTATACAGCTTGTCCCCTTGCAGTATACAGCCTGCCCCCTTGCAGTATACAGCCTGCCCCCATCAGTATACAACCTTCCCCATTTCAGTATACAGCTTGCCCCCATCAGTATACAGCTTGCCACAGTAGTATACAGCCTGCTCCCAGTAGTATACAGCCTGCCCCCAGTAGTATACAGCCTGCCCCCATCAGTATACAGTCTGCCCTCAGTAGTATACAGCCTGCCCCCAGTAGTATACAGCTTGTCCCCAGTAGTATACAGCCTGCCCCCATCAGTATACAGTCTGCCCTCAGCAACCCCTAGTAGTATACAGATAAAGAAATAAACTTAATACTCACCCTCTGTTGTCCCCGATCTTCGTCGCGGCTCCCGGCGGCTTCCGATCCCCATCGCGGCTCCCGGTGGCTTCTTCACTCTTCACTGGCCGGGAGATCGCGCCGGCCGTCGCACACTGTGGTGCGACGCTGTCGCCGCTGATGATGACGTCATCCGCAGCGTCGCATCACAGTGTGCGATCGCCGACAGATTGCATGGACGCGACTCTGTCGGCTAGAGAAGATAGAAGACAGAAGAGAAGACACGGGGAGCCACGACAGGGATCAGGAGCCGCCGAGAGCTGTGACGAACATCGCGGACACCGGAGGGTGAGTATTAATTTTTTTTTTATCATTGACTCGTGTATAAGCCGAGGCGAGGTTTTTCAGCACATATTTTTGTGCTGAAAAACTCGGCTTATACACGAGTATATACGGTAAGTAAGTGCAAAATGCAGCTGCTACAATTTAATAAAATTTCCAGTAGCCCCCCTCATTAATAAAATGTCTAGCAGAGCCTCTCATTAATAAAATGTCTAGCGAAGCTCCCTCATTAATAAAATGTCTAGCAGAGCCCTTCTTTAATAAAATGTCCAGCATACCCCCCTAATTAATAAAATGTTCAGCAGAGTCCCGCTTTAGTAAAATGTACAACAGAGCCCCCTCATTAATAAACTTTCCAACAGAAAGCAGAGCCCCCTCATTAACCCATTTATGATCAGGCCCTTTTTCAATTTTGAATTTTTATTTTTCACTCCCCACCTTCAGAAATATCTACCTTTTTTATTTTTCTATGTAAAGAGCTTTGCAGGGGCTTGTTTTGTGCATAACAAATTGTACTTCATAGTGACAGTATTTAATATGCCATGCTGTTTACTGGGAAGCTGGAAAAAATTTCCAAGTGTAGTGAAATTGGTAAAAAAATGATTTGCGGCATTTTTTGTGGGATTAGCTTTTATAACATGTCCTTTTATTCTTTGGTTCAGTATTTATATAGGTTTTATTATAATTTCATACATTTACAAAAAATAAAACTTCTTGTTAAACATAACATTTTCATACTTTAGTGTACAGAGCTGTGTGTGGTGTAATTTTTTTGCGAGATTAGTTAAATAATTATATTATTTATTAATTATATTAATTATTAATTATATAATATTTTTTCTGCTACGGGTTTAAATGCCAGGAATAACCATTATTATATTTTGATAGATCTGAGATTTTTGGACATGGCAATAGCTAACATGTTTATGATTTTAACTGTTTATTTATATTTATATCAGATCTAGGGAAGGACCCATGCAGCGATGCATAATCTGTGTGCGCTATAAAAATAAAGGAATTATTATTATTATTAGAGGAGAGTAATTTGAGGTGAGGATTTTTAAAATTTTTATTTTATTTCTTTACTTTTACTATTTTTCATGCCCCCACGGATACTTTAACCCTAGGTTGTCTGATTGATCCTACCATTTACTGCCATACCACAGTATGGTAGTATATGGGAATTTTCCACATCATCTATTACAACGTGCAAATAGAAGAGTTAAAACCAGACATCCTTAGGTCTTTGTATGCCGCTCTCCGATGATGTTACAGGAAAACATCATAGCCAAGATGGCGCCACCCATGCAAAGCTTCTGGCAGTGTAATTGGCCGGCTGCTTGCTGCAATGTGCAGCAAATGCTCACAGGCTATGGGGAGTGCTCAATCTATGAGCCCTCTACAAACACCTGTGGTAAGCACGTGACATACTATTACATATCACATCATTAAGGGGTTAATAAAATCTCCACAAAAGCCCACTCTAATAAAATGTCCACAGTGTCCTCCTCAATAATAAAATGCCCAACAGAGTCCCCTTGTTAATGAAATGTCCAACAAAAGCCCCTTAATAATGTAATTTACCACAGAGCCCCCTCAATAATAAATTGTGCAGCAAAGCCCCCTCATTAAAGGGAACCTGTCACCAGGGACCTCAATATCACTTAAGACAGGTTGCAGAAGCTTATCACACATGCAATGCAAATATGCTTTTCTGCCTTTTTTAAGCATTTGTATTACAATATAATTGTGTGTTGTACTCTTGCACCCTGATAAAATCCTGGGGTAGTTACAGGGGCTGGGCTTTGGTTTGGATGCATTCCAAAAAACAACATGTGGCATGTCTGTGTTACTCACTCCTCAGATCTTTGCCCCCCAACTTTGTGCTCCTGTACAGCTCCACCTCCTGCTCCTTTCCAGAGGTCACAGGCTGGTCAGAGGACAGAGCTGTACAGGAGCACAAACATGGAGGCAGCCTGCAGCTCAGACAAGTCACATGGTGGTTTTTGAAATGCATCCAAACCAAAGCCCAGCCCCTGTGACTACCCCAGGATTTTGTCAGGATGAAAGAGTAAGTTATAACGCACAATTATATTGTAATTCAAATGTTTAGAAAAGGCAGAGAGGCATTTTTGCACTGCAGGTGTCATGGGCTTTTACAATCTGTCTTTAGTGAAAATGAGGTACCTGGTGACAGGCTCCCTTTAATAAAATGCTCAGCCAAAACCCCTTAAAAATTATAAGCTGTGTACTGACCTCTGGTTTACTCTTCTCCCCACAGCTCCCATTCTCTTTGTGAATCTGGCTTCTTCTTCTCCCTACAGCTTTCCAGAAGTGTGGGCAGAGGTGCATCTATGGGCTTTTCCCGCTAACACACTATGATGACACACATAATGTGTGAGAAGGCAGAACGCATTGACTTGCCTCTGCCCGCCTCATTAATAAAATGTCCACAAGAGTCCCCTCACTAATAAAATGCCCCCTTAAAATTACAAACTCTATACTCACCTCTGGCTTTCTCTTCTCCCCGCAGCTCCCCTTCTCCTTTTGACTCTGGCTTCTTCTACTCCCTGCGGCTTCCCAGCAGTGTGAACAGAGGCATGTCTATGCCCTTTACCTGTGCCCACACTGATGGAGCTTTAGGGGCTTATTTACTAAGGGTCGCGGATCGCACTTTCGTCAGACTGTTTGACATTTTTAGGATTTGCCCAACTTTGACAGGTATTTAACAAGGTTATGCGCTGGCATTGTGTCAAACGTGAATGGATTTTGTTGCAGCTGCGCTTGCTTTGATCAGGGGGCGGGTTAAGCATGGGATTTAGGATTCAAATTGTGTCACAAGACAATGCACTTACATGCACCAGGAAGAAGAGGGTAAAATCCTTCTGACCTAAGCGGGGAAGCGACACATGCAGGATTTTGGGAGCACAATCTTATCCCAGCACAGTGCATTATTTTCGGACAATGTACTTTCAGTGAACTCCACGGGATCGGGCAAGTAAATCTGCCCCATAGATTTTTGAAGGTGGAAAATATAAAAATGGAAACGCAAAAGCGAAAAAGGGCCTGGTGATTTTAACACAATACAGATAATTTACATGTCTGGTCCCAGTGCATAGAGAGGGCTCAGGAAATAAATACTATAGATGTTAAAACCTTGGCTTGTTTTTTTTTATGGAAATACTGTATATTGTATGTATGTTTTCCTTGTTTAATTACCGAATAACAGTATTATGGAAGAAGGGTTCTATTTGATGGGTAAATACTAGCTCACAATAAGTTAAAGCAGAATAATAAAAATACTTGATTTAATGCCCCTAATCAAACTCTCCCTGTATATTCTTGATATCTGTTGACAAAGTGAAATGCCTATACTATTGTATATAGTGATTGACTGAGTTTATGAGCCTTAATTTTTAAAGAAAGTTATTTCCTTAAAAAGCACATTATTACAGTATTACAGCGTTATTGCAGTACAATGTATAAGTTGCTTGTACATGCTTGTACACTGTTTATAAATCTTTAATTGAAAAAGAAATATTGTTTAAAAATACTTGATTAAAAAAAAGCAATGTTGTATACTCAGATACCAATCTACCAGACTTTTCCCTGTTCTGCCAAGAAGGTGTTAAGCTGGCAAAAGTAAAACAGCAAGAAAAGAAAAAAAATCTTTCCGGCAGCTTTCCTTAGTTCACGAATAAAGCATGAAAGATTGAGCTATTTGTTCTTAAATTACTCCGTCAGTGTCTGCTTCTTCTGGAGGGGGCATTAACAGCACCTTGTCACTTTCGTAAACTTATTTCTGTGTCTGGCCATATCCCTTTCCCAGTTCCCTGTAAGGTTCCCCTCCTTTAACTGAGCCTCTGCAACGATCATTAAAAACAATGAGTATGGCTGGCGCAAGTGGACGTGCCCAGACTATCAATTAGTCATTAAGTACCTGGCACTGGATCTATAATATGGGATTCTGACACAGAGGAAGAATAGACTTCACAGTTTACTTGATGTAGGAGAGTTCAAATGCCCACCTCTGTGTGACAAATGTGTGCAGGCGTTTTTTCAGCTTTTACTCCGAAGCTTGTGCAACATCTGAGGGAACAAACTACTATTCCACCCATTTGGAAACATGGCGATCCGAATCCCTCTTTAGTTAATGTGCTAATGATTTATTGTGAGTGGCATAAATTCAGCTGTAATTATGCATGAATTGATGTGTGATTTTCTAATGAGTCTAAATGATGAAACCATCTTTTTTGTGAATCATTCTTTATTTCTTAATTAAAAACACAAGCAGCATATTTCTAATAAATGGAGTCAAGCTATTTTCAGTCTTAAAACAACATTACAATTATTGTTTCTAAATAGGCACTTTTATTCCACAGCAGCGGCTCAAAGAAATGCCGTCTGCACATTTCACAATGTGAGGCAGCCATTACTCAATACTTGTCTTTTATTCTCATAGTGAATTATTTCATTTTCAGCTTCATATTCATTCCATTTTCTCAGTATGCATTGTAGGCAGCTTGTATATTTTCATATCCACAGAACTATTTGGGATTACTACTTTGCAATGTCTGCTTGTAAACTATGTCACATGTAATATTTACCATATTTGATCATTGAAAATATAGGGACGTTTACCATATTCAGCATTCATTTGTTCGGACTATGGTAGTTCCCCTTCAATATGTGTACATCATAAACCTTACTGGCAATAGCCTTATCTGTTTGGTTGTTTGTGCCTTTGGGGTATAGATAATATATGGCCCATATAAAGAGACCATTTGTACATAGTACAATACTACACACTTTTTAAAGATATCACCTTTATATAAAGAACCTTACTGGGATAATCCATAAAAGTGTAGTTTCGCATTAGCATTGATGCTGTGCTACCATTGTGCATCCGTTGCGTTTTGGCTACCTTGTGTCTCCCTTTTTTTTACACGTCCGCGAAAAAACTGAAGGTTTAACATTGCTTTGACAAAATAACAGACCTGTTATCAGTTTTTTTGCACACTTACAGACTTCTATTGCCGCCCGTGATTGGCATCAGTGAAAAGAACAGGTTTCATAAAAACCATAAAAACAACGTTAATGTGAAAGAGGCCTTAGTCATGGATGTGCAGCATTCAGCACTACAAAAGATGTGAGGTTCTTTAGTGCAATCCATATTTATAATGTTCAAGCATTTTTTACATATCATTGTAAGTCCACTACTTGGGGCAAGTGATAAGGCACACATATTGGCCCACATTTATTAAAAACAGTGCACTCTGTGCTGTGTGCAATTTGCCTGTGTAGTGTGCAGAGGGTGCCATATTCATGAATTGTGGTGCACGTTCTTCATGAATCTGGCACCCCTTGCACTGCTCCAACCGATTGCACCAATATTTTTTGGTGCTCCTTTAACAAAATTTCAGTACTAAATTTTGTGTCGCATCAGGTTTAGTGCAGCCGCAACGCAAATGTGTTACGGATACTTTATAAATGCTTATACAAGCAGTTTGTGCTGAAAAGAACTTGGAAAGTCAGACAAAAAACTGGCTTTGATAAATATGGTCCATATAGCCTGCAGAACCAGTTATTTTAACTTCTCGGTGGCCCACAGAAGGAAACAGGCCATCAACAGCAATGGATGGTTTCAAACTTATATCCTCTTTGGATGGATTCTCTAATGATTCAGCAAATTACTAGTCTGGGTGCAGATTCCCTGGATTCCCATGAAATCTATGCCTCTGTGATTAAGAATGCTAATTTGCATAAGAAATAAAAGATAAAAATCTTAGTGTGATTGTGTTAAATTAAACTTCATGGCACCATGCTTAGTCTACACAGAAACTTTTTTTGGGTGCTGAGGTACACCAATAAATTTCCTTTTTTGGGCTAATCCCCACGTCCCGGGTGTCTTTTAGAAAACTTTATTGCAGGTATATGCTAATTGTTTTATGCCGCTTCTGGGGCGTGGAGTAGTCAGACATGAGGCTACTAGTCGCGGCTACTCCACGCCCCAGTAGCCACGTTACTCCGCCTACCAGGTAATCTTCGGTAGCTGCGCGCCCTCGTCCGGGTCCCCTGCATTCTGCGCATGCGCAGAACGCAGGCCTTCGGCTGCGCGGCCGCGGCTCCGGGGACGGAACTACTGCGCATGTGGGCGCACAGCTACCAGGAGCTGCGCGCCGAAGATTACCTGGTAGGCGGAGTAACGTGGCTACTGGGGCGTGGAGTAGCCGCGACTAGTAGCCTCATGTCTGGCTACTCCATGCCCCAGTAGCCGCCTAAAAAAATTAGCATATAACTGCAATAAAGTTTTCTAAAAGACACCCAGGATGTGAGGATTAGCCCAAAAAGGGCTCTCCTCACGTCCCATCCATCCACCTACCACCCCTTCTACCTTTATAGGTTGAATCGGGGTGGTAGGTGCCCTTTAAGGAAGAGAATAATCTAAGATCACTAGTGGATCAAAGACTTCAGGTCTGGTGATAGACAGAGATAAGAGAGGAGAGAGCTCTGTGGATCAGGGTGATTAATTTAAACTGTATTTGGAAGGAGACAGGCAACCAGTGCAGTGAAGAGTTTGGCCAGAAGACAAGCCTGGCTGTTGCATTAAAGGGGTATTAACTCTACGGCAAATTATTGTTATTGTCTTTATGATAAAAGTTATACAATTTTCCAATATACTTTCTGTATCATTTCCTCACAGTTTTCCAGATCTCTGCTTGCTGTAATTCTATAGAAAGCTTCCATGTTTACTTCCAATGGACAGAAATCTGGCACGGCTCGTTATATCAGACAGCTCTGATTACTCTCTGTGATATAACAAGCCGTGCACCTGTGTTACCATGGTCTGAGAAATCTCCGATCGCAGGTGTTAGAGGCGCATATCGGCTATAATATATAGCCGACACCCGCAGCTTCTGGCCCCGGCTCCGTTCAGGAGCGCACCTCCCGCGATGCAGTACTGTTACGTAAAATATCAGGGAGGGGTTAAGATTCATCCAGCAAGAGCAAGCAACAGATTAAATATATATGGTGCAAAGTGAAGGTTGGAGTCCAGCACAAAACCAAGACAGGTCAGTTTCCTCGGGGTTATGGTGAAATCACAGACGGAAATGGAGAGATCAGTGTTAGTTTGGTTAGTAGATGGTGTAAAGACAAGAAATTCAGTTTTGGAAAGATTATGTTTTGGAAAGAAGAGAGAGGACATGATATAAGAGACAGCAGAGAGACAGTCACTGGTATTACAAAATAAGGTGAGAGGATGATTGCCGACTAGTAAGCGGGATCACAGCATAAGATGGATACTAAACCCAAATCTATCTGCCGATGGTGTGACAAATGGGCAGTGTAGTGGGAATGGAGAAGAGGACCTAGGAATGAGCCCTGAGGAACCCCAACAGCAAGAGGTAGTTGAGAAAAGAGAGATCCAGAGAAGGAGACAGCTGGGGTTTGGTCAGAGAGATAAAGACGAAAAAAGAGAGTGCACGTGGCCTTCCGGCCAATGGAGCGAAGCATCCTGAGAAGGAGCTGTGTGCACAGTATCCCGAGCTCTCAGAGAAATCCAGAAGAATGAGGAGAGAATTGTCACCTTTGGATTTAGCAGTGAGGACATCATTGGAGAATTTAAAAAGAGAAGTTTCAGTAGAGTGCATAGGACGGAAACCAGATTGTAGGGATAGTGGGATAGTAAGATAGGGATAGTAAGTCAAGAATAGACTAGGTATCCCAGGAGTTTGAAGATAAACAGATATTAGAGACTGGTCACTAGTTAGCATCACTGTATGGGTCCAGGGAAGCTCTCTTTAGTAATAGGTTGACAACAGCATGCTAGAAAGAAGGGGCACAGACACCAGAAGAGAGACAGATGTTGAAGATTTTAGCAATATTACCAATTAGCTACAATGAAATTTAAGAGGTCTGAATAGTTTCCATACCCACTGTATATTTATTATTAAATAGCTCCATTAGTTTGCTTTGTATTTGCTTTTGTGTTCCAAATGACACAGAATTAGTGGTAAAAAATTAACACAAACACAAATTAAGGCAGGCGTCCGCACTGCAATTTGCATCACCATATGAATCCTATTGTACTTATAAACTGTTTAATAGAATATAAATATTGCTGTTGTTAAAGGAAAAAAATTATAGTCAGATGTTTCCATATTTTGTCATCTGAAGCAACAGTTATGACAAGAATGTGGTCCCCAAGGTCCATGTGTCAGAGGTGCAGTAATACTCATGTTTACTGGGCAATAAGTGTTAAAGGGGAATTCCCATTTCAGTAAATAAATGCTACTGTTTTTATAATGAAAAGTAATACATTTTTCTAATATAATTTCTGTATCAATTCCTTATGGTTTTCTAGATCACTGCTTGTTGTACTGCTATTGAAAACTTCAGTGTTTATTTCCAGTAAACTGAAATCTGACAATGGACACACAGGAAGGAAAATGGGAAGACCGCTTTAACACTTATTGCCCAGTATTAATGAGTGCAGACCATGTGCATTATTGCAGCTCTGACACATGGAACTTGGGGACCACATTCTTGTGATAACTGGGTACTTCAGTATTTGGACCCCACCATTTTAAAGATATTTTAGGGATTTAAATTCACCACAAAATGCCTTTAGTTTTTATACATATTCTTAGTCCAATGATATAAACCACCCGGAGCCCTTGGGAAAGCTTATTCCTCAGCAATGCAAGATCTAGCAGTGTTATCAGCAGTTCTTTCTTAAGACTGATGACTGAGATCTGTATGAGACAGAGTTACTATTTCACCATGAGATTTTTTAATCCTGTTGTATACAATGGAAGCAGCATCAGCATCAGAGAAAGCTACGCGGTGCACAAGTCACAACATCAAGGCTTCAAAGAATAATGCTCCATGAATCTAAATCGATTGGGCTTTCACATGGCTTTAAACCTGGGATTTCATAAACAAGAGCTTATAAATAATTTATTTTGCAGTCACATTTTTACTTTCCGGCATCAAGTGTCCAGTAAAGTGGATTTTCCCTACTAGATCACACATATAACTAGAAAAATAACAACTTTATGAGAAAATTGGGTATATCTCAAAGTAAAAGTTTGTAGCCTTGGGCCTGCCTACTTGGGTCTACTTGGCTCTGCCTACTTGGATATTTACTGCACCACCTGGTTAAGGGGTCTTTCATTAATGGGACCATTAATAACAAATCTACCACTAGTTATAAATAGTTTCAGTTATTTAGAATATTTCATGATTTGTGGCAAACAGGCCACTTATTAAAGCTGTTAGAACAAAGATTGAGTTTTAATTTGCCATTTCTAGGTTTTGGCTTTGGGAGTCATTTTGGTGCTAACTTCTTTCTGTGGTCCTCCTTCTTCTTAAAACACTCCTGTGCTTTCCTCTGAACAATTAAAATGAGCACCTGCTATTTTGTTCCTATCAAATCCCAGTAAGCCCCTAGATATATGAGGTACCTTCCCTCACATGTGCCTGAGTTTAGCTGTTCCTAGCTTGCTAGTATCCTCTGAAGGTATCCTGATTCCTACTTACTGATTTACTTGTTCTATAAATATGTTCACAAATCTTGCTCCTGATCTGCTATTCTGACAATGACCCTGGATAGTTTTGTAAACCTGGTTGAAGTGATGTCTCTTGAACCACACTGCACCTCGAGCCTCTTATTCCCTCTTGCTAAGACAATGTTCTCTAACAGTGGGACAAAAGTCTAAATGGTCCAAGCCTACTTAGTGATTCCCCTAAGTATCATGGTATTTGTAGAATATACAAAACAATACAATACAATACAACTTTATTGATCCCCGGCAGGGGAAATTATTTTGTACATAGTGTTCAAGGGATTGTTACACAGTTAGAGACAGTTATAACGATACAAATACAGGCAGTCCCCGGGTTACATACAAGATAGGGACTGTAGGTTTGTTCTTAAGTTGAATTTGTATGTAAGTCGAAACTGTATATTTTATCATTGTAGTTCCCGACAATTTTTTTTTTTTGCCCCAGTGACAATTGGAGTTTCAAATTTTTTTGCTGTAATAGGACCAAGAATTATCAATAAAGCTTCATTGCAGACAATTTTAAGCTGATTATTGCAATCTGGGACTATTTTAAAGCATCCAGAGAGCTTCACCAGAGGTCACAGTGGGCAGAGGGGTCCGTCTGTAACTATGGGTTGTCTGTAAGTCGGGTGTCCTTAAGTAGGGGACCGCCTGTACATAAATACTTCTAGAGGCACATTCTTACATGTTGCTAGTTCCTTGGTTGCATGCAAACATAGTTACAGGACATTGAAATACAGCACAATGCAGGTTACATGAACACACAATACATTACACAGGGGGAAGCAACTATGGTATAAAAATATACCAGTCACAGGGAAGCAGCACTCCAAGTTAAGTAGTGGTATTTAGGCTACATAGAGATAGCTGAAACGTTGTATCTTTTTCCACTGGTGAAATAAATACCACTACTTAACTTGGAGTGCTGCTTCCCTGTTGTTGGATTTATATATGCAAGGGTCTTTTTTCAGATTCCCTAATGCGTGCACCCACACAGATCTTAATCCAATACACCACTGTGCCACTCCTTCAACTTTTTATTTTTTTACTTTGTGCAATATACCAGTCACAATAACACATTGAAGCAAATTTACTTACCTGGTCCTGTCGTGATCCCCGATCCGGACGGTCCAACGAAGATGAAGTCTGGCGCGATTCACATAGCTTGTGCGCTTGATTTCCTGCATCTGTCACTTCCCCGCTGAGGTCTGCCGGAGTTCACCTTCTTCTTCCCAGTGCTTGTAAGTGCATGTATTGCTACACAATTTGAATTTTAAATCCCACGCGTAGTCCGAATCCATTGGCGCAATTGCGCCAAAATCTGATCGCGTGTACCAAAAACCCCTGTTAAATGCAGCACAAGACGGAAATCACTGGGAAACCTGATGAAAATGCGGTCCGCATAAATGAGCCCCATTTAAACAGACTAGACAGACATGTGTAGTGGATATTACACAAGGGGTGCCTGTGTGGCGCAAACAGTGTGGGGTAAAAAAGTGATGTACTGCTGCTGGTATTGATTTGGCAGAAGAGAAACTGTCCATAGCTCCACTTTTGCCAAGTACCGCCGCTTAAACTGCCTGGTTGCGGTTGCCACAGGTGCCTTGGTGCAGCATTCCTCCTGACTTGCGGTAAGCCTCTGCATATGATCACTTACCTTTCAGGTGCTTCAATAAAGCCGCTACTGGTGCTCTTGGCTGCCAGGATCCAGTTTTGGCGCTCTGTTGCAATCAGTTGTGCAACTGCTGCTAATGATCCGCTTAGTGGGGAGTGTTAGGCAAAGTGGGTGCCGCAGGGCCGGTGGGGGGGTGGACTTTGGGGTGTCAAATCTTTTCCTAAGTGCCAATACAAATACACAATATTCAGAAAGGGAAAAGGTGATGGAGGAAAGAGGTAATGGCACTTTTCAGATAACATTTTGAAAGACAAGAATTAGACAAGTTCTTACAGATCAAGTCCCTTCGTTCCCTTCTGGTTCAATTCTGGTACAATTCTTTTGCAATCAAAAATAGTTGCACTTGGAAAAAGATGCACTGGGAAATTAGTAAACACCAAGTTTTAATTAAAAGGGCGGAGAGTAAATAAAAGGATTCAGGAAGTCTCCAGTAAGAGCAGGGAAACAGATTTGCATTTACACGTACCAATAAACATCAAAGGTGTAGAAAAAGAAAAGAGATTCTGGAACTTTTGGTGCCAAATTAAGCAGACATGCCAATAAACATGAAAGGTGGAGAAAAATACAAGAGATGCTGTCACTTTTGGTGCCGAATTAAGCAGGCATACCAATAAACAAACATGAAAGGTGCAGAAAAAGACAAGAGATGACTTTTGGTGCCAAAATAAGCAGACATAAGCTGATGAAAGAAATGATTGATGGTGAGACCAGGTGGAGATGAAGACATTGAAGATGATGATGGAATGCAAGGCCATATTCTATAATGCTACATTCTGGTATAATTCTTTTGCACTTATATATACTTGCACTTGGAAATAGATGCACTGGCTATGACCAAGTGCACAGTATAACAGGAGAGAGGACTTAGTTCTTAGGATTGATGGGGATCCTAGCAGTTGGACTTCTGATAGTCCGTAGGTTATGATTATCCTCTGGATAGTTGACAACTTGCTCTGGTGGCGCAAGTAATTGCTCACAATGTAATATGTTAATGTACTATACATTACCTTTCCTTCCATTTAATAGCAGTAACCTGTAGACCTGTATAGGATATCTATCATTGTTTACTATATTGGTTTATATGTTGGTTTACTTCTGAGTTCAGATGTATTAAACTTGATGTAACAAATGCACAGATCAGGTCAGAGCTGTACAAAGGTATAAATAACTTCACCAGATGATTGAAATAAAAGTTTGATGAATGGAAAGAAGCCAGGAGGGTAAAGCTGTGTATTTAGCAAAAGTTACAGGGTGACTTTTACAAGATGAAAATTAACTGTAACCTGAAGGTACAATGTCTGGAATATCAAAAACACCTAGATTTTTTGTTTCTTCTTGGAGGTGGGTGTTGGTGGCTGTTATAAGATAAACAGTTAAAGAGGTTTTAGGATTTAGAAAAACATATATTTTTCTTTATTAGTTTTACATTGTTATCAGAGTAGCGCTGAAAAGAACAGTTTGGTTCTACTTGGTGTACTTTTTTTAACCTTTATTCATTTTAATTTTAGTTAGTATTTTGAGTCACTTTGTACAGTTGCTTGCTGAACAGTCATAACTTTATAGGTATCAGGCAGTAAGCAAGCGGTTATAATATTTGTTTGGATTTCAGTAAGTTTTTAAGATCTCATCTCTGTTGTCATTTAATTGACACCTTAAACGTTTACTTCTAATAGGTAACTGTCAGTTTTCGGGATGCGTGGATTCACTGGACCACCGCGGGGGGTGGTACTAGACGACACCTGGAGCCAGAGTCTAAGTGGCACCTGGTCTTCCACAGGTGCATCTAGCAATGCGGTGGCAGCCGAGGTCCAGTTACCTTAGCAGGAGACAGTCTTGTGGTCAGGTGCAGGCACAAGGTCAGGGCAGGCGGCAGAGATGCAACGTCATGTCCAATTTGGGGTCAGCAACAGGAGGTCCCGGCACACAGGACACGGGAAATCAGGAGCAGGAACACACAGGAGCAAAGAATGCAGGATACACAGAAATCACTTTTTCTAAGGCTGTGTGGCACAAAGATCCAGTAGGGTTATATGAGACAGGCAGGTTTAAATAGCCTTCTGGGAAAATGGCAATTAATGGTGCGCTGGCCCTTTAAATGTCCTGCAGCCAGCGCACCCTAGGACACGGGGATGCACACGCACGGAGCAAGGCCGGGAATCGGGATTGCGGACAGGCGCTGGACCTGCAGGCAGCGAGGGGCACCGGTAAGCCCGCGATGTGGGTTGCGGGAACACCCGTGACAGTAACAATATGACCTGGACTTGTGATCATATACATGCATATGCAAACATGGCTCCATACAATTACAGTTATCAAAACTGCATCTGGAGCTAAGCTGAAAAATAGAAATATGAAGAAATATCAGAAATAGATTTGACTAATAATGCCACATGTTGTTATAAGATGGAGATACACTTTAATGAAGTGTTTCCATTCTCATTTTAAGCTGCTTAAGTCATTTGAGTTGCTGAGAAATCTCACTCTTTTTCATGAATTATTTAGCATCAATATAGTGTCAATATTACTCTTACTGGATTACATGGAGAGTCTAAAACTCCTATTTTGAGTTTAACTATACTTGTGAAATAAGAAAAAGAGATATACAGTAGAACAATGTTTTCTTCATTTACGTAAGCCTCTTGTTACAGAGATTTTGGATGCTAATAATGAGTTGGTCATATATTAAAGTTTGTATAATTTCACTTATTTATCTTAAAATGGCCATGGGGGTAGTATTGGAATGGCTTAGATGCTGCCCAGCTGCTCTGGAGGGCATGCTCATTATCTGTTAATCTTTTTTCCTTATTGGTGGTTAAATCTATACCAGGCTATAATAAAAGCCTTATTCCCTAAGCTTATGTTAGGTGTTACCTAGTAGACATGTAAGCAATATGTCGTTTTATGTCATTATGACCTGCTAATTATTAAATATAGCTAAGAAGAAACTGACCTATTCCTATGAAATTATTTAATGGTTCTATGACACTGTCCAATGATTGTAAGACAGCTTAGTGAGTAACTTCCCTCCTTTTGGGTATATAAGACGTATGTATGTTCAATAAAGTTTGAGTTTTTATCATTAGAGAAACTCAGTGTTCTTGGTTAATTACTCTCGAGCTTGTTATCATCCTGAATTTGTCTCCTCTCCATACTGACCGGTCCCCCTTGAGGACAGAGCTAACATTAGGAACCCGTGCCAAGGTAGCATCAGAGTCCCAACTACTTTTACTAGCAGTAGCAGGACAAGGCGCAACTATCGCTCCGCAGCGTGCAATGATCGTTCGAGCATTAGCGTACTCGAAACTGCTCATTGCTCGAGACGAGTATTTCGCCAGCTCGAGAAAATGGCATTCCCGCCGTTTTGCTTTTTGGCGCCAGAAACAGAGCCAATACAAGCCCGGAGACTCTGCACTCCACCCAGCATGACGTGGTAACCCTTACACGTCGATAGCAGATGGTTGGCTGGCCAGATCAGGTAGACCCTCGGAATAGATAGCCGAGCCCTGCGCTGCTCGCCGCTATTCTCTGTCGGATGCCGCTAGGGAGAGAGTGCTGCTGGTCAGGGAAGCGTTGGGGTTTATTAGATAGTGTTAGGCAGGAGTGATTCTACAAGAACCCAACAGTCCTTCTTAGGGCACAATAACGTTTTATTTTCCTTTTTTTGGTTTGCTTGTGGCTGGGTGCCTGCTCATTAGTAGTGCAGCTAGATACCATTGTGAGTAATTTGCAGGGAGACTTGTGTTTAGCTTTAGTGACACACATATCCACCTCAAACACCGAAGTGGACAATTATTGGGGTTGATTTGATATGGCAGAGTCTGCTGATTTATTTTTTTTTACGTTTATACTTTTAGAACTCACAGTATCTGCCAAAGCAGGTGCTTGAGTGTGGGCTAGAAAATAGCCATAGGAGAACCCCAACGCTTATTTAGGCCTACATAGCGTATTATTTTCCTTTTTTTTTGGTTTGCTTGGGGCTGGGCTTGCTGGCATTAGTAGTGCAGCTAGTACCCATATTGTGAGTAATTTGATCATCTGGCACAGCACAAAATCCGTTGTGTGCTGTCAGTGTAGGTTAGAAACTAGCCATAGCAATAGGATAGCATCGTTTTTGTTAAAAAAAAAAACAAAAAACAACAAAAAAAATTTGAAGTTTACACTTTAATTTTGAAAATGTTTAACCCGAGAAGGGCCTAGGGTAGAGGAAGCGAGGACAGGTGGACGTCGGCGTCCAACTACTGCAGGGTAGAGGCCGTGGTCTGGCGGGTGAGACACCACATGCTGATGAGGGAGAGGGGAACGCCGCAGAGCTACACTCCCTAGGTTCATCATGTCTAAGAGTTACTAGGGACTCTGGTTAGAGCACTGGTGAGGGCCAGAACAGTGCGAAGAGGTGATGTCGGCGATTGCTGGACAAATGCTTCTATGCCACTTTGTCCACCAGTCAGTCTTCAAGCAGTCCACCATGTCACCGAAATCAACATCTCCTCCAGCTCCTCCACTCAGCCCTTCCCCAGTCTGCCCCCTCCACAAAAATTGGCATTTGAAACCGGCATACTCTCGAGGAACTGTTTTCTGGAACCTTCCACAGTCACAAACCACTTGTCTCCGGTTGGCTGAGCAATTTTCTGATGCCCAGGTTTTCCAACGGCCTCGCAGTCCGTGTGGTGATGAGACATATATTGACGTAGTGAAGAGGTGTAAAGGGTGTCGGACGATGAGGAGACACGGTTGTCAGACAGTGGTGAAGTGTGTCAGGGCAGGAAGTCCGAGGGAGCAGACTGAGGGACGGAGGATGATGAGTGACGACCCAGACAAGCTGGGTTGATGGCCCGGGTGAACACAGTAGGCTTCTGAGACCGAGCGAGTCCTATAGCAGGCAGAGCTGTTCGGAAGAGGCAGTGGTGGGGTCAGACGAGAGGTCATGGCAGAGCTGGTGCATCAGCGCCAAATGTGCCACGTAGTCAAGCCTCCCGTGGGCAGGGGCTAGATTTTCAGAAGTCTGGTTCTTTAAAGAAACACCGGATGACCAACAGACTGTGTGTTGCAACCTTTGCCAAACCAGAAGCAGCAGGGGTATCACCACTACTAGCTTAACTACCACCAGTATGCGCATGGCATATGAATGACTAAAACCCCACTCAGTGGCAACAAGCCGTTCACCTACGGCCGGGCACACCACTGTCCTTCCCCTGTGCTATCTGCTAGTCAGCCCCTGCCCGAGACCATGCCCCAACACCTCCCGTGTGAAAACCCCATCTTCGCCTCAGCATCCCTCACAGCATCCACCAGCGTTCAGCTCTCCATACCCCAGCACGCTGGAGCGCAAAAGGAAGTATAGCGCAACCCACCCACACGCCAAGCCCTCAACGTCCACATCTCACGTTGCTTAGCTGGAGATGGTCCGTGCTGGTAGAGACGACGGCCTTTCGAAACTCATGACGCCCCTCGGGATTCGGTCCCAGCCGCCACTACTTTCTGATGTGCCGGCCAGCACCCTGCACAAGCAGCATGTCAGAGAACATATCCGTGCTTGACACCCACCTTTTCTGACAGAGGTCCACTGACCACGTAACACGTGACGAGTGACTGCCGACGGCAAGCCCCTATATATCGCTGCAGGCCCACATGGGTTAATTGGTGGAGAGACTGGGGACCGACGTTGCTGAGCCTGTGGGGTTGACTCATATATGCGAAGACCGAGGATGAGGGAGGCTAACCTCGGTCACGTCTTCAAAGCCTACATATGCCTCTCCATCCTATACTCCAAATCATCACTCCACTCCCCGCATTACCATACGTGGCATGGCGCCATCAGTCGGTTAGTATAGGCCACAGCAGACCCAGTGCCGTCGCTAAGCGCATCAGGCGGGTGCATCAAAACTGCTGAGCTAGTGCGATAAAAGGCAACACGACCAAGAGCTATTATACGGCGATCAGGCGCAGACACTGATTGTGGTTGGCCCCGCTGACCCTGAAGCCAGGCAGGTATGGCTGTTGACAACGACCGTAAACCGTGGCGGGCTCTTGCAACTCGCCGCAGGACTGACACATGTCCATGCAGCCCATGTGTTAAATCTCATAGTTAGCGTATCCTCAAGACAAACCCCAATCTGTTGATTTGCTCAAAAGCGTGACGCGCATCGCTAGCGCAATTTATCGAAGTCATGCACAGATGACTGCCCCTCTCAGGGCAGCGACAGCGCCGCCTCCAACTGCCCGCTACCGACTCGTTGTGCGACGTGCCCAAGTAGGTGGGACTTTGCCGAATTCAACATTCCATGTTATCCAGAGTTTACCAGAGCGCAGAGCGATTGTAGACTGCCAATGTCAACTTCCACCACAACTGGATAGTCAGTCAGCTCAGCTTTCCTAATGGTTACCCTAAGGAGTTGTGAGAGTGCGATGATCTATATCTGTCAGGATTGCTGATTAAATGAGAGGTCAACACAGAGGGTCATGGCGCATGATGACCGGTTAGCACCATCATCAGCTCAGCCATACCCGCTGCATGCCTGTTGAAAAACTCTTGGTCAGCATGAATCGGACAAGTCTTTTTGCATCGTCACAAGGAAGGGGGGAGAGATTCCTTGTTGATAGCCATAAGCACCCTTGGTCTGGTTTCTCAGCGCATATCGGAGGATGGTGGAGGAGGATGAGGAGAGGCAGGAGAATTGTTGGCGAGACAGAAGAGGGACATGTTTCAGTCCTTCACTGTTCAGCGTGTATGGGCAGAAGAAGATGAGTTTGGAGGAGTTGAGGAGGAGGATGCGCAAGTAAGGCCGTGAGGGGGTGAATTCTTGCGCGTGAGGCCATGGGCATATGGCAGATTCAGTCGGCTGACCTATTCCCGTGACCTCGTAATCAAAGAATTGATTCCACGCAGCCGATTACGTGTGGTATTCACTCTCCTGACCCACGGTAACAGCAAAATCTTCCACTCTCATCCTGGAGGGAAAGAGGTTGGTGAGGAATGAATGAATAACCAGCCAGGCCTGGTGCACAGCTTGAAACACAATTTCCTTCTGACAGTAGCTAGCGGGAACGAGAGGCGCAATTCTGGGGACAAAGTAGCGAGGAGAGTCAGGCGAGCAGGCAGCTTTTCCAGCACATGCAGGGTAACGCTTTACAAGGCGTTGCCGTTTTATGTCACCCAGCAAAGGACACTGTACTGTCCCAGTCATCGGCAGATGAGGGCTGATCTTTACAGAAAGGATGGTAGAGGGAGTACATAGCCTGACCATACCATCGTCTAATGATCACACAGCTCCTACAACTACTGGGTTCAAAGCTAGAATGTGGCACGAACATGGCACGCGATACGCCGTGGAGGTATTGCCTGCCCGGCGATAGGTGTTGTTTCCCGATAGCGGCGTTTTCAGTGCAGCTGGTGGCATCAATCACCATAAGCGTACACATTCTGATCGACTGACAAGCGCTGACAGGCTAGATAGTCAAGATGAATAAAGCTGTATTTCTCCGATTTCTATTCTCACCAGGTGAAAGAAGATCACCTCGAATAATGCATAGCACTCCTCTCCTACATCGTCCTCCTTCTTCCCATCTTGGTACACTAAAGCATAGAGAAACTGGCTATTTTTGCCAGCGGCCAACTGCTCTAGCTATCAGTTCCCTATGTATTGTAATTTTCTGTAGAGGCCACCTACCCGGTCCTCTGTTTCTTAAGCATATTTGTTGCGCGTGCCCACAATACAGGCAACTATCTATTGAATTTTTGGAGACCACCTACCTGTCCTTGTTTGAAAAAACTTTTATTAGGGACTGCCACATACAGGCACTCAATTATTTAATTTTTCTGGAGCGACCACCGTACGCTCCTCTGGTTTGAAACGTCTTTGGACTGCCAAACAAGGCACTATCAATTAAATTGTCTCATAGGCAGGCCTCCACAGTATCCTCTTTTTAGCTGGCTCCACACGTTGTCTCCATTGCTACCTCCACACGTCAGCGCATAGCGCCTCCAAAAGTGTCATATGATGTAACCCTCCATACATGGTGTTCCTTATAAACGAACGTGTCAGGCGATTTGGTTGTTTCATGGATTCCACATCAAATTGTTAACGGTTTGTCTTTATGGCCACCCTGCTGTGTATAATCCACAAGTATAATGGCAAACTTTATATTACCGAATTATTTCAGCGCCTTCTTGCCCGCATCGTGTCTACATTTCCCTACCCGCATATCCTAAACTCTATAGAACGCTTACTACTTGATCTTTAACAAAAGGTCTTAGAAGTGCCAGTTCTGGGGCAGTAGCTAGGACAGGGGTGATCTGGCGGAAAGCTCGCCGGCAGCGGGAGCACGCCAGCCCATCTCAGATCCAATAACTAGTTTTAACTGCAGCACTTAATTAATCTAATATAGTCCTGCCTCATTACATCGTGTCCCTTATCAAACGAGCTGGTAGGCAGAATTTTGGTTGTATTAAGGGCTTCACATCAAACTTGTTAACTTTGTCGCCACCCTGCTGTGTATCCCCAAAATATACTGAGCAAACTTTGATCATTTACCGTATTATTTCAGAGCGCTTCTTGCCCGCACTTTACATTCCCCCTCACCCGCCATAGTCCCAAACTTATAAGAACGCTACCACACTTGATCTTATACAAAGAAGTTCTTAGAAGTGCTTGTTTGGGGAGTAGCCTAGAGACAGGGGCTTGATTGGCGAAAGTCGCCTGGCAGCGGAGCGCCAGCTCCATCTCAGATCCATAATACATAGTTTAACTGCAGCACTTTTAATCTACTAGTTCACTGCCTCCATACATGGTCCCCTATCAACGAGCTGATGTCAGCAGAATTTTCAGGGGTGTTTCACCAGATACATAGTGGAACTCGACCCATCTGTCGCGGCATGCTGGAGACTGAAGTTGCAATCATAGCAGCGCAAATATGGATGCCCATACTCTTAAATTTTTTTTCATCGGAACACATTTCGAGTAAAAATAATTAAAAATTAGGTAACCACTTGCTATTCATCTATTCTAGTTGAAATATTCAAACGACCGCCCTGACTTTGAAAATTATATTTTCAAAGAAGTAAACGCTTCTGGCCCCCCAGCGCCCATTTGGGTGGGGGAGGCGGCGAGAGAACGAGCGGGCTTGGACAAGGCGAATCTCGCCTGGCAGTGGACCGCCAGCTCCACCCCAAGATTAGCAGGCTACAGAGGCATCCATGCATGTGCCCCTGCTGTTCCTGTCATTTGCCTCCACGATCCTCCACAGCGTCCACCAAGGTCTCATTTTTCAACTCTCTACCCCAGACGTGGAGCACGAGAGGATGATTGCAGCCACATCATCCCTTATCAAACAAGCATGTGTGCAGGCAGAATTCAGGTGTTTCACCAGATACATAGTGGAACTCGGCCCATCTGTCGCCGCCATGCTGGAGACCTGAAGTTGCAATCATAGCAGCGCAATATGAATGCCCCATACTGTCGCTCTTAATCATGGAAGTCGTCTCCATGGCTGCCTCCACAAGTCGTCCCCTTATCAAAAGAGCTGTGTCAGGCTCATTTTTCGGGTGTTTCACCAGATACATTATGGAACTTGGTCACTATGTCGCCACCATGCTGTGTTATCGACTAAATATACCGTCAACCTTTTGTTCACATAGGAAATCATTTCACCTCCTTTGGTGAAACCTGAGTCCCTTTAGGGTATGTCGCCATGAGACTCTCTAGCCTGCCACTGCTGCCGCTGCCTCTGCATGCCGTCCCCTATAGTGTCAGGGTCAATTATTGCATGTTTTAGATGCTATCTAGCCTCATTCGGTCACTCTGTCATGGCCATGCTGTTGCCCATAATTTTGGCATAATGGTGCGATTTAAGAGCTCAGAGGCACTCATCATTTGCCCCTGCTGTTTCTGTCCATTTCAGTGGTTGTTTCATTTTTCTGAGGTTACCAGGTGTTTTCGCCAAGGCGTCCCTGTGCAGAGGCCTTGGTCCCCTTGAAAAATGATCGAGTTCTCCCATTGATCTTAATGGGGCTCGTTATTCGAGACGAGAACGCGAGCATCCGGGAAACGTTTGTCTCGAATAACGAGACCTGAGAGTAACACAATTTAAGCCACAGATTATTTGGCATATTAAGCAGAACACTGCTCCTAAAAATAATTGTATCAGCTTCATGTCTTGTGTTTTACTAGTCTTTTTATATTGAGATTATACTTTATGTTGTTTGAAAGTTAAAATGAATATTTTAGTTTTATTTTTGTACAACTACAGCAGAGTGTTTATACTTTCATCATTTTATTATATTCTCCTACATTCTCTTGTGTTTATAGACAGAAGATGTGGTATATGCATTTTATTTAAGAGGACTTCTCGCTGAAACGAAGTCATTTATAGACCAGAAGCAGCACACCATGCTCGCTATAAGCAATAGATTATTATCACTAAGTCAAGTAGATTGGATATGCAAATTATTTATATGTAAACAGGAATGTGACAGGTGACTAAATTGTACAAACGCTATAGTTTCTTGGAGTGATAATAATCTATTGCTCATTTATGCATGGCGCTGTGCGGTTGTCTAAGCCATTTCTTCTCACTATATTAGAATACACTAAAAGACAACAAAGGAAGATTGAAATTTTGCAATTTAACCTAGCTGAGCCAACAAAAGTATCACTTGACTTTCCTTCTCATCTGTTTTTTTTGTACCATTCTGCAATTCATGATTTAAAATTCAGATTGATACTACAAAGCGCAGATGACCCCTGGGGAAATGTATTTCACCAAGTGTTTGTAGTTTCATAAAGCGGCTATGAAAATGGCAAAATGTAGCAGTTAAATAAATAATATTTCATTATATTTTAATAATAAACCATCAGTATTATCATTTTAAAGGTCACTTCATTTAGGTGAGTGTCAAACATTTCAAACTGATACCAATGTAAATACCAATTTAATGTAGAAAATACCATATAACCGCATTACAGAATAGAGCACATTGGAGAAACCCAAAGGAAACGTTTTAGTAACTCTGTGGTTAGTATTGCTTCAGCTAGAGTTGAGATGAGCGGACCCCACTATTACGGGTGCCCCGCGACCCACATTTCGGGTTGCGGGCGCACCCGTGCCTCCACATGGCCCTTGGCTCACCTCCATACACTACCTGTCCGTGTTCCTGCCCTGGCAGCTGGCCGCGCGTCCCTGCTTCCTAGGGCGCGCATGCGCCGGCACCCAAGGATTCAAAGGGCCAGAGCAATGCTAATTCCTGCTGGGCATTTCCAGAAAACTGATTTAAGCCGGCCTCTTCCAGCATTCCCCGACAGATCTTTGTGTTCAATGCCTAAGAGAAAGCTGTTTCCTGCAAGTTATTTCCGTATATTGACCTCCCGTTGTAACCTCGGACCAGCCCTGACCTCTTGCTTCATCTCTGACCTTGAACCTCTGCCGACTGCATTGACCTATTGCCTGTCCCCAATGACGGGATTGCCTGCCGATTGAGTACTTCGACCTTGGTTGCCACAGTGGACAAGTCGCGCCTGTGGAATGACCTGGTGGTACCACGCCGCAGCAAGACCAACCTTTGCTGTGGGCTCTGATGAATACTGGGTGCCCCTTACATTCTGGTCTCGGATGTCAGCTTTTGTCATCGTCCGCGGTGGTCCAGGGGGTTTACTGACCCCGAGTTTGACAGTATGGAGTAAGAGAACAGTCTGCATATTAAGCATGCATTTTCCTATAGAAATCTGCTACACAATACTTATTACATTGTATTAAAAGGACTATGGCAAAAAGACCAAATATTTTAAACAATGAAAAGTACACAGTACAAACAAACTATACATAGAGGTGTCAGTACAGTAACCCACCAAACAAGCCAATGTACCTGGTGTAATGATGTAAAGCTGCCACACTATCCCAATGCACAATGTACAGAAAAAGATATGAAAATGCATAAATCTGTAAGTACAACCAAATATAGCAACCTAGAAAACACACCTAAACCAATCAAAGCTAAAAGGATAATAGAGTCACAACATGAGTAGGGTCAAGTGTGTCAAAGCATATCACCCATGGAGTATGGTGGTGGTGGGATAGGGCAGTGAGTGGTATGAGGCTTAGGAGAACCCCACATGTTACGTCGCCATCTGCATCTTCAGGGTTGCATGGTTTGTTATTGTATAGGAACATATGGGAGTAGTTGTCTATAGAAATGTGGATAGAGAAGTTTATTGTCTATTTGGAAGGTACATGGGTAGCATAATGTATGAAAGTGTATGCTAAAGGCCTGGAAACAGGTAATTTCTTAACCACTTAGCGCTCTGCGCCGTAGCTGTACTGCGCTGAGTCCCGCGAATAGCGCTCAGCACAGTACAGCTATGCAGCGCTGAAACGGCATCGTTAGCCACGGGATTTCAACGGTAATCTACCGTTGACATCCCCGGCTAACACCCACGGTCAGAGTGGGCTCCGATCGCGGGCGTTTAACCCGTTAAATGCCGCTGTCAACGCGACCACGGCATTTAACACGCCTTCCGGGGGTCTTTCCCCCACGGACCCCCCCCCCCCCCTGCGCCATTTTGGGGGGGGGGGGGGCTGATCGCGGTTTTGGCACCTCTGGGGTCCGATTGGACTGTGACGTCATCTTAAAGGCAAAGTGTCAGCCTATGCATCTGCATAGGCTGGCACTGCTAATACCCTGCAATACATGAGTATTGCAGAGTATTATAATGAACAAGCAATCAGATGATTGCTTGTTCATATCCCATGGTGGATCAAGTAAAAAATGTAAAAAAAAATGTTTTTCAATAAAAAATAACTTTATAAATCACTAAAAATGCCCTTAAGCCCCAAAACATATAAAGAGACATATAACGCTCAAAAAAGTCTAAATCATAACACAAACCCCACATATATAGTATCACCGCGTCAGTAACAATCCATAGAATAAAACTAAATAACGATTGAACCCATATGATGAACACCGTAAAACAAAACGTTAAAAACCCGCCCAAAATTATGATTTTTACCTATTATATCCCACTAAAAATGCAATAAAAAGTGATCAACAAAACATATGTACTCCAGAATGATACTGTTGCAAAGAACAACATGTCCCGCAAAAAACAAGCCATCAACCAGCTCTGTAGCCAAAAACGTAACAATGTTATGCCACTTAGAAGACGGCAATGCAAAAATGATAGAATTTTCCCCACATTAGGGTTTTATTTGGCAAATTTAGTAAAACATAAGAAAAAATATTCATGTCTGGTATCGCCGTAATCGTATCAACCCATAGAATAAATATAACAGGATTATTAGGATATAGGGTGAACACGAAAAAAAAAAGTAAAAAATCCAGTACAGAATTGATGCTTTTCTACTCATGACCTCAAAAAAAGTTCCTAAATTTTCAACAATATACCAACCCCAAAATGGTAACACTGGAAAAAGCATCTCATCGCACAAAAAAAATGCCATCACATGGCCCAAATAACGGAAAAGCGAAAATCTTTAAAGTGTACGTCCCGAAAGTGTTTGGAGACAGCTGAGATGTTGGCTGCTGTACTCAAAACATCTGATAAATGGCGTCTGATGCGGGTTTTTAGGGGACAAGTGGTGCATCCCACATACTGCCATTTACATGAATTACACGCTATTACATACACTACATGTGACGTGTTGCAGTTAATGTATGATGTCACCTTATGATTTTTGTTGGTGGCAAGCGAGGTGACATAAATATCTGTTTCCAAAAACGAGCAGACTTTACAAATTCTGTGACCACACTTGTGGTTACCTGGATGGTGCAACCATGAAAACTCCTCTTTCCGTGTACTATTGAAAAGGCTAGGGCTGACTAGGTTTCCTATCGTGGGAGCACGTCTGGCGCTGAATCTCACGCCCCCTTGAATGCACTCAGCAACGTTCCTGTCTTGTTCTAATATAGGTATGTATCTTTTCACAATATTTTTAATCTTGGAGAACTGGTTGCTGAAAGCAGTCACAAAGGCGATAGGTGCCTGCTTATTACCTCTACCTCTTTTCTCCTCTACCTCCGTGTTTTAATTATGTTTGTTTTGAGTTAGTAACTTGTGTCTATCCATTTTTAAAACTTTTGGTTTGGCTTTATCCAAAACTTTCTGATCGTAACATCTGTCTTTTAAACGTTCACACACTTTATTAGCTTCTATCAAAAAATGATGTTATTCTGACTAGTTTCGTTTCGTGCGCATCAATTCACCCAATGGGATATTATCAATTATATGATGTGGGTGGCACGAGGTAGCTAACAATATAGTGTTTCCAGCTGTTTCTTTGCAATAGGGAATGGTGACTACCTTGTTGCCTTTCCCTTTAAGCACAATATCTAGAAAAGGAATTTCTGACCCACCAAATACACCTGTGAACTTCAAGTTCATGTGGTTAATGTTCAAATACATTACAAACTGGTTAAATTCTTGTTCTGTGTCTTTCCATATGAACACAAGGTCGTCAATAAAGCGACCGGCCCATTTGATGGATTTGTTAAAGGGATTATCCGATGACATGAGATACAACTCTTCCCATTGGGTCATATAGATATTTGCAAGTGAGTGGGAAAAACAGGCCCCCATCGGGGCCCCCCCCACCTGCAAATAAAACTGACCGTCAAAAATAAAAAAATTAAGAACCAAGAGAAACTCAGTGACCATTATTAAGAATTCTTTCAGTTCTTCTGAATAGATACTAAACTTATTCAGATGTACAGTTAGAAAATGAATAGCTAGGTTATGAGGAATGGAAGAATATAACGCTACTACATCACATGTAGCCCATGTAATAAGCAGGCACCTATCGCCTTTGTATTGTGAAAAGATACATACCTATATTAGAACAAGACAGGAACGTCGCTGAGTGCATTCAAGGGGGCGTGAGATTCAGCGCCAGACGTGCTCCCACGATAGGAAACCTAGTCAGCCCTAGCCTTTTCAATAGTACACGGAAAGAGGAGTTTTCATGGTTGCACCATCTAGGTAACCACAAGTGTGGTCACAGAATTTGTAAAGTCTGCTTGTTTTTGGAAACAGATAATTATGTCACCTCGTTTGCCACCAACAAAAATCATAAGGTGACATCATACATTAACTGCCACACGTCACATGTAGTGTATGTAATAGCGTGTAATTCATGTAAATTGCAGTATGTGGGATGCACCACTTGTCCCCTAAAAACCCGCATCAGACGCCATTTATTAGATGTTTTGAGTACAGCAGCCAAACATCTCAGCTGTCTCCAAACACTTTCGGGACGTACACTTTAAAGATACATCTTCCTTTTCTTGGAAAGGTTTAGAAAAAGTATCGCGACCGATTAGGGGAGGGGATCATAAAAGGAAACTCCTCAATAGGGAGACGTTTTGGATTTTTTTGTTGAACAATAGACAACCAGCAGGCTTAAACCTCAGAAGGGATGTTATTTTATGGTATAATTAAATATGAAATTACAAAGATCCACTGTCTAAAAATATGCCATTAATTTCTTAATAATGGACATAATGAGAGAGTCCATTTATGTTTACCTATACCATAAAATAAAATATGTGATAAATAAATAGATTATGATAAACATAAATAAATATAATCGGATTGTATAAAAGAATAAGGAAAATTCCTTTTGTAAAAATGTGACTAAAAAACTTATAATGGAATAGTTAATATCAAATTTAAAATATAGGAACTTAAAATGGACTCCATTAATGTCAAATAAGTAATATAATACTTCCTATCAAGCGTTCTCTTACTTGTTGATGTACACATTGTTTTAATTTGTGATTTTTTTGTATGTATTTTTTATAATTTTGCACCACACTGTGGTACTAGAGTCTGAATATGTGCCTAGAATCAATAAGAGGTAATTGTTCTACCCTCCCCCTCCTTCCCTGCTTTTCTCTGTATCATGTGACTCTTACCTGGTGCCACAGGTGTTTAATCAATATGGTTTAAAAGGATGAGGTGTACTTTTGTTAGACGGGACCATGATATACGCCGTTTACCCATGATTGTCCTACCTGCTACTATGACTTGTTGTCTAATATGAAGAAATAAAAGCTACTGGATTTTAATGCATTCTCCGTGACTGTGCTGGATTTCCTTTGGATGTTTGCCGTTTCATTGCGTGGAGGGTCCGCACGCTGAACACATCCGTGCATTGGGAGGATTGCATATTTACCGCAAAGGTGAGCTGGCCACACCGTTTGTTATTACCACAGTCATGGTTCCTGGATCTATAGGTAAATGTCCCTAGTTTATAATGCTTGATTTCAATGGTAGATTTCCATTATGGTTCTGCATTGAGTACTGGGTTTTGTGCAGACATGTTAGGACTGCTGACATATCCTTTTAAATGTAAATTCAGGGTGTCAAACCAAAACATAGCAGAAGTTGTGGGAGTCAAAAAAATTCTCATGCATATACATTCCAGCGGTAAAAAGCAACATAACTATTTTCAAAGTAACAAAAGAATGGAAGTAGCAAATTGAGAAGTATTAATGCAGTCAGAGAAACTGCTGCTCTCAACAAATAGATTACCTTGAAATTGCTGCCTCCCACACAAGATGTATATAGAAAGCCTTTTGTTAACAGATGGTACTAGGTGTTGTTAATATTTTTCGAGAGATCATATGTCACTATTAATAAAAGTGGGTGAAAATATGCACACAAACTGCGGAATAATACACACATTAGAGAACTCTAATGTAATTAGAACTGGGAAAATGAAAATATTGGAGAAATAACACAAAAAAACAGCATTAGATGTTGATTAAGATATAAAAATAAGCATCTTGGGTTGTGTGTTAGCTCTTTTTTTTCCTGTTGTGCAGACAAGAGAAGGAAAGTCAAGCATAAGGAATCATTTTATGACTGTTAATGGACAAGTCACATTTAGAAGGCAACACTAGCTATGAATCAGATGTATAGCAACCAAAGGGGAGGAAGCAAAGGCTTTAGGGTTGCTGAGCAGCGGTTCTAGGTTTTTATTCTGCCTGAAATCAGCCAATTTCAGGAACTTCCCTGATGATGTCTGTTATGCAACATCAGTGCAGTTTCTAAAGTTAAAAAGGTTCAAGGGCCCATGAAGACACAATGGTCAAGTGATGCACAGGTCCTTCAGCCAGAGTGTTCTGCCAGATTGTTACGACAACACAGGAGCCATGTTCTGGCAGAACTCTACTCCCAAATGGGGTGAAAATGGAGTAAGTGCCAATCTCGGTTTGCCAAAATGTAAAGGAAATTTTGGAAGGTTTAAGTTGTATTGTCAACGGGAGGGAAGTTAGGCAAGATTTTGGAAGTGTTTAGTTCTCTTGCCATTTGGGAAACTAAACAATCTGATAAAAATAAAGCTGCAAAAACTTTTCCTCTCTACATATAGGATCCTGTTTTTGAAATGTAAGTGGCTTATTAGATAGAGCAGAGTATTGACCTTTAAAGTTCACCAGATTTACTACATGACCCTATGCATCATAGCCTCTTAAATGAAACATACATTGTGGGGATATAGTCTAGGTCAGGGTTCAGGAACCTTTTGAACCTTCATGAACGCCACATATTTTAAAATGTTATTCTGTAAGATCCTTACAAAATGCACATGCCTCCCAGTAGATAGCAAGCCACAGGACATACCCCCAGTAGATAGGTAGCCACAGGACATACCCCCAGTAGATAGGTAGCCACAGCACATGCTCGCCAGTAGATAGGTAGCCCCAGCACATAATCACAGTAGATAGGTAGCCACAGCACATGCCCCCCAGTAGTTAGCTAGCCACAGCACATGCCCCCCAGTAGATAGCTAGTCACAGCAACAAAAAAAAAATATTCACCTACCTGGGCTTATACGATGCCGCCTGGGTCGTACAATGGACGTAGGCAGCGGTAACATCCCTGCCTGTGTACTGTGATCAGTCTAAGACACACAGCAGCCATCAGTATTTATTAAAGATCTGTCTGAGAGCCAGATGCATGCCAACAAAAGGGCATTTGCCCCAAACCCCTGATGACGCCACGCTAGGAGGCGAAACATGTCGGTGGGGCGATCTTAGGTTTTAAAGCAAGGAATGAGAATGAGAATATACAGCCAACTGAGGTAGCCACCAGAACAGGGGTTAAAAACGAAGCAAGCTGTTGAGAGGGAGGACTAGGTATAGTTAATAAGCACCAGAGACTACAGGACGGTAGCGAGTAAGTGATCTGTACCCAAATAGTCGAATAGAGTGGATGCTATGTGTTATACATGGGATAGAGGAGAATAGGGGTTAATAATCACTTGTAGAGAAAAGAGAGAAAAAGCTATTTATCTAGACGCCCTGAACAGGGTCTGAATGAATACTGAAAACTACCGAACACTGGGCTAATAGCGATAAACAGACCTGTGTGCTCCTACCTCTCTACCCTACCCCAATCCTAAAAATTCCCCCTCCCTTGTTGTCTTCCCTTGTTTGTGTGAGAATCAGAGTGAATGGCTGAGCAAACACTGCACCCATGTATAGGAAATAGTCTCATAAGGAGATAAAAAGGTAAAAATTTCAAGTGGCACGGCCCCTCCTTGATATATTTTAAAACAAAAATACTGAGCCAAAATACTAATGTAATGTGCTCTTACAAATATTTTAAACTTAGAAAATAAAAGTTAAATTTTAGTTAGCACAAAAGGGGTTAAATTGACCTTTTGGCATTTTTTGTTATGCATTGAAATTGAGTTAACCCAGCTACAAACAGGTTCAATTATTTGTCTGGATGTGATCAGTCTAAGACACACAGCAGCCATCAGTATTTATTAAAGATCTGTCTGAGAGCCAGATGCAGCCAATAAAAGAGCCATATCTGGCTCCCGAGCCATAGGTTCCCTACCCCTGGTCCAGGTAGATGAATGGAAATATAATTTTTAAATGGTCCAATGGAGACCATTGTAGAGAATGTCACATTACACTCATAGGTGCTATATCTCAGAGAGATCAAAAGTTTCCAATATCTGACTCCCATTGCTTTCCTGTAGGCATTCAAGAGGAAATATGCATGTGTAAAATATGATGTACCATATTTTTCGGACTATAAGGTGCACCGGATTATAAGGCGCACCTTCAATAAATGCTTGCTAAAACATCTAGGTTCATATATAAGGCGCACCTGATTATAAGGCACACCTGATTATAAGGATGAATGACCAGCAGGTGGCAGACCTGTGCACAGTTCAAGGCAGCTGTTGTCTGTCAGTTCGGTTCATATATAAGGCGCACTGGACTATGAGGCGCACCTTTGATTTCTGAGAGAATCAAAGGATCTTTTGTGCGCCTTATAGTCCGAAAAATATGGTAATGAGTCAGTCATACAAAAGCCTGTATTAGAGGATGATATTGGGCCTGGAAAATAAAACTCTAGTGGGAAATTCAAATAATACAATGGTTGAACCATAAAAGATTAAGGGCGATAATTAAGGTAGAGAACTAAACTTCATTATGCAGCTTTTTCGTGTATAGACAGTATTTTTGTTCATGCAGGTCAGTGTAAGGGCTACCTACCTATTATATGCTAGACCAGTAGCTATGAATTTGTGGAGTACATTTATCATGGCTTGTATGACAGTGCCAAGTGGGTGGGGTGTGGAGGAGCACAGAGTAGGAGTGCAGAGGGCTACAGCAAGATTGTATGCCAGGCCAGAACTGGGCTAGAATTAACCCGGGATGCCGGAACCTCTTAGCCTTTTAGGCACATTTTTACGGCATTTTATTCTATTTGTAAAAGGTTGCCTGGGTCTATCACAAGGTTATCTCATTACAAATTGCAGACAATAAAAAAGATTGATTCAACAGATATTTGTAAAAAAAAACTATGTTATTCAGCATAAAATAAAATTACTGGAAATTGAAAAAAAACTGCATAATTTTATATTCTTTATCGGAGCATAGTACAATGTTTTATAAATCTTGTTAAAACATTAGAATAAGTTCAATGAGATAGACTTGGGTGAAATGAAATGTGGTAAATGTGAAATGTGTGTTGTTTGTGCACTTAAAAAAAAGATAAGAAGCTTTATTTCAATTTATCTGCACAAAGCCGTGCCGTGTCAAGTGGTTAATTGTAAATATTCAAGAAGCTAAAGCATATTATTAGTTTGAAACAACTATATATAGTGCAATCTGAAATCTGTACTATGAAGAAACATCAAGCAGGGGATCAACAGATGGAGATGTACCTGAATATGTGAGAAAAAATATGGGAAAAAATAATTACTCTAAATAAATATACTGAGGGTATGATGAGTGTTCTCTCACACACTTGAGGGTTCATTAATGACTATAGTAGTAATAGTTATTGTACTAATCAGACACCACAAACTAAGTAAAGAAATGGGAGAATCAGGAAGAGAGAAAAGGAAGGGTAGGGATACCAAACCGATATATAAGGTAAATCCGCATCAGGGTAATGAATGTTAGTATATGGATCGGCACTGGTATGGTAATTGACACACCTGAAAATGCTTCCCATAAGCTAAGACAGAAACCAAGGGTACCCCTTTAAGAAGGAAAAGGGGAAATGGAAGCACTATAAATAAATGAGGTAAGTCAAAGCAATTGCAGTAATTCAAAATACTTTGTTGGTAAATATTTAAGACATGTTGATAAAAGCATAGACAAGCATCCACAATAGGGTGCTGAGAAAGAAAAACAGTGCAGAGCGGCGACACAGATGAAAAAATCGTCACCCCGGACAGATTGGGAGGAATTACAGGTAAGCAAAGTATGAAATTGCACTTGGTAAGGACAGATGATATGTATGAATTATACAAAAAAATGTGAGGCAACGCACAAAGGTCTCCATGCTGAGCATGGGTGATAAACACATAAATATAAGAGTAATGCCTTACCAGTAAGCAAAAGTGTGGGGACCTTCACTATCCGGGATGACGATATCCCCGACGCGCGTTTCGGCTCGTAACAGAGCCTTCGTCTGGGGGTGGCGTCATTCCGGTGAAGGATGTACTAAAAAGGAGCAGGCAACCAATGAGAGCGCGAGATCGCTGTCATGTGCGGAAGCGAAGCCGGATGGTAGTGTGACGCGTCATAAAGTAACCAGTCACGTGATCAGAGATCACGTGTGCCTGCCATAGCGTTATTGCGCAACAGCGTGAAGATGCAAGATGACCAAATGCGCATGCGTGCTATAACGAGCAATAGGTAAGCTTAACAATATAAGTAATGGTACAAGTGCATGTGATGCAATAAATAGTTTAAAAAAATTACATAGAAAACTTAGCCTAATTGCACTGATATCTTTAAAGCATACAAATTGCCCATCAATATGTACAAAAAACATGATAAGGGTTCTGTAAACATTATAGCAGCTTGTATTCATGGCTGCAGTGCCAGTTGATCCACACATAAGATATGAAATATGAAAAATACATATACAATTAATTAATAATAACATATACACTATATGGTTCCTAGGAATAGAGATAGAAAATATGATGATAATGGAAAACACAGTAAAGTGACAACTATGCAATGATAACATATTATGATACATAACTACAGTGACATTATGACTACCAAGTTGGTAGAAAATAAGTGTGAAGACATCAAAGACATGACAATGATAATGTGCAAAATGGTGGAAGTGAAATTCACAGGTGAGGAAGGGGGGCGTGAAGGTGAGGAACAAACGTGAAGGAAGGGAAAACCCAAAATTGGAAAGTGGTGCAAATTAACATCATAATATTGGCTAATAGTAAAAATTAGGAAGGAACCAAAACAATGAGAGCAAAAAATATTGTATATATATACCCCAGATTGTTATAATGGAATACGTATGGTTAGGATGGTTACAGGGTAGAGCTCTTGTGTGTAGTACTGTGCATCATTGTTTATATATGGGTCGGTTAACACTTGTGAAGCAGTGCTATGCAGGATCTATGGTAAGATGAGTAGGAACACTCCTTCCCATAATGCTGATTGAGACGGTTAGGGATTGAAATCACTGCATATGTTGTACATGGCGCCATGCCCATAGGTTGACACTGAAATGAGAAAGTCAAGATAACAGAATAAATGGTTAAAAACATGTAAAAATAAATATAAATGCTGATATAGTTGGACGCCAATGCGTTGAATGCAGAGCGCGACCTTTGAGAACGGGAGACAAGGGGCGGAGATGGACCTACTGGAGAAACGGGGCAAAACTCAAAGTTTCGTTGAGGCCCCTGGGTTGGATAGTATTGAGGGTCCAAATCCATCTTGTTTCGCACTGTGATAATCTCTTGTGGATTGGACCACCTCTGATCCCTAAATCTATTTTGTCAATACCTCGTACCTTGAGTAGAGTAGGATCAGAGTTATGATGCTCTTTGAAGTGTTGGGCCACCGGTTTCCCGTCGATGTCGGATTCGTTGTTCAACGTAGACTTGATGTCACGCATATGCTCACAGATGCGTACTTTCATCGGGCGGGTAGTTAAGCCTATGTAAATTCTCCCGTTCTCATTGTGTGATATTTTTTACCGTAAATAATAAAGATTGATTAAGCTTTCGGAGTTATCTAATCATTTTTGTGTTCAAGTATTTGGTGGTATCTATTATACTGGTGGTGTACAGGCCCTCACCACCGGCTTATTTACTTTTTGTGTGTACTTATCATATATACAGTGTAGGTACTGCCTACCAGCCAATAACCATGCTGCTCTGTTTTCTTCTGACGGCTGGGCAATAAAGGACACAAAAAAGGAAGAAAATTCCAGCAGTGAGTGGGGAAAATGGATAAAAACACTTCTTTATTGTTACATTGTTAAAAAAATTGGGGCTGTTAAAAAAATGTTATGGCCGTAGCGATAGAAAAAATCTGACTTGTTTCGAATCTCAAACAGATTCTTAATCATAGACTGGGAATTGTTTGGTGGCATGGAGGTATATAACAAAGTTAATTGGTTGTTTCAACTAAAAATCAGGCACACCTCCTTGTCAACTCACATGATTGAATATATGATAAGTAGATTACAGAAAAAACAACAAGTATACCTTATTCATGCATAATAAAAGAAATTAAATGAATTCATTATCGGGGAAACAATATGTTAAAAAATGTACATTAGATCATTACAATAATTCATGCCTTTGGGGGGGGGGTGTCTCTAAAAAAAGTATTCATAAAGCTTCTCTTGCACACACCTTCTTACCCAAATCTCCTCTCTCTTTGGTTTGAGAATCTTCTTAATGGCTTGCATTGACTTGCATTGTGCTCAAATCCCCTGAGTGATGCTCTTCAAAGTGTTTTGAAGCCCCAGATAAACTTTTATTATTAGAGACAGTAAGGGGGTTGTATGATATAGACGTTGTTCCTGATATGTGTTCGGCTATACGCTTTTTGAATTTATTTATAGTACATCCCACATACTGGAGATGACAAGTCGTACAGTTTATGATGTAGATCAGCTGATGAGAATCACAGTTGATGAAACATTTTGATCTTGTAAATTTTAGATGTGACTTCTGAACTGTAGCTAGTAGTCTGTAGCACAAGTTTGCATAGATTGCACCTAGATCCATTGCACTTAAAGATAACCAGTTAGTGTTGGAAACATTTTCATAAAATTGATTTGGAGCCAATATATTGCCAAGAGTATTGGATTTCCTTGAGACATAGCGACAGTCTTTCTTTAAAACAGAAGCAAAGGTTTTGTCTGGGCATAAAATAGGTATTTTTCGTTTTGATTACAGAAATTATTTATTCTTATTTCTTGTTTTAGCTTCAGTATATAGAAGCTGTGTTCTATCTTGTTCAAATACCAAGATGGCAGTTCTCTGTAAGCCGTGTTTGTTATATCCTCTCAGTTGTAACCATTGTATTGTTTGTTTGGAGGCTTCATTGTATTTTTCTAAGGAAGAACAAATCCTCCTGGATGTAATATATTCCCCTTTGGGTAAATTAGTTTTCACATGTATTCAGGTATTGTTGCCAGCAGGATGTCAGGATTAATTGCAGGTTCTTGATCGCCAGCATGGAGCTCCACTCAGAAGCGCTCATGTTGCTTGCTGGCCACACCACCTTATGTATGATTTTTAAATAATTAATTAACATTTTATTGCATGAAGTATAGAGGGTATGATCAAAAAATTCTTTTTTTGGCTCAATGTGCACTCATCAGCCCATCTTGAGAGAAAAAGACAGAAATGTAGATATTTTTGCTAATTTATTAAATTAAAAAAGACAAAACTGAAATATCACATGGTCATACATATTCAGACCTTTTGCTGTAATACTTATATTTAACTCACATGCTTTCTATTTCATTCTGATCCTCCTTGAGATGATTCTACTCCTTCTTTGGAGTCCAGCTGTTTTTAATTAAACTGATTGGACTGGATTAGGAAAGGCACAAACCTGTCTATAGAAGACCTCACAGTGCATGTCAGAGCACACAGTGTATAAAAATGAACAAAAACAAAGAACTTTTTGATCTTACCAATTGTCTGCAAAGAAAAAAGAATGGAAAATGTAAAGGGTTCTGAATAATTTCTATACCCACTGTATGTATTCATACAATAAAACAACAAAATGTAATATTTGGTTCAGAAAACTTTGTTTGCAATTACAGGTGGCCCCCTACTTAAGGACACCTGACTTACAGATGACACCTAGTTACAGACGGAGCCCTTTGCCCACTGTGACCTCTGTTAAAGCTCTCTGGATGCTTTACTATAGTCCCAAAAATAGCTGGACTCCAAAGAAGGAGTAGAACCATACTCAAGGAGGATCAGAATGAAAATAGAAAGCATTAGTGAGTTAAATATAAGTTTAAGCAAAAAGTCTGAATACTTATGACCATGTGATATTTTAGTTTTGTCTTTTTTTAATTAATAAATTGCCAAAAATATCTACATTTCTGTCTCTTGTTCTTCAAGAGGTGAAGAGTGTACATTGAGGCAAAAAAAAAAAACATTTGAACATACCCTCATATTCATGCAATAAAATGTTAATTAATTATTTAAAAATCATAGAGGTGGTGGGCCAGCATGCGACATGAGCGGAAGCTTCGAGTGGAGCTCCATTGCTGGCGATCAAGAACCGCAATTAATCCTGGACATCCTGCATGGCACAATACCTGAATACAATGTGAAAACTAATTCACCCAAAGGGGGAATTTATTACATCCAGGAGGATTTGTTTTCCTAGGAAAAATACAATGAAGCCTCCAAACAAACAATTACAATGGTTACAACTGAGAGTGATTATAACAACACGGCTACAGAGAACTGCCATCTTGGTATTTGAACAAGATAGAACACAATTCTCTATTACTGAAGCTAAAACAAGAAATAAGAATAAATAATTTCGTAATCAAAACGAAAAAATACCTATTTTATGCCCAGACAAAACCTTTGCTCTGTTTAAAGAAAGACTGTCGCTATATCTCAAGGAAAATCCAATACTTGGCAATATATTGGCTCCAAATCAATTTTATGAAAATGTTTCCAACACATAAATGGTTATCTTAAGTGCAATGGATCTAGTGCAATCTATGCAAACTTGTGACTCAGAGTACAGCTCGCTAGTTCAGAAGTACATCTAAAATTTACAAAAGACAAAAATGTTTCATCACTGTGATCTCAGTCGAGCACTCTCATATTACATCATAAACTGTACGACTTGTCATCTCCAGTATGTGGGATGCACTATAAAAAAAATCACAAGCGCGTAGTAGCCCGAAACATATCAGGAACACGTCTATATCATACAACCCCTTACTGTCTCTAATAATAAAAGTTTATCTGGGGCTTCAAAACACTTGAAGAGCATCACTCAGGAGATTTGGCCCAATGCAAAGTCAATGCAAGCCATTAGAAGATTCTCAAACCAAGAGAGAGGAGATTTGGGTAAGAGGTGTGTGCAAGAGAGCTTTATGAATACTTTTTTTGAGGACACCCCCCCCCCCAAAGGCATGAATATTGTAATTGATCTAATGGACATTTTTAACATATTGTTTCCCCGATAATGAATTCATTAATTTCTCTTATTATGCATGAATAAGGTTATACTTGTTGTTTTTTCTGTAATATAATTATCATATTCATCATGTGGTTGACAAGGAGGGTGTGCTGATTTTTAGTTGAAACTTCCAATTAACTTTGGTATATACCTCCATGCCACCAAACAATTCCCAGTCTATGTTAAGAATCTGTTTGAGATTCGAAACAAGTCAGATTTTTTCTATCGCCACGGCCATAACATTTTTTTAACAGCCCCAATTTTTTAACAATGTAACAATAAAGAAGTGTTTTTATACATTTTCCCCACTCACTGCTGGAATTTTCTTCCTTTTTGGTCTTTATTGCCCAGCCGTTCAGAAGAAAACAGAGCAGCATGGTTATTGGCTGGTAGGCAGTACCTACACTGTATATGATAAGTACACACACAAAAAGTAAATAAGCCGGTCGGTGGGGGCAGGCACGCTGCCGTGCTATCGAACTGCACGCAAATTAAACTGATTGGACTGGATTAGGAAAGGCACAAACCTGTCTATATAATACCTCACAGTGCAGAGCACACAGTGTATATACATGGGTAAAAACAAAGAACTTTTTTGATCTTACCAATTGTCTGCAAAGAGAGAGTAGAAAATTGAAAGGGTTCTGAATATTTTCCATACCCACTGTACGTATTCAAACATTATAATAACAAAACTTAATATTTGGTTCAGAAAACTTTGCTTGCAATTACAGAGGTCTGACATTTCCTGTAGTTCTTACGCAGGTTTCCACACACTGCAGGAGAGATTTTGGCCCACTCCTCCATTGAGATCTTCCCCAGCTCTTGGCTAGGCCACTCCAGCCCCTTGAAATGTTTTCTCCAGAGTAACCTATTAGTTACAATGGTTGTGTGTTTCAGGCCATTGCCATGCCAAAGTATGATGGAAGCAGAGTTCACTGGCAACCTTGTGTGCCCTGCAGGATTTTAATTCATGATGTTGTAGTGTGTTACTAAGGGTAATCTTTGAGACAGTGGTCCAAGCTTGCTTCAGGGCATTGACAAGGTTCTTCCTTGTGCTTTTGGGTTGATTCCTGACCTTTTCAGAATTTTACTTACTCTACGAAGAAAGATCTTGCACGGAGCCCCAGACTGAGGCTTAACAGTCATCTTGTTTTTCTTCTATTTTCTAATAAATGTGTTGATTTCCCACCACATAGCTTTTATACAGGTAACAAGTACAAACAGGGGCAATGAATACATGCAATGGGTGCAAAGTAGGAGGAGGAGCCAGAACCCCTGTGATTAAATACTTATTTGGATTTTTTTAGATTCTGTGACAGTAAAAGTGTACCTACAATAAAATTGCAGTCCTCTCCTTTCCTTGTAGGTGGGAAGACTTATAAAATTGGCAGAGTAAGAAATACTTATATTCCCCATGGTATAAAATGATGATAATTTCTTAAATTTTCACTACAAGGGAGTTGTAATAGGATGTTAGGGACTTAAATTGTGCAAAGAATATACCAGCTTAATTTGGTATGACTTGAAACCCCATCACTGTACTGCACTGTACTGCATTGCTGTTGTTACTGGAAACCTTCAAAGTAGAATAAACTTTTTGTTTACATTTTTTCACATTTGTTGTGAAAAA